>JAWWEW010000078.1:126145185-126197587 GCA_035583185.1 Anabacerthia variegaticeps | reverse complement strand
AGGAGAGGAGAGGAGAGGAGAGGAGAGGAGAGGAGAGGAGAGGAGAGGAAGAAAAGAAAAAAGAAAAGAAGAGTAGAAACATATCACCACACATAGATTTCGCACTGAGACTTGGCTGTTGTCTGTTGATCAAAGTGATGGTCTTGATCTGCCGGGGTGAGGGAAAAGCCCTACAAAACACAAAGTCCAATGAGTTTAGGCCTCAGAAATGAGTCTGAGAGCACTTCAGGGATCTCTGATGGTTTATAAGACCTTCTAAGACATGAAAGCTGCCTCGAATGTCAGAACAGTTGAGTCAGTTATGCTCCAGCAGACCTTCCCTGGGAGGAGTGTTGGGGGGGAATTTCACAGCTAAGAGAGCTGTGTAAGGGACATGAAAAGAAGCACCATCCCATCTTGTAGGATCTGCTTCAAAGCCTGCCTTGTACCCTCTGTGTTCTGCTGCACCATACATCCCAAACCTCATCCTCTCCCCCCAGGGAGTGCAAACCTGCCTTCAGCAAAATGCCCTGGGGCCTCCATAAATGGGTGAGCGCTTTGAGTTATTAACGATTAACAGTCCAGTCTCTCACACAAGGCAGTTTGCAGGGATCGATGGGGTTGCAGCAAGGCAAGAGCAGCCATAGACTTGATGTGCAGCGTTGAAACTTGCCCACAGGACCAGCAAGGAGGAAGTAAGGCAAGCAGAGGAAGGAAAGCAGGTGGAGATAGAAGTAAGAGACAGGAGGTTGAAGTTTGTTTTGTGGCCAGTGGGAGTTAGGGAGTATCAGGAGAACATATTAGGAGAAAGAGAAGTAAACTCAAATCAAGTGAGAAAAAAGTGGAGGCTTGTATTTGGAAGTTCTTAGGACATATAAGGAATCAAAGATTAGAAATTGTCAAATGGGATGGTGCATACAGGTCTACCATTTTATGGAAGTTGCAAGAAACTGTTGCAGCCTCATGTGTTGGTTTCAGCAAATCCCTGGAGGGGCTTCAACCCTGTCATGGTTTTAATACCAGTAGACAGCTAAGAACCACAGAGCCACTGGTTCTCTCTCCCACCCAGTGCAATGGAGGAGAGAATCAGAAGTGTGAAAGCCCAAAAACAGGTGATGCAGGAAACACCCAATTGCTTACCACCAACTTACTGATGCCCAGTCAGTTCCTGAGAAATGGCAGCCCTGGTCAACCTTCCTTCCTTACCCTATTTTACTACTCAGCAACATCTCATATGGTGTGTGGAATGGGCCTTTGGTCAGTTGGGGTCATCTGTCCCAGCTGTGTCCCCTCACAATTCCTTGTGCAGCACCAGCCCACTTACTGGCAGAGCAGCATGAAAATCAAAAAGGGCCTTGACTATGCAAGCCCTGCTCAGCAATAGCCAGAACACCCTTTTGTTATTATTAACACTGTTTTCATCAGAAATCCAAAACAGTAACTCAGGCTGTTGTTTTGTTTATGTTTTTAGGAGCTCAGTGAGCTGAATTGTGGTTATATTTACAGCTCCATATGCTTCGGAGATTTCCATTATTTCTACCCAAGGAAACCAATAATGACTTAATCACATCAGGAAACTTCCCAGTGAGAAAGGTTGATGGTGAGGAGGGACCAGTGTTAGAAACAGGCAGAGGAATGAGGTTAATGAACAGCAGCTAGGGCTGTTTGTTTGCTCCAGCTGGCAAAGTTAATTCAGTCATGCTCAAAACTATTGCCCAGCATATTTTTATATATTTCCCTTTTTTTTTTTTTTTTTTTTAAAGTTGTTTGGTGTTGGTCAGCAAATTATCTGGCAACCTTCTCTGTGAGGTTAATTAGAGAATATGACTCAGGAATGCTACCCAGGTGCATGCACACACTGCCTGGTGGGAAGCTAACAGAAGAATAAGAAACTCAGAAACCTATATTTTTCTAACTGGGGAATCTTTTTCTCTGCAGGACCCAAGTTCAGGCTGAGGTCGGATCCTTGTTTCCTCCCAGTGAAGATCAAAGTCTATTGAAACTAAGTAATGCTTACAATAGGAATCAGAGCCTCGGCTTATGGCAACAGAAACTGGAGAGGTTTTGAAGCTCTCCTCAGTGCAATGGTATTGATTTCCAGAGTAAGAAATTGCTGCTCCTATGGTTTAAACTTTATTCTGTTCTCTGATGTTTGAAATTGGTTTGTCTTTTAAGCTATGCTAACACCTGATGTGTAATATAAGATGATTTTGTTGTCTCTAGTCAGCAAATGTTTGAACTTAGCAGAGAATGTGAATTTGAAGCACAAAGCTGTAGAATTACTTCTCAGTCATTGCTTTTGTTTTGACCATGTCCAGTATGAAAATGGCTCTGAATCCAGCTTAGTCATTTGTTGTGAAAGGACCGGAAAAGAGCTAGTCAGTCTTCTGTCTAAAATTTTGGGTGGACTCTGTATCAGACTCACACAGGGAACTCCAAACAATAGTGTGAAATATGACTTACCTGATCAATCACAAGCTGATAACGGTGAGGAGAGGCCTAAATACCCTCAATTCTTGCTGTTAGTTCCTTCTGTTCTCCTTTCCTCTCTCCCTCCATAGTTGGCTAATGTTGTTAATATAAGAGAAATCCCATCTTTGAAATAGGAACATTGTTCTGGCACTCATTCAGTTGCCTTAACAGACTTTGCTGACCCCCTAAAACAAAGTTCCTGGTACTAACTTGGCTTCGGTATGTTAATGCCCATATAGAGAGAGGGAAAAAGAGCAGGCTTCAAAGAATAGGAGATGTCATGAACTTGCAGTAACTGCACTGTCAGTTCAGGTAACCACCAAAACCCAGTGCTAGCTCCCGGGAAGTCTATCTTCTCCTTTCTTCTGCTCAGTGACAACATCTCAGGCATGAGGAGGGAAACTTGGACCTCCACACTGACTAGCCAAATCAATCTGAATAACTAAAAAACAAATCATGAGAAAGACTCCTGAGGCAATGAAGAAACCTTCTACACATTCAATTCTAAGATCAAGATTGCACTGATTTATTTACTTGCATTCACTAGTGACTCAAGTTAATTAAAGGAGATCTCCTGCAAGTTCCCCATGAGATACCTCTGTGGCTTATGGTACTATATGTTATTTCTACTGGAAATAATGCATTGTAGATGCAGTATTTCTCCACAATATACATCTTTACTACGGTATGTCACATCAGCCCCTGGTACTCATGGCACAGAATTCTATTATTGTGTCCCTGATTTTTTTTTTTCTCTATGTAGCTCTTTTAATATTTTTATTTCTTATTAAAAACACAAGCCAAGTGAAACCTTGACTAGGTTTAAGGAATTGCCTTTGAAGTTACCCCATCGCTATTCTTTTCATCTCTTCCCAGGACCAACTTCAGATGCACAGTCACACCTGTGCTCAGTTATGCTGCAGACTCCTCTGAGTACCCCCACAAGTGGTTGCTGAGGAGTTTTCTCTTTCCTATAGAGCCACAAAGTGTCTACGGATTTTTGTGTAGGAGGTGAAGTAACTGCCTCGTCAAAGACTTTGACTCAATGAAATTTTTCATCAAAGCTTCTAACTTTCATTCACTGACTTTGGTGAATGAATGGTGCATGGACAAGTTATAGTTTCTTCTAGGACCAGTTTCATACATTTCTTCAAGCAAGCAGAAGCCACCAACTGGAGTGCTGCAGCAATCATCACATAACCAGATGCTGAGTGGAAATCTCTGGTGCCAGGAACTGATATTTTGCCATCTCACCCTCTGAGAACTCTCAAACTGAATGCATATATGGAATAAAAGATGATTAATTTATTTACCCAAGACCATACTGGTTATAAAACTGACCTGAGAAAAGACTTTGTTAATTTAAGTTCTCCTGAATGGGTTCAAACAGAGCAAGAGAAAGTAAAAGGAGAGATTGGTGAAGGAGATAATGTGGATTCAGGTTCCCTTCAACAGAGAGATCATTTGAAAATGGTTTTCCCTGATGTTAGGTGCAAGCACCAAGCCCCAGTCTCCTGAGTGAAAGGTGAGAAGTGGGATGAGTCCTCTTGTCACTCTTTGTGCCGACACAGTGCTTACCCTGCTCATGGGCTCTTCTTTCTCTCCCGTGGTTATCTACCTGTAAGAACTGTGCAGTCTAATTATATTTCAGCTCAGCCTCTGATAGGCTCCTGAGTCTAAGATATTTGTTAAAAAACCTGTCTTTTGAAAAATTCTACTTGTAAAATAACAGTGAAGTATTTTCTAATGAAGCTTCCAGAAACTATGATGTAATTTTTCTATCCTTCTTGAATGCTATGCAATGTTACCTTGCAACAGTTCCCTGTTTCGCCTGGTGCATCCTATTGTTTCGTGATAGCCACACTAAGCTGGCTGGTGAATCACTAAAACCCATGAATTCAGCATAAACATACTCCTCTCTTCTCCCCTTTCCTTCTGACTTGACCATAACTTCCTGGCATGTTTCCTGTTTCTGGGTGCATGGTATTATCTCAGGCAATCAAAAAAGAATTATAAATGGTAAATAAAAATCAGGAAAATATCTGTTTTCTCTGTTGCTCACAGAAGTTATTCAAAAAGTCCTTTGTCTTTGGGTAAAAATATCCTGTTAAATCTCATCTAATAGCTGAATCTGTAAAGAAACCTAAACCCAGGTAAATGTTACTTATCTCTGCCAATATTTTTATCACAGTTTATGCTAAAAATTGCTGTACCAATTCTTTCCCTGCTACACCCTCTGTATATAACTTTATTTGTGCAAAGTACAAAACCTCTAAAGCACTGTATCACAGCCACTGTGACTTTAGATGTATTACTTTATTAAGGGAGTTTTGCTACTAGTGGACACCAAGAATCTGTACGTTCAGAGTAGCTCTCAGACTGATGGGATTACTCTAGGTTGATTTAGACGAGTCTTTTGTGTCATAATTTTAGCAGTTCCAAATGGTTTTGCAAGTTACAAAAATCTGGGTGCTATCCAGTTTTTTGACCTGGGCTCTTACGCTTTTCTCTTGCTGTGATAAGAAATTCCACTAGTGAGAATAAAGGCTGATCCCTGCTGGGCTGCTGGATGAACATTAATACATAAGCAATATTGAGAGAAAAGAAACCATGAAAAGTGTAAATAAGGGATGGTGGAAAAGCCCAACTCACTCATTTTTTCTGCTCTATATCTGTGGCTGCAGTTATTTCCCCAGGGACCAAGATAGTGAAGGAATGCAAGGTTCATAATTTCTCTACTATCCAGGGAGACCATATAAGAATGAGAAGAGCTGATGACCATCCCTGTAAGTCAGAAATAAGACCTGTGCTATTCAAAGGGGAGTAGGGAAGAAAAGGAATAGGAAGGAAAACAGGACATATGGATTCTTTTAAAAGCTCTCTCAAACAATGGAGACAGATTATTTTAAATTATGAGTTTTACTTAAAAGTTGGTTGCATCATACCCAGTGAATGTACAAGAAAAGAAGATACATAAGCTCTCCATTTTGCCTTACATTATTCCTCTGAGATCTGAAATTAGATTTATAAATTACTTTCATTTTCCAGCTTCATGAACTCAGGGTTTGGTACATACAGATGGAGTTCTGCATATTTATACAAAACTTGTTGAGGGATATGAGTCACCAGTACAAGGACATTCAGAACTTTGCAGGGGACAAGGGCATTGCAAGTCTGACACACAGGCTTGAACAGGTCTTGTGAAAGTGGGAGTTGACTCCTCTTTTTCTGGAGAAGCAAGGAAATTTAGTCTTTCCTTTTAAGCCCATAAGGTGTACATGTACCTCGTGACATTCATTCTTCTTAACCATTCTCTACCAGAAAGCTGCATATCAAAGAGTGAGATTGAACTCATTCTCTGGAGCAAAGAAAGGATCTGAACCTGAAGGAAGAAAATGACATTTCACCTTCCATACCTGTTGTGAATGAAGCACTTGCTGGGCTCTGACATGAATGTTAGCCCATTCTCATTAATCCACTTCCTAAGAAAACAGAAGCTATAACTTTTTTTTGTGACAAATCCAATAGGGCTTCAGCAAGCACACATCTGCATTTGTGTGCATGCATGTTCACATACGTGACACTGAGAAATATTACCAAATCCAGTTCCTCAGAGAGATTTACCATAAGGAATTTGTTCCTCATAGATACTTTCAGCCTCAAGCATAGTGGTGGCTGTTATCAGCATACGGTAGAAACATGATTCACAGTAAGAAAACTTCAAAATTATTAGATGCTGTTAATATCATACAACTGTGATTCCAATGCCCACTCAGTGCTGTGTTGTATGGACTGCCCTAGCCCTAATCTGCACTTGTTGGCCACACTGTGCACACTTGCCTCCATGATCCCCATAGAGTTGTCTTGTCCCTTCCACCAGCTAGGGTAAAACAACATTTCAGCCACTTCTGCACCCTCTTTCTCCTCCAGCACTTGGATTGGGAAACAGGGAGACATGCAGTATAATGGGGTCCGTCAGGATCACCAGCGAAGGGTATTAATTTGGGACAGTTTTTCACATGCTCTCCAGGAGATGGGGTCTCCTTGTGCCAGGTCAGATTGTCTGGATAACAAGGAAGTTAGAGAGGAGAGACAGATCTTTCCAGCTACAATTAATCCTGCTAACCAGTTAGATGTAAAAACTGGATTTCTTGATATCTTTTATCCACATACAGGCCATTCACTTAACAGTTGGACTCCATGATCTGTGTGGGTCCCTTCCAACTCATAATAATCTGTGATTCTGTGATTCAACTGTTTGTGTCTGCTTCTATGCAGACAGGAGCCAAGTCCTGAGCTGTCCTGCTCTTTGAGCCTCTCAGGCTAAGCACAAAGCAGAACTTTACTGTGATTTGTAAAGCACCAATGTCATATGTAATGAGTTTGCAGGATCTCAGCACCAGAATTTGCTACCTAAATTACACCAGCATCCTAATCTAGATAATAAATCTGGTTTGATTTTGGTCTTAAGAGAACTCACGTGCTGTAGTCTCTTACTTGACTTTTCATTTCTAGTAACTCCCATTTTGCCTACACTTTCTATATGGGATCCAAATGCTTTGAATAGAACAACAAAATTGTTTTTCTCCTCACTTGGCTGAATTAAAGTCAGGTGAAGAGTCTAAAACTATTTTTATCACAAGTAGTTCTTGTTCTAAGCTATGCAATGTATATTTTCACTTTGTATGTGTGTCTCACCAGACACTAGCTATATTTTGATCAAGACATGTCATTGATTCCTTCTGGCTTCATCCTTTATCTCCAGAGCTTACCTTTTTTTTTTTTTTTTGAGTTGGGAGGGAGGTGGGGGCACTTACAGTATCAAAGATCTCCTCAAATAACTCAACCTGTATCCCTCAGAATCAGGAAGAGGTTTGATGCTCAAAGAGATTAACTGATATGTTCAATGCCCTTAAGAAAAGTCTGTGTTAGAAACAGTTGTCAGATTCCCTGCAAAGCTGAGCAACAGGATCTTAAAAACAAAGCCATCCTCTCTCACTGGGTATGAGATTTATCTTCCCTAAGAGCTCCTCATTCATTCATTCACTCTCCCTTGTTCAGAATCCCAGATAATATTGTCTGGCAGAAGTTCAGTATGTGCTATCCTACTGTCACTTGTAATTTTCTGGTTACAGCATAATCTTCCCTAGTTCCACAGCTGCCCATTCTGCAGTTTCTTAAATCTTCCCTTGAAATAGGATGATGTGAGGCAGACTACTGGACTATCTTTTCTGGTAGAGCATGAAAACTTCCCCTTCCTTTAACAGCACCACCACTTGCTGATGCCCTATCCAAAGAAATTTGGACTCATGTACAATCTAAAATTCCCAGTATCTGACAGCTGGACCAATTTATTAAGATGGATTTTGTAGTAGTATTCTCAGTTTGACATTAGTGAACAAATATTTTTGATAAAGAATTATATGATGACATGAGATATTCATCTAACAAAACCTCCAAACTCCAAATTATTTTGAGAAATTAAAAAAACCCTTGCCCTAGAACAAACAGGATGCAGTTTAATAGGGTAAGTAAAACACACGTAGGCATAATGAGATATTTGCTTAAAGGAGAAAAAATGTGAGCTGGACTGCAGGCTTGCAGAAAAATTTGCAAATCCCAACCTGAGCAAATGCAAAGACAAAAAAATGTATTCTAGACATGTAAAGTAATTTTTTGTTATTTTCCCTATTTTTGGTGACTCATCTTGAGTATTGTGTCTTGTTTTGCATGCTGCATCTCAGGAAACGTATGGACTAACTGATGTGAGTCTGCTGAAAACCAAACAGAATGCTCTGGAGTTGGGGGAAACACAACCTATGTGAGAAAAATTAGCACATCTGGCATGGTTCTTCTAGACTAATAAGAGCCATAATTTCCAAGGTCCACCAAACCAGTCCTTCCTCTAACTCTTACTATAATTCTTCTTGTAATTAACAACTGAGCACACTCTCTACAGGCTTAAATGTTGACTCTAAGATATTCCTGCCTAAATTCAATGCCTTTATCCAAGTTAAGGGCAAATCTTGTGTATCTTCTCTGAGGAGCAATTCAGAATGCTTGGAACATTAATTTATCAGGAAGAAAGACTTTCACTTTGCTCACACTAGAGTGATGTCTATCACAACCCCCTTTCTTAGCTCCTTGCAGGAGCGAAACTTCTCTTCTGTCATTTGTCCACCTCCAGACATACAAACGGCCTTCAAGTAGTTTAATTAACAAGTAATGACACAGGATAGTTTTCACCTATTTGCCCTCAGCACATTTTCTTTTTATTTTTGGAAATTTTATGGTATTAATTTTTGATTTTCAAATGTAATAAAGCCCAGGGATGTAAGTATTAGCATAAGCTTATGGGGCCTAACATTTTATTACTCAAAGCTTTATCACACAAAGCTTTTCTGGGTGAGACTTATAAAAACAAAGCCTTTTGTCTCATAAGTTCAAGGGCTGGTAGCACATTGAGTGAGGCTGGAGATACCTGAGATATTGCTTCAATTTCTATAGCCTTGGAAACACTTCCTCCCCTGCCCCCCATGGAAAAGTGTGATTAAAAAAAGAGACCTTGGCTAAGCTCAAAACAATCTCTGAAAACCTATAAATCTTTATTAAATTCTGTGTTAAAACTCAGCTGAGGAGGAGTGGAGACTGCTTTGTTCTGGGTATGCTTTTGCTACAAAGTACTCCGGGGCCTGTAATAAGCACAGAGCTCATCTGTAGCTAATGATTTTGTGGAAGGGCTCCTTCACATTGTGGGACGATATTAAGGGCAGTGTCTTACAGCAGTAGCATTGTACTTCATCTGTGACTTAGGCTGACATTTGATGTTTGTGTAGAGCACCACTCGCACGTGGTGCTGTAGCTGATGCTCCAGGACGGCATTCCGCCCATGGGACCGTCCATCTGGACTGCAGCCTCCGCGCTCAGGAATTGCGTCCATGTGGCGGCAGCAGCTGGGGCTGAAGAAATGCTACTAGGCAGTATTTGGAGGGTCGGACAGTGGAGACCTCGGGGAGCTGCTGCTACCCTGTCCCGGCTGTGAGGAGGGTCGGACCCCGCGTCCCGCCCAGCGCCGGCGGGTCGGGGCTGCGCGGTGCGCACAGCGATGGGCAGCCGATGGGGAGGGCACTGCGGACCGCTCCCTCCCTCTAGTGGCTTCCCTACAGACGGGAGCTGTTGCACATCTGGTGCCTCTGTGCTCAGGGCCTCGACCAGCAGGTTCAGTTCTGCATTTTCGGAGTATGTGTCTAGCCCTAAATGCCCACGGAGAGGTCCTCGCAGTGTGGAGCTGTGCAGCTGTGGCCCTCGAGGGACCTGCGATGTTCTGGGCAGCCTTGGTGTGAATCCCACAATAATAGTGTGCCCTCTTAATCCTCTCTGTTGACAAAACAGCACTAGAGACTGCTAAGGGTTAGAGGTTCTTGAGCTTTTGGTTGTTGTGCCTGTTTTTATAAGATTGAGGTATCCATGTCATAAATCCTTGCTGACATACAGGAAGGTTGTTAAAATACCACCCCAAATCCATAAATCATACCATTATAGAGACTAGAGTAGTTATGTTCTCAAGAGTTTCAGTCTTCACAAAGGCATGATGCAATCAAGGAAAAGCAATACAGTGTAGAAACCCAGAAGGAGGGAGATAGAGGGCTTCTGATGTGAGATGTCACAGGTTTGATAGACTTAACAGCTTGGTTCGTATGCTGCATCTCTCAAAGTATTGGTACTCGGCAAGCACATTGCTCTTTCATGGGTTTTTTTTTGTTTGGTTTGCTTTCAAGGTCAATGAATTCAAAGCCAGGTTTGGAAATTAAATTAAAGATAGGAGAAAGAATGTGAAGAGGAAAAAAAAGTGAGATGGGAAAGATGGAGAAGCGTGGAAATGAGCTGAAATACCAGCTTCAAAAATATCCAAATAGTGTGCACGTCAGTTCCTTTTCAGCTGAGAGAGCATGGTGAATGTGGGCACCTTGCAGAAGACAGCCAGGGATGAGGTGTATGAACAATGGGGTGGTACCATGAAAGAGCAGGCGTATGCAAGGTCTGCTCTTCCCACTAGCTGGAAAATGCTGTATTCTTGAGGATGGAATTTTCCTGCAGCAGAAGGCAACAAGAGCTTGCTGGTTATTTTAGTGTACCAGAATTGCATCCTGCTGTTTTAATCTTACGTTGTGCTGCACTGGTAAATAAGTGCTCCCTCTCCCAAAAGGGGCCTGCCCAAGGAGGCTTTGGCTGGTCTCATGCCCCCAGCCAGCTGCAGCTGGGATCCTTTCTGAAAACAAAACTGGAACCTGCCACCTCCTGCTCTACCAGCTTCTTCTCAACAGAAACCATTTATTCATTACAAAGCAACATATATAAAAATATGGCCACACTTTATAATGGTTAGTGCAATGCTTCACCTGAAATGTTAGCAGGCTGTGGGGGAATGTAACAGATTCTCTGAGCCAGGCCCTCTAGACAGACACTAAAAGTACCTCTTTAAAGTTATGTTCAATTCTAAATCTCTTTGAGCATAAACTGAACCATTGAAGAAACGTTGCATCAAAACACTACAAAGAAAACAAAATGTTGAAGTGTTTCAAGTACAGGAGAATAAAAGCAGACAAAGAGCTTGATTAAATCTGATAGACACCATTACTTTTATTTCAGCAGCAAAAAGCACAATTCAGATGGTACTTTCATCTCTTCTTTACCTCCAAGTAAAGGTCCAAAAATAACCCCAGAGAGCGAGAAGCACAATATGTGGTTTCTTCCTGCCTTGCTGGCTAGGCTGAATCACAGACCTACAGGACTGTCTTCCTTTTAGATGAAGAGTGATGTTATTAGCCTTGCAGTACAGAAGGGAAATTGGGGCACACAGGAGGCCACATGATGACTTCAACACTGCCTTAAAAGCCTGGGGTGAAGTTTGAAAACAGATTCTTTTGTGTTCTGGACTCATATCTCAGCCTCTTCGCCCCCTTTCCAGCCTGACTGAACTATACGTGCTACTGCACATGCATCCCAAACACATTTTCAGGAAGCAAGTGTTTGTTTGTTCTACCCAAAGTATGAAATGTGCTCAGAGTTACCATATATTAACTGAGAGTCAGATGTGAATGGAAATTTACGTTTCAATATAGACAACTTCCTTCTTTCCTGAATTCTAGTACACAATTACCACTTCAAGTCACATGAAAGGATCTTTACCCTGATAATCTGCTGCATGCTGTAGCTGCTACCAGACAGTTGAAGAGTATAAGGCAAAAATCTGATCCTTTCCTGATTTATTCTTTCATTATTCAGCATGAGTGCTTCGTAGTTTTAAAACCTCCTTGGTAAAATAAATTAAGCACATACTATTTACATGATATATAAAGGGAAATCAGGTCAGTAATTTCCGTGTTTGCATTTATTGTAATGTTATTGGGTGACAATAGATATCTGATTGTTTTCTGCATCTGTAAAATGTCATATACCATTAAAAAGCAATATTTGGTAGTTATTGGAAACTTTTCACAGTATTTGCATGCTGCTTTCATTTTGCTCTTCATTTCCCTTTATAATCTAGAGTTTAAAGTTGAGTTTTATACTTCAATATAAGTTCAAGAATTCAGAGTTCATCCTGAAGCCAAAATGCTCACAGAAATGCCCTAGATCAAAAAGGCTGATGCTTCCTGTCGTATTCAGGCACCCAAATTGTTCACTGTTCGGTTTCTGGAAGCATTAAAGCCTAGTATTTTTCCATAGGTCAGGCAGCTGCAGATCTGAACTGTGCCCATACTGAAATGTCTCTTTTTAAAGTAAAAGATGATTCTGACTAATTTGTCCTTGGTCTGTTATGAGCTCAGACTATCACTTAAGTGCAATTATATGCTATGTCTTTGTGCTACTGACCTAAAATCTACAGGGAGCTGAACTGAGAGCATCTTGTCTGCTTCCCAAAAGGATTTTGGGATAATGATTTTGAATGTTTAGTGTGATATGAAGCCAATGATTTAATCTGTGGTATATTTGATTTATGTGCAATTTTAGGCAGGAATGGAGAGAGAACTCTGTTGTAAAGGTATTTTTAAGTATGACAGTTTTAAGCCATTAGTGGTGATTAGGATCTGCATTACAAAGTAGGTAGTGTGCACATCTAACATTTTCATGGAGTTCCAGATTTCTTTTGGCTAGGAGGTTAATGATTTGGCTTACATATATGGGATTTATTAATGGAGATTGTTATGCTTCAATAATCAAAGGTTCAATATAAACCTTAATATAAGTTTAAAAGTTGTCAAAACAGGATGCCTTTTAACACAGAAGCCTTTGAATCAAACATGAAGCTGGGCAAAAGGAAAAAAAGAACCATGGGCAAAGTGGTAAAGACGTTCAATGAAAGATACTTTGGAGTTTTCTCCGCAGTTAGCCATGAGCTCCTTGGCTGCATGCAAGAGAAGAAACTTCCATAGGTGGCACGATTGGAGCCTTTTCTTTAGCTCTTTTCTGGTAGGGCTGTTGCAATTTGTGTAGTCACTTCCCAAGGTAGGGATATGAGAAGAGGAAACGGGAACAGTCCAGGTTACGCAATTTTTTGCCAATTTCAGCAGGCAGCATAGCCTGAGAACAGGCAGAAAATACACCCTGGCCTATCACCACCACCCCTTAGCGACTTGATCGTAATCAATCTCCTTGCTGTTAAGTCTCCCTCCTGGTAGTCTAGTTCCATCAGTTTCCTAAAATACGTTTTGGAAATTTTACAAACCCAGAGGCATGCAAAGTCACAGTGCCACCAACCCTGAAGTGACTCAACATTTTGACTGCTTTTTAAAAGGAAATAAAAGTATCTCCTCTTTGTGTTGCTCAGCTTTCACAGCTGATGTGGATGTCTGAAAAGGGAATGAGACATAAATAATGCAAATACAGGTTTCATTAATAAATTCATGGAAATGTTGAGCATCTGTTAGTTCAATAACTTATTTAAATTTATTTGAAAAAGTTCATCTTAGAATATTCCCTGAGTGGGAAAAAAATGAAGAAAAATGCTCCTCTTTGCTCTACTTCAAGGTTAGTTACTAAGGTGAAATGCACAGGATATGAAACAATCAATACAGCAGCACCATCATAGTTATTAATGGGAAATAAATATGGATTACAGATGTGCTGTCTCGTTGAAAAATAAAGTGGGTGATTTATAAATTGCCAGTTACCACTTTGAAATACCAGTCCTCACAGAGCATCTGAACTGGATTTATTTTGAAGGAATGATCTGGAGCAGAAGGTTTTACAGCTTGCTGTTGTTCTTCCTTAAAAGCACTGAGACAAAACAGTGTATGCAATAAATCACATGCTGTATACCAAACATTGTTTACATGTTTTCAAGTGAGTTGCTAAACTAGTACAAAAGAGACAAAATTCCCATCGGTTCTTGATAGAGATCCTTTAGGAATTATATTCTAGTTTCTCTTAGGGGAGTTATTCATAAATCAATTTGTGGTTTAATCCCTACAGAGAATGTATTTCTTCTAAAAACCTTGTCTGTGTCTTTGTGTTTGAAGACAAATGTAATTGATTTTACAAGACTGATCTTTTGATCAGATTAGTTTATTGGATTAGTCTTTTATCAGCACCAGGATTTATTTTTTTTTCCATACTGTATTTATTTAGGTATTTTATCAAGGGTTTTTGCACACTGTGTGAATTTCTCTTAAAAGATTAGAAATTCCAATTAGTTTTTTGGAAGGAAAATTTGCATACATCATATGAAAAGTTGGTTAAGGTTCACCAAGGGTCAATCTCCATCATGACTCTCATGAGAAAGCTGAAAGGGAGAAGTCAGTTCAAATTTCCAGGTAATGTCGTGTGCTGACTGCATGGGAAGGCTGACATCCATGGCAATGCTGAGGACCCCTGGGAAAGTGGTTTAGAGCTGGTGGCTTTGCCCAGGACACTCCTCTCCAAGGGCTGCAAGCTGACACTGTGGGCATGATGGAGGGCAAAATAAATGACAAAGTTTGCATTGAGGCACCTTTAGCACTTCAGTCTACTGTAATAAGAAAAAATTTTGATTTTAGTTTTATGTGTACAGATTGTGTGGTTTTTTTCTTTCCTTCTGCCTTGCATTACCTTGCACAAACCTTTGTTTTCACAGTCAACTTTGAATGTTGTGAATTTATACTTTTGTTTGGCTTTTACTTTAACCTGACTTGTGTTAAGTGTGATTTGAAGGTAACTAGATTAACATAAAAGCATTTTTCTTGGAAAGATTTGCACTCAGAAGAAGAGGGGACTAATATAAGCAGTACGCTATATCCACGCTGCTGTTCTGTAGCGCTCTCGCAGACAAGCACAGACTGTTTAAGAGCTGCTGTTTTAGGAGTCATAGGGGGAAGTGCCTTTTGGTGACCAGCAACAACCAGGAGGACTCATCAGCATGCAGCAAGTAAGTGAGAAGCTCTCAGAGACCCCATCCAGGCTTTGTAACAAATCTACCTATAATAAATAATTTCCACTGCTGCTCATGTGGCTATCTGTATGAAGAGAGCATTTAGCAGCACTACAAATCAGAATACCTAGCTAGGTGCTTAGCACAACAGACACCTTCTGGCACATGCTCTGGAAAAATTTAGTATGAGATTCTGACTGACTTTCTAGATTTATGTTGGCTTCTTGTGAAGAGCTTCAACTATTGCACAAGGAATTGAATGTTACCGCAGTCTAACCCAGTGCACATGGTAACAATGAGGCATCCTTTGCAGTAAGTTCTTGACATAAGGTCTACTTGCACATCAATCGGTAATGTACTCCTTGACTTACATTTCTAAATCAAATAGTTGGCAGTGAAACTCAATATCCTGCTAGCTTGTGAAATTCTCAGTTAGAAACAAGAGTGGCTAACCCTATGGTAGAGCAAAGAGCACTACATTTACCTTCATTTTCTGTTTAAATGTAGACGAATCAGTAGCTATGAGCTAGAAAACACCATTACCTCTATCCCCACTGCTTCTTAGGTGAGCGAATTAGTGCACCAAGTACTTAGCCTTTGTGAACCAGAGGAGGGTGTAAAATATTTCCATTTTGGAAACAAAAATATTTTTATTGGCATTATCTCTAATTTATCGCCTATAATTTGCAACTAACCCCATGAGATACAGACCACATCCTGTGTTCATAACATCTTTGCTTGATTTGACATGCAAGGTTAGGGAATCTAAACAAAAATACACCCTTTTGTTTGCAAAGAAACACTGGGTGCTGACCCTTGTACTGAGGTTGTTCTCTTGTTATTTCCATCAGCTGTGTTATAGGAAACTTCAGGAATGGAAGGAGGGGTATTTTAAAGTTAGACTTCTGTTTAAGTATCGGTTTTGGGGCTTGAGGGTGGGTTTACCTCTTTTCTTTTGCTTCATCTACTGGAGACCTACTTCAGAACCTAATTGAGGAATTTACTAAGTCAATTAGAAAACCTACTAAACTAACATCTTGGAAGGACAGTTATGGGGATTCTCAGATTAAAAGCAAATACAGATAAAACCGTTCAGGCCCATTTTGACCAAGGTTATTCTTGATCAGATCTGTGTTGCTGGGACAGGGGGTAAAGTTATAGTTTATAGAATCATAGAATATGCTGAGTAGGAAGGGACTCACAAGGATCATTGAGTCCAACTCCTGGCCCAACACAGGACACTCCAAGAATCACACTGTGTGCCTGAGAGCATTGTCCAAACTCTTGAACTGAGACAAGCTTGGTGCAGTGACAACTTCCCTGGGGAGCCTGTTCCAGTGCTCAGCAGTCTGGGTGAAAAACCTTTTCCCGATACCCAATCTAAACCTCTCCCAACTCAGCTTCATGCTGTTTCCTTGAGTCCTGTCACTGGTCATGTGAGTGAAAGATCTGTACCTGTCCCTCTGCTTCTCCTTGTTAGGATGTTGAAGACTACAAAGTCTCTCCTCAGTCTCCTCTTCTCCAGGCTAAACAAACCAAGTGCCCTCAGCTGCTCCTCATACGGCTTCCCCTCAAGGCTCTCCTTTGGATATTCCCTAATAGCTTAATATCTTTCTTGTATTGCTGTGCCCAAAACTGCCCACAATGTCCAAGGTGAGGCTGCCCCAGTGCAGATCAGAACAGGACAATCCCCTCCCTCGACTGGCTGGTGAAGCTTTCCCTGATGCCCCCCCAGGACATGGTTGGCCCTCCTGGCTGCCAGGGCACTGCTGACTCAGATTCAACTTGCCATCGACCAGAACCTCCAGGTCCCTTTCCATGGCACTGCTTTCCAGCATCGTATTCCCCAGTCTGTATGAAGAGCCAGGGTTGCCCCATTCCAGGTGCAGAATTCAGCACTTGCCTTTCTTAAATTTCATATGGTTGGTGATTGCACATCTCTCTAATTTGTTGGGGTCTCTTTTCAGGGGTTCTCAGCCCTCGAGGGAGCTGACAGAGTTTAATAGATTTTGACACCAGAAAAGACTGTTTTGGTCCAGTATTCTGATTTTGTACAGACAAATATGAACCTCATGGTTCCTACCTTAGGATTTTGCTTTTTAGCTGGTCCAGAGCATACCTTTTAAAATCGTAATTTTAAGACCTGAATGGATGGATAATCAGTTTGCTGCAGTTATATTAGCATCTATACCAGATAAAATATTCAACTAAAATAAAGATGTCTTCACATTGAAAAAGTCCGTAAAATCAGAATGTGCTACATATGTGTATAGCAAACTAAGTTCTTAGTCCAAGTCATCCCACTGAAATTATTGTGATCTCCAAAACAGGGCAAAATAAGCTGGTTCAGAGGGGATAAAAAATCAGTGTCTAGCCCAGGATGTATTATGAACCCACTTGTGTTCATACTTAACTGTAGTCTCTTGCTGTAATTACACAGTCTCGGAGGCTATATAGTCTCTGGGTATATAGTCTCTGTATATTGTATACGTATACTATATATACAGTCTATATATATATTACAGAAAGAGACTGTAGTCTGTATATATATATAGTTTCTATAGTCTGTAGACTATAGTCTATGTAGTCTCTCTATATAGAGTGTCTCCATATAAATCTATCTATATGTATAGATATAGATATAGTCTCAATAGTCTCTCTATACAGCCTATATATAAGGAATATATGTGTCTGAATAGTCCCAGAGAAAATAAAACACAAGCAAGTAAGGAAAGGAGAAAACTCTTCAGGCAGACTCCAAGCACCAGCATGTTTATACTGTTAATTGTATACAGGGTGTGGGAGAAACCACCATGTGCTCAGATATGTTTCACGAAAACATTTCTCAACAAAACAATTTTCTAGAAGGAAGGAAAAAAAAGCCCCAAACTTCAAATGCTCTGATATTCTTTTTGCTACTTTTTAAGAAAAACATGCATTTTCCTATGTTTAAGTGTAAATTAACTGCAATAAACATGATAAATTAAATTATTTGAAGCTGCTCTAGCAACTCAGGTTATTTTCGTTTTGTTTTTCCTTACTGCTGTTAGACAATTATGTTCATTTGTATGATATAGTTGTTATGGTCAGCTTTGAATTAGAGAATTAAAAATATCTTAGAATATAAGATGCTTATCATGAAGGATCATCTAGGCTTTAGTCATATAAACCTTCATCTTTCAAAAGTAGATTTTTTTTCTCCTATTATCAGCACTTATTAAGAGAACATATATCTATTCTATCTCCAATCTAATTGCTGCTTTGCTAGAAAACTTTTCATTGTAGTCACCAGGTAGATTTTTCTCTCAGAAAATTGGGAAATATAAAGCAGAAATCAAATAAGCAATTGAAAGCTGAAAGAATTTTAACAAGTAGGAAAAATCTGCATCTGCATTGATTAACTCTTTCTTTAACAGTCCCACTATTTGACTTCAGTTTGAAACTAAAAAGGAAGAAAAAAGTAAGTAAAAGAAAAAAGAAATCTATAAATTCTTTCTTCCCCCTGAAATATACATCTCTTTCAAATCTTTCACGTGCCATCTTTGAAGCAGGTTGCAAGCATCAAATTATGTTAAGCTTGACTTACTCTAACACAACATGAAAGATACAGCCTGAAGTAATGCATTACAATGTGACTTGTCACATGTGGGAATTTTTAAAAGAAAGCTGATAAGACCAACACAATTAAACAATGGATGGTTTGAATAAAAATGCAATATTTTCACTATGTGTCTCAGTTTGGGATGGTAAGAGACATTTTGGTCTGAGAAAAGGATTGGTTTCCTGTCTGTTGGTAAAGGGCTAAGGTATGAAAAGAAGGCAGTGCTTTGAGGCAGGCATTGCACATGAACAAATACCTCCACCACTGCAGTGGTCAACATGGTTTTACTAGAAGAGCAATGTTTGGGAAGTGTGCATGTAAGTACACCATAAACCTCTGTCACTTGTGGTCATCAGATACCTTGAGGCTCTTTATTCAAGAGTCTTGGTTCTGTGCTGTAAGACATGTTAGGCAGGGGTTCTTCTCACAACAATTTTGCTTGTCTGCAGTTATTTTCCTTGCTTGCTGCTCTTGTCTTGCCTGTTGCAGGCACTTCTCTGTGGATTGCAGCAGTGGACAGGACTTGGGGATCCTCACAAAACCACACACATCATCAGCTGTGTATGGGGTGTGCCAAGCTCCCTTTATCAAGGTTTTTATTCCTCACTCATTCTTGTTCTTTTCAAAATCCCCTTATTTGAAGAAAGATGGTACTTGTTTCCCAGTTGCATGCAGCAAGAGCTAAGGCTGATCACACAGACAAGATGTTACTGACTATGGGAGTTTAGCCTTGTTGAAGTAAAACTTTACCTGTTGCTCGTCCTGACAGCACCAGGTGGTTACTCTAGCCCATGCTGCTGTCACCTGCACCTAGAGGAAGAAAGGCATGGAGTAAAGCCGAGTGGGGTGTGCAGCTGCACAAATGCCATATGGTTAGCAGAGGAGTTTAGTACACACTGTTGAGATAACCTGGTAAAAGGGAAACACAAGCTGTACAAGAGGAAGAGAAAGGGCAAAGGCCAAGAGGGCTACATGGGAAGGGAAGGAGAGCAGCAGCGCTCATGGTAGGAAAAGGGGTGGGGAGGGCAACAGTTCAGGCAACAAGCACAAACACTGCCAAAATAAAGGGCAAAACCATGTTTGCTTTCATAGATGACAACAGCGATGATAAAATGATTCACAGCATGGTATTGCTGGGAGACCCAGAAGACAGAGCAAGGAAAGTTTCTTCATTCAAAGGGTGAAGGTCTCATGTCACCTCTCTGAGACAGCAGGGTCTCATGCCCAGGCACTGTGAGGTTGCTTCCCCAGAACACAACACAACACAATACAAAATACTAGAAAGCTGTTTAAACCAGAAAGGATTGCTCTTTTTCATTCTGAATTTAAGAAATCACAATGGAAAATTAAAGCATATATTTTTAGCAAGGGAAAGCAATGTCTTTTTGTATAGAACCCACTAAACCATCATACATCTAGAAAGCCCTGGCATGACTGACAGTGTACTTAAGAGAAGGCAAGCTGGGAATAGAAAAGGGTTAGACTTCAAGGACAATTTAACAAGCAGCAGAAAAACATTTGCATATGTAATATCTGAAACAGGAGCACGAAAGTGGAACACAAGGATCAGCAAGTCCAGCCATGGTCACCAGCAGGCATGTCACAACATTTGTTCTCTGCCCTATACAGCCCACAAAACACTCCTGCATGCCCTATTACCAGCTAGCTAATGGCTGCAATGAGAGGGAAAATGTCACAAGTATGTCAGATGAAGATTAAAAAAAAGGAGATGGATAAAAATCATAACTAGTTTCACACCCTGCTATAGCAGTTTAATCCTGCAGTTCTTAAGGCATAGATTTAATTTCTTTCGCTGGACATTGAGATATTTGGCTCTGACCCTCAGTCCTCTCTCTATCTTTGTGCTTGTATAAGAAAAGGAGAGAGAATCAGCTGACATTTCAATGCTAAAGTCCTTGGGATGGCAGTGAGATGGAAAGAGTCACACGTGTATATTTGTCTCCAAAGGTTATGTCCTCAATTCTTCATACTCATGGTGATAGCCAGGGGTTAGAAAGAGTGTATATGTGCTTGTGTTCCAGTAACAGATTTTTTTTATTCTTAAAAAAAAATATGATGTGTGGATAAAATTCATCTCTTATGTAAAACTGCGTCACTTTAATGATGTATTTTCAGAGATGAATTTGGGTCTACTCATTTAAATCAGATCCAAGTGACTAGAAAACCCCATGAGCAATTTTAAATAAAAAATAAGAACTGGTAAATAAAAACATCTGGTAGATGATTAAGTTCCACATATTGAGCTTTTATTAGGAGTAGTTGATATAACTCTAAGGGAGAACTTGCATGTAAGCAGTGTTCATTTACATATGGTGCCTGATCAAGAGTGAAAAGAAACGCAGGGGGACAGCAAAGCCGCTGTGAGTTCTTTAACAACAGGCTTGAAATGTGCTGCTTCTTCATTTCTTCCTCTTCTTTTGACTGCAATATGATTGCAATTTTCTGGAAAAAAATAACAGTAAATTCCCTCCATGCTTTTATACTTGGTGCCTTTAACTTAGACATCTATATTGTCTTTGTGTAAATGGGCTGGTAAGGGAGAGGAGAGGGAAGATTTTAGGCCATCCGGTTTTCATCAGAAGATCCCTGGGAAGATTTGGACACCTCTGACCTGCCACATGCTGAAGACACTTCATCTGTGATATGTCTCAGCTTGAGAATTTGTTCCCTATTAGAAGTGACTGTAAGTATGACAGCTTGAACATAAGAGGTACTCTCCCAATAAAAACACTGCCATGAAGAGTTTGGCTCCATAAAAAGCCAAAGAAAAGGGAGATTTCTAGCTAACCAGCAAACTCAGCAAGAGACCTGAGAGAACCTTTGTTATTCCTTTAATGTGAAGAAAGGCCCTGAACTAGACCCAAAGGTGTGGTAAATTGCCAATACGCTCAGTACATTATATTAATTTATACATCCTTACCTTAAAATATATTCTTGGCATTCCTAATTATGGAAATCATATAGCTGTACAAATATGACTTATGTTATTACTGTTCTGCACATCATCAGAAAGTGGGAAGCATTAACCCTGATGAAATTCAAGAGAGCTGATGATCCAGGTCTCTGATGGATGAGCTGGTTGCACATAACTTCTATCGGTGAGAACCAGTGAAGGGCTTTGTGTGCCTGTGCTGTGGGTTCATGAGGGTGAGGAAAGTTCCAGACAACAGCATAACAAGGATTTCTAGTCTCAAACCTCCAGAAATGCCTTTCAGCAAGGACTGACATCCTATGTGCCCTTCTCTTTTCCACCTGCCCTAAAACAGGGAGCTTGAGGGGGAAGAGCGTGCTGTGGTTGCTGTTCCTGAGCTCACACTACAACACACCAAAGATACTCAGGCTTTCATAGACCTAGAGAGCACTGGTCAGCACTGCTGAAGCCATGAAGATGCAGATGACCATATGGACTATACAAAAGCAAGCGTCATCCTGCTACACTAGAAACCGCCTTTGGAAACTGTTCCCAGAGATATATCTTGTTTGTACCAAAAGTGGATGCAATTTCATTTCAGTAGGGCAGTCTAAGCCAGGGTAAAAGAAATGTGTTATAACCTTTTCATTGTCTTTGTCTAGCAATGCTATCCCAAACTAGCAGCTTCACTTGCATTGCACTTTCTCAAATGGGAGCCTGAAAGGCTTTTAGCTGTGTATGTTCTTGATTGTTTTTATTTTTAGGCTTCTATCCTCCAAAGTCTTATTTAAAATTACAATAGTGACATTAAATATAATTGGACTGCTTTACTTGCATGAGTGAGAACTACTCAAAGTTTTAGCAGATTATGCCCAAGATCCAAAGTTCAGAAGATTCTGTAAGACAAGAGTTTGTGGATTTTAACGCTTTCCTCACTTTTAAGCAACCAAATCACACCATAAGTAAAATAGACTAACAGGATAATTAAACAGCCTGAGTGTAGCAAGGGGGAATATTTCAATAACAAATATTGCTACCCATATACCTCAACAGAATGTGCTAAAGTAAACAAAATGATAGCATAATTATAGCCGTTCCAGTTATGTTAATTAGGCTATATACACGCTTCATTGATAAGCAACTGTGGTGCAAAGAAGTGTTGTAAGCCTGATATTTCCTCGGTTAGCAGCTTTGTTGTGCATATGCTGCTGTTATGATCTTGGTTGCGTTAATGCAGAACAAAAAAAAACCCACAACCCAAACCTAAAAATAATAGTAATAATAATGGTATGTGTCAGGGCAGGCTCAGTGCAAGGTTCAAGCTGAACAGCCCAGTGTGCTGTTTCTCTCACACTGCATTCAGGTTCCCAGAGAAGATTGCCAGCAAGACTTCCCAAGACAACATCCCAATGAACTGAAACCCACAGCAAACATCGCAGCTAGTTGTGCTCCACAGAGGGAGCCCTTTACACCTGTGTTTTGCTGACTCTGTAGCTGTAATTTCTCAACACTCTGCAAGGTGTTGTTTTGGATTGCAGCTGCTCAGAATTTAACATCATGTCTTTTTTTTTACACAAGTATCACTTCTTTTTGTGTGTGCGCAGGGTTTGGATTTTTTTCCCTGAAGTGTAATATTTCACAAAAACTCTTGTTGATTTCTTAAGATATTATATTTTGTGTGAAAAAAATCTTTTAATAAAAAACCCCCACAGCTTTGTTCATTTTTTATTATTATGAACTTAAATAAAAAAAAAATTGAAAATGTACAGAAACTCAATGGACATGAAAACACTGCATAAAACAATATTTAAAAATAACCTCGACAATTTTGACTAATCATTTTGTAGCAGAAAAATGGTTTCTTTTTCTAAAATAAAAAAAAATATGTTTGAGTTTATCTCTTGAAAGACCCTAGGTTCTCTATCTGTTTGAATCTTAGACATGATGTATGATAACTCTAAGTCATTATTTCTATTTTAAAATTTCATTGTTTATTTATTTATTCAATATTTCTAATTTTGAACACTTCTGATTGTTGAAAAAAAAACCCCACCAACTTCAGTATTTTTAATAGTTTCACTGTGTCATTAAATTTTGTTACTGCTTGTTTGGGCTGCTACTACTGTAGTTTAGGCACATCTGTACTTCTTAGCACAGGATGGTGTAAAGATCCCTCAAGCAGCCTCACCTACACTGCGCCAACATTATAGCATCCACAGCTCTCTACAATTGTTTTGCATGTTGCAGTGGTGTGCAATGGAGATACTCCTGCGTGGTCAGAGCTGGCCTCAGTCTCTCTCCTGCAATGTCACTTTGCACTGTGCAGGCACAACTTTAGACAATAATTAGGCCAAAAATTATAGGTGAATAGCAAGCTCAGTGCAGGATCATATTAGAATATAAGCACTTCAATGAGGTTGGAGAAGTCAAAAGTCCAAACTCATTTTGAGTTGCAATTTTAGCAAAACAGTTTAAAATTTTACCTACATCAGGCAGTTACTCTTCCGTCTCCATTCTGTTTGTAAGAGCCATGACCTCTGTGTCTTGCCCTCTAGACTGCTTTGGAGAGGATACTGCTGCTTGCCTCATTTTAAGTCTCACCACCAACATTCAAAAACACATCTCAAAGTTTTAAAAATTTATGAGACCATTAAAAAATATAAAATACACATACAATAATAATTATTCAGGGTCCAGTTTTATTTTCTTCAGCTGCTGACGTGGCTATTACATTTCAGAATAATTGGCATGTCTTCATGGAACACCAGTACCTCAAGTAAACCTTCTGGCTCGCTCAGCTCTGACACCCAGCTGCAGACTCAGTGCTGCACACTAAAGTTTGTGGCACAGGAAAAAAAACATGACAAACCATCCCCAAAGGAAGATACTTAAAGTAACAATCAGAAACATTTGTCTTTCCATTGCAAACATTAAATAAAAAGAATTACAAGCCCAAAATAAAACCTACTTTTGAAAACTCATTTTCTCCCCCCACTTCTGCAGATTCACACTCTTTTTAATGGCTTAAAATAATCAAGAATTAAAGTTTCTTTTCTAGGCATTTAATCTGAAATACTATATACAGATCACACCAAACTCCTATATGTCAGTTTCTTCCATTGTGAAAAGTATTAAAAAAAAATAAAATCCTGGTGTCCAGAAATAATGAAAGATTTTCTCCAAGTTCTATGAATCCTGCAAGATCCTCAGCATCACCTAAGACTTGCCAAATACAAAGAAAAACTTTCAAAAGACACCCAGTAATGCCTTTCCCTGACTGTAAGCCTGGAACTTAAATGTGCATGTGGAATTTTTCACAATATGTTGTGTTTGTGGTTTTAATTATCATCATAAGCACCACAGTTAATCTGTAGTTCAACATGTGAAAATGTTTATGTAGTTTTACATGATGGCTTGGTAACACACACAAACATTTAGGTTTAAAGGAATGTTCAGGGTTGGGTCCTCATCATTTTATGAACCCTTACGTCAGCCATCTGGAGACCCTTCCCATTTCTTTTGCCACCTGTGACTTGGCCACCCAAGCTCTTTCTCCTTCTGACATCACCTCCTCTGGCCAGCAAGAGAAAGAAATCTTTCTTTGCCCAAACACAGAGGAGAAGCAAAGGTGAGAGACACAGAGAAAGGAGGATTTGTATGATGCTGAACCCACTAGAGATCAATGTATAAGAAATAATTCTGAAAGAACAATGCTCTTTGTCAATGGTTAAGGCTGGAGATGAATTTTCCCCAGCATAAAAACAGGAGCTTACTAGCAGGGGACCTTTCTCTTCTCACATGCTTATTCCAGTGCATGAGTGAAGCCTGGCTGAGGGCAGAAAGAGTTTGGCATAGAAGGATGCAGAAGCATAGGAAAGGTCACCAAGCATAGGCACTTCACCAACCCAACAGCCGTGTTGCACTGTGCTTGCCAAGGGAATGCCCAAATGCCAAAAGCCGTGCTCTTTACCTCCACCCAAAGGATGCTGGCACTGTCAGAGCATTCATCTGATTATGCCTGCACATTTGAAAGCATACATTATTACTTTACCAAGGGGTCACACTGAAGAAATACAGATTAGAATATTCTGAATGATGGTGCTACTGTAGAGGCACACCAGCAGGCAGTGTACTTAAAAGAGAATGGCCACCTATGGGTCCAGGAGTAAGACCATCACCTTTGTGCTCTTGCCCCTGGGACTGCCCCACAGACTAACTTGCAGGACCAGATCTTACTTTCTTTCCTCTTCACCTGTCTTTTCAAGGAGAAAAATCCAACTGCTCATCCTGGACTCAAGAGGTCCATTCTCTGTCCGCTGGAGTGGAGATCACTGACCTCTTCAGAGCTGCCCACAGACCACCAACCAGATATATTTGTGAAAAACAGATTTTTATAAAGCCTGTCAGGAAGTTCTCAGCAAAGCTACTGTGCTCTGAGCTTCTCATGTTGGACACTGGTACTTGCTTTCACCTTTTTTCTCAAACCCTTCTTTATTGCTAACAACAGACATAGAAGAATTACATAGGGACGTGAGTTATTTGTGCAGCACATTGTCAGTGGCCTTCTAGATAAACTAAATATGAACTGTGGGGGAAAATTTTTACAGAAATGAACACAAAGAAGTGATACAGCTACAGAACACGATGAATAGACTGACAGTTTTTTCTTTTAGCAGTGAGTTGTAAAAAGTTTTGGAACCTTCAGCTACTTGTGCATGGTCAACCTAACTTTAGCCCAAAGAGCTTAAAGGTAATAAAGTATGTTTTTTAATCATAGAGCAGGTTTGAAGAAATCTTCATTCTTCCTTCTTAAAACTCTTACGTGTAAGCCGTGAGAGAAGTACACTGTGTTTGGGGTAGCCAGTAGTAAACTGTGAAACACCAATTTAACTTAAAAAGCAACTCCAGAATCTAGAAGGCCTTCTGTTTTATCACAAAGGTATTACCAAACTGCTTAATGTCTCCATGTCCCTTCCAGCATCTCTCTAAGGTGAGATTGTACATGCGACTTTAAAAGACATTGTTCCCACTTAAAGTTCTCCTAAAACACTGTTCATGCAGATGCAGCAAAACAAAACCACTTCCTTGAGTATCACAAACCCTCCTAATAGCACTGATGTGATAAGAAAGGCAACAGAAATCTAAATATTCATGGAAGCTTGTAGAGGGGACAGTTTAAACAGCTGTGAAGAAGCCTCTATGAATGCATCAACTCCACATTAGTCTTCAGTGTGTGAAAAGAGGAACATCTTCTCAGACTACATAATAATATATTGAGCTCCTTCTGCCTCTAGATAAATCATATATTTCAAGAACTGTCTCTCATAACATTTTAGAAGTACTCCTTGCTGAAAACACAATGATAAAGATTGTACACTGCTGTGCATATGTGTGTGTGTGTGTGTGCTCAGAGCAACTGCATTTCAGTTCCAGGAAAAGATTTGACTCTCCTTACGTGTCTTTCCTGATTCCTTTGTGGTTGATACGGACATATCAATGCTATTTCTCAGAAAAAGCTCCTCTTTCATTGCAGCCACCTGGCTATTTATTTAGTTCAATGTAACAACGATGACATTCTTCTTATGAGTCGGATTCTAAGGTGCTCCTTCATGCACCTTTTTTCCTCTTTTTTTAAATTTTTTTTGCTAATAGATAGATAAATGAAATCATAATCCAGCAGAGATTATTGTTATTTTTACCACAAAAGATGTCCCTTTCATTCAGCAGTTTCACGTAGACAAGCAAAAGCAATACAGGGGAACTGATGAGAGCGGCACAATGCAAGGACTGACAAAAAACCCATGGGGAATTTTCTGAGACATTTTAAAGCTTCTAGATGCTCAGAGTCATCTGCCAGCAGTTATCGCCCTGCAGCCGAGATAGCAGAAGTGTGTGCCGATGAACACCCTCAAGCACTGCCCTCAGCCACTGCACAAAGTCACATTGGCTGGGCACCTCAGTGTGCCATCTGCAGGAATGGTGGCCCAGAGGCACAGACACATGCTCCCTCCCACTGTAGCACAGCAGCCCTGGCAGAAAAGAAATGGTGAGAGGTAATGGGGGATTGTTAAATCAGCACAGCAGCCTCCTGCTCATGTGGACCTCCACATATCCATCAGTGCACCCAGGGGAAAGGGGCAGTAGCTAGAGGAACATAAACTCAGCAGGCGGGCAAGTAAAGGTAATTACCTTCTGGGTTTCCCAGCAAGATTAATCAGAAGACCTTTTCATTAATCCTTGGAGGCATTTGCTACAAAGTCTGTGACTGCTTGTTTTCTTAGGGATCAGTTCTGGATCCCAAATACTATGTGGCTCTAGGGAGGACTACAATGATTATGAATAGAGCCAAGAGAATTATTCACACCCTGGTGGGCTGGTAAATACCCAACCATTCTGACCTTCCTTTTCCAATGGTTAGAAGTGTGGGATGGATCACCTATACTGAAGTCATGGCAACAGTTCCTGTGATATTCACAGGTCTAGCTCCACTGTTGAGTCTGGACCCCTCCTCATGGGTCTCATGTTATTTCTTCCTCAGCACTTTCTATGTCAGGCAATTGCTTGGAATGCAACTATATTTTACAAAGAAGCTCCCAGAAGGTAGTGTTGCCCGACCAACCATCGGAGGTACTGAAGGAGAGACAACAAGAGGACATAGCTCTGTCTGTCATCCTGACACTTTGAAAACAAATGACACATTGCTGTAAATATGTTGGGGAAGAACAGAATAACTGATTCATGTTGAATCATTTCTTGCTGCCTCTTTAAGAAAGGAAGGCAAAGTGTTTTCTTGTTTGTTGAGCTAAGCTAGACTAAAACCAGGCCAGTTATAGCAGCACCATCCCGTGGTTTTGCGACAGCCTGACCCAGAGAAGCCATTAGTTGACATTTGATATTTGTACTCTAAAAGTTACAACAGCATTTAACTGGTGTTCTTTCCAATTTGTTAGACTCTGGGTCAAAATAAAACAATCTGAAGTGTGCAAATTGTGTAAACTCAGCCATTAGTTCAAGATAGGGCAAAAGATGGAGAACCTCATTTTTTTTTCTCAGAAATCAAGTGTCCTTTGTCTTCTAGAAAGGATTTTAGCTTGAAATATCGCTTGCTGTGCAACTGTTCTAGAGAATTTTACTATGAGCATGTCCCAGTTACAATGGCCGGAACCAGTTTATCACTGTGTGGGTGTAACCAGAACTGTGTACTCTACACACTCTGTGTCATTTCTCATGAACTGTTAATAATGGATCATTTGCAGCAGCTGCCCAGGGCACACCTCAGGCTACAAGCTGGGTGTTAAAGGACCCTGTGAGGCATGAGAATGTTTTCTGCCTTCACACCAGTGACTCAGCTGTGATAACTCCCCTCCAGGGAGGCATCAGCACCTTCACACCCAGCCTGAGAGGTCATGTCTGCTAATGGGCCATTAGGGACTGGCACAATAGGCAGCTGCAATGACCTAGACCATCAAAGATCCCAAAAATACCTCATGACTCACAGAGTTAAATCACCCACTGTGAAACTCCTCGCCCTGGGGTAGGTACTGGGCATTCCCATCAGAACCTGAGCATACATAATCTTCAGGTTTTGGGACTTCTGGTACCACTTGTCAGATCCAGAGGAGAACCAGAACTTCAACAGGACTGCAACTACCACTCTCAACAAGACTGTAACCATCATCCTCACCAGCAGGTTTTCCTTTCCTTTTATTTTGTACTCGGGGGACCATGTGGTGCTCAGCACAGGGGCTAGCGAACACCATTCTGTTCATACCCCAGTCTGCTGGGTTATACATCTGGGGTTTTTGTGGGGTAAAACCAATTTTCATTCTGTATCATCATATTTATTGTAATCTTTTTAGTAAATTGTAACTCTGACTTGTAATGTCTCTCAAGTTGGGTTCATTTCTCCCACCAGTTTACCTTTAAACCAGCACAGAGTGAAAAAGATAAATGAAAGGACATTAATAGTATAAGAAGACAGAGGGTGAGAACAGATGGCAAATTTTAGAACGGACTGACAAAGACTTGGATTTCTTCTAGATTTAAGCAGAGATGGAAACAAAACACGTTCATTACCATTCCAGCTAAAAAGTCCTGACTGTGTGAAGGGCTGTTGAATATACCTTTGTTCTTGAAAGTACTCACAGTATTACAGATGTTTGACTAAGTTTTTTTACCAGCCACTTTCAGATAGATTTAAATTTCATAACACAAAAAAAATACTTACAAAAAGAGTAAATTTCTAAATGCATGCTGCAGAAAAAGCAGAAAAATGTTTCTGCTATCAAAGCTCGTGTAAGAATTCTTCATGGGCAAGCTTACAAGGAGTATACCATCTCTTGGAACAACCTGAAACAGATGCTGAACTACTTGAGGCTTAGTTCCCTGAGGCAATTTTTGTACTGTAAAGTTGCACAGCCAGATGTCACTACCTGGAAGGCCTTCAGCGTCCATTGTACTTAACATAATGTGAAGATGACCAAACATTCAGAGCTGAAGACTAAATGCAGCAGAAAACATAATTCACCATTACTTCAGCATGGTCTTCTCTGCAGAATCTCTAATGGTTGGAAGCTGACCTTTAATACATGTGTGACTGATACAGCTGAATAGTGGAGCGTGGCTCCATAATGCAGGAGAAAGGAAAATACTGGAGTAGAAGACCTAACTGGAAGAAATGTTAAGCCCAAGTGTTGGAGAGCTGCAAGCCCCAAAATTATTTCTCCTGCACTGATTCTGTAGTGTCATCCAATAGCATTTTCACTCCCTTACAGGGAGAGGATGCAAGATCCTTCAGCATGTTCCAAATAGGGCACATTTATACATATTGCTTTCACAGTATCTTTTGCATCCTATAGTTTCCTTCCCACATTCATCGCACTTTTGTCATGTTCCTGTTAGCTCCAGGGACATTCCTTCCTCTTCTTGCCCAACTATTACTGCTTTTCACATCAAGACAAATACAGAATCCACTGCAACATCTGCTCCTCTTCCCTTCCTAGGCCTGATATTAACATGTCAGTCTTTTCCACTTTTTTTGACCCCCTAACTTTGACATCCCCTAGTTTAACCCCCTTTTCTCACTTCCTTCTCTCTCAAAACTTCATTTTCCCCTAATAGTGATGTTTACAGGGGTCTGGATGTCTTTGTCTGAACATCTCTTCACTGCTTCCATTATCAAGGAAGACTAGCAGGAGACCAAAGGGGGTGAGACCCTGTGGTTGAGTCAAACACTTTAGGTAAAAGTAGTAGCAGAAACCATCCAGAGAGCTACTTATCCCAGACATGGCCATAGTGCAAGAATGTCTTTCACTCAGCTTTCTTATGTATTTCCACTTCTTCCCTCACCTCTAGAAGCATTTGGTTTCTCCTCTGTACTGCTGACACTGACTTGCCATGTTAACCCTTCCATGTTCCTCTCACCACTATCTGTCCTTACTAGGAAGTTCAATCATTCATCCAGACATGATTTGGTCTCTTTCACTCTCAGCCTTCCATATCATTTCAGTGAACGGTTAGCCTGTCAGCATCAGCAAACTAAACTCACACTCTGATCCTTGCTTTTCCTTCCAGCATAAGGGTTTTTTCCCCCCTCCATTTTTTTTCTCCCTTATTTACCCCTTTTCCTGCCAATGATCAGCACTGCTAATGTCAGACCTGATTTATCCCTATATTTGCTTCCTGCAGTCCTGCATGGTTTTGACAAAACATTTCTGGCAGAACTCTTGTGATGCCATTGACTTTTTCCAATATTAATTTGTTCTCTCCTTCTTGACTTATCTTCCAACCTAAACCATACTCCACCTTCAAGATAACTAAATTACAGGCCTCCTATCTTGGCAAACTTTTCAGCATTCCTGATTCATTTCTCAATCTATCCATTCTTCTAATTCCCACTTCTCCCTGTCCCCATGCCAACATGAAAACTTTCTCCAAGAGAAAAAAGCCAAAAGAGGACACAACTCTCCTGCACTCCACCTTTTCTTTCTAAAATGACTTCAATACATACTGAACAAAAGCTGTTTTGGAAGAGGGTGGATTGATTTTTTTAATGAAAATTTGAAAAAACAATCACTGTAATATCTCAAACAATTAGTAATGTTTGTGTCCAGGTTCTGAAAACACTCATGTGATCTGAATGAAGCCTACTGTTAACACTATAAGTTTAATGCGAGTTCTGAAACATCATGGTTTCTACAAGTTTTTGCAGCCAAGGGGCCACTCAACACCAACAACTGAAAACAGAAAATAAGCAGATTGCAATTATCTTTGGGATCTGTTGCTCTGTGACCCACTCTGAAAAGCAGATCTAACATCAAAATATATTGAGTGCCAATGGTTTGCCAAAACCCAGCCCTTAATGTTACATTAAGAAGGTTTATTTGCATTTAATTTTCCTTACTTCACTTTCTATTCTGACTGGGGCTGTGGCATATTTTTTTGTTTGGAGAATTAAATACATTGTCTTAGAATAATGTTATTTACCCAATGCAATTAGCTTTTAAATTCACAATTTGCTTACAGGGATGAGGACAGACAGAGCAATTTTGTTACTTTCTTACTTCTGCTCTTTGCTGGGTAGAATTATCTTTCAAGATCGAACTCTGAGAGTACCAGCCCATGGAATTCCCCTGAGTCTGATGAAACCTTACAACAGCATGCTTCTTTCATGGATCAAACTTCAGGATTTAAAGAAAATGCAGGAAAATGAGATTTCCTGTGAAAAAGTCTCCTATTGGTATTTTGTCTCCAATCCACTTTTTTATTTCAAGTAACAGTGAATCACGGAAACAATGGTTTCATTGTACAAATCACTGACTTGAAAATTATTCCAAAAGCAGCCCTAGATGCTCTTCTACCATCTTGACACAAATGAGAAAAAAAAAAATAATGGAAGAGTCACAAAAGAAACTCAATATTCTAAAATCTTATTCAAGAAAATAGATGTCCTTTTTATTTCTCTTCTTACTGATTGAAGTTCAGGGGTTAGCATATCTATATAACATCTATTCAAATGGATTTTAATTTAAAGAAAATGGAAAAACATTCACTTTCTAAACTAACCACGTCAGGAGAGTTTGCCAGACTTTTCAAGAAGTATCTGCTATGCAAAACCCAAGCACAATTCAAGATTGCAGGACCTCAGAGGAAATCCACTGACAATAGAAAATAATGTGCTACCTATGGTAAGGACTCCAAGGAGATTTTGTTTGTCAGAGCAGAGGCTTGTAGTGCATCCTTATTCCCACACAAAAACAGTGGAGTGTGTGGCATTGTACTTCCTTCATATCACAGGAAGTCTCTGCATTGGCCACTTCCTCAAAACTTATTTTTTCTACACTGTGAAAAATGCTCCCAAATCAAACCCATGCCAAAGGCTCAGAACCAATATGCAGTAATAAGTACAGCAGAAATCAGTGCTAATATACCACCTTAACTGTAGTGGTGTTTAATAAATGGCACTTCTAAAATACAGCAACTGAATTCGACCCCTGTTATTAGTAAGCTGTCTCCTGTACTGAAGGAATGAACAAGGACAATATTGTTACTTATAATTCAGAGCTAGCTTTTATGAAAAAGACATGTGGCATCAGGAAAATGTAATTAATTTGGTGGTGTAAGCCTTCATAAATTATCAAGTATTCCCAATAGCAGTGCTGCAAAACTTACAGAGAACATGAGCTGCCTTTAAATTACTTAGTTTCCTTGCTACCACAGTTCTTTTAAGGTGGTTAGATACTGACATGGTGTTAAAAATGCTCAAACTATTGCAATGGCTGACATACTGAGCTACCTTTAATTAAGACCATAATGTTCCTTTGGGCCATATGTAAGACGGTAATCTGTGTCCAGAGGCTGTCACACTCTTCTCTAATGGACTACAGCACACAAAAATTAATTATAGGGGAAAGGTTGCTGCTCCAACTGGGACTGGAGTCTCAAGATTCGAAGGCAAATGTTTTGCTGTTGATCAAAACGAGCAGCTCCTTTTGCAGCAGCTAATACAGTTTCTGTCACATAGCACTTAACCCTCGCTTCCAGCATTAATATCAGCAAATTTGTTGCCTAAGGGGAAATTTTTATGTTTTTATATATTCATTCATTTGTTCATTATGATGCTATCACAATTTTTCCTATCAAAAAATGGGAAAAAAACCCTGGATTTGAAAAATTCAAAAGATAACATCAGATCACAGCTCCCAGCCACAAGATTCTTGTGGGTCTGTGTCAATAAAAACAGACTACAGCTAAACAAAGATTTCAAAATGTTTTTCATTGCTATTTGTCTAAATTTTTAAACAAATTAACTTAGAACCTGATAATGCTTTTTGTGTTTGCTTTCAGCAATAGTAAATTTCAATGATAAATAGTTTTACAGGAGGGGTTGCTTGCAGACAAAGTAAATTTTAAGCAAACAACATAAAGTATTAGTTAAAACAGAATTTCAGATCATGGATAATACTGCCCATTGCCCAAGACTATCAACTTTTTGATTCTCTGAACCAGAGCAAGCAATGTTGTAGGAAACAAAAAGGAAAACATCCCCTGAAAAAGTCACATTCATGGTAAACTCCAGTTACTTCTGTTTAACAAAGAATCCTCTTGTGTTGTGAGCTTGCCACAAAGATTTCATAACGCACCATCAAACTCACCAAAATCATCTGCAGGGTTAAAACACGTCTGCACAGTATTGACACTGTGTTTGTTCCTACCTAAAAGAGGAATGAGGGAAACTGAAATTTGAGGTATTGCAAATATTTAAGCTGAAGCAAGGGTTTAGGGATGGAGGAGAAAAAGGCATAATCTAAGCAGTAAGCTTGAAGACAAATTGCTGACTAAAAGGAGGAGACAGCAATGATGATCTTGACACAGGATGGCCCATTCAGTTTTTCAACAGATGATCATCAAAATTCAGAGCTACGCTGCCAGAATATATCTGCAGGCCCCCTCCTCCAGCCTCAGGATACAGGCAGCTCCCATGAACCCCAGGGGAAATCTTTCGAGCAGCAGTGTTCCCTATTTCAGTAACACCTGAGATGATTAAATGAACAATGAAACTCAGCTGTAAATTTGCAGCAAGGTTACAGTCTGCAATCTGAATAGTATTAAGAGGAATGAAATAAAAAATGAAATCAATGCTCACAGGATAATGTAAATCAGATGCAAATAAGCTTCCATTTTATTTGTCTTTCCTTTGTTTCTTTCTAATAGTGGCATAGTTAGCTGATCAAATGCTCAACACTTATTCTAAAACTCAGTGCATCTATTATTTCAGGAGATTTCTTGGTGGATAGGGGCATAGCAATTTTGCAATTCCCTGAATAAAATGAACCCATATCTTTGCCTGTGAACAATTTCAAAATACCAGTCAGAATCAAATATATGAATAATAAATGACAAAAATACTATTCTTATTACCAAAAAAATCACAGAACCAGGTATTTGTATATCAAGGCCTTACTTACAAAAGCAGTGGTGATGTGGGCAGCATTGTAGCACACTGTAACACACTTTGCAAAAGGTCTTTGCCTGTTATTTTCAGCTTACACAAACATAGGTATGTCATGTATATATAAATCAGTGATACACATACCACATATCCTCATTTTCTCTGATCAAAGTGCCTGAAAAAGGTCTCCTAATCATTATCTTTTAAAGAGTAATCTAAACATACTACGCTAGGAGCATTTGTCCCCAGGATCTCAAGGGCAGAGGTTTCATGTTTGGTTCTGCCATCAAACTGTTGTACTGACTGGATCAGATTCTTCAATGTCAATAAACCAGCCTCCTAGAATGTTGTATGGAAATATTCCACAGTCCATTTTTTGTCTGAGCTGCAGTATAATTTACTTATTTGGCCTTATGAAATCTACATACTCATAAACTAACATATTTATTCTTTAACCCTAAAGATAAGAGCTAACAAAAAAAATCAAAGACAAAGCTCAAAATACCTACAGAATTTCATAATGTCTCTATTGCATCATGTAAGTATTTCAGTCCTATTAAAACTATCTTGAAATCAGCAGTCACTCTTCAACCTGCTCCAGACCAGCCCAACACAAGCCACTGTCAGTTGCCAGAATCAGGCTGGAAATTGTTGAGGAGGGTTTGTCTTTTGATAGATTTCTCAGTACAGGAGTAGCAATATTTCTCATATGTCCTTAATTTCCAAAATTAACCTCTCCTTTGATTGAGTGTAAAGCAATAATCAATAGCTGAAGAAACCAGCATTCAACAAGATTGCTGAACATTTCTGTTCTCATCTTCGGTGTCTGAGTGCCTAATGACTACATAGCCAGTCCTTCAAGTCCATTGTACCTCCTGTCTCATGCTATAAACAGACACAACTGGTAGCAAATGTTGCACCTCTGTCTCAAAAATTCACTTTTTATTCCCACTATTAGAACTTTCTTGGTAAGCTGTGATCTGTTCTAGGACAGACACAAAAGCAAGCTGACAGTCTACTTGTTGCTTTTTCACATTCAAATGGCCTGAACAGTTTGAAGCCAACACAAGAGCTGTAAGAATGCCCTGAAAACCTCTTATGGAGCTTGTCAGATCAATATCAATAACCAGCAGGAAAGATGTTTGAACTGAGACAATGGAAAGAAAATCTGTTGCTATACTGCTATAGTCTTTGAAGCAAAGTGTACAGCCAAGATGGAAACCAGGAGAGAGAACAAGAACTTCAAAGAAGTTCAAAGGAACTTCTTTTTCTTTTCACTGCCACTCTTTGCTTGGCAGAAGTTCATATACTTGGCTTTTAGCTATGTGCTTCTGCCAGAACAGATTGTTCCGATAGCTTGAAAATGTACAATGGCATCGTCATGTACAGAACTGGTCACTGTCAACTGTATACACCAATAAACACCAAAGTAAATCAAATGTCTCAGACAAGCAATGAGATACATCAGTCTGCAGTCTTCATGGCTTCTTAGTAGGCTGTCAGAAAAAATACTGCCTGACAAAAAGTATTTCTAGGCTTCTCCATACCAAATCTTTTGGGATTTGTATCTTCATCTATCAGCCCCAACTGAGGAAAAAAAAAATTAATGGAAAAGACCACCAATCTATTTCATTAGTGTCCCAGGTGTTTGAATACACTTTAAAATTGCTTTGTTCCTAGAGCCGAATAGCCGACAATCCTGCTCTGGTTAATCTTCGCCTAACAGATTGCTCAAAGGATAAGTGCAGCTTTTTTGATTAGCTCTTAGTATTGGGGAATAGCAAGGTGAATTGTGAGCAGAGTCACCAAGAAGGTGTGTGTACAACAGCAGTACAGGTAGCTGACAACACCCGGGAGGTATTCCTGCTGTCCAGCCTCTAAGGAGACTGCGTGGCTGAACAGCTTTGGTCATGAGCAGAAATAGAATCACTTGGGCCAGTTACTACTGGACTATTGGGTCCACTGAAGCAGCAAACGAGGCAGCTCCTTCTGCTAGGTTATTCTCTGTGCAGAACTGCTTTCCTTTGTCCCACAGTTATGTCCTACTTTTCCAAAACTGTTGCATCACCTCATTCTCTCAGTTTCCCAGTCCTGAATTCTTCCTCCAGACTTTTTCGCTTTTACTGAATTGTTCAAACAGCAAGGACAAAAAGCCCTTTTCAAAACTCAAAAGGTTACTATGAGATTTAATGTAGGCAGAGAGTCTGGGCTGCTCTAGATAGTGAAGTTAGAGTGGAAAAGGGATCTACCACCCATTATCACTAACATCGCATTTCTTTGACATTATCACTTAATTATCTTGTCTTGTTTATTTAAACAACAAGGCAATTAAGAGACATTGTCAATGGAACAGAACCCTGGCACAGGCGAATGGTCTCTGCTGTGAGATAAATGCCAAGATATTTAACAGGCAGCAGCATAACAGGAGAGAGATTGTTTCCAAAGCACTGGGCAGTGATTGCTGGAAAATGTGTGCCATTGCTACTGCAGGATACCTTATAGTCCTCCTTACAGTCATTGTCTACCGCTGGGAAGTCCCTTGGTACTTCCTCCAGATACAACTGCACCTTATGATTATAACTAAAATATTCTGCTGGAGTTTGACATTACCAAAAGGATGCTGTAAATACCAAATGCCATGAACCAGAAAGAACTTGGAAAAGAACAATCAGTAGTAGGCGTGACTTACAGGAAACAGCTAATTTAAAATAAAAGAAAATAAATTTGCACCTACTAACTATGAAAGGAGAACCAACCACCTTTGGTAAGTATGGAATACTTATGGAAGAGGAACTGGTAGAAGTGAAAACACTTTGAATGGGCTGATGGGTAGGAAGGGGGTAGGTCTGAAGTCTGAGGAACTCTGGGAGAGAAGCAGTTTGAAGCAGGTGAGACAAGCATCTCACTTGGAGCATTTCAGACACACACACTTAAGACTACCTTCCACCCTTGCATCACCCCCGCTGTTTGCTTTGTTGGTGGAAAGGTGATCTGTCCAGGAAAAGGTTTTCCCTAGTCTAGTGGCAAAATGCATATTTATGGCAATGGTTCACCAGACTGTCCTGAAAATACCGTTTCTAGTTCTTAAGCGTACAAAGTTCATGTTTTGGGTTTACATTTATTTCTATATAACCACTTTTATACAACAGAAATAATAGACTACTCTGTGGGTTAGTGCTTTAAAAATGAATGTATTTATTTATTGATATTTTTAAGTGCTTACTTACTCCTTGTTGTTCTCCGGGGCAAAGGGTCTACCTCTGGTAGAAGCACAGCACTTAGGATTCTGGTTTTGAGCATAGAAAATGCAATTGCTGTAATGATGTTCACTTTGGGATAGAAGCAGAGGATAAGAAATGGAGTGGAGAGACGGAAGCAACTGTGAGCTACCAACAAGGAAACATAGTTTGTTCTTTAATACCATTTTAATATTCTACTTGTAGTTCTGTATTTTCTTTTTTTTCATCACTTTTTCTCAGTGATTCCAAACACTGGAGAAATACTGGCATTTATGTTGCATAGATTATTATGACAAACACCACCACTTCTTCCTGCTCTATCAGATGAGAGAGCTCGATTGCTTGATTATCTAAAGATCATGTCCGACTCCAATTATCATTACTTATTAAATCAAGTTTGACTGAGAAAAATAATTAAATGCTTAAATTGAGGCATTCTACTTTGTCATACACTTGAGTCTGCTGACTAGTCTATGGAACAGTTGTTAATATTGAAAATGAGATGAAATATGTTCTAAATTTATCTCCCCAGCATTTCCATTGAGCATAATAATGGACGTTTGACAGTAACACATTGTTGTTGAGCCAGTCGAGAATCGTTTTTGAAACGAAATGAGCACATACCTTCAAAAGGAGTCTTACAGAAACCTGGAATCATTCAGGGTGGAATAGATAAATGTTCATTCACCTGGGAGCTGTATTTTGGCTGCCTTATGGCTCAAATAAAAATGAACAATTTTCAAATGAATATAAAAATCATACTTAAAAGACTCCAAATGGAAAGTATATATGTATTTTCCAGCATCCATATATAAATTAATATGTACCATCTGGGTTACATCTGGTGATATTAAAGTGTTGTCTTATGAGCAGAATAGGTGTGAGAACTATGAAGCAAAGCTGAGCAGTTCTGGCTCTTGCTGCAAAGGATACAACATTCATATGTAGCTCCAAAAGTACACTGCCTTGTTGCTTCATTGCTGCTGCTTTTACATCCTTGCCTCCCTGCTTTTCTCCCATGTTATTGCCTATATTTTCATTTTCTTTTTCCTAAGGACTTCTTACATCATTTCCATGATCCAGACTGCCATTTTACCTAGGTCCTGGGTTCAGCTTTTGCAGCAGGCCTGCAGTCAGGGCAGCAGTCACACAGTAAATGAAATCTATGGGTCTTCCACTTTCATAGTGCTCCCACAATGAACGTCGTTCTCTTCTCACCATTCTCTGAAAATTCCGCTCAGAAAAGCAAACACCTTTGGTACCTCTGGTTGTCTTCAGTCCCTGAGTATACCTTTCCAGTCGTTTGCCTTTCTGTGTTCCATCCTTTTCCAAGATTTTAAAGACTCTTACTCATCTGGAGCTATCCTGTCACCTTCCTTTCTTTTACCTTAAATTATCTGTGCCCCCCAAACCAGATGTGTAGCTGCTTCGTTTCTTTCCCTGGTCTGTCTGGACTCTTAGTCATGTGTGGTTTGAGGGATCCCAGTGAGTATTTGGCAATTGTCTCCTAAAGCACCAAAGCACACCAAAATTTTCTGGCCCCTCACAATGCCAAGACATCTCCAGGTACTTTACGAAAGGTTGTACTATGAGTTCAGCACACATTCTCTAGTTTCAAAGTAAAAATTGAAGATAAAACAAACCTAATCTTCATTGCTGATTTTAAGAGTGATCTACATATGACCTACAATAAGACTAGGACATCAGCACTGTCCACAGCTTAAAAAGTGGAAGATGGAAACATGTAAAGATGAAAGGACTACCTGAAATCTTGCTGTGGACCTCTAATCCTGAGGGCTGGTGGGCTGTGCTATCTCTTAGAAGGCAGTTCTACAGTTGAAAAATTTTGATCATCCTTACACACAGCTCTTTTTTTGTTTCAGACAGAGTTAAGCGAGGTGTTGATTTGATTACACTGATCTTCCCATGAAGCAAAGGAGTGGATTAGGTGGCTTTTCCTGCTCCTTTTCAGCCTTGTTTTCTTTGCTTCTGTTGGCTACACATTCACACTGTGAGAATGGCCTTTTGCCCTGTGCTACAGACAAATCCACCCAGTTCAAGAACATGCACATTTCAGAGGAAGTGTATGTAAGAGCTCTGTGGAGAAATCAAACCTCAGCCACCCTGTATTGAACACAGCGCAGGAGCAGATGCCTGACTTCTGATTTACCACGCGTGAAATTAAAGTACTTCAGTCCTCATAAGAGTGAAGGAGAACAGCACACCATTACTCACCTGAATAGATTAATCTCTTTCTGCACATAAACAAAAAGTATGTCTGTTCCTCTGGCTTTTCAAACAGGGTATGTTCATCAGCAGGATCTGCGCTCGGCCATGGATCTGCAGGTTCCATGTACAAGGATTTCAGCATGTAAAAAATGTGTCTAGAAATATGAATAGAAAGCCTTTTTCAGCTCTGACTCACCAGACACTGAGTTATACACAAGTCTGGCATGTGTTTCTCTGTTAGCTATGCATGTAGCTCTGTGTCAGGCCCTGGGCTTTCCAAACATCCTGATATTTAGGAGATCCAGTTTGTTTTCTTTAGGTCCTTTTCTGGGGATAACACTGCTTGGAGAGGGGAACTGTTTATTTTTAACAAATCAAGATACTACACCTTCACACGTTTTAACCTTCAGAAGTAAATTTTCAGACTGACACCGACTGCTTTGAATTATGTCACAAGTCAGGTATCTCTGAAGGTTTCTCTGCAAAATGCATTATACCAAGAAGACACCATAACAGCCAAAATTTCTTCCCAACACACCTAAATGAATCAGGTGAAGGATGGACATTTTTCCTGCCTTTTACACACAAGAAACTGAGGTTTGCAGTTAAAGCAAAGAGGCTCATCACTGTTGTGGACCAAGGACTGGCCCCGGTGCTTTTGCTGTGGTGCCCAGCCCAGAGGTGGCATCTTCTTTTCACGCAAGACAAGTTGTCTTGAATTTGGACTCATTGCAGCAGAGAGGGATAAAATCAAAGGTGTCTCTTTCACTTGAACTATGGTACAGGTGGAAAAGTTACAATATTTTTTATTTTACTCCTAAAAGAAACATTAAAATATCTGCCAGGCAGAATATTTTTTCAGCTTTCTTTCCTAACCCTAGAGTGGCTGTAAAACCTCAGCAGTTAAAAATGTTTTCTCTGGCTCCAAGTCTAATGCATCCATAAAAATTACATTTTAAATAAAGAAAACATGTTTTGTTCCAGCTCCAGAGTGGCTCTAAGACATGACATATTTTCTAAAAATGCATTTAATTATTTATTTTTAAAAATCTTTCAATACACCATGACTGAATAATTTGTTGAAATGTCTACGTACATTCTAATCTTCAATTTATCAACCTTAAATCAGCATTTTGGAATCTGGTAGAAGAAAAGACTTAGATTAAAAACCTTTCATAATTTCCCCTCAAGACCACATTAAGTTCAGGGGCTCTCTGGGGGTGTCTGGGGCTGGGTTTTGTGTTCTGTGAGAAGTAGAACTCCATTTGTTTTTAAGTCAAGTCCAGATAATTTCCAGACAACCTGAAGGAGTTTGAGCCTTCAGTACTAAGAGAAATGTCAGCAAACACTTCTGCCTCTTTGACTAAAGCCATGATTGTCCTCAGAGCAGAAGAGCATCTTGAGATGTGTGAGTCTTTCAGAAAGGATCCATCCTGCGAATGCACTGCATATTTCCATTGTTCTTTCTGAGCTCCAGTAAGGGCTCCCTCTTCAATCTTCAACAAGTCATTTAACAATTTTTATTTCATTTTCTTCTTTGCAGACTGGGAAAACTAATTTTTACTGGCCTTAAGGCATGTCGTGCAGAGAGATCAATTCACATGCTTTCAGCAGACAGCATTTTGCAAATGCCTCTTATAATGGAGCTGTTCAGAGTGAGGACGGGGAGGAGAATGGATAATCCTCCGACTGCCCATAAGAACAAGTTGTCAGGGTTTGCAGTGCACAGACCCTCTGTACTCTCTCACTGCTGGGCCCTGAGCCTTACTGTGTCCCACTGGAGGCAAGGAACAAAGGTGAAATTAGGGGTTAGAGAGGAAGAGCTCCCTTCAACGATGGACATAACTGTATAAAGCTGTTCTCTGCCTTCTTCTTCATTACTAAAGTTTCTAAGAGCCTCTCAAACTTAGTCTCTAAGAGCCTACATACAGGAAGAATTGTTTTTCCCTCGTTCTCCCCCCTTGTTCTTGCCAAAATGTTCTACTATAAAATTCTCCTGTGACACACCACAGACAACTTGGGTCTTGACTATTACTCACAATTATGTATGACCAGGTAAATGTCATCCCACTCTTCATTCCTCTGATGTGATACATACTGACCAGTGCAGGCTGCTGCACTGACTGCACTGTCAATACTACGGACCAGTATATATCCATATATATCCATAGCCCTTCCATGTAGGGCTATGAAACAAAAATTTGGGAAAGAAGCAATGAGAAAAGTTGCTAAGAAGAGTACAAGAGGTCATCCAGATGTCTTTAGATTCAGCCACCCCCTGTACACTGAAGCTGGCTGGGAGTGTTTTGCCTCTGTGGAGTGCCGGTTCATGGATTTCCAGGGCCAGCTTACCTTCCTGACTCCTGCTGTTGCCATACACCAATGAGAGCTATGGGATAAGATCTGAGGCCTCAAAAGAGGTAACTCTGTCACCAGCTCCTGTGAGCTCAGTGCACAGCAAAACTGTGCCCAGGGAACCTCTGCCTCTCCTGGACCAAGACACAGGGCACACAGGGCCAGAAGTACCCTGCCTTCACAGGTACACTTGCTGCCCATCACTCACAGAGCCCAGTCAGTTCCCTGCTCCTCACTGGAGCTCTTCTGGGGACTCCTGGAGATGGTCTGCATTTCTCTGTAAACTTCTTGATGAGCCTTTTTAAGTATTGAAAATAAAAAGCTGTCAGCAAGAGTGAACTACAGTCATCTACACTTGGAATACAGTGAAAGGTATATGTTGTCTTTATTTTTTATATAAAGTGATTGTCATTTCGTGCCTGGAAGACTCTGCTGTCCTCTTCTAAGATTCTCAGTTCTGCTTAGTATGAAATGTTATAAACATGGTTAAGCAGAATCTGTTTATGTTGGAAGTGTAAGGGAATAAAAATATTTTCACAGGTCTATTAAAAAAATGCCATGGTCAGCTCTGTCTCATGCTAGAGAGCATTAATGTTAGGGATGGCCATAAAAGCCACAGTCTCTCCTTAGCAGAGAGGAACTGAAATACTTCTTCCCCCCATCCTCCCCAAAAGAAGGACAGTCACTTTCTTCCTAAAAAAATGGGCATTGTTTATTCATATCCAAATAATTTTGGTTAGGTGATGATGAAGCCATTGCAAATATTGTCTGCTAGTCAAAGACCAGAAAGACAGTTCTCAATTACCATAGTATTGTTTTGTTAGATTTGTGATTCCTGGTTCCTAGCCAGGAGCAGCATTGTCACCCTTTTGCTAGAGGTGATTATGAGAGCTGAAGGAGTAAAAGATGACAGTGGATTCATATGAGTGTATGGCTTTGTGAACTGTGTACAGGGGACTCTCCATTTACTTCTTTACCTGACTGGTTGTGTATGAGATGTCAACAATCCCCACACTGCCATGGGGAAGGGTGTCTGCAACGTGAATGCAACCAACGGCAGTACCAAATGGTGCCACTGAGAATTAATTGTCTTTTGTTACATCAGTTTAAGGAAGTGTTTTTCAGGGACATCTGGCTTCCCTGCTTCAGGGTGGGGAAAGGGTGGGCTGCCAAGAGGGTAGGAAAATGCTTTTCTTTAGCACATCTTTTCTCCAAATATTCCTATTGTTATTGCTTGCTGCCATGCCCCTCTCTTCTGGGTGGTTGATCCACACTACTACATGTTCCCTTCCAAACACCTCCATGCAGAGTCTTCCCCCACATTCCTCACATTTACACTTAATAACACTGCAGAGTCCACTTGAAGTTTTTCCCTGGCTTTCATGATCTCTGTTAAGCTCCTTTCTCCTCTAAGAAGACCTCACCACAGCACACAGGAAGAACAGGCACCAACCAGGGTAGAATGGCTCTTGCCACTATTTCCTACATTAGCACACAGGATCAGTGTCTGTCTGAGAGAACTGGGACTTTATTTTTACTAAATGGCCTGTGAAAGCATTTCCATTAGAGATGCTTTGGTGTATTATAACTAAGTGGACGGAACAGACTGAGCATTTATTTATCTAGGAAAGTTTGGATCAGATAGAACATCTGGTTTTCATTGAAATCCTCAACTTTACAAAAAAAAAGAGTCCAGCTGTGTTAGTAGAGACTCAAGGAAGGCAGGTGTCTCACATGATTGCAAGATTATTGAAACAGGATCAAAACATGAGCATCCTCTGAAGTCTTGGTTTAGATCATGCCTGGAGAACATTTTAGCATGCAGTTTGCAGACCTGAATTAGAAAAAGAATCGCTTATAAGTGCTGAGTGCACAAAGAATCATGTTGTTTCTCTGAAATGTTTTTATTTTCTTTCCTTTTATTGTAAATCTAGTATCATGTGATTCAGCCTAACCACTGCACAAGCTTGAAAAAAACACGAGTGAACACGTTTTGCGGTGGGCAACAATAACACACTCAGCTTTGTACAAGCCTCAACACAGCCATGCCAGAGAGAATGAGGCACAGGATATTCAAATTAGCTGTCAGTGCTAGGAAACAGTTTTGATAGGGATATGCTAAGGTTTAAGCCTGGCTGAAAGATTTCTTCTGAAAGAAGTCACACTTTGCAGCATCTACTGCTCTAGTTTCAGGAAACAGGAGTGACGAAAAGAGAAACTTTCCCCCAGTCTGTTGGTGCTCGCCACTGTCCACAGGATGACTCACAGTCCCTAGGATCCCTGGAGAACAAAGTCCTTTCACTTCTAACTAGGTTAGACGTTCTTTGTAATGTGGGAGATGTGCCCTGCACAGTACAGCAATTTGTCCTGGCTATCAAATTTGATCTGGAAAACATTTATTGAGGAAACAGAGATGCTGTCATAGGAAAAAATGTTGGGATTGGCATAGACTGTTGATCATTTTTCTCAGACATCAGGAGGTGCTTTGAAACGGTGTTTTGCAATTTCTATAAGCAGCCTTATGTCTTGGCACTGTGTTTATGTGAGGAATAATGTGAAGAGGTGCCCTGTTTGTGAATGGGCCTTCATACCTGTTTTGCTGGCTCCTAGCCTGGCCGTGAGACTGTGTGTCAGGACCAAGTAGTACCAGTTTGTGCTTGGTACCATGAAAGTGATATTTCAGTTAATATTTTTCAAACCAGCTAAGAATTACATGAAAGAGTCAAAGAAAGATCTTACACCTCTTGATCCTCAGTCCCTGCTCTAATAAAGGAGTGATTAACATTACAGTTCATTATTACTTTCAATTTTAACTCCCATATGAAGCTAGAGGAGCTGCAGTACTAGTCAGAATCCTATTTTCTGCCTGTCAGTTAAGCAAATGAAGTCCCAAGACAGTCTGACTCACCTTTGTATTTAAAAGAAAATTCTTTATTCTTACACACCTGTGCCTTTTTTAAAACGTGTCTTTATTCTGAAAAGCGACTGTCAAAAAATCACGTCCTTTTACTCAATTGATCTATTCCCTGTCTGTACCTTTATCCAATGTGTTTAGTACTAAAATGAAGTTTTACATTTTTTTCTTCCATTTTTTAGTGTTGACAAGGGTATGAGGGAAAAAACTGGTTTCCGTTCTGGCTCATGTGTCACCAAAACAGTTGTTAAATGCTTTCCATTTCCAGGACCAGAATGCTGCCTTCTCAACTATTCCTTTGCAAACTCAGAGGACAATTTATTTGCAAAGGTTTAATTGTGAAGAGAATTTGATGTAATGAAGCTTTAATGGCAAAGCTGTATGAGCCAGAAAATGCACAGCTTGACTTTCAGATCCCAAGCTGAGTCTGCAAGTGGAGATGCTCCTAAACTGAGAAAATGTCATTCAAGTCACTCAGGCACAATAAATGTGAATCCCTCACCACCCTTTTTATAGTCAAGAACAGGCTCATATGAACACTAATGGAAGACTAAGATGCTGATGGCTACTTCTGCATAACCAGGGTAGTAGTTAATCACATGACTCAAAGAAACATTGTGCAAAACCTGTAAAAGCACAAAAGAAAATACGCACAAATGGCCAAATGTCTTTTCTTCAGAGCAGAACAACTGCAGTGCACCAAAAATATGCCCTATCTTTCCAACCCTGCCAGTTTGCCTAAAGAAAAATGTCTCCATAGAAATCTTCCCCTTGGTCACCATGGCTGCAATGACACTTCCACTTTTGCTCAAGAACTCATCTGAAGAGGCAAGTTCTAGTAAAGCCTCAGGGTGTGATGGCCATAAAAATACATTATTTCAGGTGATGGGTAGTGAAATGTGCCAGCCAACCAGGAGTTCAAGACTTGGGTCTCTGCTCTTGTTGACAATAATAAGCAATTCCTTGAAGAAAATGATGAAACAAATAATTTCTGCCAGCTAAGAGTGCCCAACAACCTTTCCAACTCCTCATTCACTTTACCAGTGTGTTCTGAAGATCACTTTTGTAGGAAATCTGTATTTAGAGTCTGTTCACTCATCTTTCCTGCCTCAGGTTCTTCCTCCAGGCAAAACCAGCCTAAACAAAACAGCTGACACTGTCCTTTTTATATAGGCAAGTATTGAGTATCTTGACACTCTTGGCCTCTGGGAAGGCTTCTGGGCAAAGCCAAGCAGGTTAAATAGCCATCTGAAGTGTCGCAGATGGAAGGTAAGAAGGTACACGTAGACTTTGATAACTGGGTAGCTCTAATTGTTGGGAGAACGTTTTGTTCTGAATTATTTGTTGCTCACCACCATTAAGTTGTTGCCAAGTACTGAGTTTACTCCTGCTGCAGCTTTGTAATTATTTGTGCACTGAGTTGAATCACAGAAGAGTTTGGATTGGCAGGGACCTGGATATTTTCAATTAGATCAGGTTGCTCAGAGCTGCATCCAACCTGACATTGAATGTTTCCAGGGATGGGGCATCTACCACCTCTCTGGGCAAGCTGTTCCAGTTTTTCACCACTCTCATAGCAAAACAATATCTTCCTTATATTTAGCTGAATGTAGCCTCTCTTAGTTTGAAATCATTACCCCTTGTTCTATCACAACAGGTTAGAATGTCAGTTTCTATCTTTCTTATAAGCCGCCTTTACGTACCAAAAGGCTGCAATAAGGTCTTCCTGGAACTTTCTCTTCTCCAGGCTTAACAACCCCAACTCTTTCAGCCTTTCTTCATAGGAAAGATGTTCTATCCCTCTGATCATTGTTCCTCCCTGGACCCCCTTCAATTGGTCCATGTCCTCTACTGAGAACTCCAGAACTGGATGCAGTAGTCCAGGTGGAGTCTCACAGGGGCAGAGCAAAGGGGGCGAATCACCTCCTAGATCCACTGGCCATGCTTCTTTAGATGCAGCTCAGGATATGGTTGGCTTTCTGGACTGTGAGCAGACATTACTAGCTCATGTCCAGAATGAATATCAAAAGGCACTTCAGATAGGTGCTTTCTAATATCAGATTTATATCTGAACAGCCACATTAATTAAAAAGAATTAAAGACCAGCTCTGAATCTTGTTAAAATTATCATCTTGCAAGTTGATGTGTTCAAAAGTGTTCCATAGTAACTCAATTCAGCTGTCATGTAGTCAGTTATAATTTGCCCTATTTTTGCGTAATTTATTTCCATAGTATTTTGATTTTTTTGGCCAAACATACCAGTGTTACTGTATTGCTGACCTATTTACTTGTTTCAAAAACTATAGTTCCTGGCTGGTTTATCAGTCATTCTAACAGAATAGGAGATATAGTGACCCCTGTATCTTCAAAGTGCTGCATGAGGTTTCAGTACTCATTTCTCATTAGATTCAATGATACTCAAGCTAAAAGCCTGAATAGTTGCCTCTCTTTATGGTCCTCTTACCTACAGCTAAAAGACAGACAAGCCTATGATCATTCTTTTTTTCAGGTGCCCCTTTTTAAACTGAAACTCAGTAAATACAGTTTTTATAACCCAGAGTCTTTTCAAGCATTAGTCAATGCAGCACAGTGCTCTTTGTTTAGCTTCAGAGTGCAGTGAGAGAAAATACTCTGATGGACTTGTTCATAGTAGTTACATGGCTGTTGGTCCTACACTGATGATCTGTTGTATATGATATGAATATGCCTAACAGCCACTTTACTGTATATGGACACATGTAACTAGCACTATGTAAGTGGAACATCAGATTTCTTAGCATTTTCTAAATGACTATGCTCAGTGAAATGAAATCTAATGCCAAAATTTTAACAATGCCATATAATAAAGAAAGACTATCCATTAGCACTAAAGTACTAAAGTAGTTTCTCCTTTTTTTTTTTTTTTTTTTAATTATTTATTCCATAAATAAAAAGGGATCCTGGAGCAGTAATTATCAATCTTCACCTGACAGAAAAACTATGTGCTCCTTTAGCCAGTTTTACTGCCCATGTAACCCAAGGTGTTCTCTTTCCAACAATGCTTTTACACGCACCTAGAAGAGGAGGGGAGAGCTCCCGTTTTCCCTTGTGTTGTGCTACTGAACAAGTGGACAGACAGGTTCAGAGGGATGAGCTCCTGCTCAGAGTAGCCTCTTAGCTCCCTTTAAGAAAAGGTGAGCAGTGACTTTGCCAGCTGTTGTTGGAAACAGCTCTGACCTGTGCTTCTCTCAGCCTGCTTACCCAAGCCTATAGGGAATGAGACTCAAGCTCTGTGTATGACATACTTGCCTTGTGTGCCCAAAGAGCATCTCAAAGTGAAGGGCAGTCTCATCTAATCAAGCAGTTTTCCTCTTTCTCTTCCTTTTTCAAGAAGCAGCAATGTCATTATGTTCATGGCTCTACTTAAAATTTATTTTGTTAATTCTGTGACCTGACTGTAAAAGACTGAATGATATTGTACATGTGCATTAGACCTGAATTATGCTACTGCAAAAGTAAAAGTGAAGCCACTGGTTTTCTGTGAAAACTGAGCAGGCCAGCCTTTAACTCTAGATTCTTCTTCCTGCTTAAACTGGCTGCAAGAAAGCAAAAAGCCTTTCAAATAATTTAAACACAGAAGGCAAGTTCTCATCTTAAATAAAAAAAACAAAACAGCATTATACCAGCTACTAGGAAGAAAATTAACTCTGTCCCAGATGAAACCAGGACTACGCCCATTTCTAAAATATAGTGAGGTGATGTTTTTCCTAGTAATTAAATACTCCATTACTGGAAACCTTAATAAGAATGTGCTAATTTGAGTTCACAGTAGAAGCTCAAAAGCAATAAATTACAATTCTTTATCACACCCACATCCCTTTTATGATTACTGTTCTGCCATGGAACTAGTGCTAAGGCTAAGTGTTTTCTGTTACCACAACCTTATAAAAATCTTTCTTATGCTTAACAGAAACCAAGTGTTGGCTATGAAATTTGAATTTTTGAATTCTGGTAGATACTCTCTTAAAATGCTGATGGCAAACAAACAAGAGACCCGCATCAAGAAATTACAGCAATAGATATGGACATATTTCATTTGTCGTGTTTTTCTACTGATAGTAGGAGTGAAAAACTTCCAATATAAAAGAGAAAGTATTTGTTATAACTATCATCTTTCATATGCCTGGCTGATTCTGAACTGATCTGGAGCAAAGCCCCAGTGTCGCATTGCTTTTAAGAGCAAGGGAATCCTGGTTGCCCTGAAAGCATAGTAACAGACAGTAGAAAAGCTGTCACAAACACCAGAGAAAAAGCATTTTCTGTTCAGATTTTTGTTCTCCCAAATGCATTTCCACAAGTTCATACCCACAGACCATTATTACCCCGAACACAAGAAACTGTTGGCTGTAGTTACATTTTTCTTCCACGTTCCCTCCTTCAGTCTTTCCCTTCACTCAAATGTCATCTCATACCAATGAATCAGAACCCAGGCTAAGGATGCTGCTGTCTTGCCTTTCTATAAAATATTTTTAAATGGATAGCAAAAGAAGCAGCACTCTAGTCCTTTCCGCTTATAGAAAATATACTGTTCCTTCCAACTTTTAAAGTTGGCTCTATTACAGATTCATTTCCTATACACTGTCACAGTGATGAGTAACATGTATACAAATCTATGGCTCTTGAGCCTTATTTCTACCTTAAAGTAGCTGCAATGTATCCTCCAGATTGCTGACAGAACTGGAAGCAGATGCTTTGGAAACCATTTGGATTTCAATAAAGGAAGGAGCCTTTTTCTGGTTAATAGATTATGTACAGATTTCAGTGGTTGGATTGGAGTCATAAACCATAAAACTAGAACCTGAGGTAATGAAATTCAGCTTCTTTCTTGTTCAAAGGCTTTGTGAAAGATCTTGAGCAAGCAGTTTAGACTGATATAGAAAGTAAGCATTTCCAATATCTTTAAGGAAGTGTGTCTAACTTTTTCTGTTCTTTGGAACAGTGGAACCATCTTGTAGCAGCATTCAAAATTATATTCTCTAAGGGTTCAAAAGTCTCCAGATACTATACTGAGATCCCAGAAATTCTTTTGTTAAGGTCTTCTTTCCTTTTTTGTTTCATTATGTTTGTCTATGATAAGGAAAATTTTCCTTTATTCCTGGCTACACCCCTTCTGTGATAAAATGAGATAAAACATAAGCTTCTTATAAGAGTAGTCATTTACTGGCTCATTAGAAGTGTCTTCTCCTCTTCCTACCATCCAGAGCCATGCATAGGGCAGAGGCAGGTGACACATGATCTGAAGAGGCATTTCTGCTTTTTCAGAAGGTAAGAAAGTCTCCTGTTGTACCTATGCACTTTCTACTACCCCAGCAGGCAGCACTATGAACCATAGCATTCATTTGTCTACTTTCTTCCAAGAATAATTTTTTTGATAGCCACCTGTGGGAATTTGTGTTCCAAAATGTCTAAAGGACTTAGAGCTTATTGGTTTAATGCCTGAAAATCATTTCACCAACTCATCCTGCAACTCAGCCTGCAACTAATGCCTTTTGCAGATGGAAAGAGGCAGGCAGCAAATACGAGTCTCATGACTAACAATCATTAAATAGCTGAAAAACATTCAAGTTTCTAAGATGTTTACAAATTGCAAGAGGAACATTTTGCAGAATAAAACTGCAGTCATGGAGCTTAATACTTGCTCTACTATTTTATTACTGCTCCTGTTTTATATTAGCGCACTGAGCAATTTGTATGCGTCTATGGACCTCTTAGTAACGTATACCCAAAGCAATTGCCAGATGTTATTCAGGGCTGCTAATACGTAATAGTTCTAATGAATAATGTTTTTGTTAGGAATGTGGCAAACTGCTATTTATTCAGATGAATTCCAACCAACCATAATGCCTGGGTCTTACTTCTGAGGTATGAACACAATAATTACCAAACACAGTTCTAAAATACAATTTGTTAACACGAAGGAGATTGTGAGATCATGACATACATTTAAAGTGTCCCCAAATGTGCTTTTGGTTGGGGCTTTTTTCCCCCTGAGTCTTCGTATACATAAGCAGGATCTACCCTTACTGAAGCCAACCAGCTGAGTGTCTCTGCATGCATTTCTGCATCTCTGCAGGCATCAGGATTCAACAACTGAATGTGAGACTTCGAAGCAAGCAGCTATCTTACCTAGAAGATAAAGGAGGAAATGAATATTCAAAATTGTCAAACTTTTTTATTTTTCATTAAATTTAGGCTCCACAGTAAGTTACAGTGGTTTTGAAAATATCCTCTGAATATGTCCCACAGTCATCAGGCCCTTTAAAATTAGCAAGAAGTAGCACCAGAAACAAATACTGTATTAGAACCGAAAGGTACATAGTTTGTTCATGGGCCCAGGGAGAGACCTGCACAGAGATGTCATATTCAAACAGAACCACAAGCAGCAGGCTGAGCGTGTGGGAATGGGAAGAGAATGTGAACAGTGTTGAGAGGTGTCATTGACTAGACAGAATCAAACCAAATCCAAAATTCAGGAGTTATATATTTATTAATTTTAAATAAATACTTGTTGATGTCTTAATGTGGCACAGAGGAATGAAAAGTAATTTAAAGTGCTATAAAATTATAATTAAATGTTTTTATTGGAGATTATACTAGAACTAGCACTGAAAAATGAGATCTTGAACAAAGTAGGTGAACTCAAAAAAGAATAACTGAAATTAACACATTACAGTGGAATTAAAATTGTATGAGCATAAAAATATTTTGGAGACTGACCTAAAAAGTTTTAAATCACATTGTTTTAAATCTAAATCTAATCATGTGAATCTAAATAACTTTTAT
>JAWWEW010000078.1:125981570-126145085 GCA_035583185.1 Anabacerthia variegaticeps | reverse complement strand
GTGTTGTATGAATTTCCCATCAGTCGGGACTGTTCAGGACACACACTTTCTCCTGTCTCTTTGCTGAGTTTCTGCTGAGCTTGCCAAGTTGCAGACATGTTTTATACTGGCAGAGAGTTACAAGCATTTCAACTTATGCACAGATAAGTGCAGAACTTTGCAGCCTCATATCTGGAAGACAGATGATACTGCAGGTGCATTAGTACGAATACGAGTACCACACTATTTTCATCATGACTCATCTGGGAATTTAAAAAAGAGGCAGTCTTCCCTTCTGCAGCTGAGAAAGGCCAGGAAAAAAAACCTCTGGAGACTTCAAGCAGCTGGGCTGGAGAAACATTTTGGTTTTGTGCAACTCGTTACTTCTACTATTTGGAAAGTACAGTAAATACTGAGACAAGGGAGGAAAAAGACTTGGGCATATAACTAGTTTGTAAAAGAAGGGTGTTCCAAAAGAAAGAAAGAAAGGGTGTTACAGTGGACTGTAGCATTTCTGTGAATGTTCTATATAGCCTTGATTGTTCTCATTATTACTGTAGAGTTTTTTAACACTAGAAGGAAGTGATAATTCTTGGAGGAGCTTGTCACATACATGACCACAAGAAGGCAAGTAACAGTTGAGGATGGCAGAATCTAATTTATGGTAATACAGAGAGCAACGTCTCTGTGGTTGTGACACTGATTAGTTCTCACAGCTTGGGACACACAGGAAGAATTTGACTTTTAAAAAACGAAAAAGTGAAGAAGTCATGTGTGTGTGCCTGTTTGTGTGTGTGTGTTTTGTCCTGAATCCTTCTCCTGATTGTATGACATTGCTCTCCCACAGCCCATTAGATCGGCACAAGTGAGGGCAAGCAGACAGACAGATTTGGATGAGAGGCTGGTGGGAAGAAGGTGGAAACCTTTAAAACTAGTTCTGCTTCCTTAAAAATACTATGTTAAATAGCAGTAGGGGAGACCTGATCTGCAGATAGGACACCTTTGCACCTCCTGTCCAGGAAAAGGGGAGCGATCTAGGCTTCACTTGGAGAGGCTGTGGCACAACTGATTTTTGTTGCAAAATCATGAACCTTTGTGGAATTCACTGAATTAGGGAACGCTGTCCTCCTCAGAAGAGTAAATGGTCTCAGGGTGTCCAGGCTTGCAAAAGAGAGCTCATCCAGACACAGTCATGGTCAGGACAGCAAGAATTGATTCGGAATGGAAAAAAGACTTAATTTTATCTGAAAAGGTCAACTCTCATGCACTTTTTTTTTTTTTTTTAATATTGGTGCCAAAAATTATTTTCTCAGTCACATTTAACTCCAAATTGTATGTTACATAGATTAGTATCACCCTCTCAGAATATTTTCTTGCTGGTATTTTAAAATGGAAATCTAATTTTAAGAAATCAAAAGAAAATATGAGCTAGCTATTTTTGATGAAAATTTTCTCTCTTCCTGTCAATACACTGTCCTGCCCCACTGCCCCAGCCAGGGACAGGGCAGGACAGCAGGTAGCCTGGGCAGAGAGACTGGGGGCACCTCCCTGGGGCAAAGACTGGCCAAGGCTGGCACAGGAGGTCGGGCTGTCTGAGAGCATCTCCCCAATATGCCATCAAAGGAACGGACCACCCAAGGCTGCCTTGTCTCTAAGCCAGCCCTGGGCTGGCAGCCAGATCCCCAGAGAGGGCTGCTGCCAGAGTTCCCACAACCTTCTCAGAGACAGGTAAGGATTCCATGGAATGCATTTCTTTTGCTAAAAAGAGAGGAAGGGAAATCCCTTTTCATGCTTTATCACTGGGCAGTAACTTTTGCACCGTGTGCAATTTTTGCTCCTGTGATCCATTCCATCTCAGAAGAAGAGTGTGTAGACTGGAGGGTGATAATGAACAGGGCAGAAAACATGGAAGAAAATGAGACATTAATTAATTGCCAAAATTATGCTGTCATGAGCCCTGGAACCATTAGTGTACTGCAGCTCCCATCGGAACTCATTCTCTCACTGCAGTATCTCCTGCTGCTTTCCAGAAGATGGAGTGATGTGATTGGCATATGTCACATATGTGTCATTCTTTTACCTCAAAAAGATTAACTTGGTAATGCCTTAGATATTCCCTAACTTACCCAAGGCCAGGTGAATTTGGGGTGTGGATCTAGCCAGGGGAACACTGAAGATGTCTATCCTGCCCATGAAGGTGTGTCATTCTTCTCTGCACAGCCACTGCAGGGGTTGAGCATTCTAATGAAATGGCTGCATGGTTTTTGCTGTAGAGGATCCCACTAAGTACCTTCTTCAGTGTTTCCCATTCAGCACAAAGCCAGGTACTCTCATAACTATTTTAGCAGACATCATTCAAATTAGATACTGATCTCAGTTTTAATTCTTAAAGAGCTTCTTCTTTCTGATTCTTCCACAGACATTGAAAGTATCAGTTATATGATGGTCCTGCCGCACCAACAATTTAACCTCTGAGGAACTGAATCACAGGTAAGTGCAAGCTCCTTTGGATGAACACTGGAGATGATGAAGTCCTGACACTTCAGATGGCTGCAATTTTTAGCCCATAACACATTAACTCATGACTCCAATCCACCAGTCCTGCCTTTGGGAGTACTTGGCATCTCTGTTAGCATAGACTTCAGAAACTTTCACTGGGAGTCCAGAAAAAAAGGAGCTGACATGTTAGTGGACCTCAGAGGAAAGTAAGGTTTTGTGTGACTTGCCTAGCATCACGGAGGAATCCTGTGCCATAGATTGATCTCTAAACTTGTGTTTCATTAAACCAGTGATAAAATAATTTCTTTGCCTACAACACAATCTATCAGATTCCCAAATTCTTTAACAAGGATCCTCCAGGTAATGGCACCCTCTTTCACTGCAGCATCATAACACCAGAGCATCCAAAACTGTTCACCAAATGAGATGGATCTAGCACAGGTTGTAAGTTCCTATAAGTAGTCTTCCTCAAAGTACACACACAACACAATCTTAGATGCAATCTTAATGTAGTAAATTTTTAACTTCATTGAAAGCTAAAATTTGAAATCAATTTTTTTTGATTTTGAAACATCTAGTAAAATTTTAACATGTCTCATCCAACTGTTTTAAATTGTTAAAGGAATACTTGTAAAATCTGCCTTCTTCTGTAATATGCATGCTATTATTATGTTCCAGAAGCAAATTAACTATGAAGGACCAATTATACACTGCCTTTTATGTTAGGTGAGTAGCTTTCAAGTGTGAGAAGTGTAATAAGTACATTTCTTTCTGAGAGGGAGGTTTTGAGTAGTAGCTTTTTACATCCAGTCCATACTTACATTTTCTTAGTGGTAATGACTCTGTGAGGAGCTCAGATGAGACGAGTCAGGACCTATAATCTCAAAGCCAGATTTTGCAACCTTCACCTACTTAAATGTTCTTTCTTCAGTTGTATCTTGCAAGACAAGAAACCTGAATTTGCGAGGTACTGAAGTGAAAGCCATGGGATGAGTGAGAGATTCAGCCCAGGAGGATTCATGACCTCTTCTTACCATCTACACCAAAAAGATTTTAAGACACAAAATATAAGACTGGTTGAAATGTAAGTCTGGACTAATAAACTGATGGAGAACCCTCAGGGTGGGCTCAGCCCCATTATAAACAAGGGAAGTAAACAGTTGGTGCCTACAAAAATGGCAAGAGAAAGTCGCAGTAGGGCTGGAGGCAGGACTGAAAGCCTGCCCTGCAGGGATGTCCATGGCACCCTGCACACAGTACATGTGACTGAGAGGCCACAGGGAATTGTTCAGTTCCTGACACTCCATTTGACAGCATCACGGTAGGCGTAACGGGTGAAGGAGGCAAATCCTCCTAACATGCCAGGTGCAAGTCCACACCTGCATCCTCTTTGAAACAGTGCCTACTCCTCTGTGCCATGGAAAAGTTGTACAGAACATGGAATATGCAGAGTGACAGCAGTTGGCAGCTGTTTAAGCCCAGACAACTATTTCATCATTAGTCTGAGTATACAGTCATGCAAACTGATCACGTTTATTGCTGATTTTGTTTATACTTGCGTATACTAAGGGGTTTTCAGCCAAGAGTAACTCGCTTGTTCAAACCCAACTCATTTGCAGCAGAAGTGATCCTCAACTCTGCTGCATCTGTGTGCACCCTTGCGAAAACAGAGGGTGGGTGGCAATAGCATTGGGAGCAATGCCAATCTTGCCTTGCCAACATGGATATATACTCTAAAATATCCAGAGCTACTGTACATGGGGAACCGTGGTGAAAAGGACAAGCAGATGTGATTTACCTAATTGATGGCCTAATTAAGATCTGAAGAAGAGGTGGGTGATTTAGTGCTGTTGGAAAACAAGTTATTGAAAGGATTGAAAATTGATATAAAAGGTCTCAGTGGTGTTTAACAAACAGAATTCACTCAAAAATGTTTTTAAATGTTCCAGACCTCATTTTCTACAGCAACTCTGCCAGACTATGATCACCATGCTCAGTACAGAGCCAAGAGAGCACAGCTGGGGTGAGTGGGGGTTGCCACTGAGTTTTCTTACTCTCATCTGTTTGATGTGATGCCTGTTCCTTAGACTGTGGCATTAGTCAGTAGATAAAACAGTGTGCAACATGTCTCTCACTTCAGTGAAGCACCCACACTCACTATAACATATTTTGTTCATCAATTTTTACTCAACTGCATTTTTAAGTGCTTCAAAACAAGTCACTCTGGGCTGGATGTGGTTTAAAGAGCAGGGAATTGCTCAGCTCTGAGGTGATCCTCCTTCTATTTGCCCATTTTCCCATTGTTTTTTCTTTTTTTGTTTGGTGGTGTTTTTTTCCTCTTTCCCACATAAAAATATCAATCTCTCATAGTGTTGTCAAATTCTAGCCATCAGGCATAAGGTGTGCTACACTGTGAGGGAAGCCAGGTGTCTCTAAGCAAACCTTGCTGTTAGACTTCTAAAACAGGTATCTGGGCAAGGGAGGCTAGGCAGAGAAGAGACTGCTTGACTGTTTGAAAAGTCAGGAGTTTTTTCTATAAAAATGGTCTTGAGACAAGTGATGAGCAACGGCAACATATGTAGGTGACAATGAAGGATCTTGCACAGTCTGAGTCACTTAGCAATTTGCCCCATGGGAAAGGAAAACCATTTGGTCCAGGGAACCACTAGTGATGGGATCTCTGGCAGAGCTACCTTCGAACTCAGCTTTAGAGCCACAGCCACACAAAGAGAGTCATAAAGAATATGAGTGACAGCAAACTTGGTTTCCTGTGCAAGATGATCCTACTGCAAGTCACCTCTCACTTTGTATCTGAAAAGCTCATCAAGCTTGTGTAGAGCAGAGATCCCACACCTGTTCAATATTGCCATAACTACAATCTGCAAAGACCAGTCAACCCTTATCACTTAGGAAGGACAAATGATAAAGAATCTAGGTTCCTAAAACTAAAGTCTGCAGATGTTTTGCAAGTTCAGCTTCCCACACAGACAAAAAAAAGGTATTGATCATTCTGGATAGATTCAATCACATTTGACATAGGTGGAGAGGATTCAAAGGAAATTAGCATCTTTAAAAACATGAGAAGTTAAGGAAAGAGTCTCTATGAGACACTCACGTGAAAGCAACCAAAGAATCTACTTCAGAGAGAGACTTCACGATTCTTTAGTTACAGGGAGGAAAGAGGGGGGAAAAAAAGGCAAACAAGAAATAATAGGCCCCCAAATGTCAATCAAAATAGCACCTTCTCAGACATCAAATTCAATCATAAGACACAGCTTAGTAGTAACTCTGACTACAGTAGTTCAGATGTTCACAGAATAATTTGTTCTCTATGGGAAGCCTTATTTTTGAACCTGCTTCCTCCACTTGATGAAGAAAGTTTTAATGACCTTCCCAGTGCAGTGCTTGCCTTTAAAGACTTGGGGGTTGTTGCAGAGGCGGCCTTCAAAGGTTGAATCAAAAATACATTTTGCTGATGGCTGAAATCAGTTGTATTTTAGGTTGATTTTATTTTAGATTTATGACAAAGGAGTCTGGAGTACTAGATATATTTTCTTGCATGTTTGTACTGGAAAAGGAAATATAGTAAAATAAGAATAAGCATTACCCAGTCCTTGCTTTATGAGACCGTAGAGATCTAGGCCATAAAATAAATGAGCACAATATTACCGAGTGCTGGACTTTGTTCAGAGCTATCTGAAAGATGCAAAATCATAATGAGATCTGCTAGCCTAAGCAAGGACATTAATATCCAGATACCAGTTTTATTCCCTTCTCTTCCGCACCGTGTTTATTTCAGGAAGCCTGTGAAGTTCTGATCTTCAAAAATATACCTGTGTACTTCTGAGCAGAGAGAAATAGACAAAAATGTTGATGTGGCTTTATCGTGGGTTTTGAAGTAAACCAAGGTGTTTACTCTGTTCTTATTGCTAGTGGTACCCCGTTTAGAACTGATCTCACTCAGTACAATAGAAATGGCCCTTTTCACCTAATCAGACAGATTTAAACAGGAATCAGGGCTTTTTTTAAGACATCACTTACTGATACACTTGATACTGATAGTCTTGATATTGGAGTAAAAGGATCTGGAAAAAGTTTCTTACAAAACTTTCAGTTATAGGTAGAGTCAGAAACGGACTTGGCACCTGTGTCTACTCTTTAGACTTAATCCCCAAATTTACTGCCTTATCTTGGAGGTGTCTGCGGTACTGAGGTTTCTAAGTGTCTGACACTGTGAATAGCTGACATGCCATCAGTGCCAAAAAAGTATTCTGTCTCTGAAGTTTCAACAGAACTCTCCACGGAGGCAGCAATCAAGCATCTGTGGCCTCCACGGGTTGGTACATATGCTCCAGCTGCAAAAAAAATGGGGTTTGGTCCTCTAGTTTCTGCCATTTAAACCCCCATGAAATCTGTTTTTTCACTCATCACTCTCGGCTAGACTATGAGTCAAATTTAGGATTTTCCATCCAAGCTCTTAATTTACTTCACCACTAGAACAATTCATAAACAAGGCTGAAAGCACTAAGTATGTGCTTCAGACACTCCCTGACCGATTAAGACTCACATCTACTGACATCTGACACATGGCACAGTTGGGCACAGATCTCTGATGGGATCTTCTAGTCCAGCCATAACACATAAAAAAAACCAACCTATAATACTTGTCTGATCAAACCAGAACAGCTTTCCACATGTCTCTAAGATCACCAAAACTAGAACTCATCAGATATGAAAGCCTTCAGTGTCCAGTCACCCAAACTTGGAGAGAATTTAAATGGTGCAGGTCATACTGATTGAAGCCATGACTGTCTGGACAGCAGAGGATTGAGGAGATATTAAAGGGAACTGCCCTATATAAAAAAGGTAACATTTCAAAAACACCTTATTTCTGCTGGAAGCCAAGCACATTTCCTCCACACTCATCTCCGGTGAGAAATACCCTGGAATTTTTCTCCCTGAAATGCTAACTAGTTTGCTGTAAGAGAAAGCCCAGTTCACTTTGAAGTGGTAAGTATGCTTAAATTTGCTCCAGGCTTCAGTATCCCTGAGGGTCCTAAGGCCTACAAATTATTTTTATTCATTTAAAATGGAATAGAAATTAAAAAAAAAAAAAGTCAATACAGCTGAAAAAAAGACACTGGAGAGTTTTGTAATCCACTCACTCTCCCTGTGGTGTTCCGTCTTCAATCTAACAGGATCTCTCCCCTATCTTTTCTTCTGGAGAAAAATTCTGCTCTCATTCAGGGTAAAGTAAAATTTGACACATGGTCTGGAAGAGGCAAAAATATTACTGCCATAACTCTGTCTGTTTTGCATTAGGATTGTTGGTGTGTTTGTTTGCATATTCTGCCAACAACGTATATGATGAGAAGCTTCAATGAAAGTGCTGTCACAGAACAACGTATTACTGCACCAAAGGGTATGACTGCAGCAAAGATGCCGTGTTTCATCAGCCCCAGTAACACCGCAGCGGAGACCACGGGCTACATTTTATCACACAAGAGGAGTGTTTAGCTGGTAGCGCAAGAGGATATCAGAGAAGCTGCATCTTCCTTTCTGCTACTTCATATTTCAGCCTTGCTGAAGCTATTGAAGATGCGTCTGTCACACTACTGTCAGACTCTCAGTTACTCTGCAAGAGCAGCATGGGCTGACCCATGGGAGCACAGATTTAGTGTTTGGAGGCAAGTTTCATTGCAGTTTGTGGAAACAAGAAGCTTGAGGAACAAATGTGTCATCTAGCCAACTTGCATCAATAGATAAAATACTGTATCCTTGTTATTCAGCCTGTGGTTATCTCTGTGTTGTTCAGCTAAATATTCCTCAAAATGGAAATTTTTCTAGGAAATGCTTGTCACCACATATTTGATTTAGGTACCTGTACTGCAAACCCTTCTTAATCTCCATACATTTGCCCCACATTTCAAGTGTTTTAGCTCTTATGGTGATGAGGATGCCATTGGCATAAGAGAACTCAATGGCATTCATAATCCCCCTTATTTAGGGGGAATTATAAAGTTCATTTATAAAATATAAAGTCATTTATACTACGGTTTGTCAAATAAAGAAAATGTTTATGGACCAGGTTTGTATCTGGTGATGTGGGTGGGAATTTTGCTACTGCCTTGAGTTGTTTCCAGTATGGTCCTTATGCTGCACACCATATGTCTTGCTAACCACCACACAATCCCTCACCCCAAATTGCTAGTTCCTCTCTTTTTTGGAAGGAGAACTAGTAAGACAGACTCATGCAAAGTACCCTCATTGTTTATAATGAAGATTAAAAGCATAATTATTTTTAGGAGTTCCTCAGAGATAGGAAAATACAGATTTCAGATAGAGAAGCCAGATGATCTTCAGAAAAAAAAATACCGCAGGTACTGCACTCTCTTGTGTTTCATGTCTCCACACCCGCCTCTCACTGACTCCTGGCTGCCATTTTAAAGAATAGCATGGGAATTATTTCAGACATGTAAAAGATGGGGTGTGATTCAGTTTGAGATCTCAGTGGGCTGCAGGGATGAAATTGGCGATTGTGAAAAATCTTCCTACACATTTTCCATATATTTCACATGTCATCCCACAAAAGGAATGAAAATAGAAGAGTCCATTTTACTGAAGCTGTGACAAGAAGAGTATAGAAATCAGAAAGGTGAGCAAAATGTTCCAGAATGCCTCCATTTTACACAAGCTATTCCAGAAAAAACAGGGAGCAGTTGTCTCCCATGCACAATATCTCTTTAAATCTGTGCCATTAGACCTTAGAGTATGAGAAAAATCTATGACACTAATCCAATTCTTCATTGCGTATCGTGTGCAGTCACTGTGCTCAGGATAGAGAAACAATTCAGAAAGAACAAGATCAGTCCCCAAGAAAACTCAAAAAAGGTAGAAGTGGAATCAACAGCCAATGGTAATTAAATAAGCAGCATCTGGGCTTGTGTGAACTGGAAGATCAATATTACTGGAGTTTCAAACAAGGTTCTGTTGAAGGAGATTTGAAGAGAATGAGGGAGTTGCCCCATGTTCTGTTGAAGGAGATTTGAAGAGAATGAGGGAGTAGCCCCATGTACTGCAATGAAGAAAGACTTCCATGTGTAAGAGAAAGTATCAGAATGACAGTGTGGAAAGGAAATTCTGCAATGCCCTCAGAGACTTATGAAAAACACTGCCTGACACACACTGGCATCTTAAAGCCTCTCTGAGTTATTTTCCAGCATCTTACTGGGACATCTAGGATGGACATTCTATATATGAAGGCAACCAAGGATCCTGTGGGGGGATCGTATTAAACCTCTAGAAGCAGCCTGTGTTTGTCAAGATCCAGCTTTGTGGTTGCGAAGGGTGCTAAATTTTAGAAATTCAGTGCTAACTAGGGAAGGCTACAAGAAGTTTTAATGTCTTACATTAACTTTCGCCTGAACTCTCTTCAGCTCTGCCTGACTCTTTATGCAATATGGGACATATTGATATGTGTCAGTTCTGTCTGGAGGGATGTACCAAAAATATATCAATCTTGGTACATGATGAGACTGAATTGAATATTAAATTGTTATTCTACATAGGCAACACATTGCCTAGATTGACTCACACATACAAAAGGAAACGTCTGACTTAATTTCTGTGGGGTTTATGTCACTTTTGTGCATTTCTGTCATTTTTGGAAGAATCTGGTCTACTTTCACCGCTGAAGCTTGTTTCTTGTGAAAGAGAAACAGTGACATCCTGTGGTCCAACTATAGGAAAAACATATTTTATCATTGCCCTTTCTTGAATTTACTTTCTCTTTTTCTACATAACTTAACAAGAACAATCTAAATTTTGACTATGAAGAAAAGAATATTAGATAGACCCAAACAGTCCTTTACATGTACAATAAGCTTTCTGTATGTGTGGGACTACAGGGATGAGGAAACTGAAGACATTTAATAAGTATGACATTTTAGTTTCACGATAATCAAACCCAACTAGGGCTATATTTAAATAGATTATTATAATAATAGTAATAAAAACAAATAAGATAGATAAAAATTTTAAAATATATGTGAAAAATGGCTTTTGAAAAACAAAGTCACATGAAGCCTAGAATCTAGCCCTTTCTTTCATAAACACCTTTAGGACTTACTGTCTTTGGAAATACTTTGATTATTGCTTTTACTAGAATGTATTTGAAGGAATATGATACTGTCTCTCCAAGGTAAGGTGAGAGCACTAGCAAATGTCATAGCCGAGCAAAGAATGGTCATATTCAAGAATAAAAAGATTTATTCTGATATATTGATTTAAAAGATATTTTTCTCACGAGACCCCTTTACACTACATTATTTTGGTCATTAGCAGTGATAGAAATAGTATCTTTAGACAGAGCTGTAACAATCTAAGATAATGCACCGAATCTACCAATAGAAATCTACAAAGGCCTTGCAATAATATCAGAATCATATTTATATAGAAGAAAACTGCAGAATTCCTTCCCTTAGGCATAAACTTAGTATCGTATACTGGTGACATCCCTAAGAACTCATCTAAAGGCTCTATTTTCTTTTCAGATATATAAATCATAAAGGTTATTTCTGCAGTTGTCTTCCTATCAGATTCACACTCTAGATTTTTTTCCCAATATATTTTGCTCTGTTTGCATATTTTTCAGCTGTGAGGCTGTCCCTTACTTAAAATTAGTTTGCTTTTATTAAGATTTGAAGAGACACATAGTCACTGGAACTGTTCCATTATGGCTCTCTGGTTTCTGCTACAGCTCTTGACGGTGGCAGCAATACGAAGAGCAAATGTTCTCCTGTCCCCTGACTTCTCAAATACAAATGGCCAAGTGGATGGGTGACAGTGATGAAGAATGAAGTTGGAATAGAAAACAAACCTGTTCAGACAGAAAGGTTGAAACGTGTTTCTTGAGCACAAGTGATTTTCTCCAGGGCTTCAATTTCTTGACGTTTTTCCCCTTCAATGCAAACAACCTCCAAAGGCAAAAGTGTGTTTATAGGAAAGAGGACACCTCGATGTGATGTCGATGCTGTACACAATGTAGACATTCCTGATGGAAGATGAGAATGCCAAGCCTTAAGCTGTAAAGAAAACATTGTTGAAAATAAATTATTTCTTGCCTTTCTTATAATTCAAAAGGTACACACTCCTATAGGCATTTTTTAAAAATATAAAGTAAAAAAAGAAAAAGTAAATATCCCCACACAAAGCACAGAAATTGTTCACTGAAATTTCTAATTTTAGAGACAAAAGAATGCACCATCTAACATTTGCATGTATTTCATTATGTTTGACTGGCATATGGTGATCCATAAGCTTGCTGCTAATATAGACTCTGCAATTTTTAATTAAATTGATGGTCTTTAAAAAAAGTACCCAGTCTCCTGAGTAAGGTATAATCTCTTCAATTTTGAATATTGCATGATCTCACACCAGCACTGCTGTAGTCCTAAAATTGCTTCATCCTCTAGAAGTTGCTTCAGAATAATTTTTAAATACAAGCTTGTAAAATTATAGTAAAGGACAAAGCAAATCTATAACCAGGGATTTCCCCAAAGAAAAATGAAACAAAGAACAGCACAGGCTACAATTCAAATTGTCAATTAGATTTGACTCAGAGGAGTTTGAAAATTAAGTTTTTAATTTCTATATATTTCTTCCACTAATCTGTTTGTGAACTTTAGACAGTCAGCTGAGAAACAAAGAGAGAAGGAAACTAGATTCTTTTGAACCAGAGATTTAATAACTCCTCCAGGTCACGGTGCTCATTATAAAGGGAATGAAGTGCTGGTTCTTGGGCAACAGAGCAAACATCTGCATCCTGAAACAAGCCAGGTGCTCTAAATCAGGGCAAAACCAAGGCAGCCCAAGCAGCAAAATCTGAGCATGTCCGCTGTCTCTCCAGCTTGCCTGAGTCCCTGCTATGATTGTGTCTGCAGCTGGAGCGACCTCCTAACCGAATAAGCACACCTGGAAACACTGATGGGCAGCAGCTGTCTGGCACCCACAGCGAAATTCCCAGCAGGCATCAGGTGTTTGCCTGACTTTTCCTAGGGGAGCTGGATGCATGTGCACTGTGCAAGCTTTAAAATGTCATTGTTAGTTTGTGTGTCAGTGAATAACATTTAGGTCTTGAATTGAAATGACAAGGGAAAGAAACGTTCTGCAAGAGGTTTTGTTATTGGCAAAAAATGCTCACTACATTTCTATTGTGAGTTTCCTTTCTGTAAATCTTTCAGCCTCTTTCCTAGTGAACAATAAAATTTTACCTTACCCACAGCTGAAAACTGTGCACATCTATCACTATAAGCAAGGCATCATCTCCATTATGTTCTGTTTCCCAGAGAGTGTTTTACCAAAGTACAGAATTGATTTTCACACATTTCTTCAAATACTTCTGTAAAATAGCAGTTTATATGAACCGCTTATCTGCTCTGTTCTTCCAAGTCTGCATTTCCTCATCAAAATCCTATACTACCTGCTTCCCAACTCACAAAATGAAAAGAAGTGTTCAAGATAGTCACTATAGGGGATGCCTATTTACACAGAGGTTTGTATAACTATATATTTTTTAATATCAGCAGTGTACGTGTAGGACTATTCGCTGCCCTGCAGATATCCTCACGAACAAAAGCTTTCACACTTGAATGTTTGCAAGTCAAAGGCAGAGCAAATGCCACCAAAGGCTGCTTTTATGAATGGGGATCATGTGGTTTTATTTTACTCCAAAGGTTTATGCATCTGGGAGCTATGTTGCATTGCTTGAATGGTGCATTTTTGCTTTGATATGATTTCATTCTCAGCTTGGTCCAGGAGTCATGTATTAAACTCTTTCTTTCACTGGGTGAACAAAGCGTTGGTTTTGCTCATACTGTCTGTGTCCCAGCCTGTAAATGCACAACAGGTATCTTCCAGCTTCTACAAAATCACTTTTTGGGTAAATCATACGTTAAGAAAGAACATTCCTCATTCATCTGAGTAGTCCCAGGCGTGTCCTCTTTTTAACTCCATGATTAACTTTAGGAGGTAGGAAGTCTAAAAGCAACCAGAAATCCTACACTGGGTACATGTGTCATATTCCTGATTCCCCCAGTAGTTTATAGACTGTACAGATGACAGTGCAAATGCAGTGTGTACTGGATCCATCTGACTATGTGTGCACAGCTGCATAGCACATGCACAGTATATCAGACATGCTGAGGTTGGGATGCATTTCCAGTCCATGTGTAGGCCATCTGGGTGGTTCATGCACACATACTTCTGGCCAGGAAACCCTTGTCACAAATACAGCAGTCCTAATCTAATCCAGGAGCAGATCTGGAAACAAGTGTCAATCACTGCAACTCTTCTGCTTCCTCCTTAGGCAAGTCTTCAGCATTGCAGATGAGAGATGAACTCCTACCCATACACATCACACTGAACTGTTATGTTTCTGTGTCTTGTAATGTTGCTATTTGAAAGGCTTCCCAAATTTTCCAATTTTAATTTATTGTGACGTCAAAATTTATTACTTCTGTATCATATTTGAAGGTGCCTTTATGAAAGGAAATATTTAATGCATTTATGTGCTAGAGATTATTATCAGGCATTCTCAGAAGGGTTTTCCAAGCCCATGTTCCTAACCATTTGAGAGAGAGCAGCAGCCAGAAATCTAATGCTTTTATGAAGGTAGGCGTGGTTGCTTCTCTTCATGCAGAGACCAGGATCAGTCGCAGAGAATCAGTTAAACGCGACACCTCCAGCAGAGCTTAGTTGTGTACTGACAAAGCCACTCTGAAACCCTTCGCCAGACTGAAAACCTCCTGTAAATGATTTGGCTTGTCTATGACCCTTTCACTGGATTACTTGATATAAACACTGAGTGTTTGTTGCTTGCTGTCACACAGTCCTCTCCAATTAGTCATCCACAAATTAGTGATAAAAGTAAACTAATGCTTTGCTGGTCTTTTCTGCCTCTCTGGTTTTTTGCTCACTGATGAGAAGAACCTGCTTGTCATGGATGGATGAGTTTTTCTCAGAATTTCTGCTTTTTTCTCAGGGTATTCTCTACAAAACTGGATTGTGGTTTTAATGCAACCTTGGGTCTGCATTTCTGTACTATAAAAGAGGTTCTGATTTGATTTAACCTTTGCCTACATTTATTGTGACTTTTGGATGAGAAATTTTTTTCTTAAATGGTATTTAACATTTATAGTCTTTCAGCCTTAGAGTCATGTAAGAAAATATATTTCCTAGAGTTACAATTATTAATCAGCCTTTCCAGGAAATAAGTACCAGTGAAGAGTGTGGCACTGCACCTAGATTTATGTCAGCTGGACATGTTACAAATTTAATTTTAAAAAAACTGTACATGCATACACATATAAATATGTAATGCATTTCAAGAAAAATCATGTGGTTTGATGTAGGTTAATAAGCGCTCGAACAGATTATATCACAGTAACATTGTTATAACTCATCCTTCAAATTTAAAAGCATTGAAAATCTAGAGCTACCACGGCAATCTTGACTGTGATTCATATCTCCTTAGGTCACCTGGCTGTATTGCTGTGGACCATCTGATCACTGTCAGTAAGTTAAAGGTCTGTACTACAGAGATGTGGATTTTCTTTCAGAGGTGGTGTCTCCCAGCATGTGTAGCAATGGTAGCAAGTCAAGGGCTAAAGACCAAGATGTGTTGTTTTCTTCTCTTGGCAGTGAAAACTTGAAAGCTTTGGAAATGCCGTTTCAGCGTTAAGGGTAGTCTCAGTAGCTCCACATCTTTAGATATTCATCATTGTTAGAGCATTTTGATCAACAACATGCACATTTTCTGGAAAAAGTCGATCTGGTACAGCAGGAGGTAGGATACTTTACTGACTCTAATAGTGCTGTTGGTGAATACATAAAGACTAAATGTTAAAAGAAGATCAGAATTATTTTCTGTAAATTAGCTACTATATTTTAATCTGATTTTTGTCTGATCAGCAAAAGTTGTTATCAGTTGTTATCTAGTTTTATAAGGAAGTCCTTCTGAAGTTCAGCAAGGGCAGGTGCAAAGTGTTGCACCTGGGAAGGAAAACTCCATGCACCACTATTTGCTGGGAGCCAACTCACCAGAAAAAAGCATTGCAAAAGGAACCTGGGGGCCCTGGTGGACACCGAGTTGAACATGAGGCAATAATGTGCCCTCATGGCAAAGAAGACAAATGGCTGCCTGGGCTGCATGAGGCAAACCATTACCAGCAGGTCAAGGGAGGTGGTACTACCTCTCTACTCAGCACTGGTGAGGACACACCTGGCACGCTCAGCCCAGTTCTGGGCTCCCAACTGTAAGAGAGACATGGACATACTGGATAGAGTGCAACAGAGGGCATGAAGATGATTAAATACCTGGAGCATCTCTCCTACAAGGAAAGGCTGAGAGAGATGGGACCGTTTACCCAAAAGAGAAGGCTCAGGGGGGACCTCATCGATGTCTATAAATAACTCAAGGGAGGGTGCAAAGAGTATGGAGTCAGGTTCAACAGTGCACAATGACAGGATCAAAGGCAAAAGGCACAAAGTGGAGCACAGGAGATTCCCTCATTCAGCAGGAAACATTTTTTACTGTCAAGCTGACACAGCTTGCCGGGGGAGACTGTGAAGTCTCCATCTTTGGAGACATTCAAAAGCCTTCTAGATATAGCCCTGGGCAATTGGCTCTGGATGGTCCTGCTTGAGCATGGTGAATGGAGCCAGAAGACCTCCAGAGGTCCTGCCAACTTCAGGTAATCTGTGGTTCTGTGATTTTGAAAAGAGATGAATTTTTCAGCAGAAAAACTTAGCCATTTTTAGTGTCCCACCATTCATTTTAGTCATCAAGTGGGGCTGTTCGTAAAAGCTGTAACTTCAGGAAGGCACAAATCAATAGAGAACAATTTAAAGAAAGCTCAGGTCTCCTGATCACCATGGCTCAAGACCTAGCAGTTAGTCAGGCATATACAAGAACCACTACAGTGTTTTCTTCATGGTTGTTTCTAGCCTTCACGCTGCTGGCATGTCTACTCGCTCAGAGAAAAGAGCAGCACTTATGCACTGTGAGCACGATGAGAGTAACCCGAGGGAATGGGACCCCAGCATAAAGAACATGCTGTTTTACTTAGACACTTTTTCAGGAAAATGAAAAGCACTTAAAACAACATGTATGCCATCGGAGCAGTTTCCTTTGGATTAAAAACAGAACATTAAACACATATTTAATCAGTCTTGCTATCCCTGGGGGTGTTAATATTTGGCACTCTCCCCCTTTCAATTAAGAGCTGGTTCTCTAGTTCTTAAATAAAACTATTCAGGAAATTTCCATGAATACTTTCTCATATAAAATGTATTTTCTGCAAAACTGAGCTTTACTGAGAGGAAATATTAATAATATTCCTTGAAGTTTCTGAATCTTCACTGGGCAACACTGACTCCAAGGAAAATATTTTGACTAGTTAAACCACTCCAGACCAGGTCAGTTAGATTTACCTCATGGTCACAAAAGTCAGGGGAATGCCTCACGGGAGTTTAGTTCAGGTAATACATGCCCCAACTCTTCTTTTGGCAAAAGCTTCCTTGTCTGAATTGCACCATAGATATTCCTGAAGCTGAAACATCAGACAAGATCCAATTGAACTGAGACTCCAAATCACAGAGGAAAAATGGGGATTCCTGCATTTGAACTATGGTTCCTATGAGGAATCAAAGTCCCTCTGAGTTCTGAACTAAAATGTTCATGTTGATAAATCAAAATTAGACATTTTTATTTGGAAGTGTTCAGGCATTTGACTTCAGTCAAAGGAGTTGAAAAGAACTGCTGAAATGCATTTTACCTACTTCTGGAAAAATATTTATATTCATTGTTTTCTTCTCTGTAAAAGTAAAGACAAGTAACTTCTTGGCATTGTCATTCCATCTTTCTGTGTGAAGCAAGGGGTAACAGAAACGTGGCCTGACCCAGAAAGTCATATCCCAGGCTGCTAAAGTTTAAGGTCAGGATGGACCAACATGTCTTTCAGTTTGTTCTCCTGCCTATCCCAGAGCGCAGTGTTTTATCCAGTGTTCACACAGTGAGTGAGCTCAGTAATATGTGTGATTAAAGTAAGACTCGTGTTGAGTGCACACAAGTCTTTCAGAAAAGCATTCAGACTTGTTTAGGCAATATAACCAGTTTTTTGGTATTGTGTTGCAGTAGTTTCTTGCCATTGCTGCTCAGGGCCTCTTCCATGTTTTCTTCTGACTTCACCTGGTCAGAGCTCCCAGATATAACTCTTGCTGTGGCCATATCTATTTGATTAAAGATTACTTTAACATCCATCTTTTCAGTAAACACACTGATCTTCAAGTTTGTGAAGAGAAAGTAACTTCTCTAGCTCTCAGATAATTTTGTTTACTCTTTTTCCTCATTTTCATTAACTTTTTCATTCCAATGGCTCAACATCTTGTTTAAAAAGCTGACTGTAGTCTCATGTGCCATGCTCTCATACTAGTCTTACAATACACACACAGGAGAAAAGTAACTCCAGATTTCTACTTATTGCTGACCTGGTTGTATACCTGGGGACTTCATAAGTCATCTGGCCTCAACATCACAGCAGTAAATTGTCATGAACTTTAATGAGTTTCCATGTCCTTTGTCTTGTGTTCCCTGCCTTATAGCTACAGCTCCTTTCCAATACTTTCTAACTCTACTAGGGCACTCTAACTTTTTATAGAGTACTACAATTCTCCCTTGACGAATTTACCATACAGGAATAAACTTGATATATTCTATGATCCAAAAAGTAATCTGGACTTTGACTTTTTCTCTCATAAAATATACAATTCTCTCAAGAAAAGGATTTTTATGAAGAAGTGCTGATGTGTCCATTCTTTCTTTCTTTCCTCTCCTCCCTTTTTTTTTTTTTTTTGACAGAACAACAAAAAAAGGCAAACAGATAGAATACCTTCAGATTAAATGGCACTGGACATCAGTTTTCAAATTCTTCTAATATTTTTTTCCCCTTTTTTTCCTATTCCTCCCCTTTCTTTCCTACTCAAGTTCTCACACACACATGGAGGCAAACACTTCAGTGCTCCAGAGGGGCTCAAGGCTTACAAGAGGACAGGAACCCTGCCTGACCTAACCCTTGAAGAATAAATACCAGTGGTTGGGCTTGCAGAGTGGCTCTTCTCTGGAAGGGAGATCGAAAATTATGACAACCCCTGATTACATCTCAATGACCCACAGAGCAATCATGACTTAAGTTACTGACAGCAAGAACTCCTTCCATGTACTTTCCAACTTTGCAATCCAAGCCAACTCTGCTTTCAAACCTTGTTCCTTAAAGTCTCCTCTCTAATAAAGCCAGCAACAAAACTCCCCTAGATTTCAGTAAATACAAAATTTCACTCACTGTGCATTTGTGATGCCCCACTGTTAATAAAAGTTCTATGAGCACCTTCAGTTACAGGTGAAAAGAACCCAGTTCCCTTCTATTGTCCTTCATTCTGCATCTGACAGGGATCAAAACCAGCAGAAAAGTATCACTAGTTATGGGGGAATCAAATACTGTGTGACAAAATATACCTGTGCAAGGCAGTGTTCTTGCATACCTGCTTTTCAGATGATGACACCAGGTTGATAGACAGCTACGAGTGACACTCCCTAGCTTTCAGTAATCAAAGCATTTGAAGGGCACTCAAATAAAAGAAGATAATGTTCTAAAATTTTTTCATGCCATGCACATACAAGGAGCTCTCCTTTTTCATGCAGTGTTGTCAGAAAGTGGCTCTCCATCATTTATTAGACCAGTTATCTTGCACATCAGCTGGGAACCAAACTGTTTTTGTTCAGACTTCTGAATTTTAAAGGAGCAGCATACTGTTTATATGTTGACTTTGTCTGTGTCTGTGTCTGTGTGTAAATCTATGTGGAAAAACTTAGTGTAAATCTTGGAAAAATCACTTGAATATTAGGCAGTAGAAGCAAAAAAAAACAACCCACTTCCTTCACTTCACTGAAAGAAAAGTATGACAAGGAGCAAAACCAAAGCTATACTTGACCCTGGTTTTTGGATGCTGGTTCTGAACTGTCAGTGGCCATTACATCAGATAAGCCATAAGCCTAAGCCAAAGTCTAAAGCGTTATAAGGTCAGGAAGGTAAAGAGAATCAGGGCCAGTGCAAGCTTTATAAGTCAGTAAAGAATTTTAAGGCCATATGCTGCTTAACAGGCACCAGGGTAGAGGGAACGTGAGACTGGAGAAATATGATCTGTAGATCAAGTCCTAGTAACAATTCTGGCAGCAGCAACATTCAAAACCATCTGCAGCCAGTTTAGCAAACAATCTGGAACACCACCAGGAACAAATTAAAATAGTCAATCCTGGAAGTCATGAAAGCCTGTATGAACAAGCGCCTGAGCAAATGAAATGGTGTTTTCATGAGAATATCTTGCAATATTCTCAAAAACATCAAAAGATTACTTTTTATTTTTTTTCCCCTCTCTTTCATTTGAAGACAAAAAGCTGAAGGAGAGTCATATGGGTAAGCAGAGAGAAACGCGTTTCAGCGCTGGCGCTCCAAAGCAATCAAAATGCCACAGATTTCACTGGCAGCAATATTAATACAAGTCAGGAAGAGTCCTCCTGTACACTACAGGGCCTCAGACCCGGATATTCCACTACACTTTGCAGCACATGTTGAGTGCAGGAGCTGGGAAGCAAATGTGCTGAGAAATCCCACGGAGAGGGGTGTGGGTGAGAAAACTGGCTAGCATATGCCGAGCTCCGACATGTAGCAATTGAACTCTCGCTACATGGATCTCATTGTGCAGCACCTCCCCCAGCAAGTGCAAAAAAACAGTGCATGTGTGTAAGAGGTTAGGATTTTAGGATGCATTGCCAACAGGAAACGGAAGACGGGAGAGAAGTAGAAAACCAGGCAGTTGTACAAAGTGCAAGGAAACACAACTCCGTTAATGCTCCATCGAGAAGTACTGCCTCGTCAACTGTCTGGGGTGGCAAATTGTCGAAGAGGAGAACAAGAGGGAAAGTGCTTTCACAAAGGCCCACACATTGGACACAGCAGAATCAGGAATTTCTGTTGTGGACTAGATTAACTCTTTTTGAGGAACTTCTCTCTGTTGAGTTACACTCCAGGCATGAGAGGCAGCTCCCACTCCTGCTGCTCTAACATCATGCTCTGCTTTGCTCCAGCAGTGAGGGCAAAGGCCTTCCCACCCACTGCTCTAACCTGGGAAAGAGGGGAAGGTTTTTATTGAGTTCGTCTAGAATTTTGTGATTTGAAAGCTGAATTCAACCCAAATCCTTGGCACTTCAGATTCTTGCTAGTTTATTTGAATACCAGGAGATATTGGAGAGCTCTTTTCACAGAGCAGTTTGACCCACCAGCACAGATGGTGATGCAGAACATACGTTCTGGGCCAGATTCTTGTTCAGATACTGCAGGATGCAAACAGGCAAACTTCATGCAGGGTCTATTAAAAGAAACATTAGCATGATATTAGCTTGATTCTGAGCAGGCAGGAGGAAAACATGAATACAAAAAATTAACTTCAGATTAATTCTGCCATGACTCTTGTTTTAGTCACTGTCCTTTTAGCTTTGTTACTCCAGAATTAATAGATATTAAAGCAGAATTATACCTACTTTAATTGCAGGTATAAGTCTTATCTTCTTTGCTTTTGACTGGCAAGGTGAAACTGAACCCTCAGTCCCAGTTCTGAGGAGGGTTATATTCTAGGGTTGCTGGCACAATAGCAGAGCTGTGACGGAGCTGGCTCATTCCCAAGCCCTGCTGCTCCTTTACTTTGCCCAGGAGAAGGGTGTTAAGCTCACAGCAAGTCAGGGCTGATCTCACACTGAGTGACTGTCTCATTGCCATTCTCTTTCTGTTGGTTATGCCATCACCCTTCTCAGTCCAGCCCTAACTCTGCAGTCAGAGCAAAATAAAAATAAAATAAAAGAGTGATTTATATCCAAGAAAGCATTTTCTGACAGTCTGGGTCAGAGGAGGGGAAGCAAAGCAGGCACCTATAGAACACCATCGCAATTTGTGTATCGAGGCTTTTATTAGGGAAGCGGATGGCAGGCAGCACTCCGGGCTGATGGAGCTCACAATAAAAAGCCATAGAGACTGTTCCCTGGCTTTTTAATTGTCCTTTCTAAATCACCCGTGGTATGGATTTGGGAATTAAGTGGTTTAATAGCTGACTCAACCGAATGGTTTCGGTGATAGTTTTATTCAAATGAAGGACAAACTGCGCCCGCAGGGCGAGCGGCGAGGGGCCGGGAGGGGAGCGGGGGCTCTCCCGGCGGCGGCGGCGGCGCCGGTCGCGACGGGAACGGCAGGGCGCCAGGAAGAGCTTGTGCCCCACGCAGAGCCCGGCACCCCCCGGGCCGGGGCATCTGCTGGGCAGCCGGACCAGGGCAGCCCCACAGCTCCCCTGCCCCGGCCACAGCGAGGGGGAGCCGGGAGCGGCACCCTCCGACACAGCCCTGCCCGCCCTGCTTCTCTCCTGCGGGTGGAAGGAGCCGGACAGGGCTGATGGATGAGGGATTCCAGGGCACAGGCAGCTGCCCGAGCCCCACGGCAGGCAGCAGCATCCCTGCCGACGCTGCGGGGCAGCCCGGATTAATGGGCAAGGGGAGAGGTCACATATGTCTCTCCCCGGAGCTTCGAAACACCGAGATGGCTCAATCCGACCACGCAAGGCAGCAAACACAGCTTTAAAAATAGAAGGCAAGTCCCATATTCTGTCTTATCTGGATCCCAGCTCCTTTCGTGCCCCACTCCCAAATTTCAGTCCCTCCCTATACCCCACATTAGGAAAGCTACCAACAATACAAGCCCATGCGTGCTTGGGGTTGATACCAGAGCAGACCCAGAGAGCAAGATGTGAGCCAAGAAAATGACTGGTAAAAGAAAGCCCAAGTCATGTACCTGTCCCTGTCCTTGTCCTTGTCCTTCCCTGCCTACAGCAGGAGCAGGAGGGATGCGGTATTTGGTCAGAAGGGTCATCAAAGATAGGCCCTGGAACTTTGGCATAATCTGTCTGGCTAAAGCACTACCATGTATAATCAGTAGGAAACTCTACATTCCCCTTCAGGCCTCCAGAGAAGAGGCTCATTAGATTGCCTCAGCTTGCCAGGAAAAATCTGCCTCTGGACGTCTCCAAAGCCTCTTGTCCTTCTTGGTCACCTATTTAGGAAATATAAATACTGAGTGTAGCAGGACTGTTTCATTAGGTACTCACAGCACAAATCTACATTTGGCAGACAGTGCCAGACCTCTCATGCTGTATGCATGAGGAACAAACAAGAGGAGCTCAAAGCTTTGGCCCAGTCCCAGAAATCTGACATCATTGGCATAAGTGAAACCTGGTGGGATGAGTCCTGTGACCCTGTTGGGTGGTTATAGGCTCTTCAGAAGGGATAGGCAGGGCAGAAGAGGCAGAGTGTATGTACATACATACACTGTATGTAATAAAAAAGTTAGAATGTATGGAGATCACAGGTGGCAATGGCACAGTTGAGAGCCTCTGGGTAAGAATCAAGGGGCAAACAAATAATGCCAATGTCACTGTGGGAGTCTGTAGTCTGCTATATGCTTCTGACCAGGACAGAAGATTCCCAAGAAACCTGGATGACAACTTTATGGAACAGATCCTAAAGGAGCCAACTCGGAAAGATGCTCTCCCTGATTTGCTGCTAGTCAGCAGAGTGGATCTCATGAGCGAAGTGGGGATTGGCAGCTGTCTTGGCCACAGCAACCACAAAGAAGTCAAGTTTAAAATCTCTGTTGACAGCAGGAAAAGTGCCAGCAAAACCTCAGCTCTGGACATGAGGAGAGCAGACTTCAGGCTGCTCAGGGAATTGTTAAGTAAGGTCCCCTGGGAACATGTTTTTGCAGGTGCTTGAATCCATCAGTGCAGGTCACTTTTCAAACACCACCTGCTAAGGGCGCAGGAGCAGGTAATTCCCAAATGTTGGAACTCAAGCAGGCAAGGCAGAAGGTTGGCTTGCCTTCTTCTCCTGAAAATAAGACAAAAGAGGAAGATGTACATCCAGTGGAAACAAGGTTAGGTGACATGGGAAGAATTCAGAGATGCTGCTCACCCATGTAGGGAAAAAATTTGTGCAGGCAAAGCTCAGCTAGAGTTGAAGCTAACCAGAAATGTGGGGGACAGAAAAAAAGTTTTTTCAAATATATTAATGGCAATTGGCAGTATAGAAATATCATTGGCCCATTACGGGATGGGGATGGTCACCTCACAAACAGGGACAAAGACAAGGTTGAGGTGTTTAACTCTTTTTTTGCCTCTGTCTTCAACATGGATGGTGGACCAAGGGGATCTCAGTGCCCTGAGCTGGAGCACCATGACTGCCAGAACGACCAACTCCCAGATGACCCTGAAAATGTGTGGGATGTTGTGCTCAAACTGGATCCCTACAAATCAATGGAGTCTGACAGGATTCATCCAAGAATCCTCAAAGAACGGGCTGGCGTCATCACAAAACCTCTCTCAATGATTTTTGAGCAGCCTTGGAAACCCAGAGATGTCCCAGCTGACTGGAAGCTGGCAAATGCCCTGGTTTTCAAGAAGGGCAAGAAAGAGGACCCTGGAAACTACAGGCCTGTCAGTCTCACTTCAGGGCCTAGTAGAGCTATGGAGAAGATTATTCCGGTAGGTATTGAGAAACACCTGAAAGACAACACTTCATTGATCACAGCCAGCATGGCTTCATGAGCGGAAAGTCCTGCTTACCCAATCTGATTTCCTTTTATGACAAGGTAACCCACCTAGCTGATCGTGGGAAGGCAGTTGATGCCACCTTTTTGGATTTCAGTAAAGCTTTCAATACTGCCTCTCCCAGGATCCTTCTGGACAAACTCTCCAGCACACAGCTGGATAAACGCAGCATGTGGTGGGTGAACAGCTGGCTCACAGGTCAAGCAAAGAGGGTAATAGTGAATGGGATAACATCAAACTGGTGACCTGTCACTGGTGGAGTTCCACAGGGCTCCACCTTTGGCCCAGTGCTCTTCAACACCTTCATAAATTACTTGGACACAGAACTAGAGGGAATACTGAGCAAGTTTGCAGATGACACAAAGTTGTGAGGAGCTGTTGATTCCCTGGAAGGCAGGGAGGCCCTGCAGAGAGACCTGGACAAATTAGAGGGCTGGGCAATCACCAACCATATGAAACTCAACAAAGGAAAGTGGACAAATGAAGTCAGGGTTCAAAAATACACAAGTGGGTGATTGCAACAGGTGCATTCCGTGTTTGTAGAAACATTTCATATATCTTGGATAAAACTCTGAGGTTGAATGTAAAAAAATATTCTTTATTGTTTATTATACTTAGTGAAATAGTTTTATTTCTAGGAAAAAAGATTAAATTAATTTAAAATTATTGTAATTAAATACTTATAAACCCATTGATTAATAAAGATACTATTCACGTGGTATTTCAAGTGAAAAATTTGTTCTATGCCAGTAACATCCGTTGTTTTCTAAAACTGTCCAGAAGGGATAATTATGAGTTGAACTATTCAGAGGTCTGCTATTGAGTAACCACATTAAACCACTGTCTGTCCTGTGTCCATCAATCAAAATGATTGCTTCACCATCAGTCACCTGGTAAAAGAAATAATACTGTTGTTGTAATAGCATATTATTGATATCTTCTGCTTTGAAGATAAATCTCATTTCAGCAAACACCTTGTCTGCCAATAGGAGACCATTACTCTGTAAAAATACTGTTTTGTTCAGATTATGTCTTAATTAAATGTTTATGGCTCTTAGGAGTATGTTCAGGAAGGAAATTCTTTATATAAAGCCAAATCTAACCAATTCCGTGGTAGAAAAGAAAGGAAGACAGAAAAGCTGCTTCCCCCTGTCCGCGGCTCCAGATGCTGCCTACCAGTTATTTTCAGACTCCCATTGGCAGAAATGATGCTTCGCACAGGCTATCTAGGTGGGCTACTGATAGATTCTGATCTCTACCTATATCTCCTAGCCAGATATGTCTTTAAAAGTGGATTTTCCACCCCAACCTAACTTTACTTCAATATAAATTAAAACTGTTAAAGCCAAGTAGACATTTATATTAAAACAATGAAAGTAATATCTCAGAAATTGCTTCAGAAAAACTATTTTGCAATTAACTTGGAATATTTTGCATAAGCTTGGAGTCCTTACTATTTTTAATGGAAACTAGAGACAGCTTGGAATTAAAAAGTCATTTTAGAATCACCAACATATTTGTCAGTGTTTCTATGGACTCTTGCAATAATATTATGCAAGACATTTCAGGTTTTTTTTCTCACATGCTCTAAAGATCCCACTGACAAGAGGGAAGTCCCACCCCTTTAGCAGAGTGAAATTCTGTCCAGCACAAAATCAGTGACAAAAAATCTATTGACTTGGATGGGGTAAGCACTTGTCTGCAATAACTGGAATTCCCATCACTGTACTAATTTTCCTTATAAATACTTCCCGGGTTAATACTATAGCCTTGCTGTTTTCTTATAAATTCTGCTTTGTTATAAAATGATCCCCATAATATTATAGAGTAGAATTATTTTATATAATAGTCAACTCAGCTAAAAATTATTTTTTTCCCCCATAGTTCTTTCTTTCTTGACAGGAAATCCATATGAAGATCACAAAAAAAGAGGATTAGCACTGTGAGATTGAAATAATTTATACAAATGGAGGTTTACAGAGAAGCTGTGGTTCTGCAAATTTACAGCAAGTGAAAAGCTGTGTATCAAGTATCCAAACTCTCCTTCTAGACAGTGAAATGGGGGTGATACGTCTTTCCATTAGACAATTCACATGATTTATCTCCAATTATTTCCTAGATATAAATGGATATAAAACTCAGGGTACTCTGTGAGATTTCAAGACAGCTTTAATTGATTTCAGTGGGAATTGCATTTATGTGTCTAAGGGGAGAATTCAGCTGTTCATATTTAAAATGCAGAATCACAACATACTTAAAAAATGTTGCAAGAATCTGAAAGAATGGTCAGTTTAGTTTTTCCTCAAGAGAGATGAGAATGCTGCGGCTTACATGGCATATATAGCAATAATATGAAAAGATGGGTATTCGCATTAACAAGGACATTATTTTTAGGTTCAGTGATGCAATTCGGATAGGAGGCCTGCATCTCACATCAGAAGGAATTCCTGAGTTTATGCCAGCTTAATTTCGGACAGATTTCTGAAAGAAATAACAAAGCACATGAGCAGAGTTAAAGGTTAAGGCCTGCTGCTTATTTATTTTTCTTTGTAGCAGTTTGGTAGGCTGACTTGTCATGCCCTCATGCCCCTCTGCAAGAAATGGCAATGCACATGTGGCAATGAGCAGCCTTTAGGGTGAGGCGATTCCAGCCAGCTAAGCGTACTGTGTTATCCCCCAGTATTAGAGTGAATTCAGTCTGGGAATGAAGAAACTGTATCTCCTTCAGTTCAAAATACTCTCTCCACCTTTTTCTTCAGTACCAGGAGGGGAGAAGCAGCAGCACTGCAGACCCCTGTTAGGGTTTCTGGCTTTGGCAGGTCATGTGCAGGGGAGTGCTAAGGGGATGAATTGTGTGATAGCCAGGGAGATTAGCACTTCTTAGCATATGCGTTTGTGTATTTTATACTCACCAGGTGCCAAGTCAATGGGCAGCAGGACAGCAAGATGTAGTTTCTATTTTCTGCTGATATGTTTTTCTCAACGTTATGCACAGCCAGTAGAATTCCTCATTTATGTCAGTATGGTTTGTGTCTGTTGGGTATTGACTGAAGTAAGTGCACCCCGTTTAATTTCAGACTTGTCGAGGAAGTTTATTTCATGCTATGATTTTCTTGCAAGAAAATCCAAACAGTATTTTAGAAGGAAAACTTTTCTGTCCTGTTTCACTCTCTTGCATTTAGTTACTTGACTCTCTTTAGCTCACTGCAGTGTCACAAAATCTCCTTTGGGCAGTGGTAGCATAGTTAAAAGCTCAAAGATTTACGAATTCAATTGTTTAGCTCCCTGGCAATAATGCATCATGGCAGAAGCAATTGTTGGAACAGGCAGCTATGATACCATTCTTTTATGAAAAACTGTAGTTGGAGATAAGGAAGGCGAAAGAAGTCTCTTGTGAATATTATTATCCTCTGGAAATTATCCCAAAAAGATTTGCAGTTTCTCTATAGACTGTGGCTAGAGCTCATTGATCCACAGACTATCATCCTGAATAGAGATTAAAAACAGATGGTCGTAGATCTTGGCTTGGCTACAAATCTCAAAAGAAATGAGAGAGAGTACAGTGGTGACTGACCACAAATGAAAGACTTGAAGGGATTCTTCCTTTTTTTGCTTTAATTCCCTATTTCTTTCCTCTGTAGTTTTATACAAAGTCCATTGTACTTAAAACTCAAAAAATATCAAGAGAGAAGGTATGCAAAGTATACTGAAGTAGATCAAAATTATACAAAGTATCCTAAAAATACACTACAAAGTCTTTTATGTGGGGCCTTTGTTAGGTTATTGTGCTGCTGCAGTGCATTGTCAATGAAAAGAGTCTTTGTATAAACTGACTTGAACTGATGGTAATCCATTTTCTTTAGTGGATCAGGTCAAGTGAAGAGTAGGTATAAATTATGTGTCTTCACAAAAGTAATAAATACTCTCTACAGGCTAAGGCAATACAGATGATGAACCTCTGAATACTTTAACTGTCATGGCAAAATCCTTGTTTTCAATCAACATATGCATGTGAGCAGATTTGTTAGTATAATAAGAAATGTCTGTCCTCATGCATATAAGTGAAACCTCATAGACCAAGATTTTCCAACTTCTTTTTTCATAGTTTATAAGTTTGTTTATTTTGCAGTACCATTCAGTGTTTTGAATAACAATTTCCTTTTTCACTTCTCTGAGTTAACTGAAATGGGAAACTGAAATTCTGAAATTTCTCATGAAATAAAAATTCCAGAAAACTTTAGCGCATGCTCATTGAAGCAATCTATTTTGGCAATATATCTAGTGTTATTTTCTTCTAATCTCAATAATGTCATTCTAACATGCTAAAAATCAGTCAACTTCAAATTGTAAAAATTCTGAGTTTCTCATTATAATTTTAGATATTTTCCTTTGGATTTTATGTTGTATTAAAATCTTCTTTAAATGTAGCATGATATTCAATGCAGGTGAATAGGATAGTAAATTAAACTAATTAAAGAATAAATTAATCTTTGTGGCAATTTTTTCATAATACATTTTCTCAAAATCAATAGATTAAGTATTTTGAAAATAGTGAAATCACACTTTTGTCAGGAAGCTGGTGCATAAAATTGTTTTCAGGCAGTGCTACTCTGATATAGGAAGTCAAAAATCTGGTTAGTCAGTTAAATATTCATAGAGTTTTTTATTCAGTTTTAGTTCAGCTTTTTAAAACATCTTCAAACACAAAATGAGTACAAAGAGTTTTCAGCAGGAGTCTACTTAGATGCCAACAAATTATTGGAATCAGTAATGTTAGTTATGATTACATAATCAGTATTATTTTGTAAGCATCTAATGTAAATAGAGCATTGTTTCTGTTCTTAGATTAAGAGCATTTTTTTTTGCATTTCATTCCTGGAAACGAGTTCAAGCATATGAAGTATGCTGTGCATACTTCAAACTCACTACTAATGAAGCAGAGCACCATTACAGGTCTGTTGTTCAAATGTTAGTCGAATTAAATGCAAAATACTGACCTAAATTAATCTTTTTTCAATATTGACAGTCCATGAAATACATAGATTGATTAACTGGGTTGTTGTTTATTGTTAATGGAAGATGAAAAAAAAAATTAACACAGTTAAAGTTCATGGAACAGCATCAAAGTATTAAAAAGTGTCAGCCCTTCATATTCTGTCTGTGTTAGCATCTCCTGGCATGGGTAACAACTTGGAAACACAACACCACAGAAGTTTTGGTCAAGAAAGCTTCGTTTTCTCAATTAAAATCTGGATCTCATAAGCAGCTAAAACAGCAGATGCAACTCAGACTAAGCCTTTGGAAGGACGTTAAGGATTTTCAGCTGAACAGCCACTGAGGTTCTTGTTTCCCATAAATTAAACTTGCTTTTCCCCAGTAGATTATGATTTCATTTCCATCATTGTTACTTTCTAGCAGCATAGAAGGATTTAATTCTCATTTAGATCAGGCTAAATTGGCAATTGTCTATCAAAATACTTTGCACCGTGAAAAATTATTTTGCAATTTACCTGAAATTTTACTAAAAGAATTTAAAAATGTTCATTCTTTTAATTAATAGCAGAAAAATTCAAATGAAAACTCTAAATATATTTTCTGTTATGGTGGACAAAAAGCACTTTACTTTCATGTTTTAGGTACCAAATAAGTATAACTGGTGGAACAAGGGTTTTTTTTCTTCAAAACAGCTTCTTTCCCCTGCCCAATCCATTCTCAGAGAATGAAAATAAAGATATTTTTTTTAATAATATATATATATATATTAATTTGTTCTGATATACTTATCCTCTCTTTAATGAGCTCTTGTTTAAGATGCTGTTGGGTACAGTCAGAATTCACTTCCCAGGCAGGGTAGGGAATATCTCAGGCATGTCAACTCTTCTTCAGAGTTCAATCCATAAATGCAGCACTTTTTCAGTGACAATTTTTGATGGCCAGTGGCATGATCTCTAGTGTCTCAGGGATGCTCTGCTTCTTCTGCCATGATAAGGCCTAGTTCTCCTCTAGTCTCAGACTGGAGAAAACAACATTATTGCCTATACTCTAGATGTGGCTCCACAAAAAATTGTTATGAAAATTATGAAAGTTTAAAAAAAACACTACCACTGATAATAAATATTCTGTATTTTGTCTCCTCTGTGACTGAATTCTGATGTAAGTTACAGTAACTAAACTTTTTAAGGACCACAACAGGAGTAACTTACAGAAATACCAGTTTTGATGTTATAATACAATACGTAAGTTAGCTTTTAGAATATAAATGGATGATAAAAAACTGCCTTTTTCTGGACTATTGTGCATGCGTATGTGAAAGTTACTGCTTAGATGATAATATGCTGTCAAAAACCATGCTTCTCCAAAATATGGAGAGCAGTGCTTTTGTATTTAGAAAATGGGGGACATTTTGAAGTGAACGTACAAAGGAGCTTATGGGTCTGGTTCAGTAAGTTTGTATAAAAAATGCTAAATCTGTTGTAGTAAACCTACAGGAAAATTCATTCCCTTTTCATCTTCATGGACTAAGGCCTACAAGTCTGTGACTGTAAGCAAGACGTCACCCATGCCAGCTGGACAGAGTTTGGAAAATGGGAATGCATAATCCATTGATTTCTCTGTTGGCAAAAAGAGTTCAGTCCTTCAGCACAAAATACTGGACAATTTGGAGTTCAGCTACACAGTTTTGAACTCTGTGGAGGAGCTGGACAAAAATGAAAGTCTTTCATTAAAGCAAATGTCAGCCAAGTGTGCAATGCCTCTTTGATTAGCAAAAATGGCTTTGCATGTTATGCCTTAGAGTGTTTCCTTAAGGTCCCGTTTCCCTAATTTTCTAAATGTGGATTTATTAACTCTTCGTGTACTGACTTCTCACTGCTGCAGTTACAAGCACTCTTCCTCCCTGGCTGCGTTGGTTACCAGGTGCAAAACACATTCATGACTCTCAAGTGCCAAAGCAAATTCCTTACTACCCATTCTCCTTTCTTATAAGTTTTTCTTGTCTGTTTGATTAAGTGTCATTAAAAAGAAAAAAAAAACAAAGGAAAAAAAAAAAACAACCAACCATCTGATCCCTTGTAGTGCCTAGTGCTGCTTATTTTAGACTGGTTTTTTCCATTTGTATTTCCACACTCGGGCAGGACACCACATGAAATTTTCATAGATATCTCAGGTGGGAGTCTGAATGCTCCCCCAAGCTTCCAGACCTTTCTGATCTAGTTTCTGGCTCAGACTATCATTAGTACAATGGTTAAGAATTATTTTGAACAAAAAACCCCTCTTCAATAGCCCAGACTCAAATCCTGAACTGTTTATTATGTGAATAGTGAATGGGGACACTGAATTAAAGTATCCTGCTGTTAAAACCACTGTTGTATCGCTATATTTTTAAAGATAGCCACAATTTTTCTGTAATTTACAGTGTCTTACATTGCAATGCCAGGCAACTGTTCAGTGAAGAGCAGCAAGGAACGTTAACTAACAGTTCCTGTCTCCAGAAGTCAGTTGATATTATTGATTATGCTGTTGTATAAAGAAGGAAACAAGGGAGCCACATTAGTTTTAGTTTTGTGAAATCCCCATAAAAGTGAAGGGTCAAAGAAGAATGAATGCCTAATGAAAACAATGGAAACATTGGAAGGGAATAATTACTCACAAGATCAGAATAGAAAAAAATACAAAGGCAGTTGTGTATTTGTGTGTGATGTAAATGATACTACAGACTACAAAGTCTAGGGAAGAGTAGTTGTATTTAGAATATCTATTTGCAGATGGAGATGCTTAGAATTACAAAATTTCAGAAAATTGATCACAGAATCAATCTTACTAACCAGAGACTGTAAGTCATAACTACATATATCTTCTATGGGAATGACATGCTGAGAAATGTAAACTGCCTGAATAGGGCTCCTATGTCATTCTATGGACTGCCCAGGGAGCTAGGTAACCTTTGCTTCACTCACTGACGGGTCTTCTGAATTTAAACATCTGTTGGACGTACAAGTCCATTTTAAGCGCTATAGCGGCAGGTCAGAATGTGTCTTGTTACCACTAACCAGTTGTGTGACCAAATTGAAGGAGAGTGTTCCCTCCAAAGTCCATTGACTAAACAAGTGCAAAGGAATCCACTGCAATCTCTGAGTGCAGATATAGTCCTGGCCAGGGATAGTGAATTAATTCTTTCTGGGGCTCAGACAAATGCTGGCACAACAGAGGAAGGTTTGTAGCAACTTTTTTTTCTTTTGCTGTGTTTTTGTAGGAGGCAGTCTGGATGTGGACTTATATGCAATAGTTGTTGAATATATCCTTTTTGAGTGAATGCAAAAAAGCTCAACTTGGTGATTTTATCATATTTTTGCATTTATTGCTTAGTAGGAGAAATCAGATGTTACCACAATGAAATAGTGAGAAAGTCTTCCACAAGAATTTTGAGGGATGGAAGCAATTTCAATAGCAAGACATTTGTTTAAAGGCTTTTAGAAAAACCTCTTACCCCTTCTTTTGGTTTTATGTCTATTTTGAATCACAACATGACTATTTTGCTCTTTTACCCTTCTAGTCACTGTTTTTATCTGGAAATATTTTTCATCGGATAGGAGTGTTCTGTATCACAGGGAAAGAAAACATTTTTGCTCATTCAAAAAAAAAAAAGAAAAGAAAAAATCCAAAGGTTTCACTGTGGAATGAGAAAGGGTCTGATGACATTTTCTAGCAGCCAGCAAATCATGCTGTCATGCATAGGGAAAAAGCCACTAAAATATCCCCAACTAAAATATCGCAAAATTATGTAGAGCTCAATCCCAGGGAGCCATCTGCCATGTGAAAGCTCCACTGATTTCTAAAGGCGTTCATTGCAGACAGGTTTACAGGACTGGACGCATAATTTGTCCCACTTAGAAAGTATAGCTGTTGAAAAGAAACCTTTGTCAAAAACACTGCCTGAAAAAATTCTGTACAATTGGTTAAAAAAACCCCACCGCATACCCTAAAAAGGAGATTGTGTGCTGGTTGAAAATGGACCACAACTACAGGTACTGAAATGAGCTACCAGTGAAAGGTTTGATACTTCCATCATGTATGCATGGAAATCTGACTGCTGTCAGCAAGTTTTCTGTTCTGCAAGTGTTCAGATAAGAATCAGTCTAAGTAATTGCCCTTTTCTGAATTATCAGCCCTGTAAAAACTAAAAGTAAATAGTGCCAGCCGATAGGTAATAATATTTTACATACACTACACATATATGAAAGGTTGTGTATATGTGTAAATGTATAATATTTAGTATTGACTACTGTTTTGTTGGGAAATACCTGTTGGAAATGGTTTCTGGGTCCTGCCCTGGGATATGGAGATAGTGAAACAGCTTCTCAGGTATTTCTCCCAGTTCTGTGTTTCTGGAAGCACTGAACCTTAAAGTGGAGGAAACGATCTGCAGAGAGGCAGAAGGAGATGTGTTTTACAAACTGCAGCCTGATGAGCTCTCCAAAAACATTAAACACCCATGGAGAATTACTTTAACACAAATAGTAGATGAAAAATCTTTTATGGCAGTAGTGAAAGCAAAGCCTTTGATATGTGTGTATATATATATATATATATATATATAAAATAGATAAAATTCCATTAATTTTCAACTTGGGACAGACGTTATATTTAAATTTACAGACATGCCAAATGGTAATTTTGGCTTCCAATCTTTGAGATGTGGCTGATCTATTATGGGTGATAACAGCATATGCTACTTTCTGAGTCAATTCCTATTATGCCATGAGAAGCAACACCACCAGCAATGGAAAGCATTTTTACATTAGCTTACATACCAAATGAGGTTCATAACATAACAAATAGGTGGGTTCCAAGGCTCAATTTAATATTTGAGATGGTTGTCAAATTCAATACTGAGTAAATAAGTCAACAAAAGCAAATCTTACGTGAAAAATCAACATGGCATGTAGCTTGTTCAGATTTTTATTTTATTACAATGTCAAAGGATTGTATATCTTGACAACTTTCTTGAGCTGGTTATGCCTGGGAGAATTGATGGAGACATTTGGCCTTTTTGGGTCTGTGTCCAAACATGTATGCCCTGGGAAGGTAAGTAGCTCAAGTAGCTGCATCAAGTAAGCAGCATCTCAAGTAGCTGCTTGAGATGCTGTGGAGCAGTGGCAAACAGCCGAGAAATCGGAGCATCTGAGTACAATTTGATGGAGCAGATGTTTCATCCTGGCACTCCACAGCTGCCTCAAGGCTTTGTATGGTGTCAGCCCTTTCCTAAATGAGTTTTCATAATGAATTTATCTGTTAATTGACACATAAAAATCTATGTTAATATAACATTAAGGACCTATCTTAAATTTACAAGTGCCAGGAAATGGAAGGGGAAAAAAAAGCCTAAGCTTGACTGTCACCAAAACTTACCTGCTGTTTTTCACGGGGAAGAAACCAGATATGCTTTACATACCACAGATTTAAATTTTTTTTTTTTTTCAGGTACTAGCTAAAAGTAATCGTATTTCTGTAGAAAGTGCCTTTTTGACAACTGTATGGACAGAGGAGATACCTCCAACACCTGGTAAAGGGTTTTGGCTCATGACTTTAAGAGGGGCTCGGTATCAGAACATTTTATTTGCTTTTATTCAGTGCCCAGACTTGTGGCTCTGGTGGCACCAGAGTTATCCCACAGCTGACAAGACCAAACAGTGAGGCATTTCCATTACTCCCTGCAGAAATTAAAGATGCTCCTCCTTGATTTTTCTAATGTGTCAGCGGACAGCAAACGTGTTGGTAACCCTCATTCCATGCATGAGTTAGGGCAGCTCCTTCAATACAATAGCCCAGTTTTTGTCATATGATTTGAGAAATCCATGAACAACATCCTTCCCAGGCTGACAAAATTCACAACTACTGTTCTACTTTCAAGGCAGTAACTTTCTTACTGACGGGTGAGGATACCTTCCATCAAAACTATACCAAGAAGGGTTTAAGTACCATGGCTTCCACAACCCAGGATGTGTTTTATATTTGAGCACTATTCACATAAAATTGTCCAAACTCCATCTGCCTGTGTGCTTGTTTCCATGCTGTTTGATAGCCAGTGTTTAAGAGCATGGTATCAGCTGCATCCACCTGTCTGGGGAGGGTTGCCATGCAGGTCGCTGAACAAGAGCTGGTGAGAGGCAGGCTGGCAGCCAGCACACACAGCAGAAAGTCACACTTTAGTTGGTCAGTTGCTGTTGTCCCCCACCTACAGACTCAGAGAGTTGCTGACAAGGTTGCGAGCTACTTCTGGAGGTCTCTTGTCCAACCTCTATGTTCAGAGCAGGGTTAAATACAGAAGGTTGCTCAGGAACATGTTCAGTTGGGTTCAGTATTTCCAAGGATGGAGACTTCATGACCTCCCTGAGCAACCTGCTCTAGTGTTTGAACACACTCACAGTAAGACTGTATCTGAATGGAATTTCCTGTACTTCAGTTTATTCCTATTGCCTCTTCTCCTGTTCCTGGGCACCACTGAGAAAGGTCTGACTCTGTCTACTTTTCCCCCATCAGGTATTCATACATACAGAGAAGATACCCCTAAACCTTGTGTTCTCCAGGCTGAACAACCCCAGCTCTACCAGCATGTCAGGTTTCATGACTTTGGCTGGTCTAACTTCAGTATGGCTACCTCTTCTACTGATATGTCCAGACATGGGCACAGTAGATTTTGGTGACCTGGCAATACTCAGTTCAAGTTCTCAGACCACATCTTGGTGCACACAGCCCAGGCAGGCAGGATGATGCCATTCTAAGCTGAGGACTACATAAAGACAGATTCAGCAGCTGTCCAAACCTACACAGATGTCTCTCTCCTGACAAAAGATGTAATAGTGTCTCTGCTTACCCTAATGCCTGGGTGCCCTGTACTAAGTGGGTCACACTGGTCCTCTGTGTTGTGCTTGCACATCTCTGGGGCAGTGCATCTCAGCACAGCTCTGAAGGTTCACGGAGGGTACTGAAGATGTCTCTGCTGCACCACCTGGTTTGGCACTCTCCTGCATGGGCAGAGTGGCAGCACACTCCAAGGCTCAGGGTGCCAGGTCACCGTGAAACTCTATCAACATTGTCTGTAGCTAACTGCTGACTAGTCCTAATGGACTGGTTAATTCTAAAACTGTTATCCTAGTTTCAGCTGAAAGTATTTCCTTTTTACCTTTCTTTCTTTCTTTTGGTTACACATTTCTAGTCCTATGCTAAATTTTCTTTGATGCATGACCTGAACAGAGCTGTCACTAGCCATGCTGGATCGTGATGAAGTATCTAAGCAGTGACATTGATGGAGAAATGACTGAAGTGCTTTGAGTGCAGTGTTTGCAATGACTGCCCATAACATGGAGGTGGCAATACTCAGGGTACACCTGTTCCTCCTTATGCACCACCTGTCTCTCTGAAAAGGTGTAGTCTGTGAGGTTGAAAAGACAGATGTGAGCTTGCTTATACATGTACTTCATACTTATATGGATGAAACACCTATAAATGTTGCATTTTGTCTGAAAAAGAAGTCTTACTCCAGAAAAAAAACCAACCCACCATGAAACAACAAACCTCTTGTGTGCAGATCAAGGGCCTGCCAATAGGAATTGGTTCAAATTTTTATGGTCTGCCTCTCCATCATCCAACACCTCTGTGCAGCCTGACATTCCAGCTGCACCTTTGCTCTTCAGCTTTTTTTAACCCATGTACAATATCACAGCCTTGTCCCCTTTTCTTCATGTGTATAGCCTCTTTCCATATCCTGCTGTCCACCCCAGCTCCCTTCTTCTCCCAGTCTCATGCACCACAGCCTCACAACCCACAAGCATCTTAGTCCTGGTCTCCAGCTCTGCATCTGCACCATCTCACTTGTAGTTCAACTGGTGCTGCAGCCACGAGACCTTGTGCTATGCAGCCTGTAGAGCAGACTTTCTCCTGATAGGAGAAACAGAAGAAAGGAGCAAAATAATCAATTCCTTGGTCTGCAGAGCATCACGGGTCACCTACAGGTCATCATCTCTACTTCATGGGATTGGGAATTGAAGAGGCATGCTGGAGATGTATGAAATAGGGCAACAGGGAGCCAGGCCAGCACCAAACCTAAGCTACGATCAGCAGATTTAAACACAATTTTATTACTAAAAATAAGATGAAAATTATCACAAATTGCAGATTGCAAATGTAATATTCCGAAACATGTTTCAAGTCTGGAAGCACTCCAGGACTGAAAAAGTGCACTTTTTTCCCTATCTGATAAGTTAGGATTGCTCTCATTCTTTCAAAATGTCTCTTCCTTTACAGAGGTACTCTTAATTAAGAATTTGGATATAGGAACCAAGCTGGACTAGCAAGGAATACTTCATACTGAGATTTAAAAAAATACAAAAGTCAAAGAGAGCAAAAAGAAATAGGAACTTGGAGCAAAATGCTGAGAATTTTTGAAATTATTAGTTTATACTGGAGTATAAGCTAACCACACTGGAATATCAACTTACAATTCCAGTACTCCGAATACTAAAATCTCTTGCAAAGGAAATGTTGTTATTTTAAAATATATTTTGGAAGGTTTCTACTAATAGAGATGTAAACAGAGCAGGTCCATGGAGGAAGAACGGAAAGTAAGCTGTAGATGTGACAGCAAACTAATGACCACTGATACCACAGAGGAGTAGGATCCCAAGTATGATCCTCAGCATCTGATGCATGGTGTACAGAAATAGACAGTCCTCCTCAAAACTGGAGGACTAACAAAACACTGCATTTCTTTCTTTGTCATGGAGAGCATGCAGGAAGGATGTGACCTGTCAATTACTTTATTCTCAAGGCTGAATTAGGAAATATCATCTACTCCTTCCTGGTTCTATATGGGAGAACAAAACACAGGGATCTAGTTCCCCCAAGCTCATAGGCAGATCTGCAGTTTGTCCCAACACTTTAAAGATTTCAGAGGTTGCACAAAGAACGTTTGTGTATGCAAGCCAGTCAGGAATAAGGCAGGTAAACACAAGACGAGGTGTATGAAGTACTTCAGGGTGGAAATGTACAACTGCTCTTTCGGTAATACTACTTTTCATTTCTGAAAAATCTCTCCAACCATAAATTACCACAAATGAATTGTTACTATAATCACCCCTTCAGGCTTCAAAGATTTGAAATACCAAGTCATGTCACGAGCAAACTTGAGTTTAAAGATCAGTCATTGAGATCATAAAGCATGATTGCCAGATCACATAGAAAACATAACTCAGTGATGAAACATCCTTTCCAGTCCCCTGTTTATAAAATCATGTGCTTTTCTATTATTTTACTTGTTCAACCAACCCAGATACTACAAGTGGTACAAATCTGAAGACATTCAGGGGATGTAGGTATCATTCTGTAACACTCCGTCACTTTGCCTGTGAACTAATAGAGACCTCGTTTCCTCACCCGACAAGCAGCAAGGATTTTTGACTATTCTACCTGGGCCTATAAATGACAGCAAATGTGCAAAAACTACTTTCACCAAAACCCTACAACTATAGTTGTAAGTAATAATTAAGGGATCAGATAATTTTGTCTCTCATGGAATATAAGACAGTGAGTCTAATTAGTGGGATATATTTTGTGGCATTTAAGTGAATGTACAAGGTGCAGTTTAATTCAGTCTTGTGGAGTTTTTAAGAATTCCTAAGATTTCACTGCATTTTTAAACTGCAACAACATTACAATCCAAGCATAATGGGGTTGAGAAGTATTAACCATCATACAGTCAGTCAGAGCAACAACACGAGCCACTGCCTTGGTTCTTTTTGATTCTTAACCATTTGAATGTATCCAGCACAAAAGACTTCTTTGTTGGAAAACACATTAGAAATAAAAATTAATGAAACATCTTTTGCATGCCATGCTCTCCAGAACTGCTGCAGAGCCAGAGGATTCCCATTAGGGAAGGTATTGCTTCCCAAGCTACCTTTCAAGTTCCTGGTGAGAGCTGATCTTGGGCTTCTACATGCCCATTCTGGGAGTGAAAATAATATTTGCTCAGTAATCTCACTCCAAGGTGGCTTCCTTGCTATTCTGTGAGTGTAAATGAGAAGGATAGCTCTAGAAAATAGCCTTTATCATTAAGAATATAATTAAGAATATTTAGCAGTCTAACATCGAGGAGTTTATGGCACTGAAAATTGCTTATACTTTTGCAAACTGCTGCAAAATAAAAAAAATAAAAATAAAAAAAAGTAGAGGTTGCACTCATTTTGGTAGAAGTAAATGCTTCCATAAATTTAACATGCTTGAAAAATTAAGCTGCTGCTTTCAAGGCCAAATTTTTAAATACATGTCATCCATTTTCCATTAATGTCATCACAGTTATTGGGAGGTGGTGGGAGGGTTTACCCACCATTTTCTCTCTACTGGGATAAGCCACAGACTGTATATAAGCAAAACCATCAGTATGTGCAAATTGGATATGAGGTGCACCATCTGTAGATGCAAATGACAATTAAAAAAGAATTATTCAAACGATAGTGCATGCAAAGAGGCAATACTGGAGAAATTGGCCCAAGATTTCTGTATTTCTTAAAGAGGTAAAAATGTCTGTTAGATGCCATACTCCTGTAAGAGCTGTGAGGAAGTCAAACTTCTGAATGCAAAGCAATTTTTGTCTTTCATTATTAAGGTTTAATACATTTTGAGGTTGGAGAAGGCAATATATATCATTACAGACTGATGAGTACAGGTTTGGGTCTTTTGGGGTTTTTTAAAAGCTGCTAAGAATGGAAATGATGAGGGCATTTTCCCCCTTCTACATGCAAATTGCCTCATATTCCAATTTATTTCAGTATAAATTTATTGTTGCATATGCTAATACACAGAATTGACACAAGATAAAAGTATTAAATGCATTGTGAAACATATGGAAACATACAGAGTAGGTGATCTTTACTAAAAGTCTGTCTTAATGATGAAGGCACTGTTTAGCATGCACTCTGGAACTGCACTCCTTCATTTATTTATGCCACACTAGTTCCTGTAGACAAAGAAAGTGTCTTCCAAAAATAGGAGTACCATATTTTCAAGGCATACTGTATATTTTATTTTTGTAACTAGTAAATGTCAAACAGTATTCATACATGGTATTGACGCATTAATGTTTTTATTCAACAGTGAAGATACCTTTCCTTGTTACATTATATATTTATGACACACAAAGCTGTCAAATAAATTATGTCAAAGCAGCTACAGCCAGACCTTGTGACACTTGAATCATAGAATCAGGGCAAATAACCTTTAAAATGAAAGACATTTGATGAGAATTAGAAACATTTAATTTGCATAAATATAATGTTAGCAGTCTCTTCCTTATTACATATTTTATGCCTAATTTTTAATTGCCACTATATTTATTTCTTAACATCAGTTTGCACTCTGTTTTTTTCCTCATTGCTGGCTTTGTTTTGGAATGTGTGAAACACAAATTCTCTAAGAAGCATATGATCAAATCCCCATGTTAATATATTCTGATCAGCAAATCTTAAATACTGCAGAAAACTCCTCTTCAACATGATGCAATGTTTAAAATCTAGAATTAATTCCTAAAAATAGCTAAAAAATCCGAAATAAATCAAGCAAATATAGCATCTCTGATAATATTGGGCCATCTCCGAAAAACAATCTTGTATTAAAGTTCTGCTATGAAGTGCAGAATTCACCAAATGCGCAAAACTGAAGCACTGATTTCCATAAGACAAGTGATTCATACATTTTGAATTTAGGAATGTAACATCTGTGCATCTGAGTTTAGGCTTAGGAATCAAAGTGAATGGTTAGGTTTTTAGAATCGCTTACTATTCAGAGTAGTAAACTCATGGGTTTCACTAGTTGAAATTTGTTCATAAATGAGTGACTTCCTTGAGCCTCTGCTGGGGGGGGTGCAGCCCTTCTCTTGCACTTTTAGAAATCGGTAAGAGTAGAGAGAGCTCCACACTGTGCTCATATTGCTAACACTGCATAAGCTCACGTACATAAGCACAGTTAATAAACTTTGCATTATTCTGAAAACTCCTTAGGGATGTTCAAATAAATAAGGCTGAAAGTACAAAGATGAATGTCTGCCTCAGGAGGGCACAATAATTAAACCCCTTATTGTTATTGGCTGTAATTCCCCTCCGTATGGATAGTGAGGCCAGGGCTTGCACTGCCATAAGGAGACACAGATTTTGTGCAGACTTTATCTTATAAGGTGAGTTTGGCTCACTTTGCCCTTCTGGATCAGAAGAATAAATATAGTTCATTCTATGCATAATATTCTATCATTTTATAATATTCGCAGTTGGATTAGATGGTCACTGTTGATTTCTTTAAAATGTCACTCTATTCTATTCCATTCCATTCTATTCTAGTGAAGCTAATTGTGATGTTTTGAGTTAGGCTTCTATTATATTTACATAATAATTCTTCCTGACAGCAAGCAGGAAGCCAGCAGACAGTCTATATAAAGAAACATTAAGAGAAACATTTGCCTCCAAAGCCTAATCTAGAAGATTCAGGGTGTGTCCTTAAACCTTCACCAAAGAATTATACAGTTGTTTGTCAGTTGACTCTCTAAGTGGCACAAACACACCATCTTCAGAGATTTGTAGAGAGCAATTCAGGGAGGACACGAAGCAACTCCCATCCCACCAGCAGAGCAACAGGTGATCTGGCAGACCATGAGCTGCATAAGGTCTGATGGCATGTCATCATGGTCATTTGAAGACAGGCCACGTGCAACCACATATTTTATTAAACATTAATAGCTCAGAGGGGCTGGATTGTGAAAAAATGGAAACTGTATTAGTAATAAAGTACTTTGCCCTTCAAGATCAATAGTAAAAAAGAAATGACCCTCCCTCACCCACTGCCCATGGTTCTGTAGAGCAGTTCTGGTTTCATAGAGCTTAAACTCAGTGCAGGTGTTTTAGAAGAAATTGAAAGGGTAGCTCTCTTCATGGGTCTCCGTTTGTCTGAGAAACAACTATCCTAAGTGATGCCACTTGCCAGAAAAGGAATCTAATTAACAATGAATATTCTTGGAAATGAAAACTTATTTTGTCTAATTATATATGGAAAAATATATTGCAGAAATATTGCAAGTATCCAAAAGCCCAGAATTGGAAGGGTAGGGAATTCAGAGTTGTGCTTAAATGTTTTAAAGGAAGATGTGTATTTCATCCTTGATTCTGCCCTGTGAGACAATCAAGCAGTAATCACAGCAGTAAGACGTTTTGAATTTGAAGTCTTACACTGGTGAAACACATTTCAAAATGACAGTGTGTCACTAGAAGATCTTTGAGCTAATGGGAGATAAATGTCCATCCCCAAACAGCCATTTAACTGTGGACAATTTATTCCTATTGAAAGCAGTAGAAATTGGAAGTAATTTTGATAAGCACTACAAAATTGATCATTTGATTCAGAGAGTTTCATCAAGGACTAACACTACAAGAAATTTTAAAAGTAGCTGTGTTGTTCTATTTAAAAGACCATTCAAAACAAAACTGAAAGTCTCCTGGCAGATATTATCTTTGCTAATGACCTATTTGTAACAATTTCATTAATCAACTTATTTGTACATTTGCAGAAAAAAAAATTTACCGACCAAAGAATAAATGCTGAACTTAGTAGAAAAGATACCATTTATTCATTTATTAGGTTGCAGTTAAGTAGAAAATTCCATTCAGTTGTGACATAAAATTGATGCGTCTATAATTAAAGTACATTGTAAATAGTTTCTAAAGTGTTAATAAATTACTAAAACTGTTTGAGGAAATTATTAATCAAATGTTATAGCCTTTTACTGAGTCCAATGATGTAATGAGTCATTTGCAATCAACTACAGCATCTGAAATTAACGCGCTTGGGACAATATACAGAATTTATTTCTCCTGTGTATAATGAGCTTATCACAGTTACTTATCAGCCTTTTGCATAGTAATTACAAAAGCAGTTTCCAAAGAATATGTACAGAACATTTCTGGTCATCTGTGAGACAAAGTAGGGAATAAGTCCAAGTGTCACTGATAATTGAAAGGGCCAAAACCCCCATGGCTCTGTCCCATTGTCATCTAGTAGTGTGGAATTACAAAGACCAGATGAAAAGCTTATCAATGTCGTAACACAACTATGTAGAGATACAAAAGTCACTCCACGAACCACCTCATCTCCTTCAGGCAACAGCTTTGGGCAGACAGAGCAAGGATGGTCCAAACAAGCATACATATGTAACTGCTGATGAAAACAGAACCCTTAGCACTAGATTTTGCCTATACATTCCAGCTGCACCACGCATTCTTGTACTTCCCTCCTGTCTGTAGTGCTAAGATGGCCACTATGGCTGTGCCTTAGCTTCCATAGATTTTTTTAAGGTGGTGAGGAAAAAAAATCCTACTTCCTCATCCTTTGTCATTCTTTTCTTCTCAACTCACATTTTATTGCTGGTGTTCACATATGGCAACAAAGAGAAGTGCAAAATAGTCATACATAGAATCATAGAATGGCCTGGGTTGGAAGGGACCTTAAATATCATCTAGTTCTAACACCCTGCCACAGACAGGAATACCTTTCACTAGAACAAGTCACAGCTCCATCCAGCCTCGCCCTGAACACTTCCAGGACTAGGGCATCCACAACTTCTCTGGGCAACCTATTCTAGTGCCTTACCACCTTCACAGTAAAGAATTTTTTTCTAATATCTGACCTAAACCTACTCTTTTTCAATTTGAAGCAATCCCCCCTTGTCTTGTCACTACATGCTCTTTAAGTTCTCTTTCCATGTTTCTGTTAGGCTCCCTTTGGGTACTGGAAGGCCTCAATATATTGCCATATAACACAATACTGATGTGATAGTATAATCTAATATGATTGTTGACAATCCATAAATACAAACCAAATACGCAATTTGTGAATACCTCCACCCACTTTGTGTGCTCACACACAGTACTGCACGTCAGGGTTAGGGTTGAAATGTGGCACACACCTTATGTGTCTCCACTGTCATCTCTCATCTGCCACAGCTGAGGATGACAACAAATCACAGCTCAAACTGGAAATGCAGACTACTGTATGATGGAAACAAGAACAAGTTATGGAAAAAAATTACCAGTTTTTCCTCTTCAGTCTGCGCTAAAGAACACATGTGGCTTTGAAAATATAGCAAACTGTAATAACTCATGACTACTAATAGAGAGGGAGAAAATCTAAGGAGCACTTAGTCAACATGCATCTGCCTTCTCTGCATATAAAGTTTTCCCATTGACCTGGGCAGGCATTAAAAAGCATACAAAGCCAAGAATGAAAAATGGAAGAATATGCTCTCAGTGATATGATGCTGTTACTGCAAATGGCTGTCTTGAACAGAAGAAAGGGTAAGTAAAGCCATTAGAAAGAGGATGCATTGGTATATGGCCTCCTGCATGTAGTGTATCAATTATAACATACTCTTTTAAGAATTCACAATGTCTCTATTCTGTACACAAAACTACAGATGCATATTACAACTAATGGTACAATAGAAGATATGTAAGAGAATATACCTCACTGGTAAACACATCCAGTACCTCATGTCTGTTTTCTAATAATTTGTATCTAATTGCATATAAAAATATTATATAAAACCACTATAGAACAATTGCATGAATATTCTCTGAGTGATAGCAACTGAAAGATTTTCTCTCTGAATGGCAGATTTGTCATTACTGAATGTACTAAATATATATGGCATACAAAAGATCATCTATGAGATCCACTGGAGAAAAAAGCTAAGGTGAATGGTGTAGTTCGTTCTGAATACAAGCAGATGAAACTAGCCATACTCAATGGACGGGCATCACACTTCACTCTGTTCACTGTACTTGCTGTAATTCTAAATTGAGAGAAACAGAAAAAATAATATTATAAGATTTTCATAGAATATAATGTAAAATTAGCAGACGAAGGAGTGCTACCTTTGGAAATGCCACCATTATAAAGACTTATAATTCAAAAATTTATTTATGATTAGGATGAACTGCATAAAGCAACAAGCAAGTTTCTTATCAATTTATAAACATACAAAAGAGAATGACACAATTATTATCATTGGAGTAGGTAGGTAAGAGAGCACCTTTGCATTTCTGAACAGCAGCAGAGCTGAAAATGAACTGCAAAGCTCTCTTGCCTCTGCCTTTCTGGCAGTGAAAGACTATTTCCTTCTGGGTGGGAGGAAGCTGAAGTATAAATTGGAACGAATCACTTTCTATTAGTCTCTAACTCCTTCGTCCTATTTTCTTCTATCCTGCCTACTCCTTCATGTAAACATTCAAAAGTCCTGCTGACCTCAGCATCTTAAAAAGGTGCAGGAGGAGTACGCAGAGAGACTGGTAGTTACAGTGTGGTGCTGCTATTGCAGTCACTCTGCCTTTTCATTCCTGTCCATCTTATTTCACGTGTTAAACACAATGAATACATAAAATCCCCTGAAGATCATATTTTGAATACTTTGAAGAAACATTAGCAGCATAAATACTGCTCATAATTACTGTTCATAATTACATTTAAAATAAGAGGCTGCATGCAAGCCTTTCAGACTAAACTGCTTAGCCACTATACAGAGGTTTGATTTGCATAGCAGCTCTGGTAGAAATATGCAATCAGGTCCTAGAAAAGTGGACTTCTGAGCTTTACCTCCCCCTTCTCACTCTGAACATTTGTCGTTGTCTAACCATGTTGCATTTCCATAAAATGAGAATGCTAGTACATAATTATCTTACAAGAATCTTAGGAAGGTTAATTAATGGCAATAAAAATGCAGGCATTTTATAACACAACAGTCATTCTAATTCACCTAATCAGACCCAGACAAAATATACAATAGCCATCCCTGTTATTTTTGCCCTGCAGTGACTATTTCAGCGAATTATTTCTTGCAGGGCAACAGAATGAACTATGTTGGAAAGCTCTGAAGAGACCATGTATGGTCAATCCATTCCACCAACTGTGCCAACTCACCTTAATCTGGATAAATCAATGGAAAGCTGCTTTTTCCATAGGCAACTCAAATTTAATTAGTAAAATAAAAAGTGAAAAAAAAACCCAAACAACCAAACCTCAGACTCTGATGAATTTAATGTCTCTTGGAGAAGGCTCTGAGCCAAGCTCTAGCCATGTCTGGAATCATAAATGAAACCATGGGAAAGCACTACTTGTAACGCACAGTCAGTTATGTTGGCATTACAATGGAAAAGAATCACATAGTTTATGAGGAAAGCCCAGGTTTGCAATCTTTTTAACAAGGAATGCACAAATCATTGACTAAGCAAATACATGCTCAAATCAATGCATGTTCAAGGCCTGAGCCTCGATTTCTGAGCTAAGCCTTTCATCTCCCTGTAGCTCTCTCTTCCACTTCGTGTGAGAGGCTGTGTTAGGTGTTTCTAGATGACATAAGGCTTTCCAGTGGAGAATGTGCCCAGATGAAGGCAGCACAACACGGTTCCTCTGGATCTAGCACAGAAGGTCAAGAACGTGTTGCAAAAGGGGAGATGGTGGTGCTAGAGAGTGCTAGCAGCAAGAACTGGGTGACTGCATTCCTGAGGTTGAGGACCAGTTGTCAAGAATAGACAGATGAAAGATTTCCACACAAAACGTTCACTGGGTAAATAAGACTTTCACAAACTTTAACAAATTGCTGTGAGCATCCAAGAAGCCTTCAAGGCTTCACCTACCTCTGTTTGTAAGTCTTACCCTGTGAATTTGAATTGCGTCAATTGCTGAAGAAATAGATTCAAAAAAGACAGGATTTTCAGATTCAAGATTTCCACCGTACTGCATTGCTTTTATCAAGGAAGCTGCAATAAAACAAACACATGAGCACTGGTAAGATAGTGAGGATATATAAACCATCATGTTAAATTTTTTGCTGTAAGCTGATACTTGCCTTTGCAGTGTGCTAACAACACATCGATGTGTCTGCTTTTACAGTCCATGTAAATCTAAATGTGTGAAAACATGAAATTAAAAAAAGAACCTGTTTAAACAGAAAATAAAATACACAAAAAGCCCATATTCAAGGTAGGCAGAGCGCCTGGAATGCTGCTATAGCTGTACTGCCAGCAGCCACCAGAGCGAGCCCTTCTATAATGCAAACATCATGAACCCACACTGATTTCCTATCCCCTCCTCACAGTACTGTACAGCTCTGCGAGAATTAAAACTGAATTCGAGTAACAATTTTTCATTTTTTTTACTGTAACTTTTAGGAGTTTTTATTTCCAGTTCTCCTGTTTCAGCATGTTTTCACATCTCCTTGCCATATGCCAGTCCACACAGACGGAAATCAGACCTAGGAAACTTTGACACTTCAGCAGTTTATCAGAAAAGCACCATAAACACCATGCTACACTCTGCAGTAAGTTGTTCTTTATTCTTTCTTCAAAAATGGTCAGAGAAAGTAAAAAATAAAGAAGTGAAAAGTGAAAACAACTCCAAAACCAGAGTAGGGTCTTTTTTTGACAGTTGAGGAATATCCAAGGCAGTTCCTGCTTTAAAAATTGTCTAAACAATCTATGTAAATTTGAAAAATTCTGAGAGAAGAGATTCAAAGAGAAGCCTCTCAGAATACCCTATTTTTTAAAAGAAACAAAAAGCCATACTCAGTCCAAAAATCCCTTCATCTCTAGAATCAGTGATGATATTTCGGGAAGGAGTGTAACAACAAGGACACATTGAGTGTGTTTCTCTCTGAGTAACTCAGTTTTGGACCAGCCATTCATCCAGAGGTTTCACTCCTAACCTGTGCACTTCACGCCAGATTTACCTCTCCCAAATTTGTCAAACACTTCTTTGACATAATTTGAAGTTCAGAGGTCTTTAAGAAATTCTGGAAAGAAGTTTCACATTTTTAAAATTTTTTATTTTATTGAATGCCCTGCATTCTGAAGGGATGCATAATAAAGAGTGACACTCACTAATCTTATTTTTCCAGTTTTCTTTTTTTATTATATCCCTACCTATATATGTAGTTTTAATTTAATTTTTTTTAAGACAACACTTACTTCACTGTGCAATCACTGCAGTAAATTATAAAAATAGTTAGGATAAGAAACAGCCTGGGATAAGACCCAACTTCAAATCTAGTCTTCTATCTTACTCAGAAAAATTATGTAAACCAAATCTTGCTTACCCGCTTAACTTCGTACTCACTACACAACTTTTAAACTCCAGACCTGACCGAAATATGAGGAACAGCTTTTGAACATAATTTTTCATTCACTATATAGAACTGCTTGTTATGCAGAACCACAGAATTGTTTAGGTTGGAAAGGACCCTTAAGATCATTGAGTCCAACCATTAACCTGGCACTGCCAAACCATGCTAAACAATGTCTTTCCAGCCACTCAGCCCCCGGCCTGTAGCACTGCCTGGGGTTGTTGTGCCCAAGTGCAGAACTCAGCATCTGCACCTCATACTGTTGGCTCTGATCCATCAATCCAGCCTGTCCAGGCATCTTCAGAGCCTTCCCACCCTTCAGGACCTCAACACTCCCACCCGACTTCAAGTCCTCTGCAAACTTCCTCTCATCCAAATCAACAATAAAGACACTAAACAGGACTGGACCTGGTATTGGCCCTAGAGAACACCAATTGTGGCCAGTCGCCATCTGTATTTAGTTCCGTTCACCACAGCAACCAGTTATTACTGGGTTTAGTCTTCTGGGAGCACCTTGGAGCTCCTGCAGTGCCTGAACCCAGTCTGCTAGATATGTCACTCACAGGAGAAAACATGGAGATCATGTTTTGACCTCTGGCTTAGCAGAAAGAAGGACATACAGATAAAACCACAGAATTAAACGCGAAATTTTAAAAGGTTAAATCTACACAAGGGTCCACTGCAAGTGACATGACAGGGTCAAATACAACCCAAACCAACTTTAAAATTAAAAAAAAAAAGTTCAGAAACTCATCTTTGTTGCATACAGTATGTATATTTGCCCTATTACCCAAAATATTTAGAAATAATGTACTGTAATTTTATATAAAAACACAGTGCAGTTTAATACCAAATCTATGTTAATATTTTCCAGGAGTAACATGTTTATCCACTGATATGGGTGAAGTGACTAGTAGTTGCCCCCAATAACTCATACTTGTGATTAGAATATATGCAGAATTTATCAGATGGCATGAATACCTGAAGAAGCATTGAGACTCCAGTGTAATCAAAGAAATTCAGTCCACTGCAGTCTAATATCAAAACACGCCGCTCACTGTGGCATGACTGCACCAACTCACCTACACATTTGATAAATGAAAAACTTTAATTAAAAGGGAGAACAGTCAAGATGCTGGTATAAGAATAACAATAACTCAAGAAAATAACCCCAAAATATCACAATAAAAATTTTCCTATTAAGTACCGAGTTATCAGGCAAGCAAATGACACATTTTAGAAGCACAAATGAAGGACCTTTAGAGCAATGGGATGAAGCGATGACAGGCAAAACATAACATTAATGAGATCTTTTAGACAGAATAGTGTCTCAAGAATTAAACAATTGTTTCTTCAAATTTGAATTTCTAATTGAGTCATGATAATAACTTGGCTTCTTTGGAAGATTTTTCATGGGATACACAGAAAATATGACTCTATTTTAAGTTCTAATAGGACACTGATTTCCATAGTACCTAAGAGCCTGCCTTTGGCTTAACTGCATATTCACCCATAAGGAAGAAAAATATGTAAAGTGGAGTGTTTCATTTTCCTAAGGTTTTACTGTGCTGTAATTTTTTTGTTAATTTTTTAATATACTACCATGTATTGATGCTGGAGAAAAAAATTATGTTGGTAAGATTTGCAAAGGTCTTATTCTTCAACCTCAGGCAACCTTGTGTTTAATCTAAACACACTGTTCTAAATACATCCTGAATTAGCACATAGATAAATAATTCCTGGTTTTCATAAAGGGAAAACTAGAAAATCATGCACATCTTATTTACATTGTTCTGTGAAAAATGTTTGTTATCATAATGAACACACAACTCAAAAAAAAAAAGAGATAAAGGAAAGGAATTCTGAATGTAAAGATGAGTTAAGCTAAATGGCATTGGTAGAGCGGAGGTAAAGATTATAAACTATTGAGGGAACTTGGGATTTCCCCATGACGTGAATTTATAATGGTCATAATTCCTTTGTGTCGGTATTCTGAGAGCCAGAGCCTTTTGGACTTGCATCTCCAGACATTTACTGTCTTTGTACTGTCCAGCGTACATAATAGATACATACCAAACAAAAATACAGACTTTTAAAGGGAGCTTCCTGTCTGACGTTACTGTGATAGAAATCTAGAAAGGATTTATGAGATCTGCTCGGCTCCTCAGTGTAATAATTCCCTGCTGCACCCTGCATTGCACTTGTGGCTGCCTGGCTGCTAAATGGCGGGGATAGGTACAGGCTTGCTCGCTCTTTGGACCAGTGGAAAAAGCAAGAGCAGCTACTTCATTTGGTGTTGATATAGACAGTACTCCCCAAAAGGAGAAAGGAGAGATTCTTTGTTTCCTTATGGCAAAGACATAAGTTGCCATGTTTTCCATGGCAACTGCCATAAGGATTAAGGAGTGTGTCATCCTCCTCCCCTCTTTTCTGAAAATTTAAGCTCCACATTTTGTATTTCTCTTCATGGGGAATTTTTTTTCTCTCTCTCTCCTTTTTTTAATTTTTTTATTTTAAAGACCCCATGAAGAATCCACATAGACTGGTTGGTACAAGTAACAACAGAGCATTTAAGTCTACAAGGAAGGACTTAGGCTTTCAGAAAAGAGGTTTTGTGCTGTCTGTCACTTCTGTAATGTGAGAAACAAGTTCACCTTTAAGACAACTAAAATATGTACTGGTAAGATCTCCTCACACATAGTATTTTACAGTATAGTCAATATAATACAATATAATCTTTGGTAGCCATTATCACACGTTGCTACGCTACAGGAAAGCACTCTGTCAGCCCCAAATAAACTAAACACTGTAGGATCATAGAAATCTCATGAGCCTAGTTAATAAATGCAAACATTCAGACAACAGCCTCCAAACCAGATTCTCTACTGTGGCCTTAATGCTTACAAGCATTTTAAATAAACAGTGTTTTAATTCAATCCACAAAGAAGTCATCTGTATAAAGCATCCTCTGCAAAACGTTGCTGCAATTCTCTCATGGGAATGCAAGTGGTCTGGTTTGATTTAAGTGTTATAAAATATTGGAAGAGTGGAATTATCCAGCTTAATCCTTAATTGAAAGCAAACTCTTAGGGTTTTTTCTTTATTCTATACTGTATTGATATACTGTATAATAATGTTGGTCATCATGTCACCGATAATTCAGTTGACGTTTTCTGAGATTTTCTCCTGTATGGCTATAAAGATCCTGCAGATTTAACATGGGTCTAATCTTATCTTATTTTTACCTTTTCATGCTAATATTCAAGTCTGTGAATGGAAAAAAAAAAAAAGACCAGAGTTTAGTGAAACAGTGGCTTCAGCCTCGTCTGAAGATCAGTGCAGGCAGCAATGTGGGCGCTGTTTCCCTCCACTGTGTACCTGCCTCATTATGCACACAGTCATTCCTGTGAAATGAGCAGGGACTCATAAAAATATAGAATGGTTTGGGTTGGAAAGGACCTTAAAGATCATCTAGTTCTAACCCTGCTGCCATGGGCAATGTGTGTTCCACTAGAACCTTCCACTCTTGCAGAAAAGGTTTTTCATGGGTTCCCTGCTTTTGAAATCTTAAAAAGTCAGTCAAAAACAGAATGAAAAATAGGACCCATTAGAGCAAAGTTAACAGAGCTCAATACTCTTTAGCATTCATGCTTCCTTGAATGATTGGTCTAACTGAAAATACTTGTTTCCATACAATTTGAGTTCACCTAGAAGCAGACAGAAAAGCATGGAGCCATTTTGCACACTTAGATCCATATTGGTTTGTAGATAATTTGTAGATAATTAACTCACCATGACAACTTCCATTGGAAAATGAACAGAGCAATGTGTTCTGCTCACACTGAAATAAAAGCAACAAACTAGTAACATACCAAGGAAAACTAGTTCAATGCACAGTAACCAGAGAAAATCAATGCAATACATAAGAATTCCTCTTCTCAATGTCAAAGTTAACTCATTTTCTCCAAAATCATGTTCTATGCACCAACCTATTGAATATATAATATTTGTTGTACAACTTTATAAGAATACTTATATATATATATTCAAATTAATATTTTGCTCTTCTTTCAAAAGGTGGGAAAGATGTTCTTGAAAAAATAAGTGATTTTAAAAGATTAATTTTTGATTAATTTTCTACTTGCTGCAATCTCATTTGCTACACTAATATTTTAGCAAGAACATTTTCCACATGTAAATTTATTTAAAATTATCTTTATTTGGAGAATTTTTATAATAATTATTTCAATATGGATGCTAAGTTCTCAGTAAAAAATATGAGCTGAAACTAGAAATAGAGGACAGAAAAAAAATCCAAACTGCATTTTTGTCACACCCTTGTACTACAGAAGGACATTTATTCCACAAAAAGAAAAAAAAAATTATACACAATATTTCAGGTAGCTCTACTCCCAAGTACCTTAGAGAAGAGACAAAGGATAAAATCTGCCTCTTAAGTAATGTATAAATTAACTTATTATATCAATTTATTATTCTTACTAAATTAACTCACAAATTAATTCCATGCAAATCCTAAGTGATTTCTCTCTCTTTGGAGGTTTATTATCATACTAATCCAAATCAGTTAGCCTAGAAGAACCAAGCAAAAAAAGCATCACATTTTTTAAGCTGAATTTCCACCCATTAAAGTGTGCGTGGGTAGCACAACTCTTTGTCAAGGAACAGCAAATGTGTTAGACACATGTTACTGTCCTAACAACCCATCTAAGACATGGCTGTGATTTTCTCAGCCCAGTTTGCCAAACTGGACAAAATTGCCCACAGTAAGGACTGTATAGTGTTGAAATGTCTTCATTGTACTTATAGAAAAATAATAATTTATTTTTTCACTTTTAGGAAGGTTTGCCGGAAGTTTCAGTAGTTATGTGCAGATAAATTTGTAAAATGTTATACTTATTTCCTCCAAAACCATGTTATACATAATTTGTATACTGTTAATTTTTCCAATGCAATCAGTGCAAAAAATGAAAAAGAAACACTACCTTTGAGAAAAAAATTACCATTTTGTACTTTTTTCCCATTTCTACAGATCCTGCTTGTAGTTAGAAATGAAGTGTTTATCTCTCATGGACTCGAGAAGAAAACACCCCACATTTAATTCAAGCAGAACTGTAGCTACTCATTGTCTTTCTAAAATCCCAACCTTACATCAGCTGACGTTATGTAAGTTTTTCCAGAAATTGTAGAGTTTTGGATCAGTGCTTTAATGTCTCTTACAGGATTATATACAGAAATAGTAGAGATATTATTTCCAAGTAATAAGAAGAAAATAATCCATATTGAATCTGAACACGATTAGGATTCATTTCATTCTAAATTAATAATTTGCAATATTACCTTCTTATGTCTGTTTCAGTATCTGATTGTATTCTTTGTCTAAGAAATACAAGGAAAGCAAGCACTGTCTTCAACAAAATCACCGTGATTACTGAAACATATAGCACGTCCTTGTTTACATCTTACATACCTGGATGCTCATGCTATCCTTCTGGATTATCTTTATCAGGTCAGCATGAAATTTCCTGGCATTCAGACAGACTAATGGATTGTTGACTGAAATTATCTTTACCTGTTTTAATGATTCCTGTGGAATGAAACAAACACAAGGCTGAAAAGTTCATCTTGCATTTGGAGACTGAAACACAAAATCATTCACTTAAAAATCCTGAAAATACCTGTCAATTAACCAAGAAGGAGCTTTGCATTGTGATAATGATTTAACAGATAACTCTCTTCATTAGCCTTCACACACAACTCAAGTAAGAATGGAAATATAAGTAACGTGTAATGAAAGTTACCTTTCATTCTAGTTATGAAGGGAAAAAACCATACTCCTTATGATGCATAAGAATTATTATCTGACAAATTATAATAGCACTGTTTCAGTTGGCATGATCCCCAAACATAGGAATACAACACTTACAGACAGGGAATATATTTTATTAGACAAACACACATCTTGGACAAAAGTACACAAGTTTTGGGTCAAACACTGCAGATGTTTGCAGAAAGCCAGCAATATTCATTGCTGTCATCTGAAGATGACTTTAGTACGGAGATATTTCTCCATGAAAATACTTAGTGGATCCAGAGCAACCTTGAGTAGCACATTTAAAGCTTTATACCTACACATATGTACATATCTACAACCAACAAAATAATCTACACAAGAACCATCAGTCAGCCTTTATCGTGTCTCTGAACTTCACTGAGAAAGTTACAACCGGCTTAGCAGTACCTTCAGCCAGACTGTGCAGCTTGAAACATAGACATTGCACAGCAGATTGATTTTGGACATCAGATAAAGGTCAGAACCCCCCAGGTACAAGTGGGGAACATTTTGCACAAAATAAATGCTACTTCTCTCACTCTTGAGGTGCATTTATAAAAAGCATTAAAGCCAGTATGAAAATTAATATTTATATATAAACATGTTGGATATCAGCAATACATGCTTAAAAACCGGTCTTTTAGGAGGTAGAATTAAGTTAATTCTACTGAACTCTAAGTTTTCTGCAGGTTGTGTGATGATGGAAGTAAAAATGAAGAATTTTGCAAGAGAACATAGGTCAAAAAAGCTTCTCTTCTTCCTAACAAAAGGCATGTAACAAGGTCATACTCAAACAAAATCAAAGCAGAGCTGACACAGACCATCTTTAGTTAAAAATTTTTTGGGATTGCATTGAAGATATGCAGTTTTCTCAACAGACTTTCAAGCAAAACAGGAATGAAAATCTTCACCACAAACCACATAAACTATCTCCTTATTGTAGACTGCTGTTCATACTTCTGGGAACCAATCTCTCGGACACCACCGCAGTGACCATCATAAAAATGAAACATTTCAAACATCCCAGAGTGAGGCAAAGAACACCAGACTGTGTATAAGGACTTTGCGCAATTTACCTAGAAATGTGATTGTGGCAAATATCACCTCACCAACATACCTCAGTCAGACAAGTGGCAAAGACTAGCTGGCAGTTAAAATGGCTCAATTTATATGAAAGAAAGCTCTAAAATAAGGACAAAGCAGAGGGCAATGTATGTTTGAATGGAAAAATACTCTGACATCCCACAGATTCCCATAAAAATGGTGCTATACACAGCTTGGTATGGAGACAAGTGGGCACTTCAGGGCCTTAGCAGCATTGGCAAAGTAGAAAATGAAAACTAAGGGAAAATGAAGACTAATGTGCAAAGCTCAAAGCCTGTGATAATCAAGAGGCTAATACACTTTCAAAAGTGCAAGGTGGAAAACTTGAAAGCCTCAAATCATAAAGCCAGATCAAAACAATGGCAGACTTGGGCATAATTTTTTTGTTCAGAATGGACAGGGTCGAATGTGCCCATTTTGATTCAGTTATTTCTGCCTCTGGTTTGATTCCTTCTTAATATGAACTGTTCTGAGAAAAATTAACTTCCTTATTGTTGTGTCCTCGCTAAGGAAGCAAAAAAGTTACTTCAGGTGACCAGTTCCCACCATTCCTTAGGAGGACACAGGCAATTGCCCCATGCACTCTGCACAACACCACCGATGTCTGGGTAAGGGTTCAGTTCAAGTGAACTCCTGTGATGCAATATGTTTCATATAAGCTTCTAAATGCCCTTTGATTTTTTTCCACATTAAAGTATCTTTTCTCTTATTGATGAAATAACTTCTATAAATCCACAGGCAGGGTAGATCATTAAGCTTGCATATTTTTAAGTTTAAAAATCCTTTTGTTTATGTGTAAGCTGTTATTGACCAGGGAAACTTGGATCAGTCTAACATTCATACATTAAAAATTACCCTAAATGCCTGCTGCAATCCAGTGACTCTAAATTCAATTAAAGTCATTTTTCCCAATCTTAAAAATATTTTCCTTCTTTGTTTTGTGTAATAAGCTCTTGAGCAATTTGCTTCCTTAACAAAATGTTATTTTCCCCACTGTCTGCAGACACTAGTTTGTTATTACTAGGTTACTGGCATTAATCTTAATGATTAAGGGTGGGGGGGAGGGGAAGAAGGGATAAGTAAGATTTAAAGAAGATGTATAGGGATTTTTATAAAATACTTTATGAACTGATAAGAAAATCAGGCAAATAAAATTTTGGTTGCCCATCTCTGAAAAAGTTACTCCAATGTTTTTCTTAAGAAAAAAAAGTGATATAATAATTGACAGCTGGACCAACCTCAATAACAGTGTTTTTAATTCACAGTTCAGAGTCCTCCACATTCTTATGTACCTTTCACATTCCAGTGTTGCTCAGCATGCCAGAACAGTAAATGCCCCTCAGCCCCTAGAAGTTCAGATTTTGAGCCCAAAATAGCTCTGATGGAAGACATTTGCCTGAAATAATAAATTCTTTAAAGAAGATCTTAATGGTGAGGAAGTGACTGCTGAGCATGTGGCTTACTGATACATAAGACCCTTCATAAGCATTAGGAAAGGAAAAAGGACAGAGAAACTGCCATGGTGGAGAAGGCAGAATGTGCCAGTGATGGGGCTCTGTGCTGAAAGGACACATGGTTCTACTTCTCTCTTGGCAGCTGAGCTTCATCTCAGAGGAGGGAGTTCACCTCTCTGGGTCATTACCCTTCTCTTCTTACCATAGGCCTGACCACAAGCAACTGCGATGATAATTGCAATGAAAATAACCAAAAGAATCCGACTGGTTGCTTTAAGTTTGTAAGAAGCCAAATTTTAAAAGCACAGTCTCTGGAAGAGATTATTCTATCAATTTTTTTATGTGAGAGTACCCTTGTTTCAGCACAGGATGATGAGATGTGTGAAGCGTTCTGTGAAATTTCATGGTGCTGTCCCTCCTTGCCCTCCTTCCTGGTGTTTGTCCCTCCCTCCCAGTGTCCTCTGGGAAAGTCCAGTCACAAGGGGCTGGTGGCAGAAATGGGGTCAGAAAAGAGCTTGCTGATGATGAGAATACCAAAGGACTTTTAGGAAATGAGGAAATCTGATAAGAACACAGAGACTGCTATTTTCTGCTCAGATTACCCATGCCAGTCCTGGCAAGAGATGTCCTTTAACTTAGGAATTAGGAAACTTTTACAATGAGCAATTCCTAACTTAAAATGACAAATAAACTAAGATAGATCTGAGAGGACTTCCCTAACTTCGCTTTGCAGACCAGCAGCATGACCATGAAGGTATTTCATTTTCTGATGGCCAAATAGTTTTGTATTTACTGTATCATACTGGCTTTAGATTTCAGGTGGTCATATGATAAAAACATTCCCTTGACTCCCTGATTGCAGTCTGATAACCAACTAGAGAAAACAAATAAATCCGAATTAGTGAAACACACACACACACACACAAAGTTAAAAATATTAACTTACACAATTATCTTCTGCTTTGTACTTATATTCGACTTCTTTCACATTTTTCAAATTCAGTGTCTTTGCTCTGTAATCAAGACACAGACAAAAATTAAGGCAAGTTCTTAGTAGTCTTGAACTGAAACAGGAAGAGACACGCCAAACTACAGCAAAGAAGTTTAAAGTTGTGACAATGGATTCTGTCCATACTTTTGTGCATATAGATCTTCTCTTTTCTGATAATGATCCAGTAAAAGAGTATAAAGCTCATTTTAGAATTATGATGTATCACTTTGAAAATATGAATAATAAAATTTTCTGGTGAATAAAATCTTAATTTTAATTTTCATTTGCTTAATTTTAATTTTTAATAGCTGGCCAGAGAGCTATTCTCAAGTCAAGGTAACCCATATATAACCTATAACTTCAAAAATAAAGAGGTTAAATGAATATTTTTTACCTGCAAGATCATATTGTAAGGAAAGGTGAAATAAATATGTCAAATAGCTGTGGATCATTAAAAAAAAAGACGCCTTATTTGTCATTAAAATTGACACATCCTTGTGTGATGAAGCAGAACACTGCACTCCAGCTATCAAAAGGAGGGACTTAACTGAAAAGGGTCAGTGTCCCCATGCCCTCCATGCAGTCTGTGAAAACAGAAAGTTGCCTTGGAAAGGCAGCTCGGTGTAGGCAGGTGTAGGTTGTAGGTTGAACTTTGATCTTCGGGGTAGGCTGACCTCCTGCTTCAAAGCATCATTTGCAGAAACACAATTAACGGATGAAGACTATGAAACTAGCTATTATCCGAGCTCTGTGCCTAAAGCTAGGCAATGGAAATAATCCCAGAATAAAAACATTTAATAGATGCATCAATGTGCAAGGAGTATTTGCAGGTATTGGGGCTGGCTAAATGAGCCTTGCAAAAGTCAGCTGTTCTCTCATATTTGCATAAATTAAGTGGTAGCTGCTGCTGGTTTTAATACATGCTGATACGTGACATGTATCACATCCAATGCTCTGGCATCTGAACAGAAACTTCTCAATAAACAATCTATGGTATTTTCTTGCTTCTCTTCTGCTAACACTTTTGCTCATCACTGCATGGCTTACTACATGTTATCTGCATGATACAGATTTTTATGGCAGCTACTTTGTTCAGTGCTGTCAGATTGTGTGGACAATCACGTGCAGCTTGACCAAAGAACACAAAAATCATTGGGAAGAGTCTTATTTACTTTAATTAGCACAGGTTCAGACTGAGTTCTCAGTTAGGTCAGGCAACAGAGGATCATGCTCTTTTGTGTTAGATTTCTCCCTTTCTGCTGTTGCAGAACCACAAAGATCCAGGCCCAGGGTAAAAACAACACAAAAACTTGCCTTTTGCTTTACTAGCAGAATTTACCAAAATGTTAGCTTGCTGAGTAGCGGAAGGTTACCACAAAGGTACTGATTGATTCAAGCAGAAACTGTCTTCCATAATTTTTAACTGCCTTGCAATTTTGAACTATTTTCATGCTGGTTCTGCAACTTATTCCAAGAGAACAGAGCTGTGCACAAATGGCTAACACCATTAACTCTAACAAGCATTTAATCGAGCTGTCTATATTATGCTTAATTTCAGTGGGATTCAGTGTTCATGCAAACAACTGCATGCAAGAAGCAAGTCATTTTCAGGTCTTGTGAGCTGTGAATAATTCTGTAGCACAAATCAATCAGGAACCTCAGCTGATATATTCTTTTTATTCGTGATACAAAGTAGCAACTGTAATATATTCAAAATAATATATGAACTTCTGATAACTCTAGTTTATTCGTTCTGGCTTTTCTAATTCATACACAGAACTTTTTATTAGACATTAGAATAGCTGTGCAGTTATATTTCATTAATCTATATTAGCAGTGCAAATGTCAACTACAAACTCCTGTGCAACATAGTACCTAGGAGTTTATAATGGTGCTTAGTTACTAAGGCTTGCCACACATAATTTAATTTGTCACTAAGAATCAAATAAATATTTAATGAGAAAAATATAGTAATAATCTTTCTGTTGATTTTGCCTTCACATAATGAATCATTCAGATACGTGATAATAAGAGAATTCACACAATAATGCCATTTCATAATATGTTTTAGACATCCTTAGTCTATGGTAGATGCACAGGTGTGACTTTTCCTTCTGAATTGTCTTATCTTGTAATTTTCTGCAACTAAAAGAACTAGTTTAGTTGTTAAATTTAGTATATTGCATGCCTATCCTGACTGTGAAGCAGTTTGTGGAAAGAATACACAATGATGTGCTAGTAGAATATTTCAATAAACTGATTCTTACCGGGGAAAGCGGAAAATCACAATTACTATAGTGCAGACAACGCCATACAACAGTCCCACGTTAGCAGCAAAGCATATTGTAAACACGTAGGTACTAACCCATATGCTCTTTAAGGAGGGAAGCAAAAAGAGGTAATTAGTTTTAAATTTTATAGAAATGTGCATTTTATGAATCAGAAAAAGGTTTTTTGAAACTAATACAGTTTATCAGATGTGAACATTTGGATCTTTGAACTGGCAATCTCTGAAGATTGAACTAGCAATTAAAGTAATGCCTCCCCATGGGAGACCACATACAACACGGCACTGCTCATCCCAGTGATCACAGAGGTTCCTTCCAGAGTTACTTAAAATAACATGTGTACTTGTGCTAACAGCATAATTCAGAGTGAACACTTGCTTTGTAAAACCCGTATTTTATTTTTCATGTTGCAGATTCTTGTCATCTTCTCCACTGAACAGATTTTAAATCCTCTTTTCCTTTCACACAATGAGGATGCACCCTAATGAGGTCACATGCAGAGAGCTCTTCTCCCACTAATCATGTAAGTTGGAATTATAATTTGCAATGAAGTTGTTTATAAGTGGTGCTTATCAGAGTACAGCTGAGTAAAACAACTTTAAAACAAATAAAAATTCCTGGGGATTGAGTTCCTTCCCATGAAAATGGTGAGATCTTTGTATTACTTCCCCATCTTTCAATATTTGATTACTAAAACTTTGAAATAATTTTAAATACAATTTTAAAAAAATACACAAAAGCATACCTGAAATTAGTCACTTTGAAAAGAAATTTAAAATATTTAAAAAAAACTTTAAAAATTTAACATGTCATTTTTTCAATTATTTTCTTATGAGAAATGATCATTTTTATTTCCATACTATAATGATGTGTATAGCTGAGAGATATCCATATTTTACAATTAAAAGAAGAAAAGTACAAATTACTTAATTTCTTATGCCAACCTAATTGGTATAATAAAGTATATATTTCTTTTCTTGCGGGAGCCTTAAGCAAAGACTGCCATCTAATCTTTATATAAAAGGTGTTAAAGGAGAATGGAAAGTATTTTCATTTGTCTATATACTGATGCCCACAGGTGCCTGTTTCAGCAATTATTTCTTGTAGTGCTTCTTGTTCAGGTTTGCAGAATAACAGCTCAACTTACAATGGCACAATCAATGTTAAGATTATCCTTCCTGATGCTTTCACTTAACTCACGAAAGCCAGAGACAATAGAATACTTCCAGACTAACCACAGGAATTTTGCTTGAGAGGATTTCAGAACTGTTATTTTATGAATTATAAAATGTAAGTCATACTGTGCTAATTTGTGCTTCACAGAGGACAGAGTGTTACATGACTCTATCAAGAAACCTTTTCCTCCCTCATCTTCAAGATTCCTAACTACTGCAAAAGGTTTTGCAGTCTCTTCAAGAGCAGAGCTGCTGGGTGAAGAGGTACTTCATTCTTTGAGACTGTCCTCAATCACCAGTTGTATTTTAACATGACATTTTATACAAATTGTTGTGTATATATTTGCAAATAATACCTTTATGAGCAACGGATAGAGTTCTAATCAACAAGTGAGAAAGTAATGCTAAGATTTACAAATCCAATATTTATTTATTTATAAAGGAGCTCACTGGACGCAAAAAGGCTAACAGAAATATCACAAACCTGAAATTCAGTGGGATCAAAAATTAGCCTATCCTGATAAGGCTGAAACCTTGACAACACCTGAATCTACTTCAGTGCAATCCATTTCAGCTGCAGACCTGTGCCTCATCACATCTAACTAAATTACTGCTGCAAGACCTGCAAAATTCTTATGTCTCAGAAGAAAACAGAAAGAATGAAAACCCAATACAAAGTCTACAAAGGAAGAGTCAAAGCCAAAAACATTTAAGTACTGCTGTCTACTGAGAAAGTTCGTTGAGTGCCTCTCCATCAGACTAGTATCTTACATCTTAACTCTAATCAGAAACTGCCATTGTTGTAGAGGTTGAGCCAAACCAATCATATTCTCATTAGTCAATCACACTTTCAGTACTTTGTGTTGGCCTGGAGTCAGTGCTTCTTTAGTCAGGGTAGCATCAGACTTGTTGAAAGAAGTTACATTGATCTGATAGACTTTTTTTTTTTTTTTTAAATTTATGGGTTATTGCAAGGTTCAACAAAAAAGTCATAAAAATATTAAAGTTTTCTTTGGCAACTTACTTCAAGATAGTTATTGCATAGTCAAGGACAGATAGAACCTAATCACTTTTCAAATCTTAGTCATAAGGAATAAGGTGTTACAGGCACATGTTATTCTCAAGTCAAAACAAAATCCACCTTCAAAATATCCTTGTACTCTACTAATTTAAAGAAAAATTCTGAAGAGGGAGAAAAGAAACAAGCAGAAGAAATAGACTTATGTTGACTCCTGTGTATATGAGAAAATATCAGAAGCATTGAGTGCTACAGTGACTGTGTATATAGCAGTTGCCTCCGTCTCGACTTTTCCATTTCAGAGCGTCTAATCATGCATTATTGAGGGCAGTCTGAAGCTGGAACTTGGTAGGGAAAAAACCAAATAAGTAAGTTGCAGAATACTTTCTGAACCTAGGGCTAAACAATGCAATACTAAGGTATAGTGATAATAATACGATTCAAGGGCTGAAGTAAAGACCACCACAGCCATAGAGCAGGAAATGAGTAATGCACTAAGGGACATGGTTTGGTGGCAGAATTGGCAATGTTGGATTAATAGTTGGACTAGATGATCTTTAGTGGTCTTCTCCAACCTGAATGATTCTATGATAATAAAGTGGTATGGTGGTTTTTTAATATAATTTTTCACAAGTATTCCATGTGCAAAGGTTGAGAGAATATTTGCTTGCAAACAGCTCTGGAGACAGAGGCACTGGTACAAATATTACTTGTTAAAAATAATTTATATGGCAAGCATACTTTCAATGGTATAAGCATTTGCAAATTCCTTCCCACCACACTGAGATCAACCACAGCACAAGTAATATAATTTGGAGTGGCATACTCACTAATACAGGAAAACCAGAAAATCTCCCTAGGATGTCATAAGCTAGAAGTATGGATATAAAATTATTCTACAGAAGAGATGGCTTCCTACTTTGTGGAAAATTGTTTATACAGCAAAGCCCTCAGAGCACTCAGAGCCCTCTCATGAATCAGGACGCATGTGTGATGAATATCTGAACAAAACTAAATGGCCATCTCTCTCCTGATGATAATAAGAAGTTCTTAAAAAGCAAGACATTGCACTACTGAGCTCAAAAATTTCAAGGAAGATGCTTCCTGTGCACTCTATTTTGATAAAATAGATTGACAATAGTGGATCCATGTCTCAGAAACTCACAAGGACAAGGTCTTGGAGGATACTTGCCAAAAATGAGACCCTCCTAGTTGGACCTACTTTAATGGCTGAATTAGTAGCATTTTTTACATCTTTAAATATTATTTTATATGCATACACTTACAATTCATGCATCCATAACTGCATCTCACATCACAACACCATGCAGGGAATGTGTAATTTCTACCTTAAATTATTGCCGTCCTTCCTGCTCTACAAGTCAATCATGAATCTGTCTTTGTCTCAGCTGTGGTTGTCTCCTAGTCAAGTCATATGTGCAACTTTAAAACATTTTTATCTCTTTAAATGCCAGGGTATTTCCATGTTGAATTCACCAAATCCCTGCTATATAATAAACTCATGAAAACAATCCTTAGTCTATTATCATTTTTCACTTAGAGCATCACCTTCTGAAAGACTTTTTCCCCATCTATGATCACTTTCAAGTCCAACTGTTAACAGGAAAGATAATATTTGTATTGACTACTAAAGTCTGTCAGCTTAGCTGCTCATTTGAATTTAGCTGATCCTAAAAATTAAATCTGAAAGAAAAAGTCATTCATGGCTGAAAGAAGAGATTTCACAGACAGAGAATATCCTATAATGGAAGGAACCTTTGAAGATCCTCAAGTCCAACTCCTAAACTGTACCTTTCAAGTAGTACATTTAAAAGGATTATGCTTATAGAGAATTCATCAACAAGCAAATAGTATTCAACCCATTTCTGTTCAATAAGAACTTTAAAGAAGTGTGAAGGAGCAAGGTAACAAACCCCATAATATTTCGTTTCCATGCACGGTTATTTGCCAGATTTATAAGCATAACAAACCTGACTTCAATACTACATGACACACACCCTTCAAAGAATCAGTTCCAGAAAGGACAATTGCTAATTATTTCCAAATGTTTTGTTAGAGTTTCTATCTTCAAAACACTTTGGATAACCTGGGTGATGGAATGATTCATTTCCAGTGTTCGGTCAATTGCCGGGGTGAATCTTTTCAGGCCAAAATAACACCAGTGTAGTTATACAAATCACTGGCCTTGGTGGGGCTCCTCAGGGCAGGCAGCAATGCAAGATCAATGTTTATAGCCTTACTTTAAACTATTCTATTTAAAGCAAGATGATTTACCCTGTCAAGCTAAGGACTGATAGTGCAACTACTCGAAGATAAATCATTGTTCAAGTATGTTAAGTCAAGGAGACGAACCCAGCGAACTCCTCCTCTCTATAACCTCTCAGAGATGATGACAGATGTCAGAGATTTAATAACTAACTACTCACTCAGCCTTTTCTGCCAAAAGCTAAAAAGCAAAAATCAATTAGTCTAATCTATCTGTGAAGATTCATCAAATCTAGTGAGATTCCAGAATATCCTGCTGGAAAACTTAACTGCTTACTATCTCAATGCAGTGAGAGAGAAGATACATCTCTCTGCCATGACTACCAATTTTCTGAAGTCCACTGTTTTTAAAATAATTCTTGATCCACATCATCTATCATTTCTGTCAATGGCAATATGTGTTAAGCTGAAGATCAAATACAGTACAGTTGACAGAACATATTTTCAGAATTTTACAGAAGATTTCATGAAAGATAGAGCTTTTCTTCTGGGCAATACAAAAGAAATTAAAAAAAGCTCTCATTTTCTGTGACTAAATGTGAAAAATCTCACAAGGCCAAACTTCTTGTTTACCCAGCTCTGTTTCCCATATTGAAGTCCAGAATTCTAATTAAAAAAAAAAAAATTTGTCTCAGTCTAGACTTAACCATTACTGCTGTAAGTCACTGGTGAGTTCAGCAAAGTCCAATATTAACTCCAGTAACGTGTATCTCCCACCACAGAGAAGGACAACGTGGCCAAAGTATCTTTCTGAATATTTGTTACCCGAAATATATGGAATGTCAGTATATATGTTATCTATAAGTGCGCTTAGAAGTTTTGGTTCCACTAACTGACTCCCAGAGAAGAGAAATCCAGGGGTCTTCTCACATATGGCTTTATCTTTAATATTTGCTAGAAATTCTATGCAAATTCTGTCAGACTATTCAGACTTTGCATTAAACTAGATTTCTGATCTATTCTTCCTCTCATAGTGCAGATTTTTTCCTTATGATCAAATAATAGATACTCTGTTTGCAAAATCTGAAAGAGTTAAGGTAATTTACCTAGAGCAACCCCTCAACATGTCTCTTTCTGCATCTCTAGTGTTTCCAGTTCTGTTTGTCCTGTATGGTCATTCCATATCCCCAGAGGACAAAAATAGGAAAATCTTTTCAATAATACTACAGTAGCAGAAGCATATGTCAACCAGATAGAAGAGGCATAAAAATTAAACACATATTTGCTCACTGTAACCTGATTGGTCTCTGTACACACCTCTAGCATTAAATTAGGTTTGATGCTTTATAATTTGATAAAATACCATTTGTTAATTCAACTGACACTACAGACACTGTTATTCCAAGACAACAGTACATAAAAATACTAATTAGGGTTTGCATTTATCTCTTCTAGGGCCACAGAACTACTGAAGTTTGTTTAGCAGATTTGTTAAAAAGTCTCAGGAAAACCTCCTTAGATTAAGTTTTACTTACCCAGTCTATTTTATCCACATTCCAATATTTTTTTAAGTCACGGAACTGCATTAGCATCCCCTTCAAGCCCACAACAATAATGCTTGCTAAGACACACTGCAAAGACATTAAACCAAAAACCATTTCCAGAATTGTTAGTGAAAACAAATGCTCATTCTTTAAATTAGCAGTTAATATTATAATGAAATTATATAAAAAAAAAGGTTAATGTTTCAAAAATGGGATAAGCACGAGTGTCCTTGTAGCATAAACACTAACAACATCACCCTCTTTATCTGTCTTTTTTTTTTTTTTCCCTAAGACAATCTATAGGTCACCCTATTGTGAGAAAAATTACAGAAATTTCAGGACTACCCAAGACTCTCCATGTGTCACCAGAACAAATCCATTCTTCCATAGTCTGGAATATTCACAAGCAAATCAGTATTCTACTTCTACACAGTGAAGAACTTTAACTCTCCTTCTTCAGTTCCTCACCTTCACCTAGAGAATGCCTCCAGGGCAAAAACCCATTAATTCTGAAGAAAATAATTTGTCATTCTCTGAATCAGAAAGGAGGAGGAGATGAATGAAGAAATCATCTACAGCTAAAAAGTATGTAGTACAAACTGATGTGCTTGCAGGGCGTAGGTGGGAAGGGTTGAAAAAGCATATTGGAAGAGAAATAAAATATCAAGGAAGCAACAATCAAAAAGAATTTTTACAACCAGGGAAAAAGCCTACAGGAAACCAGTCAAAATTTACATATAATCCATATAAAAAAATGAAAGTAGGAAAGCAGTATAGTAAAAGAGGGACATATTGTGCACCCCTCTTCAAGTGTCCTTACTTTGCATGGTTAAAATAAGTTATAAAAGGATCTGTGTTTGAAAAGTGAGAACTTTCATGACACCATGTAAACAATGGCATGAAGCAAATTTAAAACATAGTTGAGTTAAAACTTCATGTAGAAAGATGGCAGAAATGTGGATAATTTTGGAGCTGTATTTTGCAGTTTTGACATGCCTCTAGTTAAAATTAATAGTTAACTTGTAATATCAAAAGCTAGATATAGCTTATGTGAAAAGATGCCATACTATTGTCTTAGCATAGAAGATGTGTTCCATGAGAGATATAAGAATACTTCATAATCTTTCTGTAGTTAAGCATAGATCACTATCTAATATAATTTGTGTCAATTTTATTTGAAAAGCAGTCAGGTATCATAGGCATATCTGGAGAAATATCATGAATCTGTATTAATTTTGACCACTCTGTCAATTTACAAATCCACAGCAACCTGACTGTATATTTTTCATAAATTACAGGCCAAAAGTAAGTAGAAGAGACATGCACTTTTTTATGCTCATGTGATAGTCTATGTATGCAACTACATACGTGCAAAATCTGTATGTCTTACGTTATCACCTCTGCATTTTATTATTTTGAGACTTACTGTGCCCTTACTATTCTTTCTCCCAATGAAATGGAGTTGTTTTAGAGATAGCACTCTCTTTCCCTGAAAGAAATTGTCATTAAAAAATGTTTGACATCTTAATCTTAAAAAATATAAGTACCATACCATAGGAAGCCAGTACAGCATAGGTCCAATTGCATAGATCACCACAAGAATTAATACACAGGAGATAAGACAAGCCACCTAAAACAATAAACAAGGAATGTATATCATTCATTCATCAACAACAACAACAAAAAAATTGTGGAAAGGATTAATTACAAAATTTTGTAGACAAAGTCAAGAATCAGATGTTGAAGAAGTTAGCTGTTAATGTATCTGTGGATTGCAGATGCATATAATTTCAATTTTAATAATCAACATCCATGCTTGCTCCAGCTGCCAGCACACGGGGCACAGACCAGAGCATCACTTATATGCACTTGGTTATTAAATGGAGCATGTGTGCAATATCTCATCCCAGAAGTCTCTCAGCACTCACTGTCATTCTATAACATATTTATAGCCATGCACCCTATGTTGCACTAAATAGCAGATCTGTCATAGCACTAAGCAAAAGTTATGTATGTTGTCATTTTTGCACAAGAGACTTCTAACTTCTTTTACTGAAATTAACACTAAAAGAAAACTATTGTGTTAAGTCAGAAACCACTAATGATTTCATGTTAATATCAGTGGACTTTACATTAGAAAATGTAGGTACAATTTTTTAAACATATATTAAAAAATAAAATTAATGCAGGTAAAATGAATCCAGGAAATATATGGTCTAATAATTATATGTTTCTTCACAGAATTTATGGTATTAATCTGATAAAAAACTGCAGTAGAATTGCACTGTCCTACTCCACTCTGAGTGCTCACTGAGTGCTTCTGCTCTTATACAGTTCAGATTCACAGAAGGTTTTTGATGATAAGTAGACAGATGCTCACTTTATTTTTATATCGATAATATGTTTCTTTACTAAAATAATTAGGTTTCATTTTAAGAGACAAGTTGTTAAAAACAAAACCAGACAAGTTGCTAAAACACTAGAAAATTAAAGTCATGGTGTACTTAAAAATACGATCAAGAAGGATAGACAGAGTGTTTACAGAAAAAGGGACAGAAAATCTGCTGGTAAAGTCACAAGGAACTTTTCCCTCTTGCTGCCTTCACAAAGAGCAAGCAAAAAAAGTGTTGATTCTATTTGAAGGACACTTCTAGTCCATGATAGAGTTCCTCACTTCTGTTTTCTCCTAGGAAAAGATATCACTGAAGAACAAATGACAAAACTGAAACCGAGGTATATCCGTTTCAGAAAAATGGGCTGCTCTGTGTTCCTGAAAGGCTCTTTGCATTACTGCCATGACTTATGCTAAACTGACTTCTCTCTCTGTAATCAAAGCAACCTGTCACTCTTCTTTTTGCCTATGACCTGACCAACATTTATAAGTGATGTTCCTCTCATCTCTTCATTTTGCATAGACAGCCATAAAGTAGAAGATCAAGTGGATGTGTTGTTTTCCAAAAAAAAAAAAAAAAAAGATAGTAGAGAAATTGTTGCATTTATTAAAGTATTCTCCTAGCCATACTCTAACTTTCAGATGCAGGCTCTGCTACACTGTGAAACAAATGTATAAAACAAGAAAGATTTTTACGATGCATTTCCTACCTTCAAATCAAACTATGGTGGTTTCATTTTCCATTTCATGTATTGAATAACCACCTATCAGGGCCTTTGCGTACATGTGCCAGAGCCAAAGTGCTCAAATACCCTATATGCCTTCAGATTATAGGTCTTCAGGTATAGGTCTTCAGGTTACTTTAAATCTTCCTTGGAAAAGCCAGTAAAACATGATGCAGTACAATGGCAAATTTTACAATCAATACATTACCGGGTTACAGAAGAGGATGTCTGTGAGGACGAGGGCACATGACATTGAATCCAATGAAGATATATTGAAAACTAACAGCAAGTGGTAGCTAAACTATTTCTATATAAATGTTTTTCAAGATTATTATTTGTTAGATTATTCATTATGATTAAGTTCAGAGTACTCTGTAGGCTAATTAGCAAGTCATTTATTTGTAGATTTTTGAGGTAAAGCCCTAATTCCACAGTATTGTGACATCTGCATGAAAAGTAATTGCAGGACATGGCCAAGAAGAAACAGTACCTATGGATTGTGCTTAGCCTTGTCAATTGTACCTCATTACCCTTTTCCTTGCAGCTCATGGCCTCTATACAAGCAAGAGCAAAAGTTATAAAATGACAATAGAATCATAGAATTGTTAAGGTTAGAAAAGACCTTTAAGGTCATCCAGTCCAACTGTCAACCTAGAACCACCACCATGTTCATCATTAAACCTAGAAACCTCATGTTAGCCTGTACCATTAAATCCATTAAGCACCATTAGAGGGCACTTTTGTTACAATGCTGACAAGTTCATAAACTACATAAAAGGGCTTTTATGTTGTTTTCTGCAGTCTGAAAACACTACTCCTAACCTCCTTGGTGCCACAGAACTGACAGTTTATATTGAATTCAGGAGGTAAAAATTAGTAAGTTGGAACCATTAGCTTTTATAGAAAGACATGGCTGACTGGATGCAATTTCATGCAGATTGTTAAAAATGACATGGCAGTGTCACTCCCAGGACAGAGGAGGAGGGATAACAGGGAAATATAATGCACAGATCAGTACAAGTCCCAGTGAGCAGTAGCATAGCTTTAATTCCCCAGACATACTTCACTCTAACCCATTACCTGTGTTTTGGCGCCTGTACTGTATAAAAGTGCTGTCCGTCCCATCGCTGCAGCACTTGGTATGCAAAAGAAAAATGAAGGAATCACGTTGCTGAGGCCATGAGCCAAAAATTCCTGCAAAGTTGTTAAATAGAAGATGTTTTTTTCCTATTGTTCTGTCATTTCAATGCTTCTTGCCAACAAAGGAATCCCCTATGTAAATATTAACAATGACAAAAGATGGGCATGCTTTTGCCCAAAATCAAATATGTTCATGAAAAAGGATTTCCCAGCTTCTCACAGCTCAGAACTAATTTGAGTGATAGAGCTGCTGAACCAGATTCATCAAAAGCAGGAGGCACATTTTGTTCACACAACAAACGCTATTGCTAAGTTTTGAAGATGAAGTTCAATGAAAATATTTACACCTTGATCCACATCTGCTTTTTAACTGGCCAGAGCCACAGGTAGTGGTATTTGGAGAGTGTCCAGATCACTTCTGGCTTATGGCTCTGCTGGAAAAGGACAGCCACTGTTTTTTCTCTTCTAGAGCATGTTTAATGAAAGTGAAGTGTGGTAGCCATATTTGCCCCATTTGTATGCTGTCTTTCATCACAAATATATTTGGTGCTTGTTCACAGTCCAAATGCAGGCATGTCTGAACAAAGACTTATAGAAGAAAAAGAGGGGAAGCCACCTTGTGTGTGCAGCCTAAACTGAACAGTGTTTTCTAAGGAAGCATTCCAACTTGGCCACCCAGCATCAGTCTTCTTCCCCAGACTGTAAGAAGCATATTGGTCTGCTGAGGAAAACATGTAAGAAAGACCTCAGAATTGCTTAAGACACCAGTGGTAGTGTAGCCAGCCAGGAAAAACCCTGATCAAAAGTTTGTCTCTGCAGCATAGGACAGCACCCCCTTAAAGCTCCCTAGTCTCACACCCCCACATGGATATGTCACTATGCCTGGCCCCTGAATGCAGTACAGCCACACCATCCCACTGCTCTCTTCTCGTGGTGGTTTTGCTCTCTTGCTCCATTATTCAGTGCAGACATACACATAGTTTCCAAGACTTCAGTAATTAGCTCTGTAAGCCGCAAGACTCCAAAAGTGCAGAAAGATATACAGGTTGCTGTGATCTATTGAGCACCCTTGTAACAAAGCAGCATGCCACCCTGAAGTCTGGCCTGTGCTAAACTCAAAGCATTTTCTGTCTGCTCCTTAGAAAATATGGCTCTGAAGCATCAACAGAAATTCATGGCCCGATGTATTCATACTGAAAAATATTTTAGAGACCCAAGGAGACAAGAATATTCCCACTACATTTCCCAATGACATAAGAGTTGTGAAGGACTGGAACTGATGTAGCAAGCTGCAAAACCAACTGTTCTTCATTCAACCCTATGTCATTTATCCCAAATCACTCAACAGAAAGGTGGAGGCAGCGTTTTCACAACACGGTACTATTCCCGGTCATCTGAAATTGAGAGTTTCTTACCACAGTGCTCGAATTATTGTCTCCATGGACTTCCAGTTGACTTGGAGTTACCTATTCACCATGACAAGTCATGTAGTAGTGTAGAAAGTAATGGGCCACTTTTATTTAAGCATGTCCTCTCTAAAGTGGAAGTCTGAACAGAAAGCTCCGACAGCTGTAAATCTGGCAGCACTCTCTGAACCCGCTCTGCTTCTTTTATACAAAAACCCCTTTATTTTGGATGAGACTTCTACTTTGCATAAGTATAAATAAGTTCCTTTTTTAATATCAGATGTGTCCTGGGGTTATACCTACATGGTTTTGGTTTAGAATTCCTTTGTTTCATTAGTCAATGGCTGATTTAACATCTTAGCTTATCTTTAAGAGCTCAGCTGCCGGAGGAGAAGTTGTCTAACCTTAGAGCAGTGAAAAACACATTAATACCCAAATGCTGCACCAAATGTAGCAGTACAAGATTATCCTGGAAGACACACTTCCCCAAAAGAATCAACTCAACCAACAAGGGCATTCTGTAGAGATGATTTGAGCAAGATTTGGGTGCTACTGTAATCACTAGAAGGCATCAGGATGCCACATGAAACATATCTTTTCCTACTGGGCATTCATCTATAATCCTTCTCCAAAACAATGAATTGATTTTAATGCTTAGTGACAAGAAAGAGGAAGAGCTTTACCTGGTTGTCATCCACAGTGTATTTAAACTTTTTAGCAGAGTCTTGAGCGAGTGCTAGTGAGGCTACGTAACCAACCAGTGCTACTCCAAAAGCTTCAGTGACTACTTCAGGCAGGACATTCATGGGTGGTGTTTTTGGTGATGGCAATCTATACAAAATAAAGACAGTAAATTTTGCAAAACTTCATACATAGTCTTTATATACCTGCAATTCATGCATTTACAAGGGAAACAATTTGCATGCACAGCTAATTTTTCTCTTACTTGTAAGGTGACACTTTTTCATTATTTTAAATCAATAAAATTTCAGTTTGTTTTGAACTCAGAAGAGAATTTGTAGAAAAAGATAAAACAGTTTCAGATGGAGTACTCCATCTGCAAACTCCAATGTGTGAAATTATGAAGAGACGCTGATAAATTAACTAATTAACTCCCTCACTGACAGACAAAATCACGAACCATTCACTAATTTTTTAATATTCAGCAGAAGAGACTCTACTGTATTTTTCCTTTTTTTCTTTTTTTTTTTTTTTTTATAGTTGGCTTTTCTGTAATGTTTAATTTAACCCTTTAAACAATTTCATATCCTGTAGGTCATGGACAGTATGGACATTTATTCCATCTAATGGAGACCTTCTAATGGGGACTGCTATGAAACAACTCAGTTAAGAGCCAAACCACTCCAGATTGTCTCTGTACCCCACAAAAAGACTTGGGTCTCTTCAGAGAACAAATCACACTGCCTAAGAAACAAATTGTGCTCCTAAGGTTTTTGATGCTCTCCACTGACAAGACAGTTAGATATTTCAGGTAAATGCCTACAAATACACAGGGATAATCCAGGCTTCTGTTTTTCAGCACTACTTGTATGAGGTTAGACAGAAAATAAATTCCTGATTAAAGCTGCACAAATAAAATTTACCTGTTCATTACGCTTTGCAGAGGCAAACTTTGCCCTGTTTTAATCTCAGATTCACAGCGTGCCCTAAATACTTAAAAACAATTTTTCTTCTCAGAAATGTCCCTCGTTTTATCTCTGTCAGTGCAAACTGCCACACATGCAGTCATGATGTCTTGAACTCATACTTTGTGAAATTTAGGGAAATCCTGCAAATGGAAGATTACACAACAGCTGTACTCTTCCATACTGATCTGTAGAGTTTGAACATTTTTTCTGAAAACTAATCTAATTTCTCTTTCCAGATAATTATACAGACTTTTTTGCCTTCTTTTCAAGGTCATGGAGAAAAGTATATCACTAACTGTAGTCAAAATGCTGTTTTCTAGGTTAAGCATAATTAAATACTTCACATTTCCTCAGAAACCACATTTTCTAAAATTATTATATGAAAAATGAAGTGTAGCAATCTACAAATCTTATCCTATTGCAAATACTTTCTGCTACAATAACCCAAGGCAAGTTTCAAAAAGCAGGATGCAACAATCTTGTAGAGAGTGTTCTGCCCTTCTCTAATACATCAAGTACTCAGTGCCTATTTTTTATTCCATAAAGTTATAAAGAGCTATGAAAATGTACAAAAATGCATTTTTGTAATGGTATTTATGCAGATAAAACTTGTTAACTTGGGGTTGAATTGTGAGAGAGTATTTGAGGAGATGGGAAAGTAACATAATAGATTTTTGCCATTTCTTATTTCAGAAAACTACTTTGACCTCTTCAGAGACTGTTCTCAGAAATAAACATATTTTAAACCACAAGCTAATAAAAAACACATTACCCTTCAGGAATATGTCCCACAACTTCTAGCCCGTAGACGTATTCCATGTCAGCATAGTAGCAAGCAACGGATGTAGCGATTATCTATTGATTCAACACAGAAAAAGACATTATATTTCTGTTGCTTTTAGCTTCTGACATGGTTCCTGTTACTGACACACCTAAGCAGATGACATTGTTCACACATTTATCCTTAGATTAATCCAGTAAGACAGGAAAATGTTATGAAACTTTTGCAAATGTGGAAGAGTCAAAAGTAACTAAGATCTGGACACAATAACAAATTTTAAACAGATAGCTGAAGAAGGACCATAATGCAGTTTGTACATTCTGTGTTGATGAAAAAGATGTGTATGAGTCTCTGTAAAGCCTCAGGAACCTTGCCAGTCAGTGTTCAAAGTCCCTCTATTCCACATGCACCCTAAACCACTGCCAAGCATGTGAACAGCTTAAAGCAGCTCATGATTTAGGTGTCCCTGAGTAGTCTGATTCAGCTGATGTTCTCTGAGCATATCTAATCCACACTGGCATTGTTGACTTCAACACAAACCACAGCAGAACATGCATCTGCCTCTTATTTTTTTGTTCCAGAGGTAGGAATCTTGCTGAGGGAGTGAAAAGTCTGACAGTGAGAAAGTTCAAACTAATTTCCTATACTTTTTATGAGATGAACACACAAATCCCAATAGAATAGGCATGGGTTCCAGTCCACAATCCTTAGTTCAGTAGTACATTTTATCCCGTAGGTTTAAAAGGGTAACACAGAAACAGATCTTAGAGCAGGGACCAGAACCACACTACCTCCTTTTCCAGCATTTTGCCCAATAAAAATTACTCTTTTGTAAACAACTTTTTCCAGAAAAAGAAGAATAATTGTGATAATCCACTCTGGAAAGCACTTGTCCTTCATATTTTTTCATTTTGTTTTAGAGGTTAGAGGAAACCAGAAACCTTCTACCCTGGTTCTGATCATTTGACTACAGCTTAATCCTTAAGGCAGGGGTTTATAAAGCAAGACCTAATTCCAATTTAGTTTATGCCATGTTAAAGGGAAATTGTTAGTAAAATTATGTAAAGCAACAGCATAGATATTTAACTTTGTTGCAAATAAATAACAAGCAACATCTAAGCCACAACTAAGCAGCATAAGGCTTGCCTGGAGTTACAATGTGCCGGTTACTTTTCATTTTTCAAATTTCTTACACTTTATACATTCTAGGTTTCATGTTCTTGTGATTATGTAAAAATATTAAACATACGAAAAATATTATACAAATTGGGAGCGTATGTCACTTCTTTCTTAATTATTTAGCCAAACTGTTTCCTGTTCTTACAATTAACATACAGCCATGAAATTAGCTGTTCATTTAATAAGTGGCAGGTGTGGGTGTGGTAACTATAGACAGCACAGTAATTTTCAGTAAATTAGTTGAACCACTAAAAGCTTTCTAAGAAAAAGCCTGATGCATAATTTTGTACTCACCAGAAGTAAATCGATAGGAAGAACAACTTTAATGTTTCTCTGAAATTTCTCATTCAGTTCTTTAACAAGAACAAGCACCACAATGCTCAGCAAGGAGAGAAGTAAAGCCTCCATCTGAACTGATCTGATATTCTCAAATACATAAGCATAAATCTACAGTGAGGAACAAATAACAATCACAGGTCAAAAAATGTGTTCTGGACCACATACTGTGGCATCCTCTACACAACTTCAGACATCTTAAATAGTCAGTGAGAGCTGAATCAATACTGCAGGAGCTGAGTCATTGGACAAACTGGCCTATACTTTAGATTTTAGAAGGAAGAAAATCACTCATTTACTATTACTATGGACTTTGGAAAACTCAAAAAAATTGCAGTGAATATTTGTATATATGAATATTCAGATTTCTATTGGTAGAAGCAAACAACAAAATTCCAATAAATGTGATATATTTCATTTTCTTATTCAGTCTCATTAAACTAAGTGACATAAATGAGCATTGCATAAAAATATTGAGAAAAGCTTCATGCACTAAGATTATTTGTAGTGTCCATACCATATAACATCCATTAACTCTAGAAGTAAAAGTTATTTCTGAGGAAAAATGTTGAAAGACAGAAAGGAAGGTAAAAGACAAGGAGAAAGAGGAAGCTAAAAAAAGGAAAGAAAAGTACAGTAGTGCCTGGATGGGAAGAGATGCAACAGAAATCTTCCAAGATGAGCATCCTCTCCAGGACACGCTCTGCAGTCTGCCAGAGTGTCCATCCAAATATTTTCCCAGAGTAACTGTGTAACTTCAGCAGGGCGTTCTCAGTCTTCCTATTGGTAGCCCTTGCCCCTCACACACACAGTGTTCCATGGAGCATGCTTTGGTCAGGTTCAGCTGCCGCACACACTACTTAGTTGCCAAGCTTGTGTATGTATGTTACTGATTACTTCATTAACCAATATTATCTACTAAGCCCTGTTTGTTTCCACTTCCGTTAACTGCAGAGTTAAAAAAGAAAGACAAGACTGGGACAGAGCTATGAAGCAGGGAATGAAAAACCTTCAGCTTTTCAGAGGTCAAAGTGTGCTGTAATACACCATAAAACAGGACAGAAAAATGTAGTTGCATCTGTGATGAAAAAAGGAAGTATGGCACTGAATACAAGGAACAAGGGTAATAGAAATATGGAACAGGAATAGAATGACTGATGGTGATGAGCAACGCACAATGTTTTAAGTAGCAGACTCAGAAGAATGCAGTTGCTTTCATACCAGCATAGAGGATGCAGTGAACTGTAATTTTGGCTCTACTCTGAATTTGTGCATTCAGGAAAAGAGGCATATATCAGTATGATAACAGATTAACAGAAAGTAATGAAAAAAATTAGACATTTGCTGAAATGGTTAGAAGGGGTGGAGAAAGTCAGAGGGAACTTCTATCCTGATACATAAAGAAATAATGAGATCCTTATTACAACTTATGTTCAGGCTTCATGAATAAAAGCAATAGTCTGTGTTCTGGAGGAACAACGAGCCATAAAAATGGACACAATACACACATGTTTACTAAAGTTGTAAGGGAAAAAAATCAAGGTAGGCTCAGTCTCTTGAATTTTGCATTTATATTCAGTAACTATTGTGTACTCTTAAATGTAAACCGTAGAGAGAACAGAAGTTATGATCTAGGATGTAGATTTAGGCATCATCACAAGTAACTTCTTTATAAATCACAACACTAAGGATAAAAAAATCAAGCAACTGAGGTTTGAAATAGTAACTTTAAAAAGGTGTTTTCTCTGGTAAAGACTAAGACCACTAAAATAAATGAAAAGTGACACTTGTAGTTTTATCAAAATAAAGATTAATAATTTTCTGCCCCAGAGAACCTATTCTCAAATACATGTATAATGTTAACAAGGTTTGACAGCGTAGACCATAAATGCATATATTTATATTGGACAGGAAAAAGTACTAGAAAGATTATCTTAGGAAAGAACCCTGTTCCAGCAGAAAGGTGGTCAATATAATGATAAATTTAGTTCTACTGTTCTGATTCTGTCACTTCTTGAAGAGGTGATACTCATTTTGGAGAATGAGTAAATTAAAATAACTTCCTTATTTTTTTCTCACTCATGATTACTGAGAATATGCTCATAATCTAGAAAGGAAAAAGAAACACCTAAAATGTAACTTTCCTCATAAAGAGGAAAAAGTAGTCTAGTGATTTGAAATTCAGCCCTTGACTTTCAATTAAGAATGCACAGTATAACCCAACACAAACATTTCTCAGAAATAAGGAAAACATTTTATAATCAACTTCTTAAGTAACATCATCTGTATATGTCTTAAATCTGAAGAATGACAATTAAACCATCATTTTTGATCACATGTTGCCCCACTGTAATCAGATAATATGTGGATTGTGTCTTGAGTGCCTTGGGACTAGTCTCTGTACCCATAATTTTCCAACAAAGCATTTTCAAGAGAGCACAGGACTTGGCTCATTGCCCAATAGAAGCTGAGATTAATTAAGACAAAAGGAGGTAATCTGGAGAAATGCCCACAAACTCAACAAAGACTGATCTAGCTCTAAGGTGAAGTGCTAAGAAAAGGGAAGAAATGGGTTTATTTCTGCTTGCTAAAGTCAAAGAGATGCGGGCTTGTTATGAAATGGTGTCTTTTAAAGTGTCAGCATTAGCTATCTGTATTCATGGCATTAAATTTAATTTTCCTAGGCAAAGTGAGATACAAGATTGACTGAATAAATAAAATTTTAATGAAAGCTTAAAAAGAAATATTCATCAGCTTTAATAATTTCTTTCTTTCTTTCTAATGTACTAAAAAAGTTGCTTCCATTTAATTTTAAAAATATATAGCCAAATCTTGTAAACCTTTGTCATACCTTTTTCAGACTTCTAGCTTTGCACATATATATATATACATGCAGTGAATGTCTCCCTTCTCATGGGAAACTAATAGTTTCGAGTTCCACTATATTTTCACATATTTTTATAGGGGAATACTGAACATTGTAATGGTTTATATTCTAGAAAGGGTGTGTATTCTAGTGAATTCTAATTAAATGCTCTGACTTTTTTTTTTTTCTCCTTTTTTAAAGCATACATGACAACCCAAAAGATTAGCACTAAAATGAGTACAGAGGCTGAAGCAAATAAAAGAACTAAAGGAACATGTTATTTAAAACACTTAATACATTTTAAAAGTCGACAACCTCATTGCATTTTAAAAAATAGTCCATTCTGACTTGCGGTTCATTTTGCAGTGCTGTATTTTCTCAGAAACACGTGAAAAGAGAAATATATACATTCATAAATAAAGGGCAAATACAGATATGTTCTTCTGTTTTCATGTGCTAAGTAAAACTTGACACTTTTCTTGTCTAGTGTAAAATTAGATCTCACATGTAGTATTCCCACACCTTTTTCTCTTCTTCACCTTCACCTTGCTTTTTCCACTACAAAATACCAAGTGATGCTGCACTGTGCAGTTCAATTGCAGTGTTACAAACCACGTACAGGGAAAATGAAATTATGTAAACCATGCATAAACACAAAAATACCACAGGCTCAAGGCCAGTGCACTAGATTTGTTCTCCATATGCAAAGTTCATTTCTACATATTTAATCATGATCTCATTTGCTATAAAGAATCCCTTTCACTGCCTTGCTTTACTTGCAACTCTCCTATCACACTTTATTAAACATTCTTTTTCTTGCTTTGCCAACGCATAGGCTGCCTGAGGCAAAGCAATCCGTTTTGTGAGGGGGAGGTGTTTTGGAGTGGAGATAGAATAAAAATGTGAGCAAAAGTACCAGTCTTTGGGTTTTGAGAATCTGAAGTAAAGACCATGTCCAGAGAGACAAGCCAAATTTGCCTTTCATTTTCTAGTTACTTCTGCAAACTTATATCTCATTAGTATAATTTTCATATAAAACTAGCACCATAGCAGAAAATTATAGTTAAAATCTAAATCTGGTGCTTCTGACTGAGATATTGGACTTTTTTAAGACAACCCATAAGTCTGAACAGATACCAGAAACCTTTTAAAATACTTCCATGGTAAAACTGCCCCTTTTTTACTATTCTTTTAAGTTGTACAAAGTGGATTTTGTTTGCTCATTTGTTTTCACACAATCCTACAGAGAAATTCAAAACCTTAAAAAAAAATTAGGAAAATTTTTCTTTGGAATATGTTCAAAGGAGCTTGATTTCAAAAGAGAAGTGAAGGGCAAAGAACTTGTTTCAGATACATTAAAAAATACAAGAGATAAGGGAATAGATTTCTTCCAAAGCATTTGAATGACCTAATTTATGATATCATCAGCACACCAACGTGGAAATATTTCTTCATATCACTGCTGTTCTTTATTATTGCTCATAATGTATATTTTGATTATGTTTTGGCTGTGGTACTTAACACCAGTCGTCTCTACAAGATGATAACATTCCTATATGTAAGTATAGTCTCCATGGAAACGCCCTGAAAAACAGGCTAGTCACATTTTATATTAAGAATTATTTGTGAAAAGGTTTTTAAAGAATTTAAAATAAAAAATATATGATGAATCATTTGTAATAGTCTCACAAGCCAAGTGACTACTCATAAAAATGGCTATGACGCTTTAAGATATGTCCCTACAAGATAAATTACTTGTGTTTATTACATACCCCTAATTTTCATTAACAAATTGGTCCTGTAAAAAACTTACCAATGCCTTATCCACAAGAAATTACCAAACTTGTAAAACACTATGAGAAAATATTCTAAAAGCAACATCTTCTTATCACAGATTTCACATTAACAAATTCCCCAAAATAATAGGAAAAAATAAAGCACATAGCAGGGCAGGAATATACAGTGCTTTTAAATAAGGAATCCTAATTTAGTGGCTAATGAAATGAAGCCTTACTATCAGTGCAACAAATAAATAAGGTTTTATTGTGAGAAAAATAACTTTTTGTCAGGTAGTGTTCTAATACTACTAATGTGAAGAGATTATGCTCACAGCACCCAAACTCATGGATTGCTGGAAGAAGTTACTATCAAGAATATGTTATAATGTCTTTTATACATTAAGATTATACAATTTTGCTCTTTAAAGCTTCAGCCAGCAGCATGTACTTTCCAAAGGCAGTAACCATGATCCCTGGTGTGGTGCATCACTCCCCACCTTTGGGCCAGCTCTCTGATCTCAGGCTGGACCAAACCAGCTGGGTGACAAAGTGTCCTTGACCGTACCAGGTGCTCTTGCTTAATACAGATGGGAAAAACACCGTAGCAGCAACATCAGCTGTCCAGCCAAGGTGAGGAACAAATGATAATCAGTCATCCCCTGACAGCCTTGGAACATTCCCTTACCTGAATCGTAGCCCAAGTGGAACAGTACCATTGTTGCTTGAGTTTTGGAAACAATTTCCAAATATTTTGGAAACTCTAGTAGCTACCAGCCTGGGTTATGGCCAGGATGAAAACTTACTGATGGAATGTTACCATTGTTACTGGACTTTTGAATAATTTCAGTAATTATTGATTTCGGTTAGTGTCAGGATAGGAATGGACTAATGACTAAAGCAAATCATCTTGTGACCCTACACACAGGGGTCCTAAGTGAACTCTTCTGGCCATCTGAACTCTTCTGGACCACAGTGGGCTGTGCCAGCACCTCTCTCCGAGTGGGACACCTCTCAGAGGTCATTAACACTCAAGTCTGCAACACTCAGAAAACCATCACTTAAGACAAGGCCTGGCTGATACACACACACACACACACACACTCCTCAAGGTGCAACACATGTCTGTTGAAAAACACTGAGGTATTTGCCGTAAGTATTTCGTTGAGCCTGAGTGAATTTTTGATAGGTACCTTTACACTCACCAACATAAATGTATACATCTCTGTATCTGTGAGTGAGAAATGATTCTGGTGCAAATGTTGTTATCATGAAACTATAATTAAGTCACTGTTGCAATTATAAAAAGAAATTCTATTTAATCACTTCATAAATGCTAAGGTGATCCATCATGAAGTGCTGTTAAACCCTTTGGCACACCCTTTTTTTTTTTTTTTTAATCCATATTCTTTGCACCTTTACCCTTTTTCATCTTCGGTCTCTGTGCAAATCATTATAAGTTGATTCTAAGGTAATTCTCGTATGTATGCTTCATCCATGGAGTAAGTAATAGAGTGAAACTTGCCACTGAGCTCTGTTAAAGTCACACATTTATGAGCTCATATTAAAACTTGCTTTTCGCCAATACCTTTGATGGTGACTCTTTAAGCAGCCTAACCATTCGTACAACATTACTGTATGAAATGCTGCATGCATTTTATAAAAATTACCTTAAAGCTGTCCACATGTTGTGGACACATCATAATGCAATAAATAACATACCCAGGGTAATTTTTGCATAGGGGATCCACAAATCCTGGGTCAATTTCCTTTTACAGCAATGATGGTCAGCTTTCATTCAGCAAAATATGAAGAAAATATGCTTAAATTTATAGTTATATCCCTCCTACATGTTGATCCAGAAGGAGTTAACCCTCCTTGTCTGAGAGTATAATGGTTCAGAATAATAAATGGAATTACTTATGCTTTAATATATATATTTTAAATTGATTACTGTATCTTTTTAAAATAAGACCCATTTCTGCTAGTTCTTCATCAAGTTTTCAAAATCCATTCTTACAAGCAAGACAAAGCAAAAGGAAGGTTCTTCTTGTGTTCATTCACACATGTGCATAACAACTTTCCCACTCATATGTAGACAAACAGCGTAGTTAGTTAATAAAATGTTAGCTCATGAAGTAACCCATCTCTTTTACTGAACTCACATGAAAAAATCCCAGTGGTCCCGATATATATGGCATTTTCATTCCCAGCAGGTACTTCACTTGTGAAGTCACAACATGGGTAGCTGCTCCTGTTGTCATTGCACTTATCACTGGTTCTGTTAACAAGAAAGTGGCACTGCCCAACTGCAGCATAAACATTGCTACCTGAAAGGCAAAGGCAGGCGTATCAACAATTGTAATACAAAGCAGCTTCTTGGCAATGGGACAGTGAGCCAGGGTCCTTTTAATACATTGTAAGATAAATGAGCTAAAGATAAAAAGTAAAATACTTTGAAGGACAAATATAGCTGAAAATGGAACCCACTGAAGCTCTGTGGGTTTAGCTGCACTATTTTACTTTCATCGCTAGTTTACCAGATTCTAATATCAGTTTAGTAACAAAATCTCACTCAGAGAAAGCCTTAGTATTCTCTCCCACTCAAATGCATGAGCACAATAAACACCTTTAAAACATCAATTCAGCACAGCAAAATGAAGTAATGCAACTCAAAAGGTGAGGGTGGTGCTAAGTTAAGACTCATTCGTACTCCACTGCCATCCAGCCTAAGCAGGCAAGAGGCCATATCTTGCTCCAGCTTACAGATTGCCATCATGTCCATATCAGGATTCCCAATATTAGTAATTTCAACAGCTACCAAATTTATGAAGTGTTATGGACAGTCTTATGGTGAGACCTCTAATCCAGGAATCTAAACTGTAGCAGAATCCACAACTATTGTAGATACTTCAGAGGAATACAGGACAAACACATAAAGTACTATTGTGTTTGACTGTTTTCCCTCCTCATCCTGGACTTCAAACATGGTTTTCCTCTGAGATATGAGATTTGATAGCTGTTAACTCTTTGAACAAAGTTATTACAGGCCTACCACTGCTGCTGTGATTAATCCTTTTCTGGTCCATATTAAGTTACATTTACTTATCTGCCCTTACAATGAATTTTGCAGTTTCTTACTTCTATGGTCTTTTGCACTTGCTGTTCTTCTGCCTGAAGCTGTATGCTCTTGGCACAGAGCTGTTTGTTACAATACTTTCTAAGATGATTATTTTGTGTTTGTCATACTAAATATCATTTTGGAACATAGCACAGTCTCCTTTGCTTTGGTTTGTTTTGTTCTGAATCTAAAAGCATCGCTTCCATATTTTATTCTTCTTTATGCCTGAACACCATTTATTTTTTCACCGTAAAACTCACCTGTATGCAGTGACCTATGAGCATAGTACCACAAAAGAAACAAAAATACCAAAGTAAGTGGATTTTAATTTACCTCAAAACCCTCTAGTGAGCAATTTCCTCTTCCATCTGAGAAATTAAATCTGAGATTTTTTTTCTATTTCCCACTAATAGCATGTAAATTGCTCTTTATTATGTGCAATTGAAACATCGATTGCCATTCAGAATTGGACTCCAATAATGATAATTACTGTTATACTCTCAGTGAGTAGTAATTTAGTTAGTCAGGCCTAAAACTGATAATTACTAACTTCAGGTATTTTGTTTTGCTGTTTGTTCTAACAGTCTGCCTACTAATATATTTAAAACATTGTTCACAGTAGTGAAGTTCAATAAGAATTTAATTTTCCCTTTCCTATTGAATTTTTGTTTGTTTTCTAAGACCTAAGTGTTATGTTTTCTAAGATGTTTCTATTGTATGAATGTGAAATTTCTAACTGCGTAATAAGTTGGCTTCCAGAGAATTATATGGATGTTTGTTTAGCCATGGAATCAAAACCACAGAGACAATTGTGTGAACTACCTAATATCACAGAGAAGTGATTAGCTATTATAAGCACTTCAGGGAAAGTTACTATTGTGAATTATGTGAAAATGGTGTCATAATTGCTGATCTTAAAAACTTCAGCATCACTGTCAGGTTTACTTTCTGGGTTTTTACTTTTTTTTAATGCAGCATTTTAAGAGGATGTTTCACAGATAGCAACTAAAAGGTCATATTTCAAACATACTTTTTATTCTTTGCTTATACTATGGGTTAGGTAAAATACACCAAGCTCAAGAGTATGGTTTGTGTTAGACAGTTTCTGTAGCCACTCAGTTAAACAAGCAACTGCTTACACTTGGTCCCTCATGCTTTACTGCAGAAAGTAGCTCAGGACTTCCAGGAACAAAGGTAGAGCTTCATCAGCACATGCACCCTACTCTTTATTTACATGATAGTTAAATAAACGTAATGTGCACCCATACATCTTCCATGGTGAAGGTCTAACAATGAAGCAACCAGAGCAGAAACCTCCCAGGGTAGAGGGCCCAATTTTCAGCATAGCCTGGTACATGAACATCCTGCTGTCCTTGAAACATTAGTAATGTATGCAAACTGCTTATATCAAGAGGAGGTAAAGAGTTGTTTTGAAACAAGCCTCCCAAATCTAGTTGCATGTGAGTTTTCTTGACAGATAGACTTAAATTTTTAGTATATATACACACCCAGATTGATTCTACAGTTAACTCTCCATGCTGGGCAACAGCCATATATCTTGGCTGCCACTGCTTTTTGAATAAACACCATTTGAAACTAAGCTGAGCTGACAGCACGCAATTGCACCACATTGCATTACGTCATAAAATCTTTCACCCAGTAAACACTGAACGAAGTAGAAAGTTCAATATTCTTAAAGAAATTTCTAATAATCCACTTTATCTTGGCTGTAGTTGTGATGTTCATTTTTTTAGGTCTCCCATCTTATTTTCTGATATATTGCATTATTTCTCTTCCTTTTTAATTCAGACAAACAACAAAGTGACAGTGAGGTGCCAGAATGGTGAAAAATCACACACACACAAAAAAAAAGGTATATTTCAAGGAAAGATCAGAGTATAAAAATGGTTTGAAAGGCACATGTCTGTAGTTTGTGTGGCATTTTCAGAACATCACACCATGTGAACAAGCTCACTAAAAACTAACTTTCTTGAAATTAATTTTTCTTTCACCAGGTATACATTCTTCATTAAATTCATGTTAACAAAATCAAGAACTGTCAGAGAAAAGGAAAAAAACAAACAAAAAACCTAAAAAACAACCACAAGAGAATGTAAGAGAAACAGCCTTGAATAAATTCGCAGTAAAGGAAAAGAGATCATGGAAACAAGTTGTGCAATCACATAATTAGACAGAAGTGGTGAATGGTGTGATTTCTAAAACAACCCACAGTAATAAGAACAAAAAGTAAATTTCAAAATGGAAGAAAGATAATATGAATGGAACCTTTTCTTGGAGCTGTCTTTACTGCTCCATAATTTTACTCTGACAAGTAGGAGAGAATGGGGATTTTAGCCAGGAGAAGAGAAATGAGAAATTGCAAAAAGCAAAGGCCTCTATGTGCATTAATTTAAACCCTTTTGGTTCTTGTCCACTTTTAATACCTTCTTCCCATGACAACGCACTCAATTTATTATTATTGTTAAAATTCCATTCAACATATAGTCAATTTAACTTCATGGCTGTAAAAATTTTTATCACTTAACAGCTCCTCGAAAATCACTAATGTCAAACTTTCTATTGACAGTTATTGAAAGGCTGATATTATATTGCCTGCTGCACAAATTCAGTTTTGGAGAATGAATTTTAAACCCCTTAAAACTCCACTGTCCCGGAAGTATTTTTTCACTGTTATAGCAAATAAAGGTGGTGGTCCCCTTTCTGATCATTTGCTGTATGGGCTGAGAAGACAAGGTCAGGCATGGGAAACATCTCCTGGAGGGAGACAATGGACTGGGACCCTCTCGTTTAGGACATTGTATTGGTTATAGCAAAATCAGAGGTTGCAAAAATAAAGACATCTATGGACCATGTGGAGAAAACAGTCAGACAGACAGTTCAGCTTGACTTAGTCATCAATTTAAAACTCTTCTCAGCCTGTTTCAATAGACATTTGAGAGGGAGTTTTTAGTCTTCTGGATTACAACTCTTACATTCATTATGGGTTTCTTGAGAGGGTCTAGTAGCTTCTGATGGTGTGAAAAGTGAACTTTCCACACTCCAGGATCTGAAAAAGACTTCTTTCTATGGTCTTTCTGTAGTAACACATAGTATGCTGTACCATAATTGCGGGATCCAGAACTTCCACCTAGCCTACTCATAGTTTTCAAGATACGGAATATGAACTTGCAAGAAGTTACTTTCACTCCAAAAATAAAAATAACTCTTTTCCTGATAATCACTGTAAAATAGACTCATGTTTTTATCTCACAAAAAGCTATGTGTAGCATAGAATAGTGCAGCATAATATTCCCCACAGGGAAACAAAGCTTTGGACAAGAATATTAGCCTTACAAAAACACCCTTCATATTCAAATGTGCTCCTTTGTTATTAAGCAAAATGATAATAGACAGTGTTAATTTGTTCTCCTGATAACCAGAAACATTTTTATTTCCAATACTGTATATCGGCAACATGTTAGTTTTTAAAATACAATAGTTGCAAAACTTATCAGTAAAAATGTAGAAGACTGAGAATGCAATAAGGAGCTAATTCTCATTTACAGAAACTTAGCACAGCTGAAGTCTGTAACACTGTGATCTTAAGAGAATAAAACTTTTTCCAAGGATAACTTTTTTTCCTCTCTTTGATCTGCAAGCAGCCTTCCTCTATTTAGTCAGTAAAACTGAATGTTGAATTTCAGTTTAGTATGCTGAGGCATTTTTTATAGACACTTTTATTTATAAAAGTATTCTTGCACATATAATATAGTCATAGGAAAAAAAATCTTACCCAAAAGCTTTTTTGAAGGGTTTTTAATGTTAAAAAGGCATCAGCCAATTTTAATTACAATTTTATTCTATAGGCATCTGTTATGTTCCACCATTTTCTCCCCCCATCAATACTTCTGAGGTATTTAATACCAGGGAAGAATTCTATTAACTTGGTTAGTTTTCCATGCCCTGTTCATCTTTATAGAGTAGCAGCTACACAAACACAGAAAAAACCCATCATTATGCCTTCCATTCTGCTTTTAAAAACAGAAACAGTGAATGCATTATATTAAAAGTTTTCAGTAATTAGTTTTTATTTTATGTTTACTTATTTTCTATTTTAATGCTTTTTTTATCATCATCAGGATGCCTCTTAAGATTACTAAATATCTTCCATCTTTTACGACCATTCCGTCAAACATTAGACTTAACAAGCAGTTTAGAACTCTGAAATTTATTACTTGAAAAAGATTTAAGTAGCTAAGCAACAAATTTCAAATCTTATAAGCTCCACCTATGATGATCAGAAAACAGTTCTAATTTATTTATGCCTAGAGATTCACAATGCCTGCTCAGAGCCTGCCTCACACACAAATGCACAGTTATGGTCTGCACAAAACATAAAGCAGCCAACAGCAGTTCACCTCAAAAACATACCTCTCCCCTTTGCCTTTCCTCCATGACTCATTATTTTGTATGGTTTTTTCCCTTTTTTTTTTTTCTTTAACATTATTTGCTGATTAGAGTAATGAGCCAGGCTACTTGAAAAATAGTATCAGATTTCTTTTTAGGCCAAGGACATTTGGCTCTTTTTCTATTCTCTCAGAAGGAAACAGAGGAACTTTTCACCCTTTATGGTGAGGCTGCCCAAGGTATGTGATAGTCACAGCATCAGTTGTTCTTGTGCTCTAATCAGTGCCTGATTAGAGCACTGCATTTTGACAGTTTTTCCGAATATTGGGTCTTACAGCAGATTCCATGGCCCAGGTCTGTTCCCTTCCCAGAGAAGTACTATCCTGAATTCCAACTACACAACAATTCAACATCTTTTTGTATTTCAGGATGTCTTCCATGGAAAACTGTTGCCTCAAAAGTCATCACACTACTCTTCTTGTACCAGAATATATGTTTATTCCACACTATTAATTAATTTTTAGTCTAATCTTATAAATAGAAACAGGTCACTGACTTAACTCTCCATTAACAGCAAGATGTGCCCGGTCACCTTATGTGGGAATTGCAGCAACTGTTCGTCAGGAGACTGGAATCATGATAAGAAACATAGATTCCCACAATTAAAAGCACCTGGGAACATGGCAAAATTTGATCTCAGCCTTGATCCAGACTTTCACTTGCATACCACATTATTAATAGCTTCAAGGCACTTCTCTAGGAAATAAGTATTTTAATCTGGTCTCTAACCATTAAAGTGGCATAAAGGACTAGTGGCAGCACAAGCACCGGCTGTGTTAGTATGACTCTAATGCAAGTGACTTTACTGACCTGGGAGAGGAGCCCGTGCAGGTGGCACAGTTCCCTATCAGACCTGCTTTGAAGGTGCAGACAGAGGATTTGCTGGTTCTTCTCATTCTAATCAGGCTTAAACAGGACATAGGCTGAGATAAGACAGCTGATGCAGATGAAGGCATATGAAAAAGCAGAACTTTTCAAAAAAAAAGAGTAAGACATCTAGAGGATTTACACACCTAATGGGATTTGGCAGCCACTAAGTAAAAAATTTCAGCAATGGATTTTGAAGTTAGATCAAATTAATGCAGGCACCAACTTCCATCTTGAGGCATTTTGGCCTCTCTGGGAACAATGTAGGAGACATCCAAGCTGTGAGCAGGGCTTCCACATGAAGAGCCCTGTGTATGCTCTGCTCTCAGAAGCGGCCAGCACAAGATGCAGTGCAGTGCTGCACGTACTGGTGCAATGGGACAGCACATGCATGCATAGCCAGGCACACTCAGCATCAGTTCTACTTCAGATATTGTCTGTAGGCTTTCCCTCATGCTGCTACCCCAAGCTATAGTCCTGTAACCAATAAAAGAATGACAAAAATGCAACAGAAATTATCATGATTCTTGATATTTCCTACTGACTAGCATAAGCATGTGCCCCAGTTCTTGCCAAGCATTCAGGCTACTGGAGATTCCATTCTGGGCTCCTTTGCTCATCTTCTCATGGCAGAGGGATCCAAAGCACCAAGTGCAGGGGTCTAGGTTTCTTTAAGGGGGCCAGGTACCCAGAAGGTAAGCAATGTTGCATGCTGGAACATTTCTTCCATTTTAATATTTACAAGGAAAAAGAGAAGCCTTCTTGAAGACCAAAGCAACTTACAATGGATAAAGGAACTCAGCACTTGTGTTCAGAATACAAAAAAAGAAGAAATTTAAAAGACCTCTGATCATTTGAATAAGCTTTGGAGATTCGCATGATGACATTTGTTTTACTATTTCACTTTAATGATGGGTGTGTGAACTCTAGAGAGAATTCAAACATATTTTCCCTACTGTTTTTAATTATTTGATATTGTATAGTATTCCTCTTCAAGGCAAGAGCAACATAAATCCTCAGGAATATGTCAGTGCTTACCAGGAGCTAATTCGCATTTTGTTTCTAAAGGAGAAGAAAGATGGCGTGGACAGAAACTGAGTATTATATTAGAGCTGACTGAACATGGCCTTACTTCATATTGCAACACACTAGGAGCATGTATACAGATAATTACTACATACACATTAATTTCATCATTCATGAATGTTGGACCAGATGTTTTCATCAGTTTTTTTCAGAGAAGTGAAAAATAAAAAAAAAAAAAAAAAAAAAAGACAAAAAAAGGATTGGTGAGGCAGTGCTCACCTCAAAAACGTCTTGGGCTCTTTGGGTGGCATTGGCTGTGGTAGTGGTTTGCTGCTGTTGAACTCAATATCGTGGATGGGTGAATTAGGAATGGGGTCCAGGCGGTTAGGATGTCCATTGCCCACCACTCCGCTAGATTCCAGAGCACTTAGATTGGGGACACTCACAAACCTGTTTGTTGATTTATCATTCTTCTTCTTTTGCTGCATTAAAAATAACAAATGTAAGGAAGGCTTCTTTTGCACCAGGACAAATGAGGACATTGGCAAACTTAAAAGTTTTATTGGTGGGTGGTTTGCAGTTTTTTTTGAAGGAGAAGAATTGTGACAGATAGGCTCTTTTTCCAACTGTAGTTATTCTGTTTGCTTTGACCAGACCCGAACACCACACATTTTCACAGAGGTGCCAAATTTCTGATTTAGATTGATGCCTAAAGATTTTAGTGTATTTTGTAGATAGGCACTCAAGATGATCAAATTACTATGACTTAGTGTAATAATCAATGAGTGTATCATAGAAGGTCTTCCAATATATCATTTTGCTCTACTGAAACATCAGACATTGACAATCTTGTGGAAAACTTCCTTTCAGTCTGTTAAACCTTTCATGTTTACTTAAATCTTTTTTTGATATTCATGAGCCAGTTCTGTCACAAATGCAATTACAGCAAATTTCAGTGAGGAAAAAACTGGACTTCCCCAACAGGTTTCACCCCATCACTGAGGCACATTTTGGTAACTGGACCATGAAACTGGGAAAAGCACCTACACTTTTTTCACAGCGATCAACACCCTGATGGTCAGTAAGCATTATAACAATTTGGCTGAAGATAAAAGTATTACTGTATAGGAGTTCAGTTTCTTGCACAAGGAAAAGGCCAGACTTTGATGCCATTATAGCTGCCACTTCTAGACACCAGATGGCAGAACTGAACATTTTTCTTTTCATAATACTCTCTGTACTTCTCCTGATAGTATTTCAAGGGACTCAAAATACTGAAGAAATTTATTTTTATATCACTATTTTACATTCCAGAACACATCATACAAAGGAGTCAGTATTCATCCTCTCTATTTTTATAGATATTGTAATGTAGAAGAATGCTTCAAATAATTCTATAGCTTTTTTTAAATGGCTGTGTGACAGGAAACCTTGCATATTTTCAGACTTCTATCAAATATTCCATGTCCAAAATAAAATATTAATATTAAAAGCATCTTATTTCAAAAAATAGGATTTTTTAACACGCCCAGAGCAATGAAAAAATACCTTGCTCATAAATATAATTAATTATGTATTATTTGAATATATAATAAATAATTTCTTTCAGTTACATATATGCAACCCTAACATGGCAGCTAGAAGAATCCTTAAGGGCTAATGAACTACACAAATTTGAACTAAAGTGAAAGACAAGTGGAATCTCATATTTTTTCTATATAATATTTTCCAGCAGAATTCCACTTCAAACAGGAGAGTTGCTCTATTCAAGGGTGGGCACAAGTTCAAATAGAGACAGAGAGTCCTATTGTTTGTTTGCACTTTCTTCTCTTTAGTTCTCTGCTAGCTTTGATTTCAGTGCTCAGCCTCTCCAGGGTTGGCAGATGCAAATGCTACTAATTGTAGCCACACTGGTGGACGTGCTTGTCAAAATATAATTAAAAAACCCCACCAATTTAACCAAAAGCTATAATTGAAAAAAGTCTTTTTTAGGCATCACAGTGAAAGACCATCAGCTACAAAGGAGTAAACTAAGACTGCCCCATACGCTTCTGCTGTAGTAGCTGAAAAAGCAAGAAATATCATGATGGAAGAAATAGTTTGTAAAAATAATCAACTGTACATAAAATACACTTGCAAGGCAACATATGCCGTAATTAAGGCACTGTGTTAAACAAACTGTAGTTAAATCTATGTGCTCCATATGTGGTCAATTTCTGGAAAATTTAAGTTATCCACATAAGTCCTTAGGAAAATACTACAATTTATATAATATTCTCTATTAAAAAAAAAACATCTGTGGTTCTGAAACAGTCAAATCTGGAAAGAGAAAACTGTGTGTATTGTTTCCATGAAATTCATGCAAAGTATTAAGAAACTTTAGACATAACAATATAATACTAAACAGATCCATTGCATAAACTAGAGAAGCTGTAATACATACTGCAATGGCTGTGATTTTGCATTAATATGCAAAAACTGTAGTAACTCATAAATTCTGTCTTTTTTTTTTTTTTACAAAAAAGAAAAGAGAATGAGATTTTCAGTTTCTTTGTAATTCATTCTCCAATAACACCATACATGGTTTAAAAAAATAAAGTAACATAGTCCACAACTCATGAAATGAGAAGTCAGACTGTTCTGGCATACAAGACACTTTTAAAGTCAAAACAGTTTTAAGTGATAGAAGCATATTATAAAAATATATGAATTATCACTATGGAAATCTGATGTTGAAGTACTTTTCCCAAACACTTCAGATTTCACACAAAACACAAGCTTATATACTAGATGGTTACATTTCACATCTTTATAAATGAAGGATTCAGACAAACTTCAAAAATTTTCAAACAACTTTTATCACATAAAACCAAAGCATTCAAATTGTATCTGGAAGTCCTTGTATTGTCTCTACTGGGCCCAAACTACGTCCTTTTATGCAGTCAGCATAAAAATTAGGCATCCACAGGTAAGCTTGTGAGAGCTGCTGGGCTTCTGAGAATCACATAAGAATATTGACATTTTGCAGCAGAGTTTGTGCAGAAGTGTGAAACACTCTTATCTGATGTGAAACTGCAACAAGCCTTGGCTAAATAACACAGCCTAATCTCAGATAATGGAGCCAGACCTCCTTTTAAATAACAGGAGCCTGAACCTTGACCACTGAAGCTCTTGGGCGTCTGAGCTGCTCATGTTGTGCCCCTTGGGTTAGCCTCTGCTTCAGAACCTTCCTGAGTTCTTCTGCCTCTACAGCTGGGACAAATCTCTTGCCTTTCCATGCAGGTGAAATAACCTATGGGTTATCACAAGGAGGAAGGAAATGTCAGAGGACTCACTCTTATTCCTGAAGTAGTGAAAAGAAATAGAATTAAGGTACCCTATTGCAGTGTATTCATATTCCTCATGCAAGAATGCTGCTGGCTTCTGAAGGGACAGGAAGACTACTATGCCTGTTTGTACAGTAGCCTTCCCTGGCTACTATTCAGCAGAATGGAGAGAGCTGGAAGAGATTGCTACTGAAGTGCCTTCACTTGTATAGGCGGTGACAATAACTGAGAAGGATTGAGATTGACTTCAGTCTCCTGCTGCCTGTGCTGTCCATACCTGCTTTGTGACTCCAATGCTCCAGTCTTACCCTACACCTTTCCTTGTTCAGACTCATTCCATGCCCTTCTCATACTCTTCCCCCTCCCCCTTTTTAGCCTTATTCCCTTCTTTTTAGTGTCACCTCTCCCTCTGTCTTTCTAATGCTCTTCCATCCTGAGCACTTCCCAAGAAGTGCTAAGTGCCCTTGTACTTTCCAAAATAACCAAGAAAAATTACGAAACTAAGACCAGTTAGGGACGTCACTGCATTGCATGCTATAGTTCTGTGCTTTGTTGCTTTTCTGTCACTTTTCTATTTTGATTTTGCAGTTTGGTGAGAAGGAACTGTGTTTTGTGTCATACATGTCAATAAACTAGGGCAACAGCATCAGTGGATCTCTCAACAACACAAAAGAAACAAATCTACACAAAAATAAGTAGAGACAAATGGAAAACTATGTTCCTTGTTTTGAACATGTCTTTTAAGAGTGGTTTATGTACAGACGCAGGCACACACACATACACATATATTTCTTCCTTTTACTATATGTTAAGTTCAGATTTCTTTTTCTTTACTTTAGCAATGAAGTCCATGGAACATACCTTCACCAATGGATTAATAACACCAACATTAGGGCTTGCATTAAACATTTTGTTGTAGTTAGTCTCCCTGTTAACTAGTTCCAGCTGATAGAACTTTTTGTCCTCCTAAAAAGAACAACAAATAGAAACTTCTTTTTATGCATTTTCAATCAGTTAGTGGCCAGATCTGCCTATAAAATGTTCTCAAATAAATTTATGTTTACATTTTAAAATAAACTGGTAATTCTAAAAACTGCATTTCATGTTTTATATATTATTATATGTAATAATCTAAATAATTTCTATTTATGCAGTTCCATGGTCCTGAGAGTGAGCATAGCCTAATGGATTATACAGTGGGAAAGATTCAGTATAGTTAACTTCTGGTTCTTTAATTAATTTTAATTTCCTCACTCTTTCTTGCTTCTTAATCAAGATCTAATGAGTTGAACAAGTCAGGGTGTTGTGCTCTGAATCTGGGAAGCTCAGTGGATCAGGATATTGGACTTAGAAATCTCACAGAAGAGACTATTTCTTGTATGGCTTACACAGCTGGGTTATTCCAGGACTGGAGACAGGAGACATCTGATCAAGGACATAACAAAATATTTCTTGTAATAATGTATTATGCTTGATTGTGAAAAATGCTCTGTATCTAATTAGCTTTACTGTTATAAGGAATTGGAACCACAGGAATAATGTGTTAAAGCATATGAATAACGTGCTAGCAGGATTGGTTCTTTAAATACATTTCAAACACTTTGAACTAGATTAACTTTTGTATCTGTCAAGACATTACACCAAGAGAGCATAGAAGTCTTACAATCAATTTCTTTATGAGTTGGTCCCGCTCTGCAATAAGGTCTTTCAGTTCTGAGATAAGCTGCAAGTCTTCTGGTCTTGATTCTCTGTTTTTATATTTTTCTTCCATTTCTTCTAAACTTTATAGAAAAGAAGAATACCCTCTTTAGCCTGATCCAGTATTAAATGATGAGTGAATAGTCACATTTTTGATTAGCACAAAAGAGGGTTCAGGGAGTAAAAAAAGAGGATGACTTTCTTATCACCCTGAAGGAAATTAATTGATATGTTTTCATTCAGCTTTAGAGCAACAGAACAAAACATAAAACCCCAATAACCATAACTTTTGCTCCAGCAACTAATAATCTGGGCAAAACTCCAAAAACTTAACATCTTTCCTGTACATGCAGTATTATGTGTTTTATAAAGGCCTCTTGAAAGTTAGCCTGAAAATAAGGCATTTGAAAGCACAATATGGATAGGAGAATTACAGAAGACAAAGCTAAAACTGAGTCTTATGTAAAACAGGGACTACATAGCATTATATTTAATATTAATGTAAATTTCAAAAGCTGGCATTTCACTTTCCTAGTGAGGAAAAACAACAGTGTCTTTCTTTTTTTTTTAAATTTTAATTGAAGACTATTCTGAATAAAGATGCATGCTTGTGATACTGGAGAAACTGGACAGACAGAAAAAGCTGGCAGCATCTTCCTCAGTTCATGTGGAACATACTGGAACAAAGATATCCAAGAACATTGAAGACTAATAGGTAACTAACTCCTCTCCACAAAAGCAACTTAGTACCATTAGAGATGACATAAAGGAATGAGCTGCAAAACAAAAGCAATAACACTTGGATATTAGAATATCTGGATTAAGATAAATGTAACAACTGATAAGCATTTGACAAAAAAAGAAGAAGAAATTTGAAATGCCTGGTGGGAAAGCATTAAAGGAGAGAAGTGAAATAAGCCAACTGAGAGAGGAATTGTACAAATAACTGCATAAATATCCTTTCTTCTTAAAGAACAAGTTTTGAAGACATGACAATTTCAAATGACTACGTCTCTTAAACAATGCTCATGATGATAAACATTGTTTCAAAGGAAACCACTAAAATACTTGTCTCACATATCCAGCCCTCATGTAGATTAGTGAACCAAGTTTCAGAACACATTGAGGAAATTTATCAAACTTAATGAAAAAAAAGAAAAAAAAATCCCAACCAAACGCTAAGAAAAATCTATGAATTTAAGTTGTCTAGATCAGGTCAAACTTCATTCCACAAGACACTTGGAAGTAGACATAATTTCTCACTTTAAAGAAATATTTTTTTCTCCAAAAGCAGCTATATGATTTTTACTTTAATTTGCAGCTGAAAAAGTAGCTAATGTTAAATTGTATTGATAACCTTCAAATAACCTGTACATATTCTGAGGAGATTATGTAATGTATTTACATAAAACAATATTAATGAGAACAACATGACTGTTTTTACTTGCGGAGAAGGCATTTGACTCAGCAGAACAGAAATACCCTCAGCTGGCTAAGTTTTTGTGTATACATTTTATGCTGGGTTAAGCTCTTGTATACAGATCCCCAGAGTACAGCACATAGTTACACACAGCTGTCATTTTATTTTCAGATACTTCAGAGAATGGGTTTTTTTATTGTTTCAAATAGATAATTTGTAATTTAAGGACTCTAGCTGCACAGCCTAATTAATGACACCCACTCTCAATTACTGTAAGATAGATTCTCCATTTCACAAACATTCACGAGGCCACTCTTTAGGTGAGGCTGAACCTGGAAACCACTACTTCAGAAACAGCTGCATAAACCTCTGCTTTTTTTGTGGGGTTTTTGTTTGTTTGCTTGCTTTTTTACATGGCTTCCTCTTTGGACAGATTCTTGTTTCGGTGTAAGTAGAGAGATAACCCACTGAAAGCCAGGTTAGGCCATCCTGGATGATGCTTGCTCACTTTAGGTCAGTGGCTGCTTCCTTGCAGCTCTAAGCTGAGCAAGAACCAGGAGTAGGGAGCCAGCTAAATTCAGAAAATTTCTGGACACTGGAAAGCAAACAACTAAATCTGAAAAATTGCTAGGGTAAACAGTTAAAAAATCTAGTTCTGGTGGCTGCTCATAGGCCCCTTTCTCATATGAGATAAATGCAGCAAACAGGAGGCAGCTTACACCTAATTAACTGGATGGCAAGTTACCACATTTATCAGGGTGTAAGAGTGTGCATGTGGACAATTATAAGGGAGTGAGAACTAGAATTTTATACCCATCTTATTTGAGGACAATTTCTGAGTGCTCATTACCAAAAAATTAGATGCATTTGGGCTTTATTGTCCATTTGTAACTCATATTTACTTAGAAAAGTTTTCTATCATAAACTGAGAACCAGTTCTTTTCTCTGCCATAAATCCTTTGTGCTGCAAATACAAATCTCTCGGTGACAACTCTGTGGCAGGAAGCCCTCAATGCGGTATGGAACCTGATTCAGAAACTGTGACCAAACTGGTTACACATCACAGAGATACAGAATGAAGGATGTGGAAGACAGCAAAACAGTGGCTACCTGACGCACTTACAATTACTTCTGCCCAGAGGTGGTCTAATCCCAGGTGTCGTTTTGACCCCGAGAAACTCTAGGTATTCTGTTATTGTTATGCTCATATAATCCATTTCAGGCACTGATTTTCCTTGTCTTAGCAAACCTGAAAATGTTTGCATCACTCATGCTATAATCACACTTCTTAGTAGCAAATATTGTCCTGTTTATAACCTTGTTGAAGAAACTTTTGCGTTCTCAAAAAAGATGTATTAAAGTTTGAGAAAAAATATTTGAAATAATGTTTTCTCCAATTTTCTAGGAATCGCACAGGTTTAATATCTTTCCTACCTGAAATTTTTGGTCTCAAACCCCTAACAATTTATCTCACTACATTCCCCTAGGGCCTATAGAATTGTGTTGCCTAAAGAATGCAAGATTGGGCCCCATACTTGATTGAAATATTTGTATATCTGCATCTCTGCAATATCTTCAGGAACTTACAGATACCAGAATAAACTGTTCACTCAAATGCAGCTACATACACATTTTTTCAATGCAACAAAACTTACGAAATTTGTAAAGCTGAATTAATTTCCTTCAGCAGCTCTTGGGTCTTATTAAAATCTGCCAGCATGCTTTGTTTCTCTCTGATGTGATCTGCTGTCAAGACATCCAGCTCTTTCTCATGTTTCTTGCTTAAATCTTGCTCATGCATCCTGTTTAATTTATTTTTTGTTAAAAAAAGAGTTATTCTAAAATCAGACTTTTTTGTTCATTATGATTTTCTGCCATGCTTCTAATGGCTTTTACACAATATCAGACAACACAGAAGGAATTACTCATTTATTAAAACCCACTACTTACTGTTCTCCAATCTTCTAGCTTATTTCATGAAAAATGCATCTCCTTTAATGCTTTTTTAAATAAACAAACATAATGAATTTTGGAAAAAAAAACAACACTTGAGCGAACTGTTACTAAAATATGCCAAAATGTATCACTGAAATGCAGCTTAACTGTATGGTATATTCACTGATTTTACTAGTAATGGGCATAACTTTTCCTATAGAAGATTAAATGATATATAACATCACTTGATTAAGGATAAACTAAGGGTAAATGGGAGAATTTCTTAAGTAAAACAATAAGTGAAACAATACAGATTTGAGTGTAGAGTGAAGAAATTCATACCTGATCTGTTGGTTGGATTCACTGTGTATTCTAAGAATTTCTTTCCCTTTAAACTCTAATTCCTTTGTCAAAGCACTTATATTTTCATGAAGATGCAGAATCTCTTTGTCCAGTTCAGCTATATGATGGTCTCTGTGTCTCAGTTCATCTTGTAGATCTGATATTCGGCATAAAAATTCTTTCTCCTATGATATAAGAAGCAGCATTTAAAAATAAAAAAATATTTTAGATAGACTTGTGTCTCAGAAGCACAATAGTTGCTTCTTGAAGATGACAGCTGAGTAGAATTTTCCATTCAACAATTTTTTTCAGTTTTAGATGCTGATGCAAATTATAATTAAAATGAAAGGGTTCTTTTTTATTGTGTAAAAGTACAAAGAAAGAAGAAATCAAAGTTATGTAACAAACAATTTCCTTTTGGCAAAAAAGTTAAAACCTGTCATTGTCGCTGCCTGTTAAAATTTGTGTAGTTCATCACATTTTTCTTTTGCCCACACATACAAAAAAAACCCCAAACCCCAGGTATTGCTGAGAACCAGCGACCCAGGCATTTAGCATTCCCTGCCTCATCAGCATACAGTCCAGAGAAATGTTTTTGTCCTTTACAGCCACATTCAATGGGAGGAAATTGCTCAAGATGTATGCCCTGCATGAATACACACTGATTCGAAAGTCTCTTATTTTACAAATATATACCAGGGCCACAAACATCTTGCAGCAGAGTATGTGCTAAATAGTTTATATAGTATTTATACTGCATGCTATAAATCAATAGAAGTTCTTTTTGCATAAGAAATTACAATAAAATTAACATCTGAGAAACTCATCTGGAGCCCATTCAACTGGCTTTGATAACTAGCCTCCTCACTTTAGAAATGTCTGCAATGGAAATAACCTTTTTCAGAATTTTCCATTTCTACCTCTTCCACTTCTTACAGTTTCACAATAATTAATGACCATATAGTTTGTACAGAGAGTAAAATCAGCAGATACTTCAAAGTAGCTTTGTGTATAATTGTGTTTTGTGCCTTCTTGCCTCCAGGAAATACAAATGTATCCTAATGCTCAAATTTTATAGGACATCTTTAAGAACAGGCCATTACAAATAACTACCTATCTCCCTATATAGAGACTACATTAAACTTGTAAAAAAAGAGATGTGGAAAATTTACATCCACACATTTAAATATTTCAAAAAGCAGCAAATATAACCATCCTGATCAGACCACTCCGCATCTATTTCAACTGTGATCCTGTGAACTGATGAGCATTCCAACACAATTAATTGCTTTGTCCTCAGTACAGCTAAAGCTTGTGCTTAGCAGATCACTATACTGAGGCCAAAAGTACACCGTAATAGTTGGATCAAACACTGGCTCTTGAAATTTACACTTTTTTTCTGACATCTCCTCTAGGTGTCAAGACTTTAGGCTTAACACACGACTGAAAATATATCCTCCTAAATCCTGCATGACAGCACCACGTTTTTGCCTCTAGGGCTCATGCTTCTAAACCAGCAAGGCAGAGATAAAGAAAGCCTCATCTCTGACTGCCTCTGGTTCTGTATAAAGGTTATGTCCAACTGAGCCTGTTTATTCTGTTAATATATTTCTAAAACCACTCCTCCTCCTTGGTCCCGGACTACCAGTAAATCAATCTTGAAAAGCCTATTGTATAGGCAAATGAAAATTTTCTGGTCCTCTTACTTCCAGGAGTCTTGCTTCCTCTCAACAGAGATTAAACGGAATTTTTAGTTACCAGTGAAAAAAAACGATTATGTATAAAGTGAAAATGAAAGATAAAAGTGTATGAATCAGTTTGCTACTGAAAGCAAAGGTAGTCCATACTGGCTTTGGGGGTTTGATTTGGGTTTTTTTTGCGTGCTTTTTTTTTTAATTAAGAAAGAGTTGCAAGCTGTTACATCATAATCTCTGTTTTCTTTATATGCTAATTTATCTTTTCCAATTTGGCTCCTTAAAGATACAAAGATACCTCTTAAATTTGAAGCAATCATTTGGTTATAAGCAACCACTTCTTTTTCTGTATCACTTAGGCTTCAAAGAGAAACAAATTTTTCCTTTTAAGTCCTGCTGGCAGCTGAGGATGAGTATAATTTTGCAAGAATGGGCACTCGCCTCCCACAGCAAGGCAATGTGCTCCCAGATGGCTGCACACTTCTGAGAGGAAAATGCCTCCATATGGGAGCCTTTAGTAGGCTTTGAATGAAGTTTGTAGAAGGAAGAAAAAGCTAAGCAAGGAAGTTTAGGAAACTGGTAGGAATGTATTAGCTGGTGGTGCCAGGTGACTTTGAAGGATTACGTTTGTTGTTTGTTTACAACAGTTCTTGCCTCCAGCTAGGAGAAAAACAGATACTGATCACACCGTTTTACAGTCAGTTGCCAACCATGCCTCTTACCTGTCGCCTGCCGAGTTCTATGCTTCTTTCGAGCTCCATTTTGGCAGCTACCAGTTCTTGTTGATGGTTGTGCCTTAGCTGGTCAATTGCTGCTGCATGTTGATGATTGAGCTCTGAGCGCAAGGAAGCTGGTTACCAAACAAACAGAAAAGTTTATTTTGGAAATGTTTACATTAACAATAACAACCCAGCTCCATCTAGGATTGTGGCTGACCTAAAGCACACTGTTTACATCAGTTAAGCAACTGTCCTGTCATTCTATTCCTGTTACTTTCTGAAACATTCTCCATCGGGAACTTTGGTCGCTTACCTTCTTCCAAAAAAACCTAGATAAGACAGGATAAGGGTAAGGTATTTCAAGAGTGAACAGTTCAGGCTTACCTGTTAAGGCTTATACTGATTTTAAGAGGAACATTTAGGTCAACATCGAATGACTCTGAGATACACTATAGTGTTATAATACACACATATACATAAATATGTGCATGCATATTTGCATGAGTGGAAATAATGTTTTCAAAGTTGAAAATAGTATACCTAACATAGCTTTTCCTTCATCCTCCAGCTCAAATCGTAAAGTCTGAAGTTCCTGTTCCATCTCCAATTTAAAGCCTTCCATGGCTTGTTTGTGTGTTTCTTTCAGTGCATGAAGTTCTTCTGAATGCTTCTGTTGTAAACGTTCTTCTAATTCCTATGAAATCAAAATTGACAGAATTTATTCTGCACCAACTTAGAGAATTTATAAAATATTACACAATAAAGAACTGAAAACAAAAAGCAGGGACTGACATACTTATTAAATTATTGAAAATGCACTAATTTAACTCATAGTTTCTTATCTTACTACTACATTTTTTCTGTTCTGCTCACAGCTGGAAAAGAGGAAAAGGCCAATCTATGGATATATGTATAATAGCAGGCAATGCAGTAAGTTGCAGATCCATAGATTGGGTTAGTGTACACACAAAACACACTTGGGGATTTTTGCTCCCTAAGGACACTCATGTTTACTCCCTAGCAAATCATATGAAGCATAATGTTCCTGGTGCACAGTTTCTGGTGTGATGTGGAACACAAGGAGCCCACCTCATGTGCTCCAAGACCAGCCTATGATGTGAACCCAAATACATTAACGGCGGACAATGGGAAAATTGACTGCAAAAGTACTCTTTAGACCTGAACTTAAAAAACCTTAAAACACGCTCTCATCAAGTACCATGCACTGCCAAAATTTCCATCTTAAAGATGTTTTAGTCAAGGTTTTAAAAAAATGTCTTGGGTGGAACATGAAAATCATCTTGCAAGTTGTAGAATATAGCTTATACAATTTTTAACATAATGAAAATATAAAATACATTGAAAAGGAGTCAACTGATAGAAAATACATGAAAAATTAGGTAACTGTAACAGAAAATTTCCACTCAAAATCAAAACTAGAATATAATATTAAGGGTAACAATATCAAACTACCACAAAGGAACATGTGTGTTCATAAAAATTTTACATACATATACACACACACCTATATACATGTATATAAAGCAAGACATAAAACAATGCCAGTATTAGGGATTATTTTCAATATGCCTTGCTCAGATTTAACTGGATAACAATATTACTGTAATACATCAGCTGAAAAGGAAATTCAGTAGTCACGCAGACACTTTACTAATTTCAACCGTGTATATAAAAGGCTAAAATTGCAACATTCTCTACAGAATTTGGAATAACCGTATGAACATGCCTTTTGTTCTTGCTCTTTTGTTTCTTCCATGTTTTGAAAGGCAAGGATATGGGCTTCCTGAAGGGACTTATGCCTTTGCTGGTGCTCCTCTTCCAATTCCTGGATCTCCTGGGTCAGCCTCTGTCGCTCCTGACTGAACTGGGCTTGTAACTGTTGCAAAGAGCTCTGTGACTGGGAAAGCTGCATCTCCAGATTCTGCTTCAGTAAAGAGATCTAACCCACAACAGAACAGCAAATATCTGTTAGTCATTAATAGTAAAATCAGCTCTAAAGAAGACATTCAAAAGAAGAAAACACTTGAAAATTTAAAGCCAGTGCTAGCTAAAAGACAGACAAGCAATGTCATCCATGTACTGAATTTGTTGTTAATACTATATGCCAGAGATATAACAATTACATTTTAATTGTTTTGTAAAGGTCATCATGTTAGTCAGTTCATACTACAGCACTACCCGTAACAATTTTTCATGGCCAAATTATCAAAAATTATCTCCAAGTTTTATACAGAGGATCAATAAAAATGACACTATCAAGGTCTGAAATCAACCACTTGATGGCTAAACTATTCTTCTGGGGAACAACCATTCTCCAAGGATAATCTTGCACTTGGATAGGGGAGGACAGCCTATCACATCGACATTGATGGATTTTTGTATCTTTTATCACAGCTATATCACAGAATATGCTGAGTTAGGAGAGACCCACAAGGATCATCGAGTCCAACTCTTAGGTGAATGGCCCATATAGGGATCGAAACCATAACCCTGGTGTTATTAGCACCAGGCTCTAACGAGGTGAGCTATCTCATATGTTATGGTCCTATCTTACTGGTAGTTTTCTCATTTAGAAAGAAATGGTAGCATAACATTCTACATCACAAATAAAAAGTAACACTTGATGGATTCCCCCTCACATACCCTAGCTCAGTAAGACTATGAGTGACTTTTATGCTTATTTTCAAGATCTAAGATATCTGAGTCACAAATAACCCATTTTCTTAGAAATACTTGATTTTACAAATGATACTTTTCATCCAACAAGAATTAGAGTATACTGTGTTCCTTCAAAAAGTCCAATTTTATTTTTATAATAATATTATACTTTGTTCTTCACATCAGATACCATCTTTTCAGACTGAAAGTACTAAACCTGTATTCCCTTTAGGGGCAAAAATGAGAGGGATACCCTCCAATTCTGGAAATAAGATTTAACCAAAAGAGAATTTTGCTACAGTGACTCAAAGGAAGGAAAATAAAATTTCCATGCGACAAAGAATTTGAAACAGTAATGATACTTTTCAAGCCTCAGAGCATTACATAATATGCAATTATAAGTGAAAGTCTGATAGTGTCATTTGATTCAGCATTATCTTAAAATTAATTATGACCAATTAATAACGACATTGCACATCATTTTATTGCGTTAGAGAACATTAAAACCCACCACTTAACAAAAAATTAATAGAAGCATACCAAGAACAACTTGCAGCATGAACATTCTTGTCAAACACGTGGGTTTAGTTTATTTTTCAGAAAGACACAGCTTAAGCAGATTTGAAAAAAAAAGCTACACAAATAAAAATTAGCAGTAAAACAACAACAAAAAAGCAAATTAATTGAAATTAAATCAGCATGGCTTGTTGTATTTCAAATTCACCAGGTCTTTGTGTCTGGGCATATACACTCTACCTTTAATATATACTCTATCAACACTACTGTACATCAGATGCCTTTGAAACAGATCAGCTACAATTAAAGGAGTATAGTGAACACTACATTCTGTAATGGGAACTAATAAAACTTTTTGCTAAGTACATCAAATATAAATTTCACATACAAATTGTACAGTGTCAGACCACAGTTCTGTGTAATTCTGTCTTCAGAATGGGCCAGCCAGGATTATTCAGGGAAAAAAAAAGGCCAAGGCAAAAATGTAGGGACTTTGACTCCAAAATCTACCTGGATACAGCAATCATTCTCAAACCAGAAGAGGTATTTTAGGGCAGATTTACAGAATAAATATTAACAACCATTATCTGAACCCACAAAAGCTTTTAGTATGCACAATATCCTGTGCCAAATTCCCTGCAGACATGCCAATTTGACATGATGATCTACAATACTTGAAACGTAAAAGAGTCAAAATAAGTTCCCCTTTCATTTACTCTAGTATATCTGTGTTTCTATAGATCTCCATAATTTCCCTCCTTATACCCTTTGCTATACTGAACTGTTTTGGCTTAATTAGTTGCTCCTTGTATGAAAGATATGAAATATCTATTATCACATTTCTCCTACTTTTACCCCTTCTCTACTATTTCTTTTTAAGATTAGGAGACCAAAACAGGATAAGGTATTTGAGGTGAGAATGAACTCTAGTTTTATATAGTGATTTATATGGTTTTACATGCTATGTTCTCTGTTTCTCTTCTATATTTCTAATGTTTTATTTCATTTTGTGACTTACTGGGCACTGAAGTGATGTTTTCATGGCATTATATACCATAGTTACCAAATCTACTTTCTCATTGTAACAGGTCAGGGTAAGGCTCATAATTTTACACAGTAACTTACAATTTTTTTTCCTTGTGTATCACTTTGCATTTATCTACATTGAATTCCATCTGCCACTTTATTGCCAAGTCCCTTGGCTTTTTACAGCTGTTCTATAATTCTTCAGCCCTTTTCCCACCCTGAATAAACTTTCATGAGCTGCAAAGTTTCCCACCTTATTTATCAAGAACTGTCAAATGAAAATACATTGTGCATCTGTTTAACTCCACTGATAATCTTTGATCACTGTGGTTACACTATATTTAGTATCTATTTTTAAACTAGTTACTTATCTATACAAAAACTCATATAGTGGAGTTTTAGTTTTCTCAGAAGCCCCAGAACTTCTTGGCTGATCTCTTTCAGCACACCATGGCCAAGGCTGCCTGGCTGGTCAGACAAAGCACCACATACAGTATTTCAAAAAATAATAACTCAACAACATACTGTATTTTTTTCTCTTTACCCCTAGAACCTCACTCCTCTGATGTGGCAAGTTTGCACCATGCAACTGCCAACATGGCCAGCTCTGAATTTTCACATATGCATCACCTTCTAGTATTGTAATGTGCTATTGTCCTTCTTCTCTAGGGAAAAATAATCTATTTGAACTCAACTTGCCTTTGGTCCACCCCCATCCCCATCTACTCTAATTCATCGCACATTCACTGCTGGCCTTTCTCTCTTTCCCCACCTTTCTGTAAGCTCAGTACTTATCTGGGTCCTTCTCTTCATCTGTAAGACTTGCCTTTATGTTCCAGTTCTCTACCAGCCTACACCTAGCAAACCCAGATCCTGTCTGGAGGTCTGTTTATCCCCTGTTCTTTTAAGACAACTTATGCTTCTTTAGCTTACTTCAGTTCCTGTTTAATCACCATCCATAAACTCTGAGGTTTATTTGGGCTTTTTTTGTTTATTTCCATGAGACCATTACTGCAACTTGGCTCTAGAACCTCCATTCCTTCTCTTCCATCCATCCCATACTCCAGTATCTCTTCCTCTCCTCTCCTTTGCTCTTTTTCTTCTTCCTAACTTCATTTTTAGTATCATAGGAATGTGCAGTTAGGATAGTCTTAAGAGATTATCCAGTCTAATTCTTTGCACTAGGTGGGCAATTTATACACAAATTATGGCTTAAAAATCTCATATAAAGAAAATCCCACAATTTTCACTCCGATCCTGTTCCTTCTCTTCTAAGTGCCTCTGGCAGGAACACTGAGATACTAGACAAATACTTTGCCCATTCCCATTTGTCCCTTTCACTATGTTTCTGTCCCTCAGCTTTCTCACCACTGTTCTATCCTGTCCTGTCCTGTTCACCACAACGACCAAAAACTACAATTCTAGAAGAAGTCCTGCTCAATCCTGCAGAACCTCAGGTAATTTAATCATCACACTCTAACAAGCCTTTAATGCTAATGTTCAAATGGAGTCAACCGTGGTAACAGCCAAATTTTTATTAACATGATATGAGAAAGAAATGTATTTTTGGCTTGAAGTTAACTCTGTGTCTCGTCTCAGTTTCTGCTCCAAATTCTGGTAATTCTCAGTATATCATTTATAAACATTCAGAGAATGGGCCAAGGACAAAATGATTTTCTTTTAATTTCCTTCTTAGAAATGCAGAAAACATTTTAGCTGAGAAGACCAAGAAAAGTCTGACCTCTGTCCAGGAATCCATGTTAGAAGAGATTGGGAATACATAAGAGCAGTTCATACTTTCATCAGATTAAAGCGACTGCAGGATCACAGCCTGAAATGAGTCAATGTCCGGACATGTCTATTTGCATCAATAGACTACACAGAAAATAAAGGACAATGAGCATTAAATGATGCTAACAAGCAAGTCAGATTAATGTACCGTTCTAGTAATTTTTTTCCATGTTGAAAAGCACAAAAAGTTAAAAATCTGAGTTTTTTTAGAAGACCACCTATTTTTAGACATTAGTCTGATTATTCAGTACACTGACATCCTTAAGAGATTTAAGAGAGAACATTATTTTGAGAACATTAGTGCCTCCCTTTGCATGTCTTTGGACCACTTTTTCTATATACCTCTGTATCGAGGATTCAAAAGAAAACAGGTCTCAACACTATTCTCTGAACTTCCAATACTTTTACCCATGGTTTTCATTGCATTAAAAACAATTAGTGAGAACTTTAAACATAAAATAGAAAGAAAGAATATTTTGGCTACAATTAAGACTTGCACTGCAAAACTGCAAATTATAAGAGCATCAATCTCATGCTTTGTAGAAAGCTCTGCAATACATGTTTGCGCTGCCCACAAGCTTGCTTGCGTTAACAATGACGTAAAAATGCTGCTTATGTTATGACCACGCACACAGTGTCTGATGCCCAATGATATGTACATGGTTACACAGATGAACAGATGCAGTACACAAGCTTTTCATAACTAGCGGCACACATTCTCCTCTCAAATATTACCACGTTTCCCATTTCGTAGGCTAAAGCTCTAAAGCAGTACCACAGGATATGCAGGTTGATTAGTGCAAGCATGCCCTGTTCACAAGCTGTAAGTGCAAATCACTTACATTGCTGATAGATTTATGCAAAGCTTCACCGAGACAGTGCCGCTATGAGGAAAAGATCACAGGAATAAAGGAAAACATTCAGAAATCAACTAAGTAAAAGAAAAAGGGATAAGGAAGGAAGGGTAAACATAGAACATTAATATAATTTGATCAGAGGAAAATAAGTTGAAAATCATCTGGAAAAATAAATATGAATACGTTGCTTTGACTCAGTAGATAAACTACCAAACACAGAACAGAATGATGTGGTTTCCCATGTTATGTTTTGGACACACAGAATAGCATTATTTCTTTCATATAACATTACTGTATAGTCACATATTACACAGCTGAACACTTTTGAAGTTATTCACTTGTTTTCTCTTCTCCTTTATGCCAAATAATTTTAGGATGAAATCATTAAGTACACCAATTTGCATTCCTATTAGAAAAGACGCTATAAAAGGATGCAATCAACAATCATCTGCGTCTCTGAAATACCATAAGCATATCAAATACATCATATTAAAGATCAAATTTTGCTGCTAAAGGGCAGAAGATTAGTCTGTAATGAAGACATTTCTATTAAAATACTTCATTTTTTTTTGAAATTCAGAACGTGGTGGGTATATAAAAGACTCTTCCTAAAAGTCTCCAGCAATAAAATGACTTAATGTATCACTTTATACTAGTGTTGATTACTAATGAAAAGCAAAAAAAAACCCAACATATTGCCAAGTAAATGCCCTATGAAGCATTATTGATCATACAAATAATATACATCATTCATATATATATACATAAACGCCTGTGTGTTTTTATGTATGGATAAGCACACATATGCACAGAACAGAGCCGTCAGAAATTAAGTAGAGCAATTTCAAATTCCACATGACCACTTCCCCCTTTTGGCCCAGGTCAGTCAAGAACATGTTTTTCTCCAGGAGACAGCAGGTATTTTGACACCAGCCTGGCAGCCTATAGGTGGGAGTTACTAGATAATACTTTGTCAAAATACAAAAAGAAATTGTTATTCATTCTTGTGAATCTGCAAAAAGGCACAACGTAAAAATACATTACTGTGAAATATCCAAAATGAGCTAATTAAAATTGTGAGAGTTATAAGCAGCGATTTCCTATGCAAGGGCAAAACACTAGGAGGCATCATACACCAGCAGACAAGACAACACACTGGCAATAGCTTTGATTCCAGCACAGGATTTTGACAGTGCCAGTCTGAACAAATCAACCTAATTTTGCTGTGTTTCCCTTCCTCTCTGTTTCGTGCTGTTACGAGCAGGAATGATCTCTTGCAAAATAAATATTAAGTGTATAGAACATTTTGGACTTAATATCGGTGGAAATATCTAGGCAGCACTGTGGTACAACTAAGGAGTATTTATATTTTACACCTGAAGCAGAAGGGTTCATATTGTTCTACACTGAAGAGAAGTTCCAAGTAAAAGTACTTCTGGGAAGCTGTATTCTGAAGTCTACCCTACTATAAAAAGGCCATTTAAGAGAGCTGCCCCCCTGCCACTTGCAGAATAACAGATTTCCTTCACCAAGAAATTGGTCTTACTTTGCCGTCAAACTGATCTTACAACTAAAAGTGCTAACATGGGATAACCATTTTAATACATGTGATTTCATCAAATTTAAAAGTTTACTAGAGAGCTGGAAAACAGATGGAACTATGACCTCTTGGTGAAGATTCTGCACCAAAACTTTCCAGTTAAATTTGTCACAGACTTTTTAGGCTACATCACTCAAAGCAATCTTTCCACAACTCATATCTTCTGATTTTGAAATGAGATCAGAAAGTACCTTGTCCAAAAAAATTAACTACTAACTGCTCAGATCTTACTGGCAAAAAGAAGAACATCCAAAGACCAAAAAAGTTATTTTTTAATAAAGTTGAACTTGTACATTTCACATTCCTATGTGTTATAAAAAGACACCCAGCAATGTTGAATACACAGTAAATACAGCTTATTTATTTTTAACAAAACCTGACAGACACAAGTACTTTAGTGATCTGGAAGTCTAAGTATCATACCACTATTCAAAAACATTTAACTATAGGACAGCTAGCTACACATCAGTCTGGGAAAAGAGACTGGAAAAGATGATTTAGAAGTCAAACAAGAAAATCTTTAAGCGTAAAAATAAAATTATTTCATTCAGCATAGCAATAGAAAAAAGACCTCTGATAACAAACTTGGGCAATAAATGTTCCTGTACAGAAATAATACTTGAGGAGTTTTTAATGGTATTCAATTTATTATCAAATGAGATTTTGATAAAAATACATGTGTATTTTTATCAAAAGGATGTTTGAAAAGATTAAAACTAGCCTACTTTATCTCAAAAACAGTTAGTGGTGTTTGATCACTGAAATCAAACAGGTATTCACTAGGATTATTATTAAACCTGACCGAAATCTACTTTTTTCATCCTTTATTCCTAAAACCATACACAACAGGACTATAGAATTAGATAGGCTGGTCAATTGGTATGGAGGCTGATTCTAGCCAAACATGTAGCAACATAATCAGATGCAGCTCCATATTGAAAAGCATGGAGGACACATTCAGAATGCAGAACTTCAAAATAACGCTTGCTTAAGTATTATTAAAAAAATCAGTACAAATTCAAAACATCCTCATGAGTACTTCCACAGCAAGGTCCATGTTCTGGAGAAAAAGTGTTAAGAAGCAAAAAGAATGCAGACATAATTATTAGTCTGTATTTCAATGATGGGAAGTGATGAGAAAAAAAAAACCAAGGGAAAAGGTGGGTTTAACTATCACTCTGTTTCTGCAGGCTGGAATTCAAGATTTGGTTGTGATGTTAATGTGGTATAAGAAATCCTTGCTCAATTCTCTTTGAAATCAGACTGTAGAGGGGGTGTACAAGTTAATTAATTTGCCTCTTGGAGGTACAGGAACTTCTGGAAACATCTCTATTTGGTATATATGTATTAGCTAACCTGATTTCACTTGATTTTGCTGTCTCATTTTTCAGTAGAAGTATTATCTTCTCCACCCTCAGCATATGCACAGGTAAGGCTCAGATGTAACCAAGAGAACTTCACCATGACCCAGAGGAACAGCAAAGAGAGATGCAGCAGAGAGTAGAATACACATCTTCATATGGAGCATGTTTAGAACCCACTGATCATTGCAGGCTATTCAGCAGGACCGAAAGATTTTGCACATACTATATTGGACAAGGTTGGTATTCCCACCTCTTTTTCAAGATCCCTCCTAAAAGAGCTGAGTTTTCAATTTAGTTGGGCCAATCTGTGTGAGTAAAGCATAGATTTAGTGATATAAAACTGTTCAATCTGTGGTTTTGCTTACTGTAGTGAACAGTTGCTCTCACGGGCCATATTTGCTGATGAAATGGTGTAATTTTCCTCACAAAGGACATTTACTGCACTAGTGACAATTTCACATTTCTATTCAGTTACCTTATTTTCTGCAGGACATTAAGTTATCGAATGTGTGGAAGTTCTCTGATTATTTCTCTGGGCTAAAAACTACTTTCAAACAGATTAGAGAGGCTTGACACTGAATTTCAGCATCAGTTTTCAAAGATCAGTTACATAACACTTTTTCCTCACTGACATTTCAATGTCAAATTGTGTCACAATCAGATTTTGTGGTACAGTTTACTGAATTTTCAAAATACTGCTGACAAACAGGAATTCTTGAATAAAACCTGAGACCCTAACTTGGAAAGGTCCTATTTTATCTGCTTTATCAAAGCAGATCTAGATTGCTACACAGTCTTTGCTTCACTTTAAGATAGACCTCCCATAGCTGCTGCTTACCTTTCTGAAGAAGAAACCCTATGTGTGTCCATTATACGTTAGTAAAAGAAACTAGTTTCTGAGGTACCTGGTGAAGAAGCCAAAGGGACCTTTGGCATAAATCCATTTCATCCAGCTAATGACAGCAACAACAACACTAAAACTCTCCCTCGAGATATGCCTTTCATCTGAAGAGAAAGACTGATTTGTCAGCAGATGTGCAGTCTCTGGCTGCGCAGTGCTTACGCGACAGATGACTCCGCAGAGATTTGGAAAGCAGCTGTTTGCTACAACAACGTTTTGTACTTGGCTCAAGGCTTGTGACATGCTAGGAATTGAAGAGCTACATCAAAGTTTGCTCTCTATGACTGGTAAGAAAAAGCAGTATTTGGAGTCCTTTCTCTATCTCAAAACCCAACAGTTTTCTGATGAAGAAAATGAAGTATATGTATTACATTCTAAAATTTGTGACTATGTCTGGGATCTAATTGCTCCTGATTTCCTCCTGGTTTTGTAGCAACTATTAGGGAAGGTGCTGCCTTCCAGGGTATCACAGGGTGCGGAACTTATCGTGTTGCTTTAGAAAGATGGAGCTGTTCTCTTTTTCAGTTGTAGTTATTTGTCAAACTTCTAGGCAAAATGATAGAATGGGTTGGGTTGGCCTAGGGGATTTGCATATTTGTATCCATATGGATTTTAGAATACATTCTTTTAATCTGGCAAACTGCAGGTTCAATTGTCAGAGGAAAAATAGGACCATTTGAATCTCCTGATAATTTTTAAAGGTTTTGGAATGGTACATTTATTTGTCATAAAGCTTTCAGGATTTTAAAGTTTATGTACACACCTTGACTAATTCTTCCTCAAGCACAGAGGTATCACTGCCTTTAATCTAGAATCCGCTGAATTTTAAACAAATTTTGCCCCACCTGGTAAGTTCTCTTTCGTTCCTTCCAGGGTCTGCTGTTTTTATTGGTTTTGAATGAAAATCCAAAGACATTTGAGCAAGCATGGAGCAAAAAGGCTAAAGGTAATACACATACAAATATAGGATTAAAATTTATTTGGGGGGATGGTATTACTGTTGGATTTGACTTATATTTCTATTTGCCCGTTTTGGAAGCATAAACTTCCAAACATCAAATTAAACTCTTTACTCATGCATCATTTATTACATACAGTACTAAGAATTTAATGTTCTTCTCATCTATTGACAAAGAGAATTAAAACAGTTTTCCTCCCTCCTCCATATTTGCTAACAAACAAAAACTGCTGGCATTAAATTTCATTAGAAGTTTAGGATCAGATAGACAACTTTCTTTGGATATGAGAATATCAACTTCAAACATAGCCTACATATATTTTTAAATTCAATTAAACACAACACCATAGGACAAAAAAGAAATGAAATTAAAAAGAAACCAAAAAAGAGATGGAAAAGAAGCTCAGTAACATATTTATTCTAAAACAGAGCAATGAACTCACATTTGTTAGTATTCCTACTATGTCCTACTGAAAATAGTTCGAAAACACTGATTTGGTCTGTTTCTTTTGTTTGTCTGTATTACTGAGTAGCTCTTAATTGTAAATAGTCTTTAATGAATTTCCTCCCTTATATTCAGAATCTTTTAAACAAAGAGTAGAGCTAAATGGGCTCACCAAAACAAAAGGCTCATAACAAACAGCTGAATGTTAGGCATTTGTTTTCATTTCAGACAAAACTACAATGACCAATGTGGACGGAAAAAATGCATCAGGATCACATTTCAGTATAGAATAGAGAGCCCTGAACAAGTGGGATTCCTTCTTGAGAAGTGGACAGTCATGAAACCAGGGGAAGCACCCTCAGTAGCTGGCCCTCAGGACTGCAGTGACTCTGGTCTACATGATTATCTATATGCTCAATACACTAATTTCTGACTTCCTTAAAGCACAGATGTCCCACTGTACTGGTTTAAAAGTAAATTGGCAAAAGAAATTAACCCAGCTCAAGGGAGATTACAATTAAGAGTTACAATTTACTAAAAAGATTACAATAAATACAATGATACAGAGAAAACTGGTTTCAACCCACACAGATAGATGCATAACCCAGCATTCTGGGACAAGAACAAAACGGTGTTTGTTAATCCCAATGCTGAACAGCATATGGCCCACCCAGGCGCAGAGTACAAGGAAAGGAAAACCTGTTGGTGAGGATGATGGTTGCAGTCTTGTCAAGAGTGGCAGTCGCAGTCCTCTTGAGGCTCTGGTCCTCCTCTGGATCTGACTAGTGGTACCAGAAATCCCAAAACCCAAAAATCATATATGCTCAGGTTCAGGTGGGAATGCCCAGTACCTCCCCCAGGGTGAGGAGTTTCACAATGGGTGATTTAACTCTGTGAGTCATGGGATATTTTTGGAATTATTGATGGTCTAGGTCCTTGCAACTGCCTGTTATGTCAGTCCCTAATGGCCCATTAGCAGGCATGACCTCTCAGGCTGGATGTGAAGGTGCTAATGACTCCCTGGATGGGAGTTATCACAGCTGAGTCACTGGTGTGAAGACAGAAGCATTTCCATGCCTCGCAGGGTTCCTTAACACCCAATTTGTAGCCTGAAGAGTCAAGTGTGCCCTGGGCAGCTGCTGCCAACACCCCATTATTGAAAGTTCATCAGAAATGACGCAGATGATGTAGAATACACAGTTTTGGTTATACCCACATAGTGATAAACTGGTCCTGGCCCCTATAACTAGGACACCCACATAGAATACAGGAGTACCATTCTTCTAAATCAGTGGTGAGTGGCAGGATGTCCACAGACACTGGATCTAGGCAGAAACTCCCTAATCTCCCCTGATTCTCTGTGAGGCCTGCATAAATTGCAGCACAGACTCATGACCAGAGTTTTGAGAGCTGTACTAACTTGTCAAAGTTTTCAAGAGTCAAAGCATGCTTCTTTGGAAAAACAGATATCTACTGATGAAAGAAGGGGCATAAAACCTTATCCTGAACTGCATTCCAGGGGCTCTCTGTTCTTTTCTCCCTCATTGGCATGAGTTTTCCTTTTTATTCTTTTGAATTTCAGCATTTTCGATTTTTAAGTGCTTTTTAAATCTTGTCCAAAGTCCCTGACCATCCACTAGATGTCATGGCAGCCTTACTAGTATTCCTGAATACAAGAACTGCCAAAGTGAATTAGGAGGGACTTACTTGAAATTTACCTTCACTCTGCTTCTGACAGACAGTGTGGTCAGGACAATATCAAGTGACAGGAGGCTGAGTAAAATGACTCTGTGCTGAAAGTTTATCTCTCTTCTTTTGGGAAACTGCTACAGGGTATATCCAGGCTATTTCCTGTAGAAATTTGCAGCATCCATTTGAGAGCAAATCTACTAATGCAAGGATTACCCAGGCTGTACACCAGTAATCCTTGTGCTGGGGAAGAAAGGAGGGTTTCCTGATTCTGCCAATCTGAATACACATCAGCTCTGCAATAAGCACCTCCACATGGGCAAGACGGAGCAATAATGGCCTCCAGCTGAAGCCTGATCAAGTCATTTACAGATGTTCACAGGAGCTCATGACTTTTCTCAGCACTCCACTCCACGAACAAGAGTATACTCAGGATTGTAAGACAAGTATTGTAAGATTGAGTTTGGAATTTTCTGAAAACTAAAATTTGAATAATGTATACATCAGAAGGAAATATTTACATTTTTATACAAGTCAAACTTTCTTCTATTTACTTTAATAGTTTAAAAAGGAACACACCATTACACAAATAAACCATATAGGAAACTTCAACATATTTTGCAAAAAAGAAGAGAATCTTTGCAGTAGGAAAAATATACAAAAGTTATGAAAGCCTATGTGGTATACTTTTGTCAATTCTCACTGTACTAATTCTGATATTTCCATTCAGAGAAGACTTCTGTTGTGAAAAGTTGACAAAGTTTAAAAAGAAGGATGTCACATTAATGCTTGGTCATATATGAAGCTACATAAGAATGGAAAAGCTACATATGGGAAAAAGTGCTGACAAAAACATTTAATTTACTGAAACGCGTTACTGAAAAGTAATGAAGATGGGAGAACCAATATTTGCTCAAATATAGAAAAGCCTTTCCACAATGAGGATACTTGATTCAGTTTACAGAAAGAAACATTTATCACAAGAAAAAACATGTAAGAATACACATCTTAAAATGTACATTTCAGTGCCCAGAATTGAAGGTTGCACAAGACAGAGCCAAAAGAGAGAACATGCTCATGCTTTCAAAAAAAAAAAGAAAATTCCTGCTATTTTATCTATGGCTGAAGCTTTCTCAGCAGTAAAATGTTTTTGAGAAAAGTGTTAAAACCCCATTATACAGCTAAGAGGAATGGAAACGAGCTAGCACATCCAAATTCATTGCATATTTCATGATGAAACTCTCCCATGGATTGCTGTAGAAGTACTAGGTGCAATTTACAGGGGAAAAAAAGGAAAAGCACTTTCTTTTTTTGTATTCCAGAACCATTTCTCATATCAGCAATAAGAACTACACACTTGGTCTCTAGACACTGATCTAGTTAAACTACCAACCACATTTAACTGTAAATGGTGAGGATATGAAACGGCAAGAATGTGTTTAAGCACTTAATCAGCTGAACAGCATTTTATCTCAAGAAAATTACTTTACTCCTAACAAAGCTATACTGTTAGAATAACGATAATCCTATATGCATTCTACAAGGCTCCACTTATCATTAGCCTGGTATAAAAACAAAACTATCACCTAGCTTTATGCATCAAAGGTGCAACAAACAGAAGTGGCAGAAGTTTATAGTTTAGTATAACAAAATCAAAAACCCCAAACCAGCTTAGTATACTGCATGGGCATAAATTTTTTGATTGAACTCTTTGTTTTTTTTTAAATTGTTAACATTTTTAGCTGTGTCTCTTCATTCAGTTCTTCCAGCACCAGTGAGCAGCATTCCAAGGTGGGCATACTCTATGCTGTATACTTCTACAATATAAGTAACTATATTTAAACCTATTTGTTCAACACTTCAAATACATAACCATTCCTGTACTTCAAGTTAGGTGATACATGCCCTTGTAGCTTGTTTTTAAATGAAAACAGAGATGCATCAATACCTAATAGAAAACTATGTACCTATATGGATGAGGATTTAATTTCTGAATTCAACATTTTTAACAGCATTTATACAACTAAATGTTGAAGCTCTAGACACTTTCTCAACATAAAGAACACATGTAGGCCACACTTTTTGCCAAGGCAGGAGTTTACAAATAATTTAGCAAAGACCTTTGTCTTGCATTATTTTGGTAACTCATTGTATCATACTACTGGTATAGACCAGACCACTATTTCGAGCGTAAAAATCTGAATTGTAGAAAGCGGAGCTGGATCCCTTCTCTCTTCCTAATTTTTACACAGGCTTCATGCCTTTCAAATGGGTTTTAAATGCATCTTCCCAAGAATGAAAGCCAGGGCTGGGTGTAACAAATACACAATTCTGCAGCGCTACTGCAGTATCTGAGGCTGTTCTGGTTTAGTGTAGAGTTTCTAAAGCATATTTTCCAGGACTACTCATTTCAGTACTTTATCAATGAACTGGAGGAGTATCTGGAGGAATATCCCTATGGAGTTTGTGGATGACACCAAACCAGGAAGAGTAGAAGGTGGAGGATGACACAGTGGAGAGGACACAATACACTGAAAACAGGGCTGCCATTCAGAGGGACCTATAAAGGTTATAGGTATGGGCCGATGGGAACCTCACAAAATTCAAGAAGGACAAAAGCGAAATCCTTTACATGGGATGAACTAAAGCCCTGCATTGGTCCACACTGCCTTACAGATGTGCTTTGCATGACCTAGTTGGCAGGTCATCATAAATATGAATCAGCAGTGTGGCCTGGCAGCAAAAAATGCCAGCAGCATACTGGGCTGTACTTTGAGGGAAAGGAATCAGTCCCTCCAACCTGGCACTTACTGCACATCACCTGGAGGGCATATTCTGTCTCCTCCTCCAGTTCATTCATCTTTAGTACAAGACACATGTTGGTAAACTTGATCATGTTCAGCGGAGAGCTACCACCGAGATGACTGGGACTGGAACCTATATCCTTCTCAGGAAACTGTTCAGTCTAAAGAAGAGGGGGTTTTGTGGGACTTAATAGCTTTCCAGTACCTATGAGGTGGTTACAGAGAAAGTGGACCCAGCCTTTTTACAGTGGTGTACAACAGGGCAATGAGAGACAATCATAAACTGATACAGAGAACATCCTGTCTAAATTTAAAGAAAAACCTCACTACAAGGATAATTAAGCCCTAAAAGAGATTACTCAGAACCTGTGAAGTATTTTAAAATTATGTTAAAACTACAGGAAGTTTAATATATCCTTTTCAAGAGAAAATGCTATTTATACGTAGAAGTAAAGAAAGTAAATGAAGCTTGAGGGTTGTGTAATGTGAAACTTAAAATCAAATGAGCCCAAGTCTTATTATGTTAATGTTGTAAAAAGTAACAAACCAAGAACTTCGAAAACCTCCAGCTTTTATGAGCCTAAACACAAGATTTCACTTAAATTCCCCTCTCAGCAAAATATATTGTTACATCCTTCTGCAAGAGGCTGTATAATCAAGAGTATGTTCAGTTATTAGACTTCTCAAATTAGATAGCAAATTAAAGCCATCCCACAATAACACCCTGAAATCACAGTCATTTAATGAGTTTCAAAATCTGCTTCTCTTACTTTAAAATGTATTTATTCGTTAACAGCTACTCCTTCCAACTGGAGTCAATAAAACCAGTAGAACACAAGCATTCTAGTTATCTAACATAACTGAGATTATATGTTGTCATCAAAAAACCTCAGTATTCATACAAAATTATCCCAAAATCATGTTCAAAATCACTTAGAAGACACAGCTGTCATAAATGTGTCATAGTAACTGAGGGACATTTTGACTTTTCAGTGACTTGTACTGTGTTATTCTTGAAAAGATAGGTAATTATTATTTTTGTAAAAATAAGGGATACCTCTGAGTCCAAACAATTAGCATTGGCAGATACCTAACAGTAGAGCAGGTGAGCAGACAATCAAAAAGATCTTGTAGTGAGACATGAGACTGTCAACTTCTTCCCCCAAAACTGTAAAAAGTTTTATTCACATTTAATGTAAAGAATAATAATTGAATTATGTTAATATATTTTGTAACAATTAGGTTAAAGAGCACTATGATAAGAAATTAAATTTCAAAGTCAGATGTCACAACCAATTCACTGCATTTAACTGGTAATAAACCACCTGCAGCTAAATTGTAATGGCTTTCCAATTCTCAAAGACACCATAGTTACCTGGTCTAAAAGATCTTCAACCTTTTTTTGCCATCCATCCCTTGCTGCGTTTTTCTCACGTTCTTTCAGCTGCAACAGTTGAGTCATGGCTGCCTTCTTATCCTCTTCGTGCTGCAGCCTCAGCTCTTCACGAAGCTTATTACATTCCTGTCTGAAAACAAAGGTCAAATAACTACAATGCAGTGAACCTGGTGCAAGAAGTGAAAAAGAATTAAGATTTCAGTAATAATTGGAAAATCTTTGATAATAACAGAAACATTTGCTTTATATTTTATTTAACATTACATTTGCATAGTTTGTTATTAAAGAATAAAAGGGAAAAACAAATACTTGCCGAAGATTTTCTGTCCATTTTATTTCCAAGTCACGTGCCATTCGGTCAACTTTGAACTTTTCCTCTTCCCTCATGGCAGCAATCATTGCCTCGTGCTGTTGTCTCTCCTGATCTAGTTCTCCCTGCAAACACAAACTTTACAATAGAGACTGATCAGCAGCAAAAACGTATTTTACATCTTAAATGAATATATGTATAATAAAAATACCAGTTACAATTGGCTCATAAACTTGAGCTACAACTTCTTCAGTGTGTAATTCCTAATTTTGCACAATTAATGCCTATATATCTGCTGATACTTCTTACTTGTGAAATAGAAGTCTGTATTCCCATAAAAAGCAATTTTCCAATACGTCATTCCGCAAGTAATCTTATCAAATACCATTACGTTGAACCACGGAATAATTTATGTTGCAAAAAACCTCAAAAGGTCATTAAGTCCTGTTCAGAGCAGGACTAACTTCGGAATTAGAGCAGGCTGCTGAGGTCCTTGTCAAGAATGCTTGGATTGTTTTAATTTTTTGAAGCATCAAATATTCAGTATTTGAATTTCAAAGCTTGAGCTATCTGTAATTGATACAAAGTTCATATACCTTATATCTGTTTCTTGACTGGACAAACCTGCCAGAAACAAGGTTTCCCAGTCTGGACACAGAAAACATTTAAAAGTCCCATCAATTGTTATTCAAGTTTTCCCAGACTAGAATAGCAGTAGGTACTACCTAGAAATCACACTTACAGGAATGTTATTCATCAGTGTTTGCTTCACACATGAGAAGCAAACATGGCCATCTAAATTTAATGGGACTTTTTAAAATGTAGCATTTCTATATATTTTAAAATCTGTTAACATAAATGCTAGTGCAAGTAAGCTGCTATATATGAATATTTAAATGTTTTAATAGGTGAAGAAAGCAATACTAGTTCATAAGGACATTAAGATAAACTATGAAAAATACAGAGGAAGTTATAAATTTTAATATGGTACATATTGAATGACAATAGATGAAAGAAATTAAAAAAAAAAAATCAATATCCTGCTTCAGGCTGGTTTTGTTAAAAGATATGAAAACAGTTTCAGTAAAAAAGTTTTTTTTAATATTTGCTACTCCAAGCATTTCTGTGATCTTGTAAAATGTACATTATTTACTGAGGAAAGAAAAAGGAAATGTTTACTTAGTATTACAGTCAATGAGATATTGACAGACTAATTGACAGTTCCAGTTCTATCTAAGCCAATTAAAATGACAATATATTTGTGCCTAGACAAATTAATTGCTTCACTGGTACAAAGTAATCACATTTTCTAGGTGACAGTCTGCTATCTTTTAAAATGTATATTTAAACTATCCTCAAGTCTCTATTGAAATTCTAAATTCGAGACTGAAATGAAGACTGTGTCCACTACTCAAGGAAAACATTAAAAAGGTTTCAGTGAATTCTAGAGCCTGTAAACTCTGGAACTTGTTTTCCAGCAAGACATGAATTATCTGGAATAGCAAGGTTGTAACACACATCCTTTTTACATTCTTGTGAATTTCTATCAAGCCTCTGAACATACTTTGGCACAGGTACTATTTGCACTAAACACAGAAAGATGTGCTTGCAGCACTACCTATTAAAAATTTTCTGACAACAAAAAAACACCTACCCTGAAACAATCAACTATCTTCTCTGCTTGAACTAGAAATCTCTCTTTTAATGAAGCCACATAAGACTCCTTCAATAACGTGTACACTGTGATACTTCTTGCCATTTTAAAAAAAAGACCAAAATCACTGTGACTTGTGCTTTGCACAATTTATTCTCTAACATTACAGTTACCTCAACACTATACAATGAATCTGTGGTCTCTCGCAGTCTTGCTCTAGTTAATTCTAGTTCTTTCTGGAGTATTTCCTGGGCTTCTTGAAGACTGGAGATATGTCCTTCTGCAGTCCCAAGACCTTGCTCACTTTTTCGTACTAGGTCTTGCAGACGACACACCTATGATAAAACAAAGAAAGCTGTAATTTCCATAATAATTACTAATGGCAGACAAGACAACCTGGTTTCATTTTCTTCCAGTGTTTTTCCAATTCTGAACTATGCAAATTTTTAGTTGCACAGCCTGTTCTCCTTTAATATCACTATGTTTCTGTACCCCGAAAAAATCCTGTAATATTGGAAAATCAAAGACTCACTTAAAGGATTTTTGCAAGTAAAAAAAAATAAAAATCCATCGTGTGTTTGATGCACTTTGCAAGGTTACATAAAAGATGTGAAGTCTCCTCTAACTTTACTGTGAGAAAATATCTTTTATGCAAATTAATGAGAACCATTTCAAAATATATAAACTCTATTCTAATACATAAATTAACTTGTGCTACATACACGTTTCTCTGTTTTCGGATTGCTAGCTGTCCACAAATTAGCCTGGTTAAAGATCAATCCAATACCTGTAGAGTGTAATGTTATAATTTCCTCAACTGCTTTGTAACAATACACTTTTTTTCTGCCTGTCTGTGCTTCAGCTCCCCAGCTGCAAATGATACTATACTTCTTTGCTTCAAATAAAAATGTTAGAGAGTCAACATTGTTCACCAGGTACAGGTTAAAAAAAAAAAGCTTTTGAAGTATGTAGGCTGGAAAAACTGACTAATGGGAGTCAGGGGAATCCAAAGAACAGCAGCTAATTGGAACTGAATGTGTAGCAGTAGTCTATGCCATCGCCTTTGTACATTGAGATAAATTTCCATCACAGTAAGTTAAGTGTTTCTGCTTTGGTTTGCAGGCATGAACAGGTGAGAGTTACAACCACTATCTCTGTTTGTTAGAATAATTATATGCACATACCGTTTATAACATACCCAGGGGCACTACTCCTCCCTCCCATAACTCTCTCCCTCTGGAGGCAACTGTGAAATGTTTAAAAAGAAGATTTCCTCCTTTCCTTTCAGAAAAGAATAAAAAATTTCTTTGGCATGACAGTTCTCAGAGAAAAATTAATGTAAACTTCAGCACTCAGTTCCGTGCTCCTTTGCATTACATTCAAACAAGAAGTAATTCCCTACAAAGCACTACTACCTAAAGCAGCATTCTTTCATGGAAAAACTGCCCTGAAAACTGTATTGATATCCTGGAAGTGTACTGTTATCTATGTATCTGCATGAAACGTGAACAGCAGTCCTGTAGATCTAAAGGATATGGGAGCATGCAGGAATGCCATTCATAGGGCTAAAGACATATTCTGCTGACAAAGCAATGCTGGAGGCTGTTTAAAATGTTCCTGAGTAAAATCATTAGAAATCCTTTGCATGGAGACAGCAAGTCCTTAGATTACTCTGTCAAGTGACACAAACAAAGCATCTTTCTAAAAGGTCTTGGCTGGTGTACAGTGGAAGGAAACAAACCAATAGAGCCAAGAGACAGCCTCGTCCTGAGATGCATTTGAGAAAGCCACTATCCTGACTTAACCTGAACTCTCAAAAAAATCTCTGGCAAGTATTTTGGATTACACTGTTCTTAAATAGCTTAGTACTAGGAGCAAGATTAACGAGGCTTGAATCTTCCTCATCCTTTTGCCAATATAACTGCCACCAAATAGTCCGTCAAAAAGAAAAGAGAATGGCGTGTGGGTTAAAAAGCAGCTTTCTCAGCAGGGAAGCTAGAACTAAGCTGATATCCACGGAAAGTAATAAATACATGCCTACTGCTAAATGACTTCCAGAAATTAAAACAAATCAAAAAAAAAGAAACAACAGTAGCAATGTAAGAGCTGAGCTAATGATGTGCCAAACACATCATAGGGGAGCTTTTCCCAGGTCAGTGAAGGCACTGAGAAGCTGTTGTCAGTTGTCAATAGTGATCTAAGGGTAAGCTGTGGTTGCAAGTGAAGCACCTATTTCATGAGCTCAACATAAACTTAGTAATAAAATCAAACATATCTCTTCCGTACTATACGGAGTGGATTTATAGACCACCACAAATTTATTGCCTGTACACTTTTTCTCATTCTTTCGATATGCAATATACACTATACAATATTTATTCTGGCATAGGAATTTATATAAACTCAAATACTAAATAGCAGCTGGCTCTAATTCACTGTTTTAGTTTAGGTTAGTCTTCAATTTGTTAGATACGCATTCTTAATTCTGTTTTCTTAATTCAGTATGCTGATGAATTTTTCAAGCCTGTACTTCATAGCAGTTAAATAACAAAAATTCTTTCTTAAAACATCTGGAGTTATTTCCCTCCAGGAAAGAGCAAGTTTATTGCTCATGAACCCAAGAGAAGCTAAGAAAGAGTAGCTAAGTTTAAGCCTACAGCGTTGAGAGACAATGAAAGGGCAACAGTGCACTCCTCAGATCTAATCCAGCAACAAGGAAAGGTAGCATACAACAGAGAAGTTACAGCTAAAAAGAAATAACAAAACTTTACTTAATTTTTAAATGAAAATGAAGTTGTGTATGATTTTGTTATCATAAATAACTAATACATCATATTTTCATCAATGTGAATATAGGTAAGCATACTGTTAAAAAAGCAGGAGCAGTTCCAGCTTCAATTAGCACCTTGTCTGAGCTTGGATGCACTGGCAAAGGCATACACAACCATTAGGAGGAAGCACAGTCTCCTGTTTAACAGGTAATTATGACAGACCAATCATCAGTGCTGCTGCACTCCAAAGATGGGAGGTTCAGCTGCTCTCGTAGTATGCAATCTCTGTTATATCTATCTATCTGGTAGGTACTACTCTGGAAGTATATATTAATACATATTTTCAGAATATATACAGTAATATATAATAATAGATTAACATGTATATTAATATAGTAATGTATTGATATATTATTAATACAGCAATATATATTAGCACAAAAAAGCTATACTTTAGTAAGTTAATCTATACTTTCAGAACGGCAGTCTCTCACTTAAAAACAAGCACTTTTGTTCTTAAGCTAGTTTAGCATTTGTGCAATTTGCAAGCCTCCAGAATAAGATACCTGTCCTCCCCAGAACTTGCACTGCATAGAAAACAGTAAAGAAAAATGTTACTGCAAAACAGTATTTGAATTAATGCTTAGGTCTCTCTTAGAACACACACCGAAATCCTATGTAGGGCTTGCTGAACAATGAAGCTGATGGAAACTCTTTTCTGGAAACGAGGTAAAAGTTTCAGAGAAGAATGGATTGTTGTTCTTGATTCAGTAGAATATATCTCCAGTATAAAAACATTATATTATAAAAAAGGTAATGATTTCAAACTAAAAAAATTAAAACTGTATTGAAATATGATACATTTAATATTGATTGCATATAACAAAACATTGCAAATAATTTGGGTCTTATTGTAAGTATTTAATATAATCTTTTGATGAAAATATATGAAGATTATTTTCAAGTCAGGTAGCTGACCAGAATTTCCAATATATCATTTGTAACTAAAAACGGGTTTAAATACTGTTTATTTCTCTCTGTCTCCTGACATATTTAGTGTAGGAGTCTGTGTACCTAATGAGAACATAAGCACAGTTAAAAATGAAAAGCTGTTTACATCAACTGTTTTATAACTCCATCTCTTGCTTTGTTAATTGTGTAAAGCACAACAAAAATCAATGCTCAGAAGCAGTCAAGTAATTTATCATCTTTGAAGAATAGACCCTTTTAAACAGAAATAAGGCACTAAACAGACTGAAGAGCATAGTCCTACCTCTGTCCTGGACTTTAAGCACAAGATCACTACTGATGAAATGTGGTCTAGCACAAAGGACACGTAGCTGAAACAATAAAGTTAACCCTTGCCTCCTGATTGGCAGAACTCAGTTTCGTTGTCAGCTCTTCCTTCATGTTTTCCAGCTGCTGTCTGAGCTGATTCTTATCATCCTCCAAATGCAGTTTCTCCTTCTCAAACTGCTGCTCCAACTCCTTCAGAAATAGGACGGATGGAAGAATATTAAATACCTGTCATACAGTCATTGCAAAGTACAGGTGTCCCACATGAAAATTATTCTTACTCGCATAAATATTCTTGAGCTCAACCAAGAACCACCCTTTCCTTAAACTCATAAAACATGAATATTTATTTCCTGTTACAATGGATGTCTTAATTTTTCAGTTTATTTTCTAATACAACATCTTTGGTTAATCACATAATAAAGGCAAACAAGTCTTTCTTCTCCTTTAATTATGAAAATCATTAAATCTATTATCTACTTGCACAGTTTTTCAATCTGAGTTGACAGAAGTTTTCACTTTTAATAAAATTATACTGATAATGTGCATGTCCCTTCAGCCTATAGCCATCTATTTCCTACAAGTAATCCCCACAGAAAATAGTAAATCTGAAAATATGGAACAAGCTCTGAAGTTTTTCAGGCTATTACAATACACACAAAAAAAGGCTTATACTGTATCTATAATATAAATTTACATAGAACCAAAAGAAATCAACAATTAGTTTCCAAGTTTAACTACATGGAAAGAATCAAGTAACACCTCTGTTTTCATTCAGTCTCTGTGGTGTACCAGTCAAATTCTGAAAGTAACTGTTGAATGAACTATATTTTTCTTATGTGAGCCTATGTTGTCTACATATGTTAGAAACCTTTCTTTTTTAACAAAAACTACAAATGTACACTCAGCTTTATTAATATTCAGAATACCTTTTCAGAAGAACAATTTGTTTCACAAAATACATTAAAGGAAACATATTAATTTAAAAAACTTTATTATATATTTCAGTGAAATATACTATATAATTTATTATACCACGATGTTTTATTGAAGAAAATTAAGGTTGCCAAACAAGGTGCTCCAGACTCATGTCATACACCAGTTCAAGGCTTTCTATGCAGCTACAGAGGCTCCTTTATTAACTCCTTTCTAGGGGCTCAGCTGTAATACAAGGCTTAGCACCCATTCAGTGCCTCTGTGTAGCCCTGGGCTAAGGTTTCGGAGAAATCAATAATATCTCACAAACAGCTACGAAAATACACAGACCAGAGATGAGACAAAACAAAAAGTACAACTGCACGTATTGGAAAGGTTGTGGAGACAGAGTTGGGGGAGAGAGAGAGAGCGCTCAAGTACTAAAGAGGAAAAAACAGTCATAAAAAGGTATGAACCTGTAAGGAAAACTGGGGAGCTGCACGACAACAATGCAGTGTCATCCAGCTGACTCCAAGAAGCAATAGAGGTCAAGCCTTCCTCACAAAAATAAAGACTCCTCAAGTGTTTTGTGGGGAGTGTAAGCACGTTAAGCCTAGAAACTTGTTAGTTCTAGCACTACATTAAGGTATGTGGTAGGCAATACATAATTTCTGTGTAAACTGCTTGCACAATCTCTTCCTTCATGGTATAAGGTGGACAAAGTGACAAAACAAAGGGTTACACTGTCACTAACACTCTGCTACACAATGTTAACTAACAAGTGCCTGTTTTCTTCACTGATCCCAGATCAGTCTCCAGGTGGGACAAATGCTCCTTGCTCAACGAAACTTGATCAGTTTGTCTTGTTCACACTGAAATCTGCTGCCTGCAAAATTCCACTAGTGCTATTTAGACCCTATTCTGATAACAGAGCAATTAGTTCCTTGATGATACTTGTCAGTACAGCTGTGCAGTACTGCAAAATTATTAGCAACTCTATTTTCATAATCCTCCTGATGCCATTTTTACAGCTCATTTTATAGATGGAAGAATTGAAGCAAAAAAAGTATTTAAGCTGTTTCTTGAGTCCTACTCTAATTCTGTAGAATTCTCTTCTATTCCCATTTTTTTCAGAACTTTCCAAACACCAGATGCAGTTCCCAGGCTTCCAGTCCTAATAAATCCTCATATCCTCTGTCTCAAGGCTGCTGGTAACCATGCTTCTTCCTCTCACTGAATTCAATTCTTCTCTGCATTTAAGCCTTACTGTTTTCTTCTTTGCATTACTTAAACACAAAACATGTGCTTAGTGAGACAGGTTTGACAGAGGAGCCAGTGAAATCTGATTAAGATTTAAGATCAGTGAAATCTGATTAAGAATTACCCAGATCTTGATCCTAACTTCTTTTCATAGTTAGTTTTCCCCTGTTAAAATCATTTCACATTTGTCACATTTATAGAAGTGTTCCCTACTTCAGATAGTTTAAAGATTTAAGAAAAAAATATTTTTTGATCCTTTATTTTCACATTATTTTAATAACAAGAAAAACATTAGCCATGTCCTAATGTAGTGTCTTTTTGCCTTTCTGGACTGCCTATAAAAATTTTAAATAAATGTTATCATAATATAATCTTTCACCTCCTTCAGAAGAACTAATCTTGATTGATACACCAACCCTTCTGAATATGGGTCACAAATCCCAGGAAAAAACAACTATACTTGAAAAGACAGCTGCATAAGTTGAGAGTTTCTCTTCTGTATGCAGATAAATGACAGTGCATGTGCTTTTTTGGCAAGACATTTGTTATTTTAATAAAGGCTAAGCAGCATCTTCAGAGGCCCAGCAGACCTACAGGTAATTCCAAATTAAACTTGCCACAAAACAAAACCATGCAGTACAAGATTCAAACTGTAACATTTGATTTTTGTAATGTATCTGATTACTAAGAAAACACAAACCTACCATCTGCAGTTTCTTCTTATCCTTATTAGCATTACTGTGTGCAGCCTCAATTGCAGTATGGTGTTTCCATGCCAGCTCTTCTAAGGTCTTGGAATGAGCCTCCTTTAACTGTGCAGCCTCTCCTTCCAGTCTTGCTTGCAATTTTACCAGCTCTTTCTCATAATATTCACGTTGTGTCTCCCTCGCTTCATTTACTTTCTATAAAATACAGGAAAAGTGGTTAGGGTTAGAAAGTGGTAAAAAAAATCTGAACAGTAGGGTTAAAAATATATAAAACTATTACTGATGAAATAAATCTACAAAAAATTAACCTCCATATAAAACAAACTAAGCAAACTCTAAGCACCAAGTACATAATTCAATAACCAAAAAGGTAGTTTCAACAGATCTATGCAAAGCAATATATCCTTACTAAAAATCTACTTTTTCCTCTATTTAATCTGGGAAAACAGCAATCAGGTATCAAGCCCATAGAGTATTTCAGTTCAATATTTTCAAACATGTTTAGTGAATTTTCAGCAAATGGCTTTTTAAACTGTTGTTAACCATTTCACATTTGCCCTTCCTGAGCCACTTTAGATACTAGGCATATACACATGAAGTCATAAATCAAATGAAATTGCTAAAAGATGTCCAAAGCAGTCTGAACAACATCTAATCTGACTTCCTTCTAATTTTACTTTATATTAGTCATTCTATGTTGATACATGAGACATACTTGAAACATAATGGTCCTAGTCCAGTCATGTCAAACAAAAATTAAAATATAGTTTATTTTTTTTTCTGTGAGAATTCTACCTCTTTTATTTTCATTCAACTAAATCCAGTAAGGTGTCTAACCTTCTCCAATGCCAGAATTTGCTGCCTTTGTCGTTCATCCAAACTCTGTGTTTTGCTTTGTAATAGGTTTCTTTCCTCTTCCAGTTGGGACAATTTTTCCTTTAATCTAGATTTTTCTGATTCCAAATCTCTGATTGTAACTTCTTGAGTCATTTGAGTAGCTTGAAGCATTCCAATGTGACCTAAAAACAAAACAGCTCTTTAAAACCTCACAGTATTGGTTTCATGGAATTGAAGTGCACATTCATACTCCAGTGACAGAACAAATATAGTGCAGGCTTGCATATGGACCTCCCTTGTCTTCACTGCAATACTTATCTTCCTCCTCTCCACTTCTCTCTTTTTTAGTTTTATAAAATATCCAACAACAGTAGAGCACTTGGTGCTGGGACTCCTTTAGTTCCAATTTTCCTGGTTCAAAGTTGCGTATTGACTGCCAAGAGACAGCAGAAGTGGGCAGTACTATGAACATTGACAGTCTATCTTAAGAACTTACCCACCTAGAACCACATGTTTTTACCCCACAATAAGCTACACAACAGAAAGCAAAACATTGACATCTAAAGGTAAAGATGTTATTGTTCTATCAAACTCATAATTTAGCCAGCATGCCAGATGCATAGCTTTAGCTGTTGTAAGACTTACAGAATTATGCTTTGTTTATTCTGGAATAGGGGTATGACTAAAAGGTGTAACAAAATTCATTCTCTCTATAGTAAAATATGATCTAAAACCTTGCAGGTTAAAGAATTTTTATTTCCTTGTATGTATTTTTAAAAAAACAATCAACCAAAAAAACCCCAACTTCAAACTAGACAATATAATCATCTGTCCTCCACATAACCAGTGGAAAAAGGTTTATGATTTCAGAAACTTTTGTCCTTGTTACCTCCTGATGTATATATCTGTATTATTGAAAATACTACCACTAGGTAACTGACTAAAGCAGTGAAATTCCTGTTATGCTGGGAGAGGCTTTGGTACAAACAGAAGACTGTTTTGGAAAAGAGAATGCTCCTAGGTTTGTTTGTTCAACTGAAAGATGAGAGGTATCATTTACTCAGAATAAATTTTTTTTAATTTATTTTGTAGTAGCAATTTCTACGTAAGACTTTTTTTCCCCCTTCTCATTTTATTATAACCATAAAAAATTACAAATTAGTTGAGTTTTAATAACAGAGGATGGCTTTTAAATATAAGTTACTAAAAATAGCTAAGAAAATGGACTTTGTGCTACCATTTCTCACAAGACCAAATCATTGAAACTCACGGTTCATTTCCATCTGTGGTTAAAAGCAAGATGTGCCAAAAAGAAGGCTGTTTTAGACTTTGTTGTCTATGAACACTGATGTGAAAAGAAGAACAGTAGGATATATAATGAAATTTGGAAACTAAAAATGCTTCAAAATAGTTAGTATTTTCATAAAAAATGCACACCTCTACTTGTACTAAGCCCTGAAGAATTCCATGAATAATTTTGGCATTTTTGTTTGTAAAATTAGAAGCTGAAGAGAAAAACTTAAAATAATGGGTATTCTTAAGTTCTGTAACATTAAAAAAAAAAATAAATCCTTGTTTCAAAAGTTCAGCTATTTAAGAAAGGTATTTTCAAACCCAGAATTTCACAATGTAGCAAGGAGAAGAATAATAGAAGAATTTTAGTTTTTCAGGAAGTATGTCATGTATATTTTATTGGAAGCACACACACACACTGTTCTAGAGCTTTGGTCCTAGCAATACTGCCGCACAAAACAGGTTTCCCATTCCTCACGCACTACATGAACGGTACGAAACACAGCAATTTCCTTTCCAGTTGGGAATCTTAGGATAAATGGAAGAAGAATCTATTAATTGCCCAAAATAGACTCCATACAGTGTTCTGAAATTGCAATATGATGAGTAAACACCCTGTATGGTAATTAAGTATGAGAATTCAGTTTCTCTGAGGCAGGATTTTTGACAGTGTGAGCTGAAAATCAAGGAGATGGCAGTGGGCCAGCGTCAGAAGCCATTTTCAAACAGACTGGCAACCAATTACATCACATGGTGATGGCTTGGTGGCACCACTGTAAACTGGGACCCTGGTTCATGTTGCACAGTGGACATACTGTAAAACAACGATATACTGCTAACAGTGCCACTGAGCTTGGCAACAGCAGGAAACACTGCCATTTCTGGTAAAGCTAAAAACTTCAGTGCCAGAGGAGACCAGGGCTGGACCCAATCACAGGCTAGTTGACTTGATGCCATCAGTAATACAGAAAAACAGTCTGGATATTTAAGCTTATTTCCACTACATTTGGGGTGGCCTGGTGAACCCCTCACATGCTTCTGCCTAAGGAATGAAACGGTAATGGCTGAAAAGTGTATGAGAACAGGGTTATTTTTGCCCCCAATGGTCTCAGGTCATGAACTTTTCTGAGTTCCTCACAAAACACCTGTTTGAGATACTCTTAGCAGCAAGTCTATGCCTTTTAGCTGTTTGCATCCAATAGGACCTTGCAGTCTTGGGCCCCTGCTGGCCACTATCTTGTTCAAACCCTGAACAGGATCAAAGATAAGCCAGTGCCTTTTTTTCAGCCCAAGACTCTACCTATCATATAGTTGACCAAGTTCTTGGGCCAATTCCCTACCACTGAGCAGTTCACTAGGCAGACAATGCCTAAAGAGGGAAAACAGCCAGATCTGAAACCACTTTTTGTGCCTTTCCACATGCCAACAAGCACAAAGGAGTGAAGAAAACAGCTATAGTGAAAATCTTAAAAGATTTATTATCCGATAAGCTGCAAGTATTCTGACAGTAGGTATAAAGCAAAGTGTCAGCAGAAAAGAAAAGGCAACTGAAAAAAGATGGAGAAACAGGAAGTATGTCTCACTGACTATGTGGAGAACAGACACACAGCAGAAGCATTCTGTGTAAGTACACTTCCAAGGCCTGGAAGATACACACAAGCCATTCTAGTAGAACATTCAGACAAATAAACACACAAAAATGTCTTAAGTACAGTGCACGTGATATCAAAAAAATGCAAAACTGTCAGAAATTGCTATGGAAAACATTAAACAGTCTTTAGGAACTCTAAACCTGCACAAGGCTGAAAGAAAAAGAAAAAGCTAGAATAAAAGGATGAAGTTCACTTCCAGATTAAGTTACTGACATACATACTGGCTTTGAGAACAAGATCAGTGGCCTGCTGCTGTAAGCGCTCTCTAGCAGCTGCGAGCTCACTTTCCACTTCTTTGTGTTTGCTTAACAATGACATCTCCTCCTCCTTCACATCATCTAGCTGCTTTTGAAGAACCTAGAGGAAACACGTAATACCTATTATCATCATATAGAATCATGTAAATTTAAATGAGCATTAGGTAAAAAGGTACAGAAAAGACCTTTCAGCAAACAAGTTTTATTCATACAAAAGCCAATATAGTGTAATATTACTGCCATATTGATTTTGTGTTTTATGTAATGCTTAAAAAATACTTTTGGAAAAACAAGATAGTAAATACATGGCATGACAATAATGCATAAGAGAAATGTGACAACATTAAAAAAGGTATATAAAAAATAAAAACTATAAAATGGTCCACAGAATTTTGTGGCCAACTGCAGACATCTGGTTTCTGATATCTGAGAGTTTGTCACGTTAAAAAATACATTATATATTCACAGCAGTTTATAGTGTTCTTCATTGCAACCTAGAATGTTTAGTATTGACTCAGATTAAGCTGCACATGGATATACATAAAATGAGAGATGGGCATTTACTTAAATCAGATGTTCCACAGGGGTTGGTACTGGAACCAGCGCTTTTTAGCAACTTTCTTGGTGACATCGACAGTGGGATTGAATGCACCCTTAGCAAGCTTGCAGAGGACACCAAGCTGTGGAGTGTTCAATGCACTGGAGGGAAGGGATGCCAGCTAGAGAGACCTTGACAGGCCTGAGAGGTGGGTCTGTGCAAACCTCATGAAATTGAACAAGGCCAAATGCAAGGTGCTGCACCTGGGGCGGGGCAATCCCAAGCACAGCTACAGGCTGGGTGGAAAATGTTTTGAGACTCAGCCTGAGGAGAACTTGGAGACAAAAAGCTCAATAGGACTTGGCAATGTGCACTCACAGCCCATATAAAGCCAACTGTTCCCTGGGCTACCTCAAAAGCAGCATGGCCAGCAGGTGAAGGGAGGGGATTCCACCCCTCCAGTCTGCTCTTGTGAAACCCCACGTCCATGTCCAGGTGTGGGGCCCCCAACACAAGAAAGACAAGGACCTGTTGGAACAAGTCCAGAGGAGGCCACTAAGTGGCCACAAGGCTGGAACACTTCTCCTATGAAGACAGGCTGAAGTATTTGGAAATGTTCAACCTGGAGAAGAGAAGGCTCTGGGACAGGCCTTCAAGCAGCCTTCCAGTACTGAAAGGGGGACTATAAGAGACTTGGAAAAGGACTTTTCACAAAGGCATGTAGTGACAGGACAAGGGGGAATGGCCTCAGTCTGAAAGAGGGTAGGCTAACGCTAGACATTAGGAAGAAATTCTTTCCTGAGCATGGTGAGGTACTGGAACAGGCTACCCAGGGAGGCTGCAGACGTCCCATCCCGGGAGGTGTTCAAAACCAGCCTGGATGGGGCTCTAACTAAGCTTAGTGGAAGGTGTCCCTGCCCATGGCAGGGGAGTTGGAGCTAGATTATCTTTACGCTCCCTTCCAAGCCAAACTGTTCTGTTTCTATGATTCTAAACTTTTAATATGCTTTAATGAACTGATTCACAATAGCACATCTTGGATAGTGTGGCGATGTGTTCTCAGCCATGCAGGAAGGAAAAAGAAATCTTGCTCTGTTTTAAAAGAAAATACAGATTTCTTATAATTCAAGTTACTGAAACAGTAAATAGTAATTTCAGAAACTAATTCAGAAAAGAGACCTGGAAAAAACACTGTACAGGACATGGAATGAAACACAGACACCAGATTATGCATTTGATTACCTGATCCACAGCAATCAGAGTAGGACCTGACTTTAAAATCTGCTACCAATACTGTATTGACCCTCCCTATTGCAGGAATGATCAGCATACAGTGGGTTTCCTCTTCACTGCAGCTTGCCAGAAACCCACCTCCTCAATGTAGTCAACTAAGAGGCAAAAGTTCTGCTTTGTCAATTGAACAGAATTGGAAATTAACTTTTGGAAGGTCCCCTGGGAAACTGAAAGAAAGTATTCTGAATGCAACGTCTACTAAAGGTAGAAAGTCTTGTTTTACTATACCTTACACAAGGAAGGATAGTCCAAAAGATGGGCTGGAATTAGACAGTAAATGAGAAAAGCTCATGTCCATCTTAACTTTACCCAACGATGCTTCCAAAATTACTAGGAGCATCACATTTAAGGTATGCAAGTTAAAGTAACTACAAATCCTTTTCCCCAGCCTGAGTTTGTTTTGCCTGTGATGGTAACTGGTGAGTGATCTCCCTCTGTTCTTATCTCGACCCACAAGCCTTTCATTATATTCCCTCTTCCCTGTCCTGAGGAGGGGAGTGATAAAACAGCTTTGGTGGGCACTTGGCATTCAGCCAGCGTTAACCCAACACACTAAATAAAATTGTGTTGAAGTTTAACCAGGTAAGCAGCTAAGTATGACACTGTCGCTTGCTCACTATCTCCAAAGTAGGATGGAGAAGAAAATCGGTTGGGTAAAGAGAGCAGGTTGAGATAAAGACAGTTTAATAAATAAAACAAAAGCCTCACGTGCACAAGCAAAGCAAAACAAGGAATTCATTCACCACTTCCCATGGGCAGGGAGATGTTCAGCCATTCCCCAGAAAGCAGGGCCCCCGGAAGGCAAACACCATCACTTCAAACATCCTCTCCTTCCTTCTTCTTCCCCCAGGCTTATATACTGAGCATGACACCACATCGTATGGAATATCCCTGTGGTCAGTTCGGGTCATCTATCCTGGCTGTGTTCCTTCCCAGCTCCATGTGCACCTCCAGCCTCCTTGCTGGTGGGGTGGGAAGCCAAAAAGGCCTTGACTCTGTGTAAGCACTGCTCAGCAATAACTAAAATATCCTTGTGTTATCAACACTATTTCCAGCACAAATCCCAGACACAGCACCCTACAAGTCGCAATGGAGAAAATGAACTCTACCCCAGCCAAAACTAGCAGCATACTGAGAATGTGTGCAGTATTTCAGTTACTGCTTGTGAAAACATGTTAATTAAACAAATGAGTTTAAATGTAAATAAATGAAAAATTTTAGAAGACAATAAGCAAGTATGAGTGACAGAAAATTAAGTTTACACACTCCAATTACCTCAACCTATCAGCCTTATGGAAAGACAGCATAAATGAGAAAAGAAAGTCCACAATCGTGGGAACAACACACCATCAGTCTCACCTGAACATTGTTTTCTGCTGTACCAAGAGCCACCTGAAGTTTTTGGCATTTTTCCCGTAGACTGGCAGCTTCATCCTGGACCATCTGCAATTCAGTTTTAAGCTTTCCCAGATTCTTCCGTAACATACTTTCCTGGGCTTGAAATTCTTTTCTTAGCTCCACTTCTTTTTCTTTGCAAGCATGTAGACTTTCTGCTGTAAAAAGCTGAGATCTTTTCAAAGAGTCAAGTTCATGTTCATAGAAGGACTGTGCTTTGCTGAGTTTGCCTTCATAGTCCTCAATGAGTTTTTTTCTTTCCAGCCTTAACTCTTCAACTTTACTGTTCAAGTCTTCCAGCTCAAGCCTATGCAATTCCTCTAGTTTTTCTTGCCCCTTACTTAAGGTAGCATTCTGAGTCTGATGAGTCTTCAGAAGTTCTTGAATCTCAAGCCTGTGGGCAGCTTTTAAGTCTTCCAGAGCTGTACGCTTGTCCTTCTCATACTGCACTTGCAGCTGTATGAAACTGCGTAGCCTTTCCTCAAATTTCTTTCTGATCTCTTCTACTTCCCTTGACATGGTCACTACACGTTGGACATGCTGAGCTTCTGCACAAAGCTGCATATCTTCAACTCTATCCTTATATGCTTCAAATTCCGTCAAGGCCTGATGTTTCATCTTTTTATGATCTTCTAGAGACTCTTCCAGAACCTGAATCTTTCTCTTGAGATCCATTTCTTCCGCCACTTTACTTTTATACTGCAAGATCTTCTCTCTGGTCTCTGCAAGAATTTGCTGAATTTCTTCTTCATGAGCATCCTTAAGGGCTTGGATAGCTGCTTCGTGTTCATCATTTTTAGTGTTCAAAGCATATATTACCTGTAAACATGAAATAATATATTAGAGAAAACACATTCTGGTTATCAGCTAAATCCTAAGAAGAAACCACCTAGGCACTCTGAAAGTTACTTTGACAATCTGGCTTGTTTCCATCATACAAGTAAAACACCAAATGTTATTATGGATGTAAGTGCATAAATGCTCTATTAGTAATGATATTCTTATGCATCTTGTAGAATAGTTTTTCTGTACTCTTTAAACCCATAATTTTCCTGATGAAAGTTTGCATGTTGTTGCTGTAAATACTACTGTAAAAAAAGCACAGTCAACACATTTTAAAAACCCCCAAAATTTATTTAAAATAATTAAAAGCATATTCTAAAAAATAATTTGAACAGAGGTCTTCTGTTGGAGAATAACACACACAGTATATATCACAACAAGAAATTAAACTGACACAAAAACCAAGTTTCAAATTCCTCCTTTCCACATGCTAACTGTTGTTAAATATTTCATTTCAGAATATGAAAGAGCATCTAAAATGCAAACACTGGTTGTTTTGGTTTGCAAGCTTGGTGGTTGCTCAGATACAATTTCACTTTTGACTGCTTATCTAGTAAGCATTCTGTGTACGTGGATCTCCTAAGGTCTAAGGTCCCTCACTACATAAATTCACGAACAAAGTAAGTCAGCTGAACAGAAAAGTTCAGGGCAGGGCAGCCAATAATCTGGGGAGCCCAGGGAGTTAAGCAGTTCAAGAAGGCTGTGAAAGCAGTAAAACCACCAACTTTCAGTGAAAGTTTTAAGATAATAAGATATATCCTATGGGATATTTTGACTGCACCACAACATAGTAGATCACCCTCTTGGTTTTTAACTAGGAAGTTCGGGTAATTATGTGTGAATGTAAGAGTCTATGTATGTATCAATGAATAACGTATTCATGCAATAGGTGGTGATAACACAATCTTTTGTGCTTCAAGAACTCCAGCAAATGTCCCCACCCTTCCCAGATATCTTACCCACAGCAATGCTCTAAAACATATCTGGGGGAAAAAAAGTTGTCTTCTGACTGGTATATATTGTATATTTTAAAAATTAACTGGAAGCAACAAAAACGGACAACAAAGAAGCACCAGGGGATTTTTTAAACCTTTTCTTTTTTTCCATGAAGACAGAACCTAGACCATTCCTCAATTGGCATTCAACAGGGCAACAGAGGAAGATGATGCTGACTTGCTCTCAGGGCTGAGAGATATGAAGGAGATTCAGAATTGCTCTCCTAGCTCTAAGCACAAAGCCTCTCTGTTCCACCTAGAGAAGGTATCAACAGTCAAGTGTTCAGACAAGCAACAAACCTCAAAAGAGTTCTTCTAAGTGAAAAAGCAGATTCAAGATTTTGGCCATGCAACATAATGTGCTCTGTTTTCTGGTGGTTTTTTATTTGGTTGGGTTTTGTTTGTTTGTTCGTTTTAACGAAAGTCCTAACACATATTCTAAACCTTATGTCTGAAACAACAAACATACCCCGTTCTGCTAACTGTGACACAGAAAGTTTTAGATTAAAATAGAAAAAAAGAAAATAGAAAAATAAAAAAGTTCTGAAACAGTATTAGATGTAAACAAAAAACTAAACAACCTCACTCAATTTTATATAGCAAGTAAATAACTTATAAATACCAAAAAAGACACTTCAACTTATTCTAATTCAATTTTTTTAATATATGTACATGCTATTTAACAAAAGAGGAAAAAATACAGGTTTTTCATAGCTTTCATAACAGTTCATAAAAATGCTTTTATCTCTGCAGTCAGCAAGCAGACTTTCGGCTTTTTTCCTCCTCAGATTAAAAAAAACCCAAACAAAACAAAAAACTCCTATTGTGAACGAGATTCATGGTTAAGAGACTCAAAAAACTCCACCAATAAATTACAAAAAATGACAATTAAACAGTGCAATTCCATTAGCAAAATCACTGCAATGCCCTTCATCCAAGGTTTCAACCTTTTATATTCGCATTGTTTTTGATGATGCCAACAGTATCTTCTGATCAGAAAGCTTTCTCCTTCCTCCTGTCAGCAAGATACAGTGTCAGCTATTGGACCTAATGCTCCATTTGGGTTTTTATCTTGCATGAACAGGACTTAGTTTTGGTTAGACAAGCTGGACAATGTGGTTTAAAAAGTACTATAAATAGAAATTTCACAATTAGAATCAGGTTATTATAATAAACCCTAGGTCAAATCCCATACTCAAAACAATCCTTGACCTCTGTGTTTGTGCATACAAGTGCCATAATGTTCTTCACTTCAGGCAGTGTTCCAGTCTCAAGTTATGAGTTATGCAGCACTACGATCTGCAGAAAGCATAAATCAAAGTATTTTCAAGGGTATTATGATTTAGCAGCGGGAACCTCACTGAAAATTCCAAGTGAAAAATATGTCTATAAGCAATTCCAGATTCAGCAGGTATCTTTAAAATCTCATCATCGACTTGCTCCCTACAAAAAGCACTGAACATCAACAAATTCAATAAGCACCGCTCGTTCCCTAAATGAAGGACATGAGCATCTTATGGCAAACATAAAAATAAAATAAAATGCATGAAACTGAACATTGTGTCATAACATATGTTCTACAGCAGCCTGAATTTCAGCTCTATCAAGTTACTATTAAGCTCACTATTTTTAAAGAAATGGAGGAGTTGTATCAGATTTTATCTTTGAGAACTTGATGGGCTTGATGCATTAGCATAGGAACACAGGAAAGAAAGGCTGTATTAATTGAAGCAAAAGCAACTTAACAGCATTTCAATGAAAAGAAAGCAGAAATTGAAGTACCTTGGAACAAATTAATACATTTAAAGTTCCAGCTAAAACAAATAGTTCCTTCTCAAGTAAGCTTCTAAAAACTGAAAAGCAGTTAAAAGGTTGCAACCATTTGAGATAGGTAGACAAAACAAGTTTTGCACATGCTATTTTTAAATCAGAGGATGAGCCACTTGCTAAGCATGCTTGTAAATGCTTTTTAAAATGCTTTAAAAAATACTAGCAGCTTTTTCAGTGCAACTGCATAATACTAAGAAGCATAAACTGCTCATTTGAGTAATTCATATTTTTCCAGCTCCACTCTCAAAGCATCATAACACTTAGCAATTCCTATCGGATGAAAGAAATAGAAATAATCATGTTTTGCTGTATTTTCAGTCAGCATATAATTTCAGAGGTACAGACAGAACCATACACACTCCAAGGACGCTAAGATTGCCCGCTAAAGGCCTTAACACTTTTTACAGAAAACAGTAACAATAATTAACTATTAATAAGAATCTATGGAAATACTATAAACCTTGGACTGAAGATCTACAACAGAGTAAGTCAGTAACAGTAACAGTAATAACCTTGTTTATGCCAATAATTACTGGAGTGTTTAGTCATTGTCTGTCCAGTAAGGTGAAGCAAGTCAGTCACCGTATTAGCTCTAATGTCTTGAACTACATGGAATACAAACAAAATACGTGTTCCACGCTGTGGCTGAAAGACAAATGAGAAATACTTTTTTACTCCATACCAGATGTTATGAAGAGCTGACCACCTCTTGCATGGTCAGCTGTACTTTGGTTCCTGCCAGCAATTTAGTCATGATGGAATGCTTTTCTAATTACAAATGTGTAATTCACCTTAATACTAGCACCGGGTGCCAAATATATTTTGCAGCACAGAAAACCATATTCTACGATTCCATGAAAATATCTCCAAAAACGTGTGTGATTCATCATCTCTAATTTTACATGAAATCAAGAGCTGATACCTTTGAGAAAAAAACATCACTACACATCTTACACGAATATCAACCTTAGGACTCTGGTAAACCTTCATTTCACACTTGAAGTGCGGGTCCCTGGGTCAGAGCACTGTGTTCAGCCTCGTTCAGGTGAAGTGGTGTGTTCCCTGTGCTGCTGTCTGAAATACCAGAGCCTCTGGAGACATCCCAAGATTTTGCTGATGCTGCCAGCCTATGGAGTGAACCACACAAGTACAGTGCCAACAAGGAATTGCTTGTGTATAACCTGCTAATGAGTGGGAAGACGTGAACCAACGCTTACTGTCTGTGGGTAGGTAAGAATTGCTACACACAGGAAGTAGTAAAATACACTGGCAATCAGTAAAATGTGCAGTAGAATGCAAACAGAAAGGTAATTCCAGGCATTATAATGAATTAATTTTATGTAGAAATGTATCCTCAATAAATAGTCCAGAATGATCAATTTTTTTTGTTACAATAGCTGCTGCAAAGTAATGTTGCATTACTTTTCCCCTTTCCCCCTTTATCTGTTGACCAAATAACGCTAAATAATGAGATGTATGTTATATTTAAGCATTTATAATTTATATCTTATGATCAATAAATGTTTTATTTAACACAAAATAAATAAAATAACCAATTTAATACCCAGAAAAAGTTTGTCTTATGGGACAAATTTCTTCTCCTCAGTACATTATAAAAATGTAGTAATACAGGAAATACTTCAAAGCTACTTAAAACAGTCTTTCAGAAAAGCTGACCACAATCACAGAGGAAATTCTTACAAGTGCATTACTACATACAAAGTAGACAGCCAATTATAAAATGTACACAAAAATAATCCAAACCCCAAAACTTGTGTATGCCCATCTTTCTTCTTTAACCCCCACCCCATTTTGGTTTGTTTTTTTTTTTTGTTCCAATTAAAAACCATCCCTTTATCTAGAAAGATCTTTTGTTGCCTTATGGAGAATATTGCAAATAGAACATGCTTTGTCAATCCAGATCTTTGCATTGCTGATAACACAAACAGAAACAAACCTAGAACTTTAGGCTGGGATTGCTTAGATACCATGGAAAAGGTGGAAGGAAGGTACTTGTTCCTCAGCTATCTGGTTCACTGTAAGTCTTCCTAAATACCTGGCCCGTGCATTAGGGGCACCGCATCATGAGCAGAGAAGAGACAAATACAGTCTGCATTTGTAAAAGGCGTGTCCGCTGTCAACAGCATCTCCCCAAAATAGCTGGCCTAAAAAAACACTTTCACAGACAATTTATTATTAAAATATCCTTTACACTATTCAACAGCCTTCACGTGTTAGCTTAATTTATGACTAAATATTCCTTTAGAAACTCTGAAAACAAATACTGGATTATTTCTATTACAGCAACTAGCTTTCCAAAGTAATCTCTAATGACTTCTGTTTACAATTAATTCCTTAGATAACGATGCCATGAAGCTCAGCATAAATTCCAGGTATTGAACATGAGGAGATATCCATTATTACATAACCTCCATCCTTTGAATTAAGACAAATGACAACCATTTTTCATTTTCACACTTGTTGCTAAACATTTACACCTAATTTTCTGTCAAAGAGAAGTCTTGGTAAGTCAGAGACCATGCACTGTTCACCAACACCTACGCTGGTAATAAAACACAGGGGGAAAATTTATTTTGTGTTTCCAGGTTTCCTGATGTTTAATACCATATACATAAGGCATAAAGCCTCACAGGGGCATGTAGGCCTAAAGATGCCTTCTTCATGCTCCTCAATACATTCTTCTCAAGTACTTGTATTTTTACGTTTAGAACTGCCAAGTACAGATCAGTATAACATTTAAATACTTGATATATCAGGCATTTCTGTGTTTATTTTGTTTGTGTATGGCCCACACTGAAGTATTAACTCTTACTTATTTGTCTGAAAATCCCACTGGTTTGGAAGATACACCTGCATTTACAGCCCAGCGTATTTACAAATTACTATAAGGCCTGTACCTTAAAATTTAATTATCAGAAAAAGGCATGCCACATTCTAATTAACTGTGGTGTAGGAGATGTCCTCACCTGAAGAAGAGATGCAGGGCATGCCTCAGCACAGGGACAGAGTGGTTAGTGTGGCCAATTCAGTCATTCCCTGTGGCATTCTTCCTTTCTCGTGGAGTTGTACCAGACAGCAAATGAGAGGCCTTCTGGAAGCTAATAAGGAGCTTTATGTTACTACAGCCTATCTTGGAAATACGCATTTTGTCCACATCCAGGAACAGGGATAACTTTTATCAAGACAACCAGGTAACAGAAATCAAGAGCATGCCAGCAGGTAAAGCTACAGTTACAGAGCGCTCTGTAATGTGATTCAACAAGAGGAGCTCATTAGTTGCACCTCTTTTTATAGCCCATGCACTGACTAACAACATGAAGATGGGGTTCACAAGTTCAGAAGCGGTGCAGTCTGCTGCCTCAGGCTTCGGGGCCAGGACACAAACCCATGCGATCCTCCAAATGATTTTAGCAACCACTAGCGAACCAAGGAGTCCACCCCGTCACAAGGGGCCAAGTGGGCAATCAGGCTATGTTGTTCCTTCTGCTCTAGCAGCTGAGTGTTTCCAAGACTCGGTCTCCCCAGTGAAATACTACCTTAGGGGGACAAAAGGGGATTTGACAGAGGCATTAGCATGTATGTGAGGCTGACAGAAAGAGACCTTTGGGGGGAGCTCCATTCCATTCAGCAGAACAAGGTGTTTGACTGGATGCAGGGCGACCACTAGAGAACAGCTGGCACTCTGATACGGTTAGTAGAAAATTATTATATGGCTATCTTGGATGTGCTCCAGAAAACGGACAAGTGGGGTATTTTCCTCACCTCAACAAATTATAGTGGAGCAAAGGAATTTAAAAACTATACACCGTTTTCTGAGGAAAAAAAAAGGGCATATATCCCTTACAAATATTTATCAAAATAAAACAAAAAATAGGAGCCCTTAGACCTAGCTTTTTTCCCATTCAGAAAGCAAGACAGCAATTATGGAAAGCATACAATGTTTGATGGAAGTGAAAAAGAGCATACTAGCTTTCTGTGGCCAGGTTTTGGCAGCGGGGGGGGGCTACAGGGGTGGTTCCTGTGAGAAGCTGCTAGAAGCTTCCCCCATGTCCTGCAGAGCCAATGCCATCTGGCTCAAGGATGGATCTGCTGCTGGCCAAGTCCAGTCAATCAGGAATGATAGTAACGCCTCTGGGATAATATATTTAAGAAGAAAAAAAAACCTTATTGTGCAGATGAAAATCGCAGCCAGAGAAGAGCAGAGGGAGAACATGTCAAAAACAAGGTCAGTGGAGAAGGAGGGGGAGGAGGTGCTCCAGGTGCCAGAGTTGAAGTTCCCCTGTAGCCCATGCAGGAGACCCATGCCAGAGCAGACAGACGCCTGAAGGAGGCTGTGATCCCATGGGAGCCCATGCTGGAGCAGGGTCATGGCAGGGACCTGCTGACCCATGGGGAGAGGAGCCCATGCTGGAGCAGTTTTTCCTGGTAGACTTGTGAGCCTGTGGGGGACCCATGCCAGCCTGTGTCTGAAGGATTTCATCCCGTGGAAAAGTGATCCACACTGCAGCAGTTTGTGAAGAACTGTTGCCTGTGGGATGGACTCACGTTGGAGAAGTTTGTAAAGGACTGTGTCCCACAGAGGGACCCCACAGGGAACAGGGGAAAGCCTCCTCTCTCTGAGCAGCAGCAGAAACAACTGACTGTAACCCCCATTCCCTGTCTCCCTGGGCCACTGGGGGAAGGGAGGCAGAACTTATAAGACGGAGACGGGAGGGAGAGGAAGGTGTTTTTAAGATTTATTTTACTTTTCAGTATTCTGCTCTGATTTTGTCAGTAACAAATTTAAGTAATAACCCCACTTCAAGTCTGTTTTGCCCATGACAGTGATCACTGAGTGACCCTTCCCTGTCCTTATCCCATGAACCCTCCATTATATTTTCTCTCCTCTGTCTAATGGCAGAGGGGAGGGAGAGACCAGCTTTAGTGGGTACCTGATGTCCATCCAGGACCAACAGATTACAAAGAGGAACAATTACTTGACAATACACAACTTGGATTTTGGGGAACAGGTGGAGCTGTTATTCCTAGTAAATCTAGGAGAAGATAGAAGGGCAGAAAAAATGAGAATAAATGGTAGACACAACACATTAGATATGGCATGTAGACCCTATATCCTGAAAGCTCTTCTAATTTGGTTTTCAGGATGTTCACAGGAAAGTTACTTACAAAACAAACAACTTAAACACTAATGAAATACAAGTTCACTTTATAAAGGTTTTTAAAATAATCATGACCTAGCTAAGGCATGACTGACAGATACAAGGCTGCACCATCCAAATTGGGAAGAATTTCTTTGCTGAAAGGTTGTCAAGCATTGGAATGGGCTGCTCAGAGAATGGTGGAGTCACCATCCCTGGAAGTGTTCAGGAAACAACTGGACATGTGCTGTGTTCTATGTGTTCAATCAAAGGTTGGACTCAGTGATCTTTCACAACTTTAATGATTCTATCACTCTATGCAATACAACCTTCGGATTACCATCAGCTGAGGCAAAAACTCAGGTGCAAAACAAGCAGAAGCTATGTCAAAAAATAAGAAATACAGGTTAAATGGGAAGAGACATATCAAACTAATAGCATAGGACTATGAGATACGGGTTGAATATTCAGCTGAATAACACCAGACATTACTTCTAGTCAGTGGCTAAGATGTCCATTAAAAAATACTGCAGATGGACAGGCTACTGGCCAGATTCAATTTAACTGATTTTCAGGAGTAAGAAATCATAGGATTATCTGCACAAGCTTGAACCAAAACAGTTCTTCCAGGAGGAAAAAGCAGACTTGAAGACCTTGACAGAAAGACAAGAAGCAGCTGGAAACAAGTAAAGTGCACCTTTTTGCTATAAACCAAATTAGAGAAGACATCACCCCTAGTGCTTTGTATGACCTGGCACTTAATCCCCTCCTTGGCTACTACACAACATCTATTTCTGAGAGAAATGCTCAGCTGTTCTACACTGCCATTGCTGGCTCTAATGGAGTTACATAAGTTTACAGAGTTCACCAGCCCAATTCCATACATTCATATTGCACTCTTCTCAAATATATCTATTTCTAAGCAATATATTACCTCAGTGACTAAGACATTCAGTTTTATTAACTGCACATAAATTTCCTTTCTGTGCTCAAGTGTAAAACTAACTTGGCAGAGTAAGTCAAAATAGTTTAATCTAAGTTTCGATCTGATTATGACATCAAAAATATTTTCATGATGACAGATTTCAATAGACTATTTTGAAAGAGAAAAGAAGTATTTAGGAAAAGCTTCAAAAGCTAGTCAGAATGGGAGGAAACACCAGTGGAAAATAGTTTAAATGCTTTGTAATGGCTTCTTGAAAATCAACATGCATTTGTCAACTCAGCCAATACGTGTAAGTCAAGCTAAGTGGTCCTAAACCACACACCTGCTTAACTTGTAAGGAGAGCTGTACCATACAGAAGTTATCAAAATAGTTATTTACAAAGCTTCTCAGAACACTTCAATGCTATGAATTCAAAATGATTAATCCCAAATCATCAACACTGTTTTGGAACTACAGTACAGAAAAAATAGAGATGACATATTTCCATTTGCTTTAATTACCTGCTAGCCATAGGAAGCTGCCTCTTTCCTTTTTCAGTTTCTGTACTTACTATCATCAAATTACACCTTAATGGTCAGTCAAGCCACAGTTAACGAAGCTGGAATTTTTTTTCCAGGCTCAATCTCATTCAGATATTTCTCTCACTCTCTGTATATTTTTAAAAGTAAAAAATATTTTCTAATTCACTACTGCATACTTTATTCCTTTTCTTAACAAAAAGCAATTCATATTACTCCTTGAAAGAGCATTAAGACAAGAAAAACAGCCTTTTGGTGTAAAATATAGGAGAGATGGCACTGAAGAAGTGAGTTTTCTTTAGGAGGATCAAATGGCTTAGAGAATGACATTCACTGACATTGAAGTGATGAGAGCCTAAAAGGATGAACAGAAGCTGAAATTTTCTGCAAAATGTATTTCAAAAACAAATCCATCACACTTAGAGATTCTCAATTTACAGAAAAGAAACCAATCATATAAAAGGAGTGAGATTAGTCAATTGATTCCATTTATTGTCTGAAAGCAAAGCTTCAGTTTTTCTATTTTCTTCTAAAATCAATCCTTTTTTTTTTAAAAGGCCACTATAAAAAAATGTCTAAAAGTCAAACAACTATAGTCACAGAAATTATATTTTAAGTCTCCCTTTTTTTTGCTAGACTTGGCTAAATTATTTTTCATACAATCACATCTGTATTTTCATCTACTTTATCTTCATCAAAAAGAAACATGTAAGTCATGTAGCTATTTGTCCTACATACAAAAATAAGTCAGAAGACTCAAAATAATCCAAAATCTAAATAATTACTGTCCCATTTCCTTCAAAATCTATTTCTTTGTTTCATCATTCAAGCTGACTTACATTATAATTCAAGACCGAAATCTTACTCTTAAATCTCAATCTATTCCACCTCCAAAACTAACCTCCTATTACTTTTTACCATCTGAAGTGTCATGTTTTTAAACACTTAGTTTTCACTAGATGTTTATGATTAAAAGCTGTCTGGTCACTGACTGATTTTTGATTTCTCCATATATGGCTTAGCTAGAAACACATAGCTTTTAAATAACTAAGTATATTCAAGGCAAGTTGTCTTGCTTTTTAAGAAAAAAATTTGGTGGAAGTACTCACTAATACTGGGAACTGACTAACTATTTAGAATGAAAGAGATTTGTTTTTTCTTTTATTTCACAAAGGGGGAAAGAAAGGAAAGCAGTGGTGGGAGAGACAGAAAAACAACTGCAAAAATGTAAAATGAAGTATCTCCATTTCTAAATCTGCTCTAAAGGATATCCAAAGCAGTATTTCTGAGTGCCATCACCTGAAAACGTCACAAGTACTTTTGGAAAATTGTAAATGAAGTTGACACTAAAGAAAGATGATCTCTTTTCCTCTTAGTTTGCTTATAAACCTGAAAGCAAGGCACAGTCAGCATTATTACCACTCATACATGCTATTCATTCTTACTGATGAGTCTTCAAGTGTTGAGCTGATGAAAGCATTAGCAAAAGGTTTCTTGTATTCGGTTTTCCCAAAGCAACAGCAGTACTGTATGACAGGGAAAAGGTTTTCCCAGTTTCCCGTTTCCCATCAAAACAAAGTTCATTTTTGCACTCTCTCTGCCTGCAGGTCTTTTCCTGTCAATGCCTGATCTATTTTGAGTTTTATTTCCTCAAGAACTTCTGCAGATTCTATGCAATTCCAGTATCTAGTGGTTCCCCACAGCAGAAGAGACCATGCAGACAAGAATATACTACTTGGCCTCTGTGGAGCAAAGAAGAAAACTTCATCAGTGTTTTGCATAGCAAACAAGTCCATTTCTTGCTCATAATTGTCTACTTTCCAGGCTTGTTTCAGTGTAGGAAAGGCATGGAGCCTTCCAAACAAGTATGCAGCTATGCAGGAGAGAAATATTAGTGAAAAGCACACACTGCAAGACTCCCAACTTGAAGCTTTAATGGTAAATGCTAATTTCCCAGAATGAATAAAGGAAATTCCAACAAGAACCTTGTCTATTCATGGAATTTGTAATAACTGCAGAAGAATTTGAGCCACTTCCCCAGAAATATCACACTACCTTGAAGCAATTTCTCTTCCCTTCCTCTGGAAAAAAAAATTACCCAGATTTTAGCCAAAAAATAAAGTTTATATACAAACTAAGGATTGAGCACTAATTCAGCTTTTTTATATTATTATTATTTAATTTAGGTTAGAGAAGCAAAACCATAAAGTAAGCAGAAGGTGGCACAGTTTATTTTTCTCAAATCATACCAGTTGAGAATCCAAGTTTACTCTCAAAGCCAAGCCCGAGACGAATCTAGGACAAGCCTGCAGTGGCCTACTGGGACACTTTCCAGTAATCTACAGGTATCTACCATGCAATGGAAAAAATTTGTATTTCCTAGCTACATCTCAGTATTTACACAATACTGGCTATTAGTTTTAACATTTGACACCCACAACTTAAAGGTTTGACACATTAACTGTTACAGAAACACAACATATACAGAATCACAGAAGGGCTGAGATTGGAAGTTCCATCTGGAAGTCATATGGTTTAACTTCCCTGTGCAAAGCAGGGGCAGCTAGAACAGACTATGCTGGGTCTTGCTTAAGTGGGTTTTGAGTATCTCCAAGGAAGAAAACTCTTCAACCTCTCTGGGAAACCTTTGCCAAAATTTGACCATCCTCACAGCAAACAAGTGTTTGCTTATGTTTTAGTTTGTGCCTATTGCCTTATCTTCTCATGAGACATCACTAAGAATATGCCTGCTCAGTCTTCTTTACTCCCTACCATCTGGTACACACACACATTCATAAGATCCCCCTGAGCCTTCTCTTCTCTAGGCTAAACAGTCCGAGCTCTCTGCCTCTCCTAGTATGACAGATGGTCCAGTCCCTTCACCATTCTAATGGCCTTTTGCTGGACTTACTCCAGTATGTCCATGTCTCTCTCATACTGGGGAGCCCTAGAACTGGACCCAGCAGTCCAGGAGTGTTTCATCAGTGCTGAATAGAGGAGAAGGATCACCTCCCTTGAACTGCTGGTGACGCCCTTTCTAACGCAGTCCAGTACGCCGCTGACCTCCTTTGCCAAAGGCACACTGCTGGCACGCATTCAACTCGTGGTCTGTCAGGACCCTGGGGCCTTTACTGCTATGCTGCTTTCCAGCCAGTCAATTCTAACCACGTCCTTGCTGTGCTGCCCCAGATGCAGACCTCCACATGAGGTTCCTGTCCACGCATTCCTCCTGCCTGTCCAGCTCCAAACGGCAGTACATCCATCTGTTTTATCAAAGACACGTCCCAGTTTTGTACTGGCTACAAAACTGCTGAGTGTGCACTCCCTCTCATCATCCAAGCCACTAACAAAGATGTTAAGCAGTACTGTCCTCATTGTTGGTCTCTAGGGCACACCATTAGTGACCATTCTCCAGCTGGGCTTCATGCAGCTGACTACAACATATTAAGTCCAGAGTTTCAGTCAGTTTTTAGTCTACCTTAATGTCTACTTGTCTAGCACTCACAGGCACATGACATAGCAGTGAAGATGCAACCAATTTTAAATTTCCCTAAAAAGAGTCCCACAAAAAAATACAAATACACCTTTCTTCCTAGTATATAGTCTATCTACTTAAATTTTGTGCAGTTTCTTCCACCATGAGTTTCCTAAACCATTCAATGAAGAGTAAAAAAAAAAAAAAAAGAAAAAAGATTGTGTATTTTTAAGTAGGAAAACTATAGTATCTCCATTAGAGATCAACAAGAAAATTGATGTCCTGGTAAAAGCATACAATTATACCGCTTGGTCTTAAAGCCTCTTTTTTCCATTCATTCCATTAAATAAGGGAAGTAGAATACTGAAAACTTAAGTTACCAGTCCAACATCTGTATTTTCTTACCATGGTTATCCAATCGAATCTAAACTTCATCAGTGTAATAATCTGGAGAGCTACACTAGTGAATGCTCTTAAAAAGTTTTCTCATGCAATTGCAATAAAGGCTTTTTCCATTGCCTCCGTTTGGCAGCTAGAATACAGGAAGCTTATTTTGAGAGTATTTATACTGTAAATGATTTGCCTCTTTTACAATACTTGCTTTATTCCGCGTAAAATGGGAGACATTAACTCCTACTCTTCCAGCAATTCACTATAGAGAAATCTGTAGGTATGACTGTTCAGAATTTTTCACTTCCAACAAAAATTCCCCACAACTGATGGGTCAGTCAAATAAGGAGCTTCATCAAGACCTCAAGTTTTGGCTGCAATGAGCTATCCTAAGAAAAAAATCTGTGATACCTAATATGATAAAGATTATTAAAGGAAAACCAAAAAGTCTTCTTTCAGCATATATTACTTTTTTTCTTTTTTTTTTTCAATTGAGCAAATGAGAAAGTAGTGGCAATCTTAAATCAAGGAATATATATAAATCAAGCACAAGTAGATTTATGAGAAAAAAAGATTTTTTTTTTTTAAAAATAATAATCACTGAGCACTTGTGTGCAACTTCACATTAAAAAATTAGCTCAAGGCCTCCGGCCTTGAGGTGGGTACAGGTCTGTATCACGCACTTGTCAGCTTTTATATACTCAGTCTCTCAAACAAACATGCCTAGTACCAACTACTACCACAAAAATCTCCATTTTTCACACAAAAAGGGAAATGAACAAAAAAAGATGCTAAGCTGGTGGCATATTGCAAAATACACAATTAGCTAACAGAAAAATTTAAGAATTTTCTATGTAACTCATATTCAAAGAACACACTCAGAGAATACTGAGAAATTATTCTAAGGCACATTTTCAGACTCCTTTATGTACAACACAGCTTTCGATACACCAGTTGTAATTTGATACAATTATAAATGAAACAGCATGGAACGATTTAATTTTCAAACAAATATTTAGCAGTCAACAGCAAATTTGCTCAAGTCTTCAAAGACTTGAGCAAAGTTGAATTTCAAGTTTAGCTAGCAAATACCATTTATGTTTTGGTTTGTTGGTATTTTTTTTAACATCTATATTTTACACTCTAATGACAAGTATCTTCAGCAATTGACGGACCACGGCTCTCATTACACATTCAGAAAACATTCCAAGGAAGGTGAAAGTTTTTGATATTTAGCCCTCTGTTCCTCTTTTAACAGACCCTCTCCCTAATTCTAATCTATACTTTAGGAGAATTTCCATTACTTTCTACCTATAGTTTAATGGTTAAAAAGATTGCATAGAATACGGCTTCCAAAACAAAATCTCATTATAAATAACCTTACACTTTAATGAAAAACATTAAAAATGAAAAAGCTTGATGCATAATGACAGAGCTATGTACATTTCAGAAATGTCTCCTTTTACAGATTAAAAGTTAAGCAAGTGCTTGCACTTGTTAGTTTGCCATACTGTTTCCATAAAGTTCTTAGTATACCCCCTGTATTTTGGGCAGTCTTCAATCACAGAACCAGAAATAAAATAGACTAGAACTCAATGCAGAGTTTTCAATTAATTCACTGAAGTGCTATAAAATTTGAACATTAACAATTCTGGCGTATGATCAAAGATAAAATCACACTCAACCTGAAAAATGAACATTATGAAAAGAAGCAAAAAGCAGTAATGGACTGATTACTGAAGTAACCCCTTACACTACCAGGAATTAGATTTCCTTCGTACTCCATTATAAAAAAACCAAACCTCAAGGGCCAATATAAGCTAAAGAAACCTGAACATCTGAGTTTCTCAGGCCACATTAAAAAAAGAAAACTGAAGTTTTCAATGCTTTGGGATCATCTGCAAGGGTTAGCTCCCTAATGAACAGGAATAACAGAGGTATTCATCCTTCATTCAACCAGAAACAACTAGTTCCTCCTGTTACAGACTCATTTGGGATATACTTGCAACCACAAATCAATACCCTTACTAGGCGAGGTGTGGCAGTACCAACATGCAATCAAAACCCCTTTTCAGTTCTGGCGTGTTAACCTCTAACAATCAGGTTATGTCAGAAACAAACATTACAAAGCTGTAGCACAGTTAGCTTTGGGCAATTTCCCAAGACATTAAATCTTGAGAAGCATACTGAAGAAAAAAAATAAAAAAAGATTCAGTGACAGATGTACAAATTCCGCAATCTGCTTCTCTCTGAGAAAGAATCCCATTTACCCTCTAATCACCTATCTGAAATATAGTTGACACATCTGCTATATGATTAAACCTTAAATTCCTGCAATGAAAACAGGCTAGACCAAAGGGTTACTCTCAAGTTGTGTTTTAGTCTCAGAGCTGCATTTCCCTTCAGATTTATTTCTTAAATATTTGCATATTTGATTTTAGCCTTTCAGGTATATATATACCTAGGGATCTTTACGGTACAAAACTAGTCCATATATAAACAAATTAATTTCCTCTCAGCAGATATTAAGTTCAGAACTTCCCAAAACAAATAGTAACACCTAAGTGGAGAAAAAAGGTGGAAAAGGTAGTCATCTTACAGACCTGTATCACTTTTTTGATTAATCATCCCAATAAGTGTTCTTTAAGTACTATGTTGTGTCAATATGCAATTTCCTCTTGTTTTACAATCTAAGATACAGTGGGCAACAGTCAGAAATGGAACACATAACTTGAATGAATTTCATGACAAGACAATTGCATTTCCAAGCTTTTAAGATCCTTAAAAGCTAAAAATGCAGTTATTTCAGAACAGAATAAACCCAAATATAAATCCTGTAGGAATTAATCAAGGGCTGTTTTTGTATATTTCCTAAGTCAGCTTTAGAAAATCAAACACAAGCCCCTCTTTCAGAGTCCCAACAACACAAATGAAGTACTGGTGCTCATTCAAATATTCTCAAACATTTCTTAATTTGCTAGCTGACAGAACTCTCTGAAAAAAGCCAGTGCCTGCTTTTATATTCACTTCTTTGCCTTCCCCCCACCCCGGCTTTTAGGAAGACACTACAAAATGCTACAGTGCACACTTTCAGAAAAATAATTCACTGCCCTTACCTTCATAGTGTTCAGCATAATGAATTTATGGCTTGCCACACTGACTACATAAAAGGACTAGGAAATTATAGTCATCTAAGTCAGGCCTCTAACGAGATCCTGCCAGTAGAGAAGTGTACTGGTTTGCACAAACCCAGTAAAACTTGGTTGCTGTTGACACCACTGCCACTGAAGCCCCGCACTTGGCACCATGGAGAGTGGCAGCTGCCGCCCGCGCCCACGGCCGAGGAGCAACACGGGCTAAGAGAACAACTCAACACAGTCTCAACACGCCGCCAGGCAAAGCGTCAGACAAGGCTCCCCTTCACAGCAGGAGAGCCTCACAAGTCTTCCACGAAGAGCACATACAGCCTCAGACCTCACTGAAGTATATAGGTCAATCAGCTCTTGTAGATAAACTTCAGACTACTCTCAATTCTTTGACAAAGCTACTCTGTTTTTATGCTTCCCAGACCAGAGAACTTTCTTGATTTTTTTTTGCAGCCTTAAGCAAATTCTTTCTTGTTCTATAAGAATCCAACTTCTGTACATAAGAACAGACAAGGCTAAAGATTAATGGCAAATCTAGTCGAATATAGCATGTGAGTCAGGACTTTAATAAGGTTTTCTTTAAGGGACCACATTTACAAAAAATTTATATAGGCACATACAGAAGCTACAGTTTATGCTCAGCATGTAACTTTTTTTGATATCCTATAGTGAAGAGGCATGTTACCTCTTTCTCAATTTTGCCAAATTAACAGTTTTTTGAAAGCAGGAAATTTAGTTTCCCTCAGGACCGGTGAGCATAAGTCCATAAAAAAAAAACCAAACAAACAAACAAAACCACACACAAATAAAAGACAAACAAAACAACAACAAAATCCCAACTCATTTCCATTAGAGGGAAATCATCTATTACACAAACAGCTTTTTCACAAAAAAACCAAAATCCCAGCAATCTGAGATTTGAAATCTAGTTTATCCCAGAGTATCAACTCATAGCTATGAACAAGAATGCAAATGAACAGAAGTTAAACTTGCTTCAGGCTCTTCACTTGTACAGAAGGTGCAGGGATACTCACTAGTGCAGTGCCTGACTAAACATCTATGGTAAGAATTATGGTCTCTTGCATTAGGTATTTGAAGGTAAGACAGAATATCCCTAATACACCAAATGGCCAGGTGTACCTTTTTGATCCACAGTGTGGTCCATTCACAAGGTGAGAAGCAGAGCATGGGAACAAAGAAAGACAAGACAAGAATCATGGAATTAGAAAGAATGGCCAAAGAACATTTCCAGGTCAACTCAAAGAGCATGTAAACAGATCTTTCTGTCAAAGTCCAGTCTCAGCATAAAGCAAAAGGACATATGCTTTTAAAAGAAAAAAAAAAGGTGAGGAAAAAAGGTCTGACTGAATTCTATGGCATAGGAATTTAATGGAATTGTAAGACAACACTATAATGTTAGATACAACATGGAAAACTAGTGAACAACTCAACCAAAATAATGGATCAGAAATTTCAAATAAATTTCTACCATTCCATGGCACGAACCCAAAAACTATTTTTTTTAATAAATAAACTATGTTGACCATACGGGTTAATGTTGAGAAGAAAAATATACATAGATTTTCAAGGTGTTCCACCATTTTTGACCTATAAACATATAACTGATTGCTTATTACTACCAGCTACAATAAACTATATTTTAAGTGTGAAACCTAAACTTAAAATCACACAAAGCAGTTAAAATAAAAAAATCAAGTCCTTTTCTTTAATATTTATTACAGAAATAATTTTCGTTTGTCAAATTTTACAAGGACAGTCATAGAAGATTACTGAAATACATTTTAGTACAACCTATCCAAACACATCAGCATCCATACTGCAAAATACTAGATCTGAGAAGGCAGTGTCAGACACTCTTTACTAAAAGTTATAGCTCTTCAGTCATGTCTTGAGCAAAAACACTGTTCAATTAAAACTCTTAGGATTACAGCTCACCTGTTTTCTGAACACATTACAATTCAGCTTTCTAGAAATTAAATTTTAGGAAACTGGTTGGAAAGATTACTTTAATCTCACAAAAATGAAAATAGAAAGTAAGTAGTTCTTACATTCACCTCACACTACTTCTTGTACCTGAAAGGTTGTCTTTCATTTAATGGCAGCATCTTGAACAAGAAGGACTTCATGAACTTTTTAACAGTAGCTATTTTTAAAAGCTGTCATTTTGAGCCTAGCCAAGTGTCAACATCAGCAAAAGGTTGTTCTTCCTCCTAGCCTTCTAGATTCAGTTAGAAGAGCCTGACTGAGGAAACAGAACCAGGTAATATGCATTAAGTAGGACAAGATGGTGAATAGCTGGGGACTGTTTTTGTTTCTTCTGGTTATTTTTGGAACGCAATGCCTTTGGTTACTAGTATGACATCAGTCATTAGAATACATAGTAGCCTGACTTACTACTGCCACACTTGTATCAGCCAAGAGACATACACATCTGATTTCATAATGTTACATTGATATTTGCTGGATTTATTTAGCAGTAAGCCTGCAAACAGTAAGAAAAATATACCATAGTGACTATTTAAGGTAGTGCTCTCCTCCTCAACAGAGTTCAAAAGAAATAGAGCTTTTAATGGATAATTGGAAGGGTGAAACAGTAATACCATTGACAAAATTACTGTTTTTGTTAAAGCCAAAGCCTGACTTCAGTGAATGAGATATTGAAATAATTTCAGTGCTTAGAAGCTACTCAAGGCTAGAAGTTCCTGTACCAATTCAATTACTTATGACAAGTGATGCTTCTGCATGTGTATTAGATGCAGTAAGTCTCTAACTGTACTTCTAGGCATTAAAAAATAAAGTATGTGTGACCAAGAGGTTGCATGATGATACATAATTATTCAAACATACAAAGAACACTGTTGCTAAATAGAGTTTTACCATGTTTGAAGACATTACAAAACCACTATGTCTAAGATTAAATTGCAATCTGTATTCTCCTAAAGAAGTGGCAAGTCTCATCACTTTGAAACAACTTTGCACATTCATAGCATTTCAGATACCAACCAAACAAAAAAGGAAACAAAAAGCCCAAACAACGACGAAGAATAACAACACAAAAAACACCCCCGCCCCAAACACAGACTGTCTTCTGTTGATACACTTTGAGACCTGTCAAATCAAAACTCCTTACAAAGTGCTAATTTACAACTGCACAGTAAAATTAATCTATAAATACTTTGTACAGTTACAGAGAGTTCAACCATCGATTTCATTTTTCAAATATACATGAAAGACTCCCCACTTTACAACTTTTTCATCTGGAGGAAAGCATTTCAGTATTACATTAATTCTGAACTGGCACATCATTCATCTTATCTAAATCAAGAAAATTGCAAAAGCCTTCTTTCCTAATGCAGTACTTAGCTGGAAACAGCAATAACAACAAAACCCAAAATCAAAATAAATCCAAAATATTTTTTCATAAGGTTTATATCATCCTATATAAAAAACAACTAAAGGTTGACAGATTTTAAATTTCATGGATGTTGCAATATCAGGTTTCATTTATGACTTGCATGTTCTTTCCTCTTTAGTTTTTAAATTGGGACACGTCAATAACATGGAACTTTGTACTAAAATCCGTCTTTCACATTTTTCTTTAAATATCCTTAATGTGCTGATGTATCATATTTAACAGCTGAAGTACATACCAGAGTAGTTTTCCAGTTCCTTGTAACTCTATATTAATTAATTGTAGCAATGAGTAAGAATAAACAAGAGGATATATATAAAAGCATAGAGTGATTTAAGCTGAAAAAGATCTTTAAAATCATCAGGTCCAACTGTAAACCTAACACATCTAAATCCACCACTCAACTATGTTCCTAGGTGCCAGGTCATATTATTCATCCTCTCGCCCACTTTATTTGTCGCTTCATATTGATTATTCTTTTGGATTACTGTAAAACATGGAGAAAAAACCCTGAAACCAAAATGATCTCAGAGAAGCTGACACATGCACAAGCATAGTAAAGAGGCATTTTAGACTAGTAGCTTATGTGAATGTGTGATCAGACAATTTTTCAACAACATCACACTTTCAATTACATACACATACAGAAAAATCTCTTTAAAACACTAAGCTGTCAGTGGCCTCAGAACTCCAAGTTACTAGTCAACAATTAAACCTGTGTGGGTGGAGAGTAAAGGAATTTCATTTGAGTATTTTTTTATATTTGAAGTATTTCATTCTTGTCCTACTTCTTTCTTCTTGATGTGTTGTGATAAAAGACTGTAAAGTCATCAACCTAATTCACACATATCACAACACTGAGCTCTAAAATGTACCCATATCAGATTTACATAGAACATATCAGTCTTACCTCTTAAGTTTGCAACGATAATGAATGGAAGAACCATTTGAGAGACATATGGTCCTGAGGTCTCCTAGGTATCAGAGTAATCAACTTATTTCAATTAGTCCTGATTGGGAAATCACAGCATTAAATAAGAGTTCCCAAATGTCATACCAGGACTGTCAACTTTTTACTTTTTTACCTTTTTTTTTTTTTTAAAGATGCCTGATCTCATCTTTCAGAGACAAAGAGCATATTGACTAAAACACTGAATTCTGTAATTTTTTTTTCTACAAAACACTGCAGGTATGAAAGACCTCTTCAGGTCTAAATTAAAAGCCACAGCTGCTTTAAAGCAATTCTTAGTACATCAGCTAGCAAGTACTCAGATAGAGACAATAACTGATGATTTTACTGAGGGTTTGACGATACTGAGAACCTGAAAGCTCTACTTACTTCTTCTGTCTAAACTATATAAGATGGAATTAAAGACATGACATTTTTACTTAGTTTCATCTTTGTTGTTTATACCTTAATGGGTACAGAAAAGTTCCCTTCTGTGAATATTCATTGCTAAGACCATAATTACTGCAGAATAAGGACACAGTCAGGACACCATGTGGAAAGTCTGACAGGGAAGATGGAGAGACTACACTGGCATGATTTAAAAAAGAAAAATCTTAACATACTTGCTTCAGAAATATTGTGTCTAACTTTCTCAGTTCAAACTTCAGTCTCTCCCATCTTAGAAGACTTAATTCAGCTATGTTTGGAATAATTAACACAAAACAAAATTAAATATCTCCAGAGACATGTAAATTAATTGAATCTCTACTACTACATTTTCATATCTTTTAGCCCTTGAAAACCAATTTTTAATGAAATAACTTAACATTTATTTCCACATCACCAGTCAGAAGCATATGAAAAACACTGACATTAAAATATGTACTAAAATCACACCCGCCTCACAATTTCAGTTCTTTTCAAGCAATCCTAGAATTGTTAGCAAATACTGGCCTACTGCCAATGTTAACACACATTGGAGAGATGACATAAGGCTGCTTAAAAAGCTAAATCCAAAGTTTTTACAAAACTGTTAATGGCATCAACTACCACATGATGACAGCTGACATCAAAACAATTCTACTGGGATTTTTAGATTCTCATTTCTTCCCCATTTTTAAGGGAAATTTTTAAAGTTTTCTTATAATCCTATGCACAATGAACCTTCTGCAAGAGGCTTAGTTGTTTTGTTCCCTGAGGCAAAATACTTCCAAATAAAAACTGAAAAAGTTTCACAGGAAACTTTTTGTGAAGAATCATTAATAGAAGCTAAACCTTATAGCTCTTATTTTCATAGAGTAGCATTCTGCAATAGCTGAGGCAGACCTTTAACCATCCCAGATAAAGAGTACACACAATAAGAAATACAAGTATCTGAATTCAAATTTATTAAATTTGCTATTTTTTGAATTGAATTTACATCCCCCAGCAACTCATCGGGTTTGCTACAACATTAATGTCTATTATCCAAGTACGTCTAACATAGGACAACAGAAAGAAAATCAGAGGAGAATTTTTAATTTTTTTTTTTTTAAGTCATTTTCCCAAATTTAGACAAGAAATGGTCGGAAGAGCTGAGAACAGAAGTCTCCTCTCAAGAGTCCCAGATTCTAGTTTTTTGCTTACTCAAGTATGATGTGCCTTGGATAACTTTGTTGCCTTAGTCTTTGAACTGAGTTTTTGGAACCTTTCCAGGACTGAACCATTCAGCTCTAAGCATGTACCAAGGAAAAACATTGGAATTTTGTATAGCTTCTCTTTTTATTAAATAGGTAGAAATTATAACTGCAGGGTGCATGGCACTTACAGACCCCTCTTCCAGAATCATACAATGGTTTGGGTTGGAAGAGACCTTAAAGATCATCCAGTTCCAATCCCCTGTCATGGGCAGGGACACCTTTCACTAGACCAGATTGCTCAAAATCCTGTCCAGGGATGGGGCATCCAAACTTCTCTGGGAAACCAGCTCCAGTGCCTCACCACCCTCACAGGAAAGAATTTCTTTCTAACAGCTAATCTAAATCTATCCTCTTTCTATTTAAAGCCATGTCCCTCTGTCTTACCACTATATGCCTTTGTCAAAAGTCCCTCTCCAGTGCCCTTGAAGGCGCCTTTAGAAGGCTGCTAGACGTTATCCCTGAAGCCTTCTCTTCTGCAGGCTGAAGAACCCCAGCTCTCTCAGCATGTCTCCATAAGAGGGGTGCTCCAGCCCTCTGATAGTCCTTGGGGCCCTCCTCTGGACTTGCTCCAGCAGGTCCATGTCTTTGCTCTGCTGGAGACTCCAGCCCTGAACACAGAACTCTGGTGGAGTCTCAGGAAATCAAAGCACAGGGGGAGAATCAATCACCTCCCTCAACCTGGTGGCCACAGTTCTCTTGATGCAGCCCAGGATTCTGGGTTGGTTTTCTGGGCTGCAAGAACACACTGCCAGATCATACCAAGTTTCTCACCACCACTCCCAAGTTTCTTTCTCTTCAGAGCTGCTCCAGTTCATGCAAAAATTCTGCAACTAATATGATATAACCAAACCAATACTGAAGATTCTCATTTTATAATCCCAGCATGGATCGTGCAGTTATTCCATAAAGTCAAAGATTTATGTTGATGTTACAAAGCTTGCACAACAGACTCTGCCGACATATTTAGGATACGGATTTCTCAATCACAAATGTTTGAGCTACAAATTACATCAAAAATTCCAAAAAACAAACAAAACAAACACAAAAAAGCAATCCTGCAACAAAATAAAATGTCAACAAAACGAAAACCAAGCCATTTGAAAACTAGTGCCATTCTCTGCTATTGATGCAAGCATAGCAGCAACTTGCTTTTTGTTTCTATTCCAGTTGTTTTATGCAAACTAATTAAAAATATATGCATATTTTCATCTGCAGCAGGCATAATTCAACACTGCATTGGCACTCCTGCATGCAGTAGTACAAAAGCATATATGCAATCTCATAATCGCACTTTATTTCTTGTTGGCTTTAATCTTTGTGTCAGATGCTACTTTATCCCAAACTGGTACACAGATCTTTCAAAACGCCTGAAAATAAGGAGCTTATACTGAAGAGAAAGACCTAAAACTGCTTCAGTTACAATTTACTGCAGTCTTTGAACATGACATGAAGTATCATCTTGTTTTTTAAAGCTGCATTTCCAACTACTTGTTTTAACTTCCCCTGTGAATTAAGCACATTAAAGCTAAAACAAGTAAATCTCTCTGGCCCTAAAGTAAAAATATAGTTAAGCACTTCAGAAGTATTGTGTTTAGTGAAATTGATTCGTACCTTATTTCACCTCACTCTGAATTACTGATTAAATCCAGTTATTAAACAAATTTCACCTTTTACTTTGTGTTCCTGTATTGTTTTGACTAAAACATCAGATTCTCTCCAAGCAATGCAAAAATGTAACAGTGTAATTGTAATTTTAGAATTTTATATTTAATTCATGAGTGACCCGCATCTTTTGTGGGGGAAGCATTTTCTTCCTTTCCTACTCACAGCTCATAATACAAACTGTACAAAGATAGGCAAAAATAAACCATTGAGTCACACTTCTTTTGTCAGAAGACAGAAGTTGTCTGGATAACTTAACTTTGTGTATTCCTTTAACAATGGATATTTGTATTTCCTTGAACTATACTACATTAGTGGGTCTGTTTTGACCTGGTGAAGTGCCTGACTTCAGGTCTAAATCCAAACAAAGAGTTAATATATCTTCAACGCACTCTCCTCTAAGAGTTTAAAGTAAAAAAAAAAAAAAAATCAATAAATGGGGAAAACAGCTGAAAGGTGTGCAAGAAGTATCTTATATGTAAGATATTAAACAACTTGAGAAGCACAATTAAGAAGTGGCATTCCTAAAAATAAGTCCCTAAATTACTGAAGAGGAATTTTATACACATATGCTAATAAGCACTCGACAAAGCTAGAACAGCAGAATTTGGTCAAAAGACCTTAACAGAAATACCCTAAAATCTTTTTTGCAACAACTTAGTTCAAGAAATCTTCTGTAAAATGAATTCTTCTCTGACAGTTAACTTTCATTTCAAGAATTTAAGTATCATGCTTATATTTTACCCCTGTTGCTTGAGTCCTTTCTCAAGATTCATTTCTGCAGCCAGCTACCAAATCAGCCTTCAGGTTACAGAGCAGGACAAATGGTTGATTATACTTCACCCAGAAGTTTCTATACTTCTTTTAAGCCTCTCTTTCTGACAGGTCAAGTAACAAAGAGAAATGTACCACCTGAGCCCTCTAACTACAAAACTGTCAAAAAGTGTACCTGTACCCTAATGAAATTAATCTTACACAATACTTTTAATCTTAATCTTTAATGTCTTAATTTTACTGTTGCAATAAATGCAATAGAAGTATTTTTATATAAGTTCTGGTTTACAGCTAAAAATGCTATTATTCACTCCAGGTCTTTACTCAATGAGAAGATCAACTCATTTTCCAAGTTTTCTCTCTAAAACTTGAAAAGAGAACAGAAACACACAAACTAAAACACTGTCAGAATCTTCAAGTCACTAGGAAACACACACAAGATTCTAGTCCAGCAAAAATCTGATTCACTTGTAAACTCCTTGTACAAACACATAGTTTGCAATTATTTTAAATACACAAGCAGAAGACAACTCATAGCTTTTATCTGCACTACTCTGAAGTCTTTGAGCGGCCAGACATGCACACAATATATAGAGTTTTAGATAAACTCAGTATGGGTCATAAAAAAATTAAACTGGAAAATTGTATTAAAAAAAAAATTACTTTCACTCTTTTCTTGTTTTCCAATACAGAAATTCAAAATATTTCATCACCATGCATTTAAATCCATATTTAACTCACATCCACCTCAAGATATCTGACACATAATAACTGAGAGTGCACATGCCCAGTGATGTGGAACTCATGGGTATACACAAATGACTCTACAACATAAGTGGAATGCTGTTTCTGAAATAAACTATAAACTGCTGGGTAAATGCCTAGAGAAAGTAAGGGAAGTAGATCAAAGATACACACACAAATTAGTCTTTGAAAGTATTACTCTGCATATGCACTAGGCCTTAAGGTAAGCCTAACACACATTTATGGTCTCCAGGTGTTTTCTGCACATTTCAGGGAGCACAAGTCTGCAGCTATACCTTTAATTTGTGATTTGTATTCACATGGAGTAAAACCTAGGAGATTCCTCAGCTTATTTTAATTCAGCTTTTCTCCTTATGAAATCAGAATTCCACTGATATTAACACAGAAAGAAACTGGACTCTGAATTCAAAGACAAAATATCCCTCAGTCATCAGTTTTCCAACACATGAAGGTGCACAGTGTGCCATGATAAATACTATTTTTAACAGGTCGATGGTGCATTGACTGTACATAAATATGAACTGTCTCTGCTGTGAGACTGCCAGCAGTCTTCATTCTTAGTTCCAACGAAATGTCACCTTCATCCATTTTAGCATACATTTGAAGAATACTGTCAGTTCCCACAGTGCTTTTAAATTACCTTTTAATGTTTTACCTATGTAACTCCTGAAAGAAATTACTTCTTATGCTTTTGCTTTAACAAAGATAATCTGCCTCTCATTTCCTAAACAATGCCGTTGACTTACAGCTTGAGCATCGTACAAGAGATACTACAGCATCAAAGCATTCTTTTAAGTTATTCTAAGTAAATCACAGCTATAATCACATCTGAAACACGGGGCCTACCAGCCTTACCTGACCTACCTTACAAAAACACCTCGCAGCTTGACCCCAGAGACTACCAAAGATAAAATGTTCTAGGTGGGGGATGACATAATGAAATCTGTTCAATCAGCAACACCAGACCAGAGATTCTCTCACGCTTCGCCCTCACCATATAAAGCGTTGAAGCTATTACCAGACACCTTAAATAACAGCCCTTCAGCAAGCATCCCTCGAATTTCTCCATTTGAAGACACTCGGAGAAGGGCTTACAAAAGAGCTAGAGAGGAAGCTGCAATTTTTACAGAATAAACACCAGCTACCAGCCCAGCATCCAGGGACAGAGCGGGATACCCGGACGGGATCCGGACCCGTCCAGCGGGGTCGGTCCTGCGGTACCTCCCGGGAGCGCTCGCCTCCCGCTCCGCCGGAGCTCTCCCCGCGGGCACCGCAAGCTCCCGGACCCCGCGGCACCGGGATGCGCCCGGGGGCACGAAGGCGGCTGCATCCCACCCGGACCAGCCACGGACCCCGGGCGCCAGCGCCGCTCCAGGCCCATCTCTGCCCGTGCGATGACGGCGAGCAGCGAAGACACCCAGCGGAGCGGGAAGGCACCCGGAGGCGGCGGCAGACCCGGCGCGCCCCGCTCACCTTGGTCAGCTGGGCGATCTTCTTGCTCATTTTGAAGTGCAGGTCCGGGCTGTGCTCGGCGCCCAGCCCCGCCGCCGCCGCCGCCGCTGCCGAGCCGAGCTTGGCGGCGCCGGGCGCGGAGCCGCCGCCGTAGCCGTGCTGCGGCTGCTGCCACCCCATCCCCGGGGTCGCCATCTTCACCGCACCGACCCCGGCACCGACAGCACCGCACGGGCCCCGCCGCGAACCGCGGCCCGACCCGGCTCCCCCCGCCCGGGGCGCTCCCCACCCCCGGCCCCGGCCCCGGCCCCGGGCCGCTCCCGCCCGCCGCGCCGCG
>JAWWEW010000078.1:125963637-125980793 GCA_035583185.1 Anabacerthia variegaticeps | reverse complement strand
CGTGTTTGGGGAAGTGTGATGTAGTCGACTTGCCAGGCTTCCCCATACCTGTATTTTGACCACCGTCCACCATACCACAGGGGCTTCACCCGCTTGGCCTGCTTGATGGCAGCACATGTGTCACAGTCATGGATAACCTGTGAGACATACAATTTGTGGAAAATGCCTAGATCAATGGAGACATTTGGTATATGGGGTAGAGTGTCTCAGTGTTGAATTTCTGGTAGACAGGGGAGCCACGTTATCCCCCTTAACTTTTACCCAAGAGGGTCAGTAAGCATAGACAAAGTTTTCCTACATGGAGTCATTGGGCAGGGAAAAATATATATAAATAAACCCTAATTAGCAACAATAAGAAATAAGTGTGTATGGGGAAGATTTTTATTAGAAGAAGATTCCCCAGTGTGCCTCTTAGGGAGAGAACTTCTACAGGCACAGTTCTAGATGCACAATTGCATTTGTCACCAGAAGGAATGGACTTAATAATTGTGGGACTGAGTGATTATGGAAAGCTCTGAAAGTGAACAGAAGACAGTAGAAATATTGAAAGCTGTACTATCAGAGTTCTGGGGTAAGACCAGTACAGATGGGGTGGTGTTGGTTTCAGCACAGCCTGTATGCATTAAAACCAAGGGAAGTGTGCCACCCACTGTGAGACTATTCCCCTGGAAGCTGAGAAAAGTAAGCAAAACCAGACAGACCAACACTTAGCCAGAGGGATTTTAAAAGTATACAAGTCTGCAGATAACATCCTTATATTGCTTGAATAGGTTAGATAAAGATGGAGACCCCAAGTACTGCTCATGCAGCATTTGCAAGCAATTAACCAACATGCAGTGACCCCTCACCCAGTGGCGCCAGGCCCCATGACTATACTTTTGCAAATACCACATGGAGATGGATATTTTATTGTAAATAATTTAGCAGCTGCCTTCTCCAGCATCCCATTAGATGAAGAAAGACAACCTTTGTTTGCCTTCAAACTGCACTGTTGATACAGTATGTTTTATGAATGCAAAAAGAGCATATAAAAGCAGAAAAGAGTATACTCAATAGTATCAACACCTGCCACCTGAAATACAGGTGTATAATACACAGCCTCGAGATGAAGTTTGAATTAAGGTATTCACTAGGAAATCCAAATTAGAACCTATATGGGAAGGCCATATACTGTCCTACTATGTTCTGATTTTGCTGATTAAAGTTTTGCTGGTAAAGTTTTAGGTAAGCAAAAGTGGATAAACCATTGACACATCAAATGAGGAGGATGATCAACTAGTTGATAAATGACTTCTGAGAATTCTTGGTGATTTTGTATTGGTAATCATTTAAGTATTTGTGCACAGGAATCTATAATCTTGTACTCCACCCCATGGCAATCTTGTTAGCCTTAATTCTGTTATGCTTGTTACTTGTAATAATGTTGTATGTAAGGGCAGTGGTTAAATGCCTCAGAAGTTTTTTCTTTTTTCTTTCAGTATATTAGCAGGAATTCTCAATTAAAACAAATGGGGACTCATGAGGAATACACTTAGTTCAGGTTGCTTGGTGTGTGACATACACATTGTGCCCTGTGTGTCTGGAACCGCAGGCACTGACCTGTGAAGGAGCACTGACCTTTTGCCTGACAAAGGCCATAGGGGCCTCTAACACCAGCCAGGCAGGGATGGTCGGTCACCCAGACACTCTGCAGGACTTGATGAACAACGAGAAGACCCCAGACCAGAAACGACCATTGGACCAAGAGGTGTGTGAAGTGTGGGTGCACAGACTGTGAGGGTATAAAACCCCAGGGATCTCTTTGCTGGGGGTCCTCCCCTGGAGCCACCCACCCCCATAAATCACTGCACCAGGATTAAATTACTTAAAGGAACAGGATGTTTGGGACTCTGCTATGGGAAACACAGGGCTGAGCTGTTAAGAGAAACTTGTCTGAATATGTGAGTGTGGAGTGTGCAGGGAGTCAAACAGGGAACCAGTCAGGTTGTGAAACCACTAGCTGCAAAGGGACCTCTGTCCCAGCAGATAAAGTCTAGAACGGGGAGAGTGAGACTCCCAGAGTGGTATCCAAACAGTAAGATGGGAAAGTTTCCTTAACATATAACCACCCATATTTCACTTTCTTTTAGAACTTCAGAAATTACAGCAAAGTAAAAAAACATCCTCTTTTAACCATACAAGATGCTGTAATTAGGTGTCCAAACACATGACACAGGCTGTCCTTCAAGCAGGCTTAAGCTCTCCAGTGGTTTTGGGGGACTACAGCCTTAAATCTTTCAGAAAAAAAAAGGCTCCTTCCCTCCAACAGAAACACGCTCAGTCAAAGTGTAGTCACTACAGGGATCAACTATCCTCAAAGGGTAGTCACCAGTAGGGACTACTGATTTTAGTCCAGGCTTCTGCCATATCTTTGGCAGTAATCCAAAAGCATATAGAATAAATAACCTCAAGTCACCAAATGTGAAGTGCTAAGTGTTGATGAAAGTAAGTTGATTAAAGTGATTTTGCAATATGCTAGCTTCATTTCAGCAACACTTATCTTACTATAGCTGAACTAAAATTTACACAGAAATGGAGATTTTAGGACACACTAAGTAGGGGTAGTACATATTCAAGAGCAGAGGTACCATAAATGCTGGGAAGGTCACACTGTACAGCCAGCTAATGATGAATTTCCTCTGCTGCCATGAAACCTGGAATAAATGAAAGATATTAAGAAGAGCACTTCCAGTGCTAGCAGCAGGCTACAGGCTCAGTGCCCCAGTTGTAGCCTGCAGGGCTTGTTATCAGCCTGTGGTGAGAGCCTGGCGTGGGAACTGGAGCTTTGTGCCAAACGCCTGTTATGAGCTGGAGTTTAATGTGGGATAACAGCAAAGGCCTTGGAAATACTGAAAACAGAGGAGCCAACATTATAAACTGACTGATGGCCAATTGTGGTTGAAAATAAACACATCACAAGTTATGGAGACAACAACTTTGAGCATACCAAAGGAAAGCAGCAGCTGAGCTAGAGAGAATCAACCCAGCAGGAGGAGGAGGCATTTGCTGAGGCCTGAGAAAATGACACTCTCCAGTATTGCAATGTGTGAGTATGGCTCAGGGCATAGAGACTAAAGGCTGCTGGCTGTTCAGAAATCCTCTTGAAAAGGAAAAACTTCTGAATTTGGAGAAACTGTCACCATGGGGACTTGCAGTCACGATGTCTCTGTGGGACTGCCAGGGTGGAATGGTGCCACCTGCTCTCCCTGCTTGCGCCAAGGGACCCAGTGCTCCCTCCTGCACTGCCTGTTCCAGGGGCTCTGCCTGCTCCCTGCCTGCTTGCACCAGGATCCCTGATTCCTCAGGGACCTCAATCTGCCAGCTCATCAGGACTATGTGCATGAGGATTCTGTACATGCACACTTTTGCCCCCAGAAGTTCTGGTTTTCCTTTCTGATAATCTGAGAGCATCTAGCTTGAGCCTTCCTTCATACAAACTCAGCTTGGCTAATTATGATTCCTGAGTAGAAGAGGTGATTTAACAGATAAGGTCATAATGAAACATAATGGTTAGAAAGTGAAATGAAAAAAAAAAAAAAAGAGAGAGAACTGAAATCTGAGGGAACTAACTGTGAAGCACTTTATCTAGGATGCAATAGGTTCACTGTCATACAAGTCTTTAAACCAAGACTTAAAGCCTATGTATGTATATGTGTTAGCTCAGATCTAAGCTACAGGCTTCATGCAAGCAGTATTTACTCACATTTTCTCAAAACTCAAAAGAAGTCCGACTGAATTACTGTACCCTTTAATACCCTTTGTGGTATTAAAATTTATGACTTCATTAAACTGTTTTGTAGGAACTTGAACCGCCCATTGATATTAACGATAGCTGTAAGATGCTCTTGTACTAAGCACCATCTGTGCAGTCTGTGTCTCACACACTGTCAAAATCAAAACTTTCAGAATTAAGGGGCATTTTTGCAACATGACTGAATATTGTTGAGTTAGTCCCTGAAGTCATAAACTTGATACTTGTGATACCATCTGACTTGGACAGTGAATTAACCAGCTGCTGTGTTTTCTTTCTTTCATGGTTCTTTTCTGGGAGGAAAGCATGCCTGGCTATTTAAAGTATTGCACTTTGACATCCTTTCTGGTATCACTCTCCCAGTGGTTTCATAGTACTTAGTAAGCATGCTAAACATCAAGAAGGTCATTTGTTCAGGGCTATCTTTTACGTAAGTACTGGTGGGACCCCTGGCACTTCTGTCACTGTCCAAAAATCTCGATTTTGTTTCTTCAATTACAAAACCAATAGGCTAAAGTTGTTTGGCAGACAGTTTTCATGACAGCAGTAAATATTATGTAAATCTTACTCATCTAAATGATAGAAAACATTGGTCAAGCAAAGAAGCTGTCTTACTACTGATGCCTCAGTGGTTTTTATTTTTTATTTTTTAATTTTATAGATTTTAGAACTTATTGTAGTTTTAATGTACCAGTAAAATAACTTCAGTAGCTTAATGTTTACACATACCAACCCCATCCTATATCAATCCCTCAAAACTCCGGTAGCTGTTTAGTCTCTACTTCAAGGCAGAATTGCATAGAAGGGCCACGAAGCCTGCACCACAACATAAAGACATAAACAGAAGGACCTCCAAATCTGGAACTTTGGAAGGCCTCCAAGGACCCGACATGCTGCGAGGAAGACAAAGATGATGAAAGAGGCGTCACAAACCCCCAGACTCAATTCCTGAGGGGTGTGCTGGGGGTGGAATGGGGCAAGACCAGAGGGAATAACACAACAGGATCGGATGGACATTGTTATAAAATCTTGGAACTAGGATCAAAGGGAGGGATCCTGTGGATATGTATTCCTGGAGCCTGGAGGCTCATTAAAGCTTCTGCTCTCCTTATCTTATCTCCTGCTAAATTTGCCTGGAGATCTTTTTCCTCACTCTTTAAGGCATCACTACTTTTAGGTCAGTGTGTATCTCATTTCCCTCCGTTATCTACAAGTTGTTTCTTGCTGAGCAATAAAGTGAATAATAGGCTGGTTATAGGCATACAAGAAAGTCTGTTGAAATGGCTCTGTGGTTTTGCTAAGGTTTTATTAAGAGTTTTCTGATTTCTGTACTACATAATCTGTCAGTCTAGGTCACTTGAGACCAGATATTAAAGCAAAAGTAGCTAAACTTTCCTTTAGTCTATGCAATAAAATTGGCTGGTGGTAAGATTTGCAATTATTCTACATGAATTAGGTATACATGACCTTGCAATGAAGCCTTCACAGAACATAAAGATCAATATGGCACATTCTGTTAGGCTCCTAAAATCTCCTAGTGTGGTCTATGCACCACGTACTGTCTGAAAGTTCACTTATATCAGTAAATGAACTAGCTGATATTTTCCTATTCTTTGTTTATGTTTGCTGGAAACAGTGCTATCACATTTTCACAGCAGGATGTCTTCAACTGGGATCCCTCATCTGTGAAACTGGTGTCTAATAATTTTTCAACACAAATCTGACAAGAGTCACGATCATATCAAATTACATTATAAAATCTGTAATGAGTCATATTTACCAGTTAAACAGAATAGTGGAGTTTATTTCTGAATTTGACATTTTGGAGCTTACAAAGACCAATGTATTTACCTTTTCTGATTGCATCACCAGAAGGTGTAAGAAGAGTCTCAGGTCTCTGTTGATGCAAACAGATTCAGTGTCACTCATTATTCACAGCTGTCTTACAAATGCTGGGATGCAGAGAGACTGTGGCTGTTACCTGGAGACGTTCTCGATTTCTATGAAGGCCACTACTGGAAAATGTGTCTGTCATTGCTAGCACATTTTTGCCAACCTCAGCAAATGTATTGTGAGCTTTGCAGTGTTTTTCTTTCTCAAATCTTAGCAGACAGAACAGTGAGATTTCATGAAGACCTGTGAGTCTGGATTTTTAAGCAGTTTTCTTGGCTATATGACTGAGATCTGATCTGTGTTTGACAAGAGGTGGCTTGAATGCATCCTAAATGCTCACAAACAATAAGCAAAAAGAAAAAGCACAGCTGCAGCTTTTTACACTGCTTTTCAGGAGAAAAAAATATTAAAAATTGAACATTTGGGATTTCCAGTACTAAAGTACAGTCCCTTAATGCATTCAGCAGAGTCGGTAAGTCAGTTTTCACAGGGTTAGCACTGGATGTTATCACATTTTGCTGGTGTAGTCTTGGCAAGAATCTTGGCCAATAATCCACACTCTGCTAAACCCCTTGAAGCTGCTGTCGTTTCCACTATGATCTTTATTTACTCTCTAGATTGTGGAGTTGCCAGCTGTAGCTCATCTTATTGTTATAAAACAATGAAAGAGAGTGTAGCATGTTAAGCAGACATTTTTTTGCCAGGTAATCTTCCCATATCTCATGATAATGAAAGAAAAGAGGAAACCTAGGTACTCCTTAAGCTACTAAGAAGTGTAAATGGACAGGGACTGCTACCTCTGAGACTCTCAAAGTAGCATTCCATAGTAAGCATTCCAGCTAAAATTGTATTTTATGTGTACATAGACTTCAAGACATATATGACCAAGTATTTGCACCATGATTTGTGCAGTATAAATTCTTATATCAATAAAATACAGTTATATATATATATATATATATATATACACGTATAACTTTCCAACATACATAATTCTTTCCAACCCTGTCACAGTTCAACCAAAAATGGTTATCTGTATCAGACAAAGTCCCGGCCAGGGATGAAGAACCAAATTAAACCCATCCTCTGCCAATAACCCCACATGGTGCTGAGCGCTGGAGCCTACCTCCAGATCTCTCATCTTCTGGGTATCCTGTGAGGGAAGAAAGGAATTGGCCTAACTTGAGTGCCCCAAGGACAAGAAAAAGACAACCAGAAAATTCTTAAGAGGAGTCTGGAGATCCAAACACAGGGAAAGGAAAGGGAAGACTCTTGACTGAGAGCTCTGAAAGGAACTAGAGAGGTGATGGTTGCAGAAAAAGATCACGGTTGTGACAAGAGATGCCTGGAGCCAATAGAAAATGAAAGGGAGGGGGAGAAGCATGTTTGAAAAAAGGAGAGGAATTTCAGATGCTAAAACAGTGAAATAGGTTGCCCAGAGAGGTGGTAGATGGCCCATCCCTGGAAACATTCGGGGTCAGGTTGGACAGGGCTCTAAGCAACCTGATTGTAATGGAAGGTGTCTCTGCTGACTGCAGAGGGATTGCACTACATGAATTTTAAAGATCACTTCCAACTCAAACTATTCTTTGATCTGATGAATTCTAAAATGGGGGGATGAACAATGGGACTAGGAGTAGTCAGAGGAGGCAAAGAATCATTTATCCCTATCTGAGATAGGTGGAGTTAGGAGATATCTCTAGCAATAAGCAAGGCTGCAAGAGAAAATTGGGATAAGCTGAGTGAAAAGCCAGAGAAGAGGACAAAGCAAGGGATAAATGAGGGTAAGAACTTGGAGTGGTAAATATGAGTGCTGGAGCAATTAAATGGTTAAAAGAGATTAACAAAACAGATGGACAAACTCCAAAACTTTGCCCTGTAATCCCAAAGTGAGTGGGCCCCACAAATATTCTGACTGACATACAGAGACATTGCTGCACACACTCCAAAGAAAACTATCACACTAACACCAACATTTACAAACAAAGAGCTTATTAAGTAGTTGATGAGTTTGACAATAGACTTCTGTTTGCTTTCCAAGCCTGTTGGAGTGAATACCCTCTACATGGGTATGACTGAACTGTGGAGAGGGATGAAATGGAGTAAAACAACAATTGATTCGAAATGAGAAGATTGAATTATTTGAAAAGGTGTAGAACATGTGGAGGATACAAAACTTGCTAAATTAAGAAAGAATAAGCTGTGCATTATAGCTATGGGGCTCTAAGTACAAAAGCACTACTTCTGACATTTCGAACCAGTGTTGGCCCTTAACATTAGCCATCTTTCCATCCTTCTCTCGAACTGCTTCATTAATTTTTATCTCCAGATTGATAGAACCTATTCATAAGCACCTGCCAGGACTTTCTACACATTTGCAGTGTATCATGCAGGAGAAAAAAAGAAAATCCAGTAGTTTTTCCAAATCCAAAGCAGCAAATGATCAAAGCTGATGTGTATTTCCATTCATCTTATTATGCATTTAACGAAAATAATTTTCCATACTTACAAGCAAGTGATGCTTACAGAAACAAATGACATTACTCCTTCTGGGTTTGTTTTTTTGGTTTTGTTTTGTTGTTTTTGTTGGGTTCTTTTGTTTGAGGTTTATTTTTTTGTTGTTTTTGTTGTTTTTTCTTGTTTTGTTTGGGTTTTTTGCTTTGTTTTTGGGGGGTTTTTTTGGTTTGGGTTTGGGTTTGGCAGAACTGAATTTTACACTTCCCTGGAAATCCTAAACAAGCGACTTTGAACTCCCAACTCAATTTCCAATAGCATGCTATCAAAAATATGTTGAAGAATTGTATTCATTCTTGCTCTGTCATCTGTTACAGTAATGTGCCCAGAGATATTAGATTGATGTTAGGTGACAAGGGCTTATTGAAGAACATAGATATACATTTCTTACAGAATTTTTTGGGGTGTTTTTGTGATCTGTGATAGCATACTACAGACCTCAAATGGTATAGCAGGTCATCTGGGAGTGGTTATGGAAGGAAGGCAGAACTGGAATTGTAATAGCTGTCTGCAGGAAATAAGGGAACTAGAAGATATTCACATTGCTATATGCACATTAAATAGGCGCATGATACAAGATATTCCAGCTCTACAGGGAGAGAACAAAATATTAACACTTAAGTGAGCAACAACAACAACAACAAAAAGTATCACTGGCTTACAGAGCTGCTGCACATCAAAATAGCATTTGCAGAGATACACAGGAGCAACTACATTTCTTTTCCCTAAATAGAATACAGGAATCCTGTTTGCATGCACTATGTGCTTACAATATGCAAAGACTACGTATTTATTAGCTCTTCATTAGGAAAATTACTTATAAAGATGCTACAGTCTCATTAAATACACTCATTTCATTGCACCTTTTTCAACCGTATTGATCTAGAAGCTTCTTTTTAGTAATGGTAGTGTGTTTTTTTCCTACTCGGTTGCTACCTTAATTGCATATTTTGCATTCTTTCTCCTTGTTATACACCTTGCATCTTTTCCTGACAATCTTAAGTTTGATAATTTGATAAGGATAAGTAAATTCCAGCTCTTTCTCAGAAGGATATTAGGGTTTGTATCAAAGAGCTGTAATCTTATTCTGCTGAAGCTCACAATAACTATTGGCATGCTTTTTACATATTTTCCATCAATGAGAGATCAACGTATGTTTCTACTTTCCATTTTCAATCTGCACTGATAAGATCTAGAGACAGACAAAAAAAAATAATATTTCTGTTATTTTGTTATTACAGCAGGAAATTCAGCTTTCTAGCTGGAGTCCCTCCAGGCTTCTAATTTGTCTGGTTCCTCATCACTACAATGTTTTTTGATTAATTACAAGTTCCTCTTTATTGATGTCTGTGATTAGTCTAGCTGTTGCCACCCTTGCATCACATGCTGAGACACACAATAGAACTCTATATCTGTAAAACTAAACGATGTCTTTCTGACAACATCAGCTAAAGTGGTTCTGCAGATGCAGCCAATATTTAAATGCAAAGAGTTTAATTTCTGGATATCTAGAGCAAACTCATTCCCCCTCAAACTCTTTTCTTTTCCATCTGCTTATGTGGAGGTTTTTTAACTCACAGAAGTCTTGCAGAACCCCAAGCCATAGTGGAGATGAGCTCAAGGTACCTGATGCACTATAAGAATCTCATTCAATCAGATTTTCAACATCTGCACATTCTTTTCCTAGCAATATATTTGTTGGCAACTCATAGAAGAAAAGCTTGTCTTGGAGACAGGCCATCACCAGCATTTTTACTCCCCCAGTCTGATTTCAAATGTTTACTTCCAAAGTGCTGGCGATTCAAAGATCGCCAGTTCAATATGTCTGCTCTTGATCACATTTCATAGAATCATAGAACCACTGAATACCCTGAGCTGGAAAGGACCAATAAGTCCAGCTCCTGGCCCTGCACAGGACATCTCAAGAATCACACATATGCCTGAGAGTATTGTCCAAAGGCTCCTTGAACTCTGTCAGGCTTGGTGCCAGGACCACTGCCCTAGGAAGCCTGTTGCAGTACCCAAACACCCTCTGGGTGAAGAACTTTTTCCTAATATCTAACGAAAACCTTCCCTGACACAGCTTGATGCCATTGTGTCAGGTCCTGTCACCGGTCACTACAGAAAGAGATTAGTGCCTGTTCCTCTTCCCCTCACAAGGAAGTTGTAACTGCAATGAGATCTCCCCTCAGTCTCTTTTCCAGGCTGAACAAGTCAAGTGGCTTCAGCTGCTCTTTGTATGGTTTCCCCTCAAGGCACTTCGTCATCTTCATGCCCCTCCTTTGAACGCTCTACACACTATGTTAACAAACGCAGATAAGTTTGAAAAGGACCACTGTGCCACTTTGAGCTACACCTTCCATATCTGTGGAACAGATATGTTACATATACATATATATATATGTATATATATATACAGATATCTTTGCAATACCATTTGCAATGTTGTCATAAATTTACTAAGCATTACATCATCAGCAAGGCTGCTACTTATCTGAAATAGAGATTGGTGCTCACATAAAAATAACTAGTATTGTCCTAGAAAAATCATGACCTTTGTGTTAATCACTTCATCCATTCCTGAAATGGAGCAACACTCTATTGAACATGTTGCATGAAACTGGTTCTAGCTGAAAGTGAAGAAAGCTGCTCATTGAGACTGAAATGGCAAAGGGAGTTCAAGTCAGATGCTTAATTATCCAAACTGGAGTTTGACCAAGATACTGCTATTCTTGTGATATGTGTCATGGGATAGCTCATGATCAAAAGCTGCTGTAACCTTGAGTTGAATTTGAAGCTTCCTTCTTTATTCTTAGTCTCCACCAGGTGCCAGGAGGGTACAGCAGCTCTGTTCATCCTCAGAGCAAAAGGTGCTGTCTACTGAAGTGCCAGAAGTAACTTTAGATCTTTACCTGTTTTTCTTGAATGTATCTTATCTAGGTATTGAATAAGCCTGATATGGCTTGGTTTCATGACCGAAGACTCAGAGGTGTTTCTGGCTAAAAAGTAACTCCAACTGAAACTGAAAAAAATGCTCAAATATGCTCAAATAAAAGTGTAAGACAAATTTTTCTTTTTTGTTCCCTTCAAACCCCCACTCTCAGGACTAAAAATCAGAGATAAAATTAAAATTGCATATGATGCCAACATTTAGAAAGGTCTGATAAATTTAGAACTAAATTATCTATGTAATATTAATTCATTCAAGAAGAGAAAAGAAAGTAGAAAAAATAATTAAAATATTATTTGAAAGCTAATACTACAATACCATTTGATTGACATTAGTAAACAAATGGAATGATTTTACAGAAGGAAGAGATCTAGATATTTATAGATATTTAATAATAAAGATATTGAGTAGCAACTTCTGACAAATAACAAAGGAAGGAATCTTGAGTGTGTGTAATGTGATTAAGAGGAGATTAATATATTAAATAAAGATTTTTGAAAGCAGCTGGTGTCTTCAAAATGACCAAAAAAGCACTTAACAGTTGTGGTAACACACTGAGACAGAACTGGGCTGGAAAGGAATTTAAAACCCATAAACAATTTTCCTGTCAATAAAGATTACATTTTCCAGTGTGAACTGCTTCTTATTTGAGACTGAATATTCCTTCATTATTCTAAAAATAAGGTTAACTGGAAATAGCACCAATACTGTAAAAGAAATGACAGATGTACAATAAGGAAAAGATGATAACAAGAATAAGCTTTACAAGAATTGCAATTCCAGTTAGAAATAATAGAAGACATCTCCCTTTGTGTAAATGAAGACACCTTTAGCATTATAATTTCTGTCTGTCATAATCTACTGTGGTAAAATGAATGCAGTCCAGGAAATTGCAGCTTTGTAACAGCAGTCTTCATCCATACATTTGCATGAGTGCTCTGTAATGACAGGAATAGAATATATAGGATAAAATGTTACTAAAAATAGACTTGTCTAGTCACTGGCCAGATGCTACCCTTTGCTTTTGGGAACAGAGGGTGTTGACAGGCAGAGGCCATCAGTGCAGTGAGCATGACCCTTCTTACAGCCCTGGTGTTCTGTTCTCCTGCATGTGTAGCTCTGCAGGTGGGAAGGAGTGGGTTGGAAGAACAACCTCTTTCTACAACATTAGCTGCTGTCAGCCTCCTAAGTCATCACTGAATAACATAATGTTCCTTGTCTGTGTTTTGCCAGTGGGAGAGTGACTTATCACACAGCCATAATGGGATGAGCAGTGTTGATGGAACTAGAGGTTAAATTCTTCTGCACAGAAGAGGTTCATATTTAATTCCTGTGCTCTGTACATCTACTGTCTAATTTCTTCAGTATGGAGAGAAAACAGCTCTTTCCCAAGTACAAATATACATGGAATTTTATGACATTCCCATTTTCATGGTGCTTGTATACTTTTGCATATGAATGAATTACAGACATACATTAAAAGAAAAAAATAAGAAAAAAATAAACATCCCAGCATACCAACCATTCTTGAGGTTATCACACGGTCATGCATATCACCAATCCATAATGCCAAGTCACAATCCTCTCTGGAGCTGGAAGTCTGCGCTAGGTTGTGGCATGGCACAAAGGACAGAACTGAGAAGTGTTTTCAAAAGCCTTGCCTATCTTTCAAAATATGCTCTCAAACACTATCCTGGATATTGTTTCATAGTTATTATATTAGTTTATGTTGCATTACCTTACCTGAAACCACATGTGCTAACCTATAGTTAGTTATAACTGGTGCTAATTATTATATTCTGCATCTCATACTATACACAACAATATATTTACATTTCTCAGACTATCTACAATATAAAATTTTATCTTATCATAGACTTGATCTTGCAGCACAGGATACCTTTGCAAATGAATATCATGAGAGGATTTTGTGTGCATCTTATATGTTGTTTCTCCTGTTTCAAAAACCAAGCCAGGTCTTGTGTTACCTTACTGTGTCACTTCCGATGTAGTGGATCTGAAAAAATGTAAGAATAAGCACTTTTCCTTCTATTTTTATTCAACATACTTGCCATTAGGAAGAAACTTCGTTTAGCAAACAGTCCTTTGACTGGACTTGAGAAAAACTATATTCCAATTCTTACAATGTGAGTGAGGAATTTGCATAACCTGTATCATGTCTGAATTTTTATTTTTATCTTTATCTTTCTTATATTGTAAATGATCAGGGTATTCCCTCTGTGTCTTCAAACAGCTCCTATCATAGTGGATTTAGACTTGCAGACCCTAAGCATTATTATGAAAATAAAAATAATAGACAGATAAAAGGTTATTATTGATGGCTATTTTTCCTTAAATGTAACACAGAAAATTACAAAGTTACCTGAAAAAAGTCTGCACAACACAAGCGGACTCCCTGAGGTATTGGTTTTTTACACTTACTGCTTATTAAAGAGGCAAGATTAACAAAGTTGTAGTTGTTAATACTATTGATACACAAACACATTCGCACTTGACAATGAGATTCAACATTTTCAGTGATTTGTCTCATGCTAAAGTAAATTGATTTTTTTGTCTAGGGAAAATGAAGAAAATAATAAAAATACTAATGAGGGTGATAATTTCAAAATTAAGTAAAACAAAACTTGAGCATTACCAAGCTTCTCAAAAGGTCACACTAAGCATGGGAAATGAATAAAGACAGTAGAAGAAAATATGTTATACCTTATTAATTTTATGTTTCTGCTTAATGTAAGCCTTGTTAGTAACCAACGTGCTGTCTTGCTCAGCCCTCATTTATTTGGTACAGAAGTTTATATGAAACAACATAACCCTTGGGTAGGACAGAGAGGTGATTTCATTCTGCAACACAGGTGAAGACACCTTGAGAAGATATCTGTAAGTCTGTTCTCAGAGGTCTAGTTGGTTCATCTGCATGTGTAATTTTCAAAGGTACATAGTATCATGTTTTCAGTTCAGCTGCACTTATGGAGGCATTTTCCATAGAGGCACATGCTTGGATTCTTAGTCCATATCATATAGACTTCAGTGTTGGGAACCTATAAGATGCCTTGGCAGCACAAACAAGTACCACAGTGCAAGGCTGAGGTATGCGCAGGGTGTCCTGTGACTCACCAGTCCAAGGAGCCTGGGGGCAAAGACAGTAGAAAACTGATGTGCCCTGCGCTGCAGCTTGTGCTACAACACTGAACTCAGGAAGTGACCTGTCTTCTGGATCGTTCGCTCACAAGCAGGGCAGCTCAGAGCAGAGCATCCTACCCATTGGAGAAAGCAGGATTTCCATAAAAGAAACACTGCAGCACAGCAATGTAATTAAACACATATCACAAGGCATTTCTGTCCAGAGGAAAAAGAGCCGGAAGAAAGCAGCAAGTTCTCACTGCTTAAATTATCTGCAGCCTGGCATTTTCTGATGTTTGAATGCTTCCCTTTAGAGCTCAAGTAACATCCAGAGAAGATTTGTTACCAGCCAAGTGCATCACCTTGTTTCCCCAGTACGGCTTTTGGTACACTCCTGTGTTCCTAGCTGTGGCCATCCAACTTCCTGTGAATACTGCACACAGTTCTACATGTCAGGTTGAAACGTTTGAGTTGGAAAGTTCTGTAGACCTTTGACTACCTGAAACACATGGACTCGAAATTCTGAAAATCAGATGACTGAATTATTACCTTATTTCTGCTAGACTTTTTAGCAGCTCAGGTGGCTAGGGTTTAAAGGACTCTGACAAGTCAAGTCAAGGAGCTGAAAAAATGCTTTTCTTTTTTTTTTTTTTTTTTTTTAATCCCAAATGGCTACTTATTTAGATGACTGTCATATTTCCAAGACTAGGTCAGCATGCTGGGATGCTTAATAACAGTAATTCTCATCTGTATGTGTAGGCTTGAGCTGTCAGATCGTGTTGTGATATAGCTTTCCCTGCCAGTCCCTCGGAGTGAACTTGAGGTTTAGTCTTCTTCAGAGGCACAGAAGAGCAGTTCAATGGAGAAGGAGGTCTCATGCAATTTGATGTAGTCGCAGCAGGATGGACTAGGCATTGGTGGAACTCACTGCTGTCTAGGTGGCAGCTTTAACAATGTATAGAAACTTTTCTCCCTTTCCCCAGACAAGAAAAATGGTAAATAAACCTGGTTCCAAATGCCAGTTCCTGCATTAGGATTTCAAAAGAAAGCCTGTGGCTTTGTACTTGTTGAAAACTGTGCCTGTGATAGCAAAATCATAGGTTAAATATATAACCTGACTGGTAATATTTATGATCTATTTTTAACCTGCCAAGGTTGGTCTCACAATACCTTATAATGAAGGAGCTGGGGGCACAAAACACCTTGAGCCTAAAAAATCCTCACAAAAAAAACCCAAACAACCAAAAAGAAACTGTAAAGTATTGATATGAGCTTGGGAGTTATTTTGAAGCTGACCGAACATTGAGAGCTCAACCTAATTTACACTAAAGATGTATCTTCCAGGTTAGTTACCACATTTTCTGATGGAAACCATAGCATTAATGCATTTCTTGCATGATGAAGACAGTTGGCATAACACAACCAGCTGCCTCATAGCACTTTATCACTTACATGATAACATCACAGTTCACTCAAATTCAGAGTTTATTTCTGCAGGAAATAACAATGTTCAAAACCACAATTTTGAGAAAGAATGAACAAAATTTAAAAACTTCCTTCAAAACATTTTTTTCCTTTTTCTTTGAAAACATTAAAATAATTTCTGACAGCATTGTGTTTGCCATCACATTACCATAGTTTGACAATATTATAGTTGTTAGAGCTATTAAAATAAAAATGAATCATTGGAATCTTACAAAAATAAAACACATCAACATCCACTTAATGTATATCCATTTATTTCTTGTAGACTCTTAAATAGATTAATCTGTTTTTGTAGAACAGTTTGATTTCCTAGAGTCAAGTGTGAAAAACAGCTTCTGCAGAAAATTTTCAATATGATGCAAGTACTGTTTTATTATAAATTGTTTTAAGGAAGGAATATGGCCAGCTTGTGAACTCTCAGGGCATCATCTCATATTTACCCAGTTCTTAGGAAAACACCTGCCTTCCACATAACGCGTTTCAAGAAGTGGCTTGGTTCTGGGTAATCACAGAGCGGGGACGTGGGGTGGCACTTGGCAGTCGTGTCCACTTGTGCACAAAGTCATGCTTGTCCTCCGCTGCCTCTGCAGCCTGGCAATCTCTGACCGACGGGCAGCAGAAGCACACCACACACGGGTGACGAACATCTGTTTTATCTCAATGCCATCTGAAAAAATTAACCAGGGAAGGCTGTTCTCCCTCTTTGCCGGAGACTTCCAGATGGTGCCCAAGTAGGCCGTCAAGCAGAAGGATATTAAGTCCTTCCGTCCTGAGAGAGCTCAGTGACACCCGGGGAGGGACTTCCCAGCTGAGCAGGTTTGATAACACGTCGATTTATCCCCACTCGTGTAGAGTGCCCTTGAAGGTCACCCCCACTTTCACATCTCGGTGGGCGCCGCCTGAGCCGGTCTGCATCCTCAGGCTGATGGAAAGGCGGCCGGTTCCACCTAAATCCACCAGAGCTGCTGTCCATACCCACACACAGCTTAAAGAACCCCAAACCAACCAACAAAGCAGACAACAGCAAAACCCCCCAAGTAACACATAAACGGAAACACCCCACGGCCCAGCACACGCACCTTATTTCGGAACAGTTCACTGACAGGGGCAGGCTGTCAGTGCCCGCTGCAGGCGCCGCCCCCGGCCCGCCCCGCTCATTACCGGGGCGGGGGCTCCGGCCCAGCTCCCGCCCCGCTCCCATTCATTCCAGCCCCTTCCTCTGCGCTCCTTCCCCTTCCCCGGCGCCGCCGGTCCGGCCGCGTCCCCGCCGAGCGCCGGGCAGGGAGGGCCGCCCGCGCCGCCATGGCCGCCGAGGGGGTGGACGAGCGCTCCCCGCTGCTCTCCGCGCCCGGCTCGGGCAGTGTCACCCCCACCGCGCCGCCC
>JAWWEW010000078.1:125853560-125963598 GCA_035583185.1 Anabacerthia variegaticeps | reverse complement strand
GTCACCCCCACCGCGCCGCCCTACCTGCCCGACGGCAGCCCCCGAGGTAAGGCGGCCCTGCCCGCACGGGGGGCCCCGGCGGGGGGCGCGGCGGCTCCGCCCGGGGCTGCGGGGGCTGCGGGGCCCGGGGGAGCCCCCGCCCGGCCCGGCCCGGCCCGGCGCTGCGGGGGGCGCGGGTGGGAACAACAGGTAACGCCGCGCAGGGCCGGGTAGGCCGAGCGCCCCGGCAGGGAGAACAGAAGGAATCGAAATAATTGTTTGCAGGGTCAGAACAAGCCCGAACCGGCCTGCTCGTTATAAGTGGCTGGCATGCCGCAGCTCGCCGGGGGCCGGCGGGCCCGGCGCCGCCGCCGATGGATGGGGAGCGGGAGCGGGATTGGGTGCGGGTGCCGGGCGGGGGCGGCGCGGCAGCCCGGGCGGAGCCGGTCCCGGTGCCGGTGCCGGGCCGGGCTGTGCCGAGCTGGGCTGGGCTGTGCCGTGCTGGCCATCGGCAGGGCCATCGGCAGGCTCCTCCGCCGCCGGCACCGCACCGGGAGCACCAGCGGCTCCGGGCACTGTGGCGGCTGGAGCCCAGAACCACTAGGATGCCCTTGCAAACGCGTTTCAAGGCCATAGCTGGTTCTGGCTTTATTTTTAAAGCGAGTCAGATACTGTGGTTCCAAATCTGTAACCGTGGCATAATTATATGGTATTATCTTTCTTGCACGGACTTGGGAAAAGCATCTTGTTGATCAATACTGAATATTTAATAAGCAGGTGAAAAGATTTTACTCTGCAAATACAAATCAGGGTGTTTACAAAGTACATTAGTAGGTTTTTGGTTTTTTTTTTTAATTAAACGTTTTAGACGAGAAAGTGAGGTGTGGAGAAATCTGAAGGAATGGAGGCACAATAAGGTTAGAGTAGCTTTACTAGCAGTATCCTTTAAAATGTACGATTACAGTCCTTATCTCGATATCTCCAGTGTGTCGGTCCTTTCTTAAGGATTTCTAAGTAATTGTATGGATTTATTACATGTATGTAACTAGAATGAGTGAGCATCTGTGTGTTTTGGGTAATATTTAAACTCAGGGAAAACTAGTCCTTTTTGTCTTGATATGAAAATGTATTTCAGTAGGGCTGTAGCTGGTGTTGACTGTTTACTTTCATTTGAATTGGACAAAGGAATGTTGGCCTGAAAAACAGCAGAGGTTGGGGTTTTTATTTTGTATATTTGGGGTTTTTTTCCTTACTGTGTAGAATTGGCATTATCCTGTAAGTTTAAAAAAAATAAATCCAGAAATACACGCGTTTAAGTTCTAGTGTTGTTTTTATTCTTAGTAGTCCTACTCCTGTAACCATTACTTTTGTATACATTTCAGTCTGGGATTTTTTTAAGTCTTTATACATTTAAAAAGTAATGAAAGTGCATTAGATCAGCGAGTCTTGTTTGAGCCCGGGGTAAAACTCATGACTTGGTAAGGAGCTGACCCCAAATGCTCATTTCAGTTGGTAGGCGTGTCGTGCTGTGCCTTCAGTGGGCATCTCCAACTCCTGGTGACTGGCTGGGCACTTGCACTGGGGTGTGGTGCTTGAGATAAGTGGCTTGTTCCCAGAAGTGAGAAGGAACCAGCCATAGAGCTTTCTTAAATGTCAAAGACCTCTTGTCCAATTGGTCCACGAGCAAGCATACTAGGTGGCACTTCAGATACTGCTCTACAATGCTTACGGAAAGATAACTGCAGAACAAAATTTTGCAGAGCTGTGACATGGGCCCCATAGCTCTTACTTCCCTTGCTCTATTTTCCTTAGTACAGAGATCTGTGCAAGCTAAACAGCCTTTCTAGCTAACAGGCAGCCTTTATTGCTCTCCCTAGCACAGGTCTAGATGTATGGGGAAGAACCATTCTTGTGAAAAGATGAGGTTTGCTTCCAAACCCCCTTCTGGAAGAGCTTCCTCTCTTAACATCACCTGACTGGTATAGAGTGGCAGAGCAAGGAGGAAGAAGCTCTTGGCACTCAAAACTACCACCTGAATGTACACTAATAGACTTATCCCTGTAATTAAATACTGGGCCCAGTATGTCATCCTGAGCTTTAAGTTTGAGAGGCAGTGGTTTGAAAGTAGCCTTCTCTTCCCTTTTTTGACTGCAGCTGGGACCCAGCTGACTGTTTTCAGTGTAAGATGGTGGGTGGTTGAATCCTGGTAATGGCTCAGTGTTTGTTCCTAATGATGGAAGCAAGCAAGAAAAATCTTTGCAATGTGGATGCAGGCTACGGTATTTAAGAAACTTTTCACATAGGCAAAGGATGGGACAGTCAGCTCTCCTCCGTGTAGTAAGGTGGTTATTCAGTGCCTTTTTTTTTTCAGTCTTTGTTTTGTTGTTAGGGGCTTGGGGGTTTTTTTAGTTTGTTTTTTTTTTTTTAGGGTCCCCCCCCCGCCCCAAGGATTTCTTAGTTTTTAACTACCTATCTCTGACATAGATGATTTAACTTTTTTCTCTCACTCACCCTCCCCAGGTCCTGATAAAGAATTATTTCTTGTTTGTTTTGTTTGTTTGAATTAGGAAAAAAAAATAATTTCTGTTTGACTCAGGTAAGCTGCAAGTGGTTCTCTGGGGTTTCTGCCCTTCAAATACCAAGGGAGGAAAGCGCATGAGGACCATAAGGAATTTCCCAGGTTGAATATGGGAAATCTTCCCTTGCGTTGCTCTCCTGTGGGGGTGAGGAGGGAGTCAGATGTACTGCATGGTAGGGCACTTTGCTAATCCTGCTGAACTAATTACTGTTCAGATTTTTTTTTGAAAGAAAAATTGATAATCTAGCTGTAAACTGGTATGTCAGCAGCAGGAAATTCAGTATCTCATTAAATGTGTCCTGGTGTGTATGTGAAACTTGGCTATAATCCAGTCATGTCCAGTGTGACAGACCTTACGAACTGGTTTTACATATTATAGTTAGCCTGAAATTCAAGCTGTCAAAAAAAAAAAAGGTCATACCAAAGTATGTTAATGTGCTTTGAAACTTTTTTATAAAAGGGTAATGAGCAGCCAACTCTGAGACAATGCCTTTATTTTTCTTTTCACCACTCCATCACTCTCTGCAATATACTTTTCCTTAAACTTAATTTTGGTGGCTTTTGCTGGTTTTGTTTTTTGGAGCTATTCCAATTGCACGTTTTCTTTAAGCATGAAGGTTGCAGTGCCAAGATACCTGCAGCTCTCTGCTCCATAGCAAATGTTATTTGCTGCAGCACCACTCTGAAAAGCAGCCATTATTCACTTGCTATCTGATATTTGCTGAGCCAGCAGGACAGGAACAGCAAGGCTGCTTACCTGGAAGCCAAGCGGCTCCAGTGTGAGGCTGGAGAAGTGGCTGGCAGCGTCTGTAGTGGCTCATGCACCTCAGTTAATCAGCTTTCAAACCCCTAAGAATTTTCACTTAGAAATAGGGTATAGAAAATTATAAACGTCTAGAAGGATATAGTTGTCAGTTTTACAAGTATTCCAAGATCCTGGAAAGCTGAAAGGCTGGGGACTGTGCATTTGTTTTTACTTTCTGGTACCCTTCAAATACTGTTTGCTTTCCCTTATTACTGCTGCCCTGTTCCCAGCTGATAGAGTTAAGAAATCATGCTTTAAATGGAGAGAACAAAGTCAAAAAGTTCTTCAACACAATTGTTGCTTTTTAGAAAAGCACCCTTAAATCTGGGAGTGAGCTGTAGTGGGGTGTCCTGACAGAGTTTGGTATGTGGTCTGCCGACCGTGCCTGTTGTGTTATGGCTACCTTTTTCCTGAGCCAGAACATGTCAGCTGCTCGCTGCAGGAGCAGTTAAGCAGCCTGCTGACTGCCAAAAACCCCTAGCAGCACCCTTGACTTTGCCACTCGGGGCTAAGACGCTGCTTTTCCCATCATCCAAAGCTCTGACCTGGTTTCTGCAATGATCTAGTCGGCTTGAGGTTGTTTCTAATTGCCACACTGTGTGTGGATTAGGAGTTTGTCTTGTGTGTGTTTGTTTTGTTTGTTAATACGTTGTAATATATCTTGTCCTGTGTGGGGCAGCCTTACTTAAAATAGGCTATCATAGTATTGCAAAATATTACTTTTTTTTTTCTGAATGCTGCATTTTTTCAGAATGTAATTCCTCAGAAACAAGAAATCACAACACTCTTACCTCATATTTTATAGAAGTGCTGGTTTCTGTAGCTGGTATATCAAAGCTGAAGGTGTAAAATTCACTTGCTCAAGTAATGGAGCATCAGTTTGTGTCATGACTTCGGCATTGCATTGCTGCATGTAAGTTAATTTTATTTCCCATCTGAAATAATTCAAGTATGCTGGATGAGATTGTGAGACTTTCAAGGTACCTACCTTTCTCATGCTGCCTCTCTGAGTTAAAATCAAGCACGGGGCTGGGTTATTTGTAGACCAAGTGGCAGAGGGAGAGAAAGAAAGAGAGCACACTGAACAGCAATCCTGCTTCAAATGTGTGTGATGACTTTTGGTTCTGAAGGACAGACAGCGTTTCTTATATCCCTCCAGCTTATGATACTCACTTTAAGACAGGGTGAAGGAATGATGAGTGCTTTCTTACAGGCTTAAATTTAATACTTGGACTTGTCAGCTTTGATAGCAGACCATGATTTCCCTTACCACCCTCCAGCAGATACTCTTCTGTTCAGTGCTGTTGGTAAACTGAAAATAAGCTCATCTCTCATTGCTGCTCTGAAGAATTTATTAGCTGCTTGGATGTAATTTTTTAAAAACTCATTGGAGTCCAAGGGTGCAGAGTATTTCAAACTACTAGTATTAAAAACAGCTAACTATGAACTACTGAATGTGCCCATTTTGTATTTGCTTACCAGAAGAGCCCTGAACTTCTTGATAAAATACACATCAGTGCTACTACCTGCCAATTAATTGTTATAATTAGCTCATGAGAGATTGCTGGGTTGAATTATTTTCATTCCATGGATTCTTAAATCTCAAAGAATCTCTAATGCTTCCCCCCTGTTTCATTGTGGGCTCAAGACTGGAAAAGCTGAAGTCTGCTCTTCCACAGAGGCCTGAAGCCTCTATATCCTTCTTTGTGTTAGCCTGTCCTAATTGAGTGAAGATTTTCTTGCACATCCATATTTTGGCTCTTGGACAAGAAAAGCATCTGGAACCCTTAAAAGCAGAAACTCTTGAGACTTAAGTTCATCCTTTTTTTTTTTTTTTTTTTTTGTCCTTCAAGATAGGATAAATTTGCTGTTGCACTCAAAGAAGAAGCACTTCATGCCACTTCCCATCCAAGACCTATTTTCTTTACAGGACTATTCTGTGTTTTTACCTGTAGTACTTGTTACTATATGATAAACCCTTTTCTATGTTTCAGTCTTTTCAGATGTTTGTAAAGACTGTTTATGCTCCTCTGCCTACCTGTGTCTTGTTTTATTTTCTGGATTTTTTTCTTCAAAAGCCAGTTGCTACTAATCTGTAATAGGTTTGTGGTTTCTTTGAGGTTTTTCCCTGCTGTGATTTCTAAAGACTTTGAGAAGTTGGTATGAAAATAAAGTTGCACAGATGAGTGTTTAGTTAGATCCTTGTTTCTGGGGTGATGTACTGTGTTGCTGTGTTGGTGTTGCTAGTTTGCTTTACATACGACTATGGGTGATGTTTGTGTACACAGAAGCTGTGGAGAAGGGGTACGCAAACTTAGGTTTGTCTTTCGTTTATGTTAATCATTAACTTCGAGTTGTTTGGGATTTTTTAGATTTTTTTTTCTTTTTTTGCGACTGACTTAATGACAATATTGCTGAAAGTGTTTTAGGATCCTTTGGTGTTTCAGCTGAGATTTCCTTATCTCTTGCAGCAGAACTTCCTCCTCCATACACTGCCATTGCAAGTCCAGATGCCAGCGGTGTTCCTGTAATAAACTGCCGCGTGTGCCAGTCACTAATCAATCTGGACGGCAAACTACACCAACATGTGGTTAAGTGCACAGTTTGCAATGAAGCTACGGTAAAATGGATTTTTAGCATTTTCTTTTGGTGGAGGGAACTGGGGGGGGGCCTGAAGTGTGTGGTTGGTGGAATTCATGTGCTCACCTACAAAGGGTGAGTCCCTTCCTGCCATCCCTGCAGAGGACCTGTCAGCCCAGCTGACTGCTAGTGTAGCTGGTGTGCAAACTCGAGGGTTTTGCTGGCACAGGGATGGTTGCAAGCAGTCAGAATAAATCTTGGTGTGGTTGAGCTGGCTATTCAGGATGTCTCCTGAGGAGGACAAAAAGCAAAGATGTCATTTAAGTAATTACTCTTCTGTAAAGAAGGATGAAATTGGTTTTGATGGTAAGAGAAATGAAGAATTGACCTATTCTAAGAGTGGGAGGAAAAAAAAGTAACTACCCCACACCTATCCGTGGATGTCTGCCTTCCTCCTGCAGTACTGTTCAGTCAATTGGTTAGCTTGCTAACAGACCACAATACAACAGCTTTGAAATGCGTAAGTCATAGGTTCTTTTTCAGTGATGCCAGACTTATTTGTTTCTCCTCTTTTCTTAATTCAAGTCTTCACTGTTTGGCTCCTGCTTCTCTTTTTTCCTCCCGCCAGTTTTAGTTTTGAGATCTGATACTGCAGTGCTCCACAGCTCCTGGAAGCATTTGTATGAAAAAAAAACAGGATTGGATTTATTATATGAAAAGAACTTTATATCCAGAAGACAGGAAGCCTTAAAACTGCAGGAAAACTTTTTATTTTCCACTTGAAAGAGAGAGTAGAGAACTTGCCATTGATAGTGACTTTCCCAGCAGATATATAATGTTTCAAGCCAAAGTATCTTGCAGCTTTTGATTTGCTGTATGAAAGGGACACTGCAACTTGACTCTCAGGCTGGAGAAAGATAATTTCAGTACAGTTTAAAGTAAGAGTTCAGTGGTGTCTACGTGTTCTCTTAGTGACTGAGAACTGAGTCTTTCACTGTTGAATGAAGCCATTATACCAGGCAAGGAGACTTGTTTGATATTTTGACTGGGTTGTTTTTTTTTTGGTTTTTTTTTTTTTTTTTTAATTATTATTTTAAATATACCGCTCCTTAAGCTCACATAAAAAAAAAGAAAAAAAAACCAAAACCAAACCCAAACACCAAAACTAAACCAAAGCCTTGAATTGTCATTAAAAATATGACTAAATATGACTAAAATATGGATTTTTTTTTTTCTGTGAGTTTTCAGAATCTCGTTTGTTCTATTGAGGAAATTTTTACTTCTTTGTCCAGGAAGAGAGATGAAACTTCCAATTTTGTCTTGACTGTGAATTTTCCTCTGTAAGAGGAACTGTATTTCTCTGTTAGCAAGAACTTGTCACTGAAGTTGTTCTGCTTTGTCATACTGTTATGTGGAAAAAAGTGTATTGCTATGATTTCTGATGTGTGTTCTCTGGTGGTTGTGTTGATTTTTTTCTTGTTTAGCCAATCAAAAACCCTCCTTCAGGGAAGAAGTATGTTAGATGTCAATGTAACTGTCTCCTTATCTGTAAGGATACCTCTCGGAAAATAGGCTGTCCAAGACCAAACTGGTAAGAATAAAATACTCTGCCTTGTGATAGTTTTCTTTAAAGCAACAATTCTCTTTGTGTTGAGTATTTAAAACTAAAAGAGGTTCAAGGCTGGGCCTCTGTACCTGGACAGTTAACAGAACATTACTGAATTGTTACAGATACAGGTGGTGTTAGTGTCAATTCTGACTATTTTTTTTTTAAGATTAAAGAGGAAAAAAGTTTCTTCTTTTTCTATTTAGTGTTAGTCTCAGATGTGTGTGTCCTATTCTGTCTACTTCATAAGGAAGAAATAATGTAAAGAACAATAGAGAAGAAAATCCACTTCTTGTTTCTGAGACTTAATGTTCACTATTTCTTGCAGACTTAATTATTGCAAACACATAGGATGCTCATTTTGCCTACTTCAAAGTAGGGACTTCAGAATGAAATGGAAGAGGAAACAGTAGGTTGGCTGCTGTCCTCTTCTCCCTCCTGTTTATGCTGAGCTTTCATTCTCCTCTCAGCTCTCCACCATTGGTCTTAAAGATCCCACTGAGGCAGGAGTAATTTGATTGTAAGAGGTACAGCTCTAATAGGTGAAATGCAGATGAAGGCTAAGTCTGCAGATACGTGAGTGAAAGGTCTACCACACCAAGTGCCCTAGTCACCAGTTTGTTGGCAGTTCTGATTTTGAAACCATTTGAGACTTGTGGGATTTCCCCCACCCCGACTAATTCAGTATTGGGGAGAACTTCAAAACATTCCAACCACTTTCTTAGAGTGCAAGAATGTTCATGGGATACTTCAGTTATATCACATGATTGGTAACTAAACTGAATCAGAAGCTTCCTAATTTTATTAAAATTGTCTTGAAAGATAAGATAGTCTATGTATTTATCTTGCTAGAAACTGACCAAACTTGGTGTACTTTAAAGGAGAGAGTTGGGAATATGCCCTTAATAGAAGACTCCAGATTGAAGTTAGGCCATCTAGAATACAATTTTGGTTGCATATGGACAGAGATGCAGTGCAAATTAAATAATGCTTTAATTTTCCTCTTCACTTCTGCATGCTAGGAAGTCTCATCCTCATTCTGTTTTTAGTTGGTTAATTTGGGTACTGTCATTTTGGACTGATAAATTGTATAATTAAACTGGAAACACATTAAACATAAAAGCAAATACTTAAAAACTGCTTGTTAAAGTAAATTGATTGCATTGAGTTAACCCTGAGGGTTTTTCTTTTTTAGTTTACTCAATTTGAATGGAATTTTTACTGTACAAATGTGGATATGCTGGTTATATTAGCATGGTTTTCAGTAGTGTGGGAAGGAGAAGTAGGTTCTGAAAGAGTGGGTACTCTTTCTGCATGTTTCACATAGGTATGTTACATTTCAATTCACAGGCTTACTCACTCTGGGTATTAAGATATCACTTTCCTGATGAGTGTTTCTGCCATTTGCTGGCAAATGTGTAGTCTCTACAGCGTTCAGGCTTGCATGGCTGATCTTGGGGTGAAAGAAAATATTTTCAAAACTGAAAAGGAAAACACTTTGGAGAGAGACCAAAACTAGGTGCATCAGCTGTTTAACAAGCAGATTATTGTTTAAAAGTGTAAAAATACTTGGTAGCAAGTTGCTTAAATTGCTAATTGCTTAAATGCATCATTCTTCTCTCTTGCTAGCTTAATTACATGTGCATCTAATGTTCTTAACACAGTAGACGCATCATTACTCTTGGTCCAGTAATGCTGATCCCAGAAGAGCAGCCAGCTCAGCCTGCCTTGCCAGTTCAACCAGACGGAACTAGAGTGGTGTGTGGGCACTGTGGAAATACATTCCTTGTAAGTAAAGCAGCAGATCCTCCTTCTCACCTCCTTGTGCTATCCCACAAGGTATTTGTTGTAAGCACTTTTAAGGAGTGTATTGCCTCACTCTCTGGCATCAGTGAGGAACTAAAGCTTCTTCTCTCCTCATATTGCTATGGGTGTACAGTGTGTATTTGGTTATCTTTACAAGCATTTTAAGAAAACTTAACAGTCTTCCTGTGCATGGATGGATAAAGCCCAAAGTCTCTCTTAGTGCTTACTGATGTGAGAGTGGACAGTTATGCTTCCAGGTTCTGTTTGGTCTTGGAGTGGTGGCTGTGTGTTCTGCAGTGGCCAAGAGAGCAGTTCTGTCATTGCTGCATGGACCCTTGAAAGCTGCTTGTTATAGCACTTGCCACTGGCATATCTGTCAGTTCTTACAGAACTGGAGGTTTTGGTTTTTATGTGAAGCTGACAATTGATCCTGTTTTTGTAGTGAAAGGATGCAAGAATACTCTTCTGTTGTTGAACTGTTTGCAGCCTTCTAAATGGGTAAGAGGCTGCCATGCTTGAACTTTGCTGCACACAAGTAAGCTTTAGCTTTAACATTCAGCAGTGCTTGAATCTGTCAGGCTTGCGAGTTATGGGAAATGGCTAAGTACTACACTTGAAGGAACCACATAGTTGTGAGAGTGGTGTTACATTTCTGAAATAGAGGATTATAAGATACATAAACATCAGAGAATACTCAAGGGAAAAGGAAGCTTAGAGTATGGCACTCCATGTTGGCTTGTACCAGCAGGGAGAGAAGGGTTTGCTTGTGCTGGGCCCTATAACGGACTAGACTTCTGCTTTCAAATCTCTACTTCAGATATATTAATCAGTGAGGTGCTTTTGTGGCATAATCCCAGCCAGCAACTTATTATCATGCAACTGCTTGCTCACTGCAAACACCACCCAGCCTGCCTGCCCAGGTGGGAGAATTGGAAAAAAGGCAAAACTTGTGGGTTGAGATAAAAACAATTCAATGATTGAAACAAAACAAAAAACCCCAATACTATTAATGATGGCAATAACCATAGTAATGCGAAGAGAGAGAAAAATAAAACCCAAGGGAAACAAGTGATGCTCAATACAATTGCTCACCACCTGCTGACTGATGCCCAGCCAGTCTCTCAGCAGCAATGGGTGTCTCTCAGCCAACTTCCCGCAGGTTATATACCAAATGTGATGTTCTGTGGTATGGAATATCCCTTTGGCCAGTCCAGCTCAGCTGTCCTGGCTGTGCTCTCTTGAGCTCTTTGTGCGCCTGTTTGCTGGCATGGCATGAGAAACTGACAAGTCCTTGACTTAGGGTAAACACAATTTAGCAACAACTAAAACATTAGTTTTGTTACCAACATTGTTACTGAATCCAAAACACAGCACTGTAGCAGCTAGCTACAAAGAAGCATATTGATAATCCCAGCTGAAACCAGGGCAGGTGTTCTGTAGTAGCTTAACTACTACATTAGGTGATGACTGCAGGAAGCTGGAAATGGCCCTTATACTTCTCTTTTTTTATTTTTTCAAGGGAAATTAGAAATCTCATTACGAATTTACAAGTAATGTGCTAACTGAAGAGCCATTAGAGAGATGCTTCAGAAATATTCTACTAATTCTGCCTGTATATTGAAAAATACGTATTTCTCTTGTAACTCTTGCTGAAGAGCAGAAAGTCAGTAACTGAAGATAGCTGAAGTTGGCTTTCTGCTTGCCCTTTTTTTCTTTTCCCCATCTTTGGGAATTTTCCTAAGCATAGGAGTTTTACTTATCTTTATTCCCCATTTGCTTTATATAAGTACAGCCTAAATTAACTTTGTAGTTTACACTATGAACTACTTTAGGTGAATATAAGGGGGGGAAAAAACCCCAAGCCTATAAAGGCAGTTTTTTCCCCATAACTACTAGATTATGCCTTAAGGCCAAGTTTTCTATTTTGAGATTTGTGCATGTGACTTGAGATCTAATGATTGCTTTAGGGAACTGCAACATTCTGAACTTCATAGTCCTGTCTGCCAGTAAGACCAATTTGTCACTTCATGGTATGTTGAAAAGAAAATTTCCAAGTCATTAGAAATAGGAAGTTTGGTATTCTTTTATGCTGAGTTAGCAAGAAACAAACTTTTTTCTTCTCACTTCACACAGCTTTCCCACCAGAATTTTGCTTGTATCGTTTTCTGTAGTGAAGTTTGAGGCAGTCAAAAAAAAAATTTTAGTTAAGAAAAATCAGGAAATTGCTTGGATTTCAGAGTGAGCAGAAGGAAAAAAAGCAAAAAAAAAAAAAGTGTTTTAGCCAGCCTGGAAACTCGCTTTTGTGTAGGTATTTCTGCCTTTTGTTATCTCCACATGGTAGAGAAAATGTGTAATGCTTGATGCATCTCTCAGCAACTCAGTAGGTTATCCCCTTTTACTTGGCAGTTAAAAAAAATAAATAGACAAGCAAAGCTAGAATCCCTGGTGTGGGAAAGTCAAATTGTCATTTGTGTGTTCTGTGCTCTTTTAAGAGTATAAATTTTGTTTACCACTTCCCAAGATTTTTTTTTTTCCTATGAAAGCATAAGTATGGGCTGTGCTTGCCTTGTCTCTGCACGTGTTGGGGGTGTTTTCACCAGTCACAAAAAGCATGCTCCATTCTATGGAGTGCCTTAAGGTTTCCCTGTTTTAGCTGTCAGGCTTAGTACTGAAGTGATACTGTAGCTGAACTATCAATAGTTATTCACATTTTGTTAATGAGATCTTTCTTTCCCTTGGTAACCTGATAGAAGTCTTTTCTGTTCCACTGTTTCTGGCAGATTTGGAGTTCAGACAAGTGGAAAAAGGGGTAGAACAGAAGAGGAGGGCAGGACGAGGGTTTTAACCATGTTGTAGGATCACAGTTTGATCTGGTTTGGGCTTGTTTGAGTGCTTCTGGACTTGTGCTGGAACAGTTACTGTTTCTGCCAGCAGTAAGTCATCCCTGCAACCCCCACCCAGGGACCTCTCTGTCTGTGATAGCCTCTGACAGCCACGGACTTTCCAATGCCTTTGGAAAGGGTGGTGAGTGAGGGAGGGCTGTCCCTGTGTTGTCCCCCTCTCTGTCATCTTCCTGCTACTGTCCTGCTTTTGGAGAGACCTCAAGAACAAGAATCCAGGAGCAAGCTATGGAAGCAACAGGCTGTAGGCTAAGCACTATGATTTGTCAATTTTATTTTTTTTTAACTAATCAAACATGAAAATTATTTCTTCTGAAATAATTGAATAGAAAACCCTTTAAACTTTTCAGAGAACTCAGACATGTTTTAACCTGCAGAAGTATTTTGATTTTCCAAAGGACCTGAAGGGAGTGGAGGGGAAGCTTCTTTTGCAGAAGCAGCTGCATGTAGGACTGTATGTGTGTGCATTTTCTTCTTTATCTTACATTAAATGCACTGAGAATTATTTTAGGCTCAGAAGGAAAACAAGTTTGACATATTCTTCCAGCAATTCCATGGATGGATGTCTGGTTTTGTCCACAGCTGAAATGCTGAAGAGCTCTGGAATCCTTATCTCTCTTCATTTGTGTTTCAGTACATCTAAACAGAGATTTGGGCTATCATTTATTCTGTTGTCTCAATTAGAAAATTATAGTTTGTATTCTCAGTAGAGAGCTAAATTTCACATTACTGTAATGTGAACCTTTCTTAACAACATGAATCAATATTAGGTACTTTGAAGCACTCTCAAATATGTGTAAAAAAAAATACCGGCTTAAGCATGATTTTAACTACTTGCTAAACCCACCAAAGCTCCATGAAATACAATGTACATGAACACAACCTTTCCCCACTGCTAATGTGATCTGAATTCTTGAAGTTAGAATGTCTTGTCATATTTTTGTTCTTTTTTTCTGCAAATATTTCTGATATGTGCAGAAAGCATCATAACCGTTAGCGCTTCTGGTACTTTCAGATAACTCTCTATGAAAACAGATTATTGCTGCCTCTTTTCCATCTATACTTGAATCTCAAGTGCATTTGAGTTTGTAGCCATTAATAATTAGAACCTTAAAATCCTAGAAAGATCATTAATGAGTAAATTTGGAAATGGAGTAGTTTACACTGTGATAAAACCAGTGTACAGAAGTGAAGGTGAATTAGAAATAGGTAAAATAGAAGTCCTTGATTTAGACTACCTTCTGTTTCTGAAATTGTAGTTTCAAAAGCTGAAATAACTGCTCTGATGAGACCTGTTTCCATCCCCAGCATTGACAGTTGCATCCTATTCCACTTGCACTGTGGGGAACTAGGGAAACTAAGGGAAATTGAGAAGGTTTTTGACAGGGTTTCAGGTGAATATCTAACTTGCTTCTCTGCCAGGAATGTGGAAGTAGAATTAATGCTTCTAAAATGCTTTGCTTGTGTGGGAAGTATTGCAGAAGTCGTATTAAGGGATAAAATAGAACTATGCTAGATCAGTTTGGCCAAGTCTTGTAAACAAATAATACCAATTGTTCTTTAAATGTGTAATTGGATACTTCAGAACCAGGGGGAAAAAAAAAGATTTCTTTTTAGTGGTGAATTATTTCCAAGTAAATAAAACTGAGGCAGACCTTCAAGAGGCAGGAAAATACACTCTAAATACTATTATATTTAAACTCTACAGATTGAAACCTTGCTCACCGCAAAATCTGCTGATACTGGGAAGGCATGAGAAGACACATCCTCTTTGCACATAAAACCATATTTTTTTTCTCAGTGTTTAAATGGTGCTGTGCTGTAGGCTGGTCCTGTTTTCCATACAAGGATGGGCTTTGGCGTTTGATTTGTAGTTGTAGCAGTTATAACACTATTCACTTCAGTAGGCTGACTTCAGATTTCTCATGGAGATAAGGCAGATCCTAATGGAGGTGAGGCACTGGTGATCTGCATTGTGGCTTCTTCCCCTGCTATTAAATTGCAGTGTGATTTTTGCATAAATCCAGATGTGAGGGGAGAGGAGAACTGTATTTCACCAGGAAAACTGCAAACTAACCTCCAACTGAGAAAAGCAAGAGAAGAGAGCTGCAATTACAATATAGCTGTTTGCAGGGTAAAGAACAATAACCTTATCACCTTGATCAAGGCAGATGTGTTTAAAATACTTTTTTAATACTTCTGTTATCATGGAATGAAATTTAAGAGAACCTGCTGTTTTTAAATGAGTATATCACTATCCCCTGGTTGAAGTAGTTCTAGGCATTATTTTTACTATTTGCCACATGGGTTTTAGTCTGCATGGAAGGTTATGACCATACCATATGTAAAGTTTTACATATCATCTTTTTAAAAGTCACGTAAGTCAATAGTGTTTTCTGTTTTATTAGTATATATAACTTAGATATTTACTGTTTAAAATATTCTTTAGCTAATCTTTCTGTGTACCCATAAGTTAGTTTTCACAAATGATGCAAGGATTGTGGAAAGATGGGAAAATGCTTTTATAATTCTGTGATTGTGCCAAAGAAAACACACTTATTTTGCTTCAGAGTATATTCATGGTTGTTAAGTAAGAGAAGAAAACATTAATATTATAATATTGCCCATACTATGCCTGTGGATGCAACCACATTACGTCAAATGAATTTTGTAATACTAAGGCAAATCATGGGAAATTTTCACATGGAAATCCCAATCCTGTGTTGCCACTGACAAAAGGGCATCCCATTTATGGAAGAAAGCAAGAAACAAGTAAAAGCAAGTCTGAGAAGCAAAATGTTTTGATAGTGACATTTAGGATGAAATGCAACAAACATTTTCTCAGGTCAGATTTTCAACCTTTCCCTTTTTCTCTTTTTACAGTGGATGGAACTGAGGTTTAACACACTAGCAAAATGCCCACACTGCAAAAAAATGTAAGTTCTTTGAAAGCAAAATTATGTAAATTACTGTGAAGTTGCCAGTGTTTCTTCTGTAAAAGTCTTTGGAGTAAAATGTGTCAGCTGTGCTGATTATTTTGCAATGCTCATCTGAACTTCAAGGCTAAAGTTCATGTTGTGTGCACATGAATTCTCTACCCTTTATGCACAAATCAGTAACTTTGACAAACTCAACCTGCATTTATGAAAATGCTCTGATTGACTTGGTAGAGGCAAAAGTAAGTTGCTAACAATAGACAGGAATGGGTTGCTAAAATTAACAACTTATGTCCTTGCAATTTTATACCTTCATGCAGCAGTAATCAGCTGTCATCTTTAAATGTAGAACTTGATTTGACTTATTTTAAAAGGAGGAAAGGAAATAATTTGAAAGAGGTTTTACTGATATTATAAACTCAACAACTAAGCATCTCAATGCATTACCTTGTTTAATGTTTATAAATTACTGTGAAATAACTTGTCCTTTCATTTGTAATTCAATAAGAAGAATTAGAATACCAAAGCTGTAAGAGTTTGTTTTGGTTTTTTGTTTGGTGCTCTCTTTTTGAGCCTTTCTTATTTGAGGTCAGGAATACTTAGTTTGAATTGTTAAAAACTACACTACTTATATTTGAAATTTGTATAGAATCTCAACCATGGGGTGTGAAATAAGATTAAAATACATTTTGCATCCTGCTGATTTATTTAAATATTTGTCTTCCTTTAACAGGCAAGTGTGACTTCCAGTTAAAGAACAAATGTGTTTTCCACTGAGAACAGAGAACCACAGGTGTGGTGCTTGTTGTAGGACAACTAGCAGGTCCCTTAGGAAGCAGAAGGCTTAGGATAAATGTACTGTAGGTGTGGGCATGGCCTGACCTTCAACAGTGGTTGAAGTCTTTTTATTGGAGAATTTGACAGAGAATTCAGTCTACTGCCATGTTTAACCTCAGGGGTGCAACTGTTCACGTGTCTAGTAGTAGATAGGTTCTAGTTTGCTTAGGTCAAATAAACTCAGTCTTGATGAGATGCTGCCTTGCAGGGGTGTTTGTACTGACTGTAGTTGCATTGTCTGTTTAGTCTTTGTGGGAGGGGCTGGTCTTTTACTGTTTGGTTTGTTTTCAAACTAATTGCAATTACGTTTTATATTTTATTGTGTCACTCTTGATAGCTGACCTCAGCTTTTTTCTTGAGTCTCCTTAGGTACAAAACTATTTGCTGCTTAATCTTAAAAAAAATAAAATAAAAAATCAACAACAACTGACCAACCAAAAAAAAAATCAACCCCAACAATAATAGCAGCAAAATAAACCACACTCCAGGCAACAGTCCAAAAGTCACACCATGTGATCTTTTGGTCTCTTCTGTTGATTAATGTTATTTGCACTTTAAATTGCAACTGGAGTCTAAGCTTTTCTTAGTATTTCTGTCTGTAAAGTAGAAAACGTGCTATCTGTTTGTAAGGAATCAGGAGCCTCTCTGCAGTGCAATTTGTGATAATTACAGCTTGTGTGGCAACTGTATTGCAGAATGCAAACTAATTCTAACAAGTGGGCATGTCTGTCCCTGGGCTGAGGATGCAAACTGTGGAATATTGTAATTAAGCTTTGAGTTACTTGGTGTTTTCCTGCGTTTGAGATGCAGTGGTCAGGAGTTTTGCACTTCCAGCAGCATAAACATTTCTAATACTTGGATTTAGGGCACAGCATAGGTGAGACAGAGCTTTGAGTCGTGATGACGGAATAAATAACTGTGGTGACCTGCTTTTGCTCAGGTCTTTGTCAGAGGTCGTCGTAGCCAAATAGTTAGAAGGGAATGTGGGGTTCTTTATTTCAGCTTATTAATGCAAAACTTCTTTCATTAGTAACTGAGTAGTCAGATGCAAAACTGCACCATTCATTCTGTTGACTCAGTTGGTGATTGTCACTGAAAAAAGGATAGTGCAGACTGAGGCAGAAGGCACCTTGAATCACTGCAACAGTAAGTTTTTCAAGGAGACAGCAGCTGAGACTTTTACATTCTCAAATAATTTTCATAACTTTGTTTCAAATGTTTTTAAAAGTGCAGTGAATCTCTGCAGATTGTTTGTGACCGATTTGGTTGATGGAGAGTATTGCTTAATGTCTTTTAAAACTGCTGGGAAGATCAAGAGTTATTACATGAAAAGGTCAATAATGAAACAATGTTCAGGGAAAAATAAAATGATCGTGCCTCAGAGTACATAAACAAAGGAACCTTTCATTTATGGATGTTGGGGGAAATAGGATCTTTTTTGTTTTTAATCCCATCTACATGCTACCCTTCCGGTTACTGATTTGTTTTGTGACATACTTTTTTTTTATCTTGCAAAATAACTTGGGCAATATGGGAAATTGCTGTGATGCAGAGAATAAAATCACTTATTTGGCAAATAACCAGATATCTTTGGAAGTGGACTATAAAGCTGTCATGCCAGTATGGGTAAGCTGTTTGCAGAAGCCCTAGTGATGTGTAGTGGTTCTGCCTGTTACAGGCCCTTAGTTGCACATTTTCCACTGCTTTGGAACAATAAATGTAGCTAATGAGGGAATTGTCATAATAACAGTTTTATTCTATAGTGACACATGGGAATGGGGGAGAAACTGTGGGTTTTTTTTTTTTAACTGATTTAGTGTTCATATGTATTTCAAAATACCAGATGTTTCTCAGCCAACAGACAGAGATTCAAGGAAGTCTCCTGGTAATTTTGTTATTTAATGATGAAGAAGAAGCAGGAACTCTTTTTTTTTTTGTGTCTGCTGTTCTCTTTCTTGAGCTGTATATTAAATCATCTAGAAACTTCAGGATTATGAATTCAGTTACTAGAAGTGGAGCTTAATGCTACAAGTTATTATTTCAGGTTGTCAACTCTTTTTCCTTTGGAACCTACCTGTTTTACTTTTTAAGATCTGACAAAACCGTGAACCCTAATGAATTTCTAACACCTTTAAAGTCTGCAGGACTTTTAGGAAAGAGAGAGATGTTGGAACCCCATCACTACTGTGGAGGGTAGTTTCAGCAGTCCTGTTCATCTTCAAATTATTGGCATTTTGATTTTCTTCTTAGAAGTACTTCTGAAAGCATGCCTGAAATCCTGGCCATAATTCCTATTATTTGGAGCACAAGAGATCCAGCGTTCCTTTCCTGTGCTACTTTTTATAGCCTTTGTCCCTTGTGGTGGTTTTCCCCTCTTCTAATTACTACCTGATACTAAATTGGCTCGGGTGTCTTTTCTCTCTGCTGCTGCTGCCGCCCAAAGGTCTGACAGGTGCCTTTGTTTCCTCAGAAGCAGCTCAGAAAGCAAGAACCGCTGCCTTCTGGATAGCTCTGTAGTGAGTTCCCACTCCCACAATGGAACTAATTGGCTGCTTCTGTGATACAAAAATGTTCTTTTGATCCCAGATTTCCAAGTGTGTTTGTCAGAGTTGTTGGAGTTCCTCTGTGTTGAGGTAGGGTTTTACCCGTCTTTATTGAAAGTTAGTTCGGGGTGTTCTTGTGTAATTTGGAGTGGGTAGAGGGAAACCTTGCTATTTAGAGTGGGCCAGTGGCTAGTATTACTGTCAGGAGGTGAAAAATGAATTATGATTTATTTGAATTGCTAAATATTCCCAGGTCTGTTATATGACTTAGAAACTTATATCATCTTTGCCTTCCATGGAAAGAGAAAGGCAGCTAAATTGAGATACTCTTTACATTTCCTTTTTGTGGTATGTGAGGTTGTAGTTTCTCCTCCAGCCTTTTTTAATGGTTAGTATGAGACAAAGCTTGAGAGACATATGGATGGAAAATACAGGCATGCAATGTTATGATTACAAAAACAAGATTGTAAGCCAGCTCTGAAACTGAAGGTCTCTTTCTCAGAATGAGCTTTGTCTCTCTGTGAAATACACAGCACAGTAAATATCATGCATGTTTTAGGTGTATTGAACATGACATTTCTACCAGCTAATCTTATGGTATCCAGCTCTGTAATGGAATTAACTATCTGAGTACATAGCCAGGAAATCCTGCAGAGGAGGGAACCTAAGGTCAGTTTGGCAAGTGTCTCCTCCCTTTTCCCTTTTATACAACTACTTTTTGGTTTGATGTTTTTTCTTTCCTTGCATAACTTGGAATTGAACAACATATCCTTTTTCTAGAATGGCTGTAGGGTGGCTTTTGAGGGAGTGTGTAGAGTGGTGTGTATGTGAGAGAGGACTGTAAGATACCATTATTTCCTGAGTTGGGAATTCTCCCACACTGATCACACCACACATGTCCCATAGTCCCTTCCCACATGTGTATTGTAAAGCTTTTGGTAAAAAATAATTTCCCTATGAAAATTAATGAACAACTGTTTGGGGACTGTTACTGCTCTTCTGAAAATGGCTTGTGAGTGGTCACTGTTTCAACTCTTGCCCTGCAAGAATGAAGCTCAATGTGTTAGCTTGAGAACTGTGGTGGTGTGTGTGGTTTGTTGTTTTTTTGTCTTTTTTTTCTTGGATCATTTTAGAAATTCCTTGTAAAGAAGTAATGTTGAAGTAAAGCTGCTTAACCTCCATTTGAAGGCTTTCTAAGATGAATGCTTAAAAAATTTTAGTCACATGCTAAGCATATGAGGCCTTACTATGTGGTTAATTAACTGGAGCTAGAAATTTGGTCAGTCATATGATGCATGTACTACTTTAATAGTTTAGTAGTGTTCTCTTCTTTTATGCATTTATCTTGAATATGTTGAACTATCATGAGATGAAAATTACTTTCCCTTGCATTCTTGAACACAGAATACAAGCATTCAAATCAATTATTTCCAAAGGTGTGTTATCTCCCAGAATGGGATGAAGTACTTTACTAATGATAGCATGCTTCAGGATACTTCAAAACCATCTCTGATATAGATGGTACATGGTTTATGAAAGCACCTCTGCCTCTCTAGTCCTTTTATTGTTTCAATGGAATTAAATCATGTTCCTGTTTTCCTCATTAGTATAGCTGCATGTCATTGCATGCAGCAATATGTGTGACACAAGGTGCATTTCCTAAACAGTGCTGAGCTTCTGTAATAATTTTTCTAACCTATACTAAATAATGTAATGTTTTATTTGCATATTATATGCTGTTTGATTGAAGCACTGTGATAGCTTTATGCAGCAAGTACAGACAAAAGTGTCTGTTCTGGAGTTCACAGTCCGGATGATGAGTGATAGAACTTTAAGGGAATTTATTTACCTTGATTGTCAGAAGTGATTTCTGCAGCTCATGTAACTTGTGATAGAAAGTGGAAAGTAAGAAGAACTTGTCATGGTTTTGAAGTTATTAAAACTGACTTAAAGATGTCTAAAGAATTTCAGTCTTTAGAGATATTGAACATGCTAAAAATTACATGTCTGTGACTAAAACGATTTGTTTGTCTTCAAGAAACAGGGCAGAGTTTAGCCACTGAACAGTACTGAGGGAACTACTCCAGGAAATGGATAATGAAGGTGTTATTAATGACATTTAGCAGTAGTAGAAGTGATTTCCAGTTACTTAGATGCAGTGACTGTAGTAAGGCTATATGCTGATGTATTAAGTTTTGAAGGGTGTCTTGCAATCTACATAGAAGCTGCAAAGCAAACAAGTTTTGCAATCCAAAGCCTATTCAAGATACTTACCTGAGTGTGCTGTGGGCACAGGAGGTGTGGCACCATTCTCTTTCTTGTAAGCACCTAGATTTTTAGGTATTAGATAATCACCAATAGTTGCCCTTTAAAACAAACGTGGACTCTGTCTTGTACTCCGTAGTATAACTGTAGACTTTCCCTACAACTTTATAAGCTTAAGAGGGTGTATGTCACTCAGTTCAGAATCACTGGATAGTTGGAGTTGGAAGGGACCCACAAGGATCATTGAGTCCAACTCCTAAGTGAATGGTCCACTAAGTCAGGGTCCAAACTCTCAACCTTGGTATTGTTAGCACCATGTTCTAATCTCAGGGTTGTGTATTGCCATTCTCTTTCCATCTCCCCATTTAGACTGAAGAATTACTAGTGATGTATTGATGGCAGGGGTTGTTCTTGTGGTATTTGTTATTTGGTTGGTTGGGGGTCTCTTTTGTTTTTTAATTTACACCACCTTTTATTTCCTAACAGTTCATCTGTTGGAAGTGCGCTGCCGCGGAGGCGCTGCTGTGCATATATTACCATTGGAATGATATGCATCTTCATTGGCGTTGGATTAACTGTGAGTGATGTCCCATGATGTAATTGCAACTGGGTGCAAGGCTGTGTGTGTTCAAAGGACCTCTCTTAGTTGACGAGTTCTTTCTTCCCCAGCATTTGAGTAAACCTTTCTAAGTCTGTGTGGTTTTTGTCATCTCTATTAAAACCATGGACTTAGCCAGAAAAACGAAATGCTTCTAAAAAAAATTACTGTTCCAGCACTGTGAGAATTTCTTTTTTCTGATGTTTAATTTGACTCTTCATCTCTCTGAAAACTTCAGTTTTATGAAAAATGGTTTACTTCACTGTAGAAATACTGGAACATCTTGCTCTTGCTAGAGCTCTCAAAACTTCCAGGTTTCCAGAAATACTTCTTGCTGCATAGCCATGAATGTAAGTTCCACTGCAGCAGAGGTGAATGGGATTCTAAAAGCTAGAAATATGTGTCTTTGTACAAGCTATAAGGAGTAAAACCAGATAATAACCTATATACAAATGAAAAAGCTCAGATTCTTGTTGCTCTGTTACTTGGAAAACCATCTGGCTTACCAGTATCTGGTACTGGTTATTAGAGCCAACTTTCTATCTGGCAGTCCCAGAAAACTACATGTGAGGAAATACTTGCAGTAAATTCATGTGTGTAATTCTCATTATGCCTCTAACTTGCATTTTAACTTGAATAATTACTTATATGTGAGCTTAAATAAGTTATGAAGGATTTTCCACTTTCCCTAATAGAAACAAAGACAGCCAGAAATAACAGTGAGAGAGAGAGATTTGTTTTTATTTTTTTTTTAATGATCTTACTGAGTTTGAAAATTGTGGGAAAATTTTCGTTGAGGTTTGTCCACAGGCTTCTGTAGCCTTTATCCTTGGGATTTTTTTTGGGACCTCTCTGGGTTAAAACTCTGAACAACTAGGTCTGACCTTAGAGATGACCCTGATTTGACTGGGAAGTTTGCACTAGAGGTCTCCTGGTGTCCCTTTCAAGCTCAATTATCCTATGGTTCTGTAAAATTAAACTAATAAAATATCTGATTTGCCCTTACCAGAGTTGAAAAGATGCTGAAATGTTTCTTCTTAATATAACTTGCTCTTCCCTGAAGAGCAGATAGTGCTGTATGTTTGACGCTTCTGTTTTCTCTTTTTAGGTTGGCACACAAGATTTCGCCAGGCAATTTCATGCAACATACGTTTCTTGGGCTGTTGCTTATCTCTTAGGTTTAATCTGCCTCATTCGAGCTTGCTACTGGGGGGCCATTAAAGTCAGTTATCCAGAGCACAGTTTTGCATAGAGAAATTGTTAGGTTATAGATGAATGTCTAGTAATTCTGGATATTACATCTTGGACACTTTTAAAACCTTTCCTGTAAGGATTCCATTCTGTTCAAAGTAGTTTAAAGACTGGGGGTCTCTAAGAACAAATGTTCATTGCACTACATAATATGCAAGTAGTTTGTTTTGCTGCTAGATTCCCTAGCTCTGAATACTAAAGCTGTGTTTACATGTTCATAACTCTGTCCTTATAGGTGTTGAATTTTATTTCAACAGTCAGTATTAAGTTTTACATTTCCTTTGTTATGTTAAAATCCGTCTGCCATTTTTCTAGATGATCAGTAAAAATTCAAAAGCAAGAGTGTTTATAAGTGTTTCTACTGTAGCTTCACATTTGTACTTAACATTTTAACTAAAATTATATTCAAGTGGCTTGCTTTAAAACCTAAGCAATAAGCATTTTGCTTGGACTGCTTACCGTACCTTTTGCCTAAGATCATAGTGACCTTATTCAGGAAACGAAAGTTATGGGTGTACTTTAAAAGGCTGACATTGTTGCTAGAGAGACATTTGTAAACACTGTATGCTCAGAGAGTTTTCAGGTAGAGAGATGCTATTTTTCCATCTATCTAGGACTGGATTTCAGTTATAATAAATGCTTTCTTCTCAAGGATCCTGGGACTGAGGTTTGGGATTTTTGTTTATTTTTTTTTTAACTGGCAAATCCTAAAAGCCATGCTCGGATTATGGAACTTAACTTCGGCTATTCGTACAAGTTCCTTTACAGGGTCTAAGGGAAGCATTTCATACGAATTGGTTTGTTATAATTCAGTGTCACATAGATGACAATAAGGTGGTGATGGGTTGCCTCTTACTTTCCTCTGATCATGTCAGATTTTCCCTCTTTGGGATTTATGACACTGGTCACTGCAAAGGGAGACACTGTAAATTCTCACTAACTGCTGTAGTAAGGAAATGAGTAAACTATTACTTGGACCATTCCATCAAGTACATCTAGTCAATTTAGCACTGACTTGCCAAGAGAATACGGAAACAGAAAGCTTTTTCTAATGATGTATTCACAAAGGATTGAGGGACCAGTTCTTGCACTGCCCATCTTTATAATTTTAAACAAGTTTTTGCTAAATTCAAAAGGAATGTCCTGAGTGATTTAGACGACTGTAGTAATTTAGATAATGGGGTCAGATGGGTAAATTAATATGGATGTTTCAGGGATACATGTAATTTAAATTATCTATGTTCCTGCTAAGATAAAATGATATTCGGATAAGGATTTTGGAGCACAATAAATGTAAATGATTAAACTGTAAATGATCTGTCTTTGTATGATGCTAAATGTATAAAAGCAGTAGCTCAGGATTACAATGTACCTTTTACAAATAAACTAATAAATAAAGATTATTATTCAAACTTAATGTATTTTGTTACTTATATGTAAATAAAAAGGGGTAAGTGGAAGAACCTCTTAGTATGATACAGAAACCACAAAGGTATTGTGCAGCAATGGTGATGTCTGTGTTTGCCAAATGACAGCCTCAGGAATACAAAAGAGTAATAATTAAACTGCTCTTTGCTTGATGTTTTGGGAAGAATGAGGAGGTAAATAGATGAAACCGCTGTTGGGATTGTTTTCTTTAGTCAGTGGTTTATTGGTGGGCTGTAGCAATTTACTGTCTTTTCCTAATGCTTTTTACATCCCTTCATTGTAGGGATATGCTTAAACCTGTCAATATTCTTTCCTATTTTTGTGTTTCAAAATATTGCTTGTACTCCACATCTGAAATAAAGTAGGCTGGGAGGCTGTACAGAAAATCATCCACTGCTTTTGTAACTTCACTGAGGGTGGCAGTGGCAGGTGGAAGGAGGCTGGGTATAATGTTATTTTAATGAATCAAAGGAATTTGTTCTTTTCTCCCCTTCATTAAGCTGTACTTTATTTCCTGTCTTGTGTTTCTCCTTTTTCCTTCTCAAACTTTTTAAGCAGAAGGGATGATACATGGACAAAGTAACTTATTTTTGTCTGGATAAGGGTAGTAGCATGATGTTTGCTGCTTCTTCCTTTTGTAAAGTAAAACATGGTAGTTATTTCTGTAAAATGTGTCATTACATTTTAACCACTGCTGGGTATATGGAATTCTGATATTTTAAGCAGCTAAGAAAATTAATGGTACGGTTTGGGTCTCTACAAAGGACTCAGAGAGCTCTGGCCATTTGTGAAGAAGGTATGTTTGCAGACAGTCATGATGTTCTGTGCTGAACTATACGTCAATCTGTTAAAGTTCTCTAACCTTTAAGTGAAAAAAACCCAAATATTAAAATCTGTCCTGTGTATATGGACTACCAGAAGAACTTTCAGCTTTTAGAATCACTTACTGCTTTTTTTGACTTTCAATACTCTTTTCCTCAAGCTATTACTTTTGCCATGTGTGGGAAGGAGTTACTCAAATTCACAATTATGGGGTTCTGCACTTTCAGGTTTTATGTCCCCATTCCCTGCTTTCCTTCTACTTTCCCACCAAAGAGTTTTTGTGCAAACTCTGTGTCCTTGACTAGGATGCACTTCAGACATTCAACTGTGTTTTTTAATTAAATATAATGTAAACTGTTTAATGTTTTTAATTTTTTAATTACTGTTGCCTGAGTCTTCTCCTGGTTTTGTTTGTACCTGTCCTAGAGGTTCATACATTCTTATGGAGCCTAGGGGGTAGTGTTTCTGAAAATTAGATTATCAGGAGGTCTTTGTCACAAATAGCATGTTGAAAGAAGCTAGAGGTTTCAAATCAGCTTGGTAAATTCACCATGAGGCGCTCAGATGGCGGAACAGCTGTGAAGCCATTAGTGGTTATTCCTGAGAAATGGATGGTGTTTTTCAAACAATGTTATGTCTTTATAAACAGGAAAATCCAGGGCAGCAGTGTAATATCAAGTGCTGCAAAATCCTTGTAACTAACTTTAGGGACTTGAATAATAAGTAGGTGGGTAGCAGCAAGACGATTTGTCATGTTAGATCCATCAAACTGCTTTTTCCAACAGCAAAAATTCCACACTGAATGCAATATGCATTCTAAAAATATCTGTGAAATGTTCTTCCAAGCAAGCTTGAGAAGCACATCAGTAAAATTATTCAAAGATCATGATTAATATTAAACTGGAAAGATGTAGCAAACACATGCTAGCTATTTGGAAATGCTTAATATTTTTGTAAAGTTAGTATGCTGTTTATTTCACTTCCAGCTGTTAAAAACTGAGAGCAAGCAGAGTGACTGCATTAAGTTAACCCATCATGATTTCATACTTAATTTCCTTATGTGTCATTTGGATTAACAGTGACAGGGACTGAACTTTCCCTTTGTTGTGGAAAAAATAGATCAGTGTTGGAGAAATGAGTATCACTAACCTACTTGGAATAGAAAATTCTAAGAACAACATTTACTGTAATGTGTCATATTTGAAAGCTGGACTCTCATGACATTAAATCGCCCTTCATGCTAAAGATTATGCTGTTTATAGGGGAGTTACAAACCATATTTGTCTCAGTAGGCAGATCAGATTAAACCACCCCCCATTCCTCAGCCTTCCCACTGTGTCCATCCCTATCCCAGGGCTTAGAACTGGAGCTGTACTGGAGGAGTGTGGGTGACTGCGCTGTACACCCATTGCTGCAGGGCAAAATCCTGCTTGAAAATGATTTAGAAAGTGCCTTCTTAATTGAGATTTTTTTTTTTTTGTGCATTTATTGGTACAATTGATTTGCAGCATGAAGGTGAAGGAGCAAAAGGCTGTATGGAGGTCACGAAGGAGAGCCAAGAGAGGGACTTAATCCGATTTAAGTTATTTGCAAGATTTTTGTTATGGATATTTGAGCCAACAAGAAAAGAATATCTAGGCTCAGTTTCCTACAGCTTTATTAACAAAAGGGCTTTTATTTTAGAACAATAAAGCTTTTTGTGACTCATCATGTTACACTTCACTGGAATCTGGAGGAGTCTTCTAGGGAGGTATCCCTCTATCACTTCCTCTGCTTTTATATTAATCTGTAGGCATTCATGTTGGCTGGTTTTGGGGGAGGAAAAAAAAAAAAAAGACATGAGGCTAACCAGATTTTGGAACTAGACCTGTGTAGTGGGGTTTTAACAGGTTATTAGCAAGAATTGTGTTCAGCTAAATCTTGTGAACAAAAGTAACAGATAACACTATGGATTGGAAATTGCTGATCCAGATGACAAATTGTATGTCATTGCAATGACTTAGTAAAATGATTATCAAGTGGGTTTAAGAATATTTATAAACAATGGCTAAGAGATAAATCTGGATGAAACGGGGTCATAAGGACAGTTGTGTATTAGGGTTTTATCCAATAACAGCATATGTTGTAACGGAGAAAAAACAATTTATTTCCAAGTAAATTTAATATTGGTTCTTTTACATGACATTATATAATTTTTTAATGACATAGTTATAGTTTCAGCTTACTTAAATTTATGTGCATTGCTTAGTGTTTAAAAAAACCCCAACAAAACAATTGGGGGAGGGAGTAAGAGGCTGAGGTTAGAAAAACACCTCCGAGGGCATGCTGCTTATTTTTCTTGCAGTATTTCCTAGGGAAAATGATGCGGCTGATGGTATTTCAGAACTGATTTGAGTTAAATTGTGTGAGAAAGAAATTGCTAACAGTCTTACAGGTCCAGACCAAATAGCATACAGCACATTACTTTCACAGAAAGATAAGAATCAATTTCTAGTATTTTCAAAGCAACATCTTTAAACTCTCACTGTTCATTAATGAAGTCTCTTACCCATGTCTAATATACCTTTCTTGTTAAGTTTTCAGTTTGTTAAAAAAATTAGCAGAGTTGCCTAGATGGGAAATAGATAGAGAATTTGATTTTTATATTATTTGCCTGTGTAATATTACTGGAGTATATTGGGTCATCTTTAATTTTGTAATATAATTATCATATTCTCTTTGGATATTTCAAATTTTGTTTCTGTAACTAATACAGCTGTGTGTTTTATCTGCGCGTTTCTCAAGTAACACTTTTGAAATATACCAAATTCTTACCTATTAAAGGGATACTTTTACACATATTGAACATAATTTCTAACTACTTCAGAGAGCTAAAGCATAAAGTACTTTGAAAAGACAAATCTTTAATAGAGGGTCTCTGTTGATCAGCAATTTGAAAGGTATAACACATCTCCCAAGAAGCTCTACAACCTTCGAGCCTCTTGCCCTGAGTAGGCTGGATGGCATGGAACCCCAAACAGCCACCAGATGAGCCCACAGAGACCATGCAGGTTCTCATGAGTTGCCTGACTGTATTTCATTGAAAGTGCAGTCATTGCAGGAGTCTTCCCTTCTGAGTCTGATAAACTGTCATTCTCTTATTTTTTCCCCTTTCAAAAATTACTCAGCTCGCTCTAATAATCAGTGCTGAGGAGGGTTCAAAGAACCTACAGTGCTATTTATAGTTTGTTTACCTTTCTTATTTAGGAGTAAGAAGAGTACATTCCTTTTAATGTGAATGCACACTCTTGTTATGTTGATGAACAGGTCAATGAAGCAGAAAGCATGCTTTAAAAAATATTCAACTTGCCTAATGTTTTGTTTTTGAGCTTTAATTGTCTCTTCTTTTGATGCTCATAATGCCAAATATTGGTCTTTTAGATCAAAGTTTTCCATGCCAAGTGTCTCAGGTATGTTTTCTGTACAGTTTCAGTTCAGATAGTACTGTTTTTCCAGGAGGGAGAGCAGGGGAAAAACTTATGCTTAAATAAAACCACATAGCTATGATTCTAGCTATCCCTCCACCCTGCTTTGGAGCAATTTTTAACATTCCTGCAAAAGTGAGCTGAAATATAGCTGAGTTATGAGACTTAGAAAATTTTCAGCTGTTTGCTCTCAGTAGATATTTGTTAGAAGTAGTCAGCTAAAAAATTCAGAATATCTGTTTTGTGCTGGATATCTGTTTACTGATTAAACTGGTAACTTCATTCTGGAGGTGCAGGAAATAGACATGGTTTTCCTGTAACTCCCACCATTCCTGAAAGAAGAAAGGATTACGTCCCCCAGTACTGTTGGCTATTTTGTTGGCAATTAGGCAACATGAAACAAATAAACAAAGGGGAGTGTCAAGATGAAGAAGCAACACAGAGAGGGGGATAGTAATACAAAACTGAGGCCAAAAACACAATCCATGAGAGTCAAACCAAGAAACAGAGGAAATCACAGTATGAGAAAAGGAAGAAACACCTAATAATTTATTAGCCGCATTAAATTCTGCTTAAACCAACCTTTATACATACTTCTTTTTTTTTTTTTTTTTTTTTTTTTGGCATAGTATGGTATGCCTTTTGGCAAAATGTCTAGTCCATGAAGGACTGCAGTAATTCTGCAAGGATGCTTTTCGTACTCCTGATCACCATCAATGTGACTTTGTAGCAAAAGGATGAGGATGGAGAGCACCTGGGCTATAAGCTGGTCTTCTGGACTTATTCTTTGACATCAGTGTGTCTACATCAGTCTGCCTGTATCAGGGCTGGAAGACCTGTAGCAGCAAAACATTCCTCTTTGATGTTAAGTTCCCTCCATCAGCACTGTTGTATGTGACTGAGGGACCCTGGAGTCCCTGGCAGAAATGCCTTGAGCTTGACAATACCCAGGGACAGTCTGTGTGTTCCAGGAAAAGGGGAAGTCCATATAAACTGTAGAGTTAAATCACCCACTGAGGGCCAAAACAAACAAGAACTACAAAGGCAATCTTAATTTTTGTGTTTCTTAAACTATAAATGAGTAAATGTCACAGAGCTGTTGCATTTAATATTATATTTAGACTGCCTAAACTGGACACTAGACTGTCTAAACTGGACACTAGAGAGCTAATGAAGCTAAGAGAAATTGTTAAAAATGCACGCACAGTACAAAAAAACCCTCCAAAAACCAAATTGCTGTGAAATGGCTTAGATTTTCCTCTCTAAAAGGCTCTCTCATACACACACACACAGAAGTTTCTCATAGTTGTTACTCAGTAATTTCTTTCTTAGCTGGTTTGCCATCAGTTCTCTACCAGCTGCAAAAAGTTGATGGGATGCTTGTGACCAAAGGCATCACTGTGTACCTCCTGTGCTATACGGCTCTAGCAGGACAACTGCCCCCAAATCCATGAATTTTTATTCTCATTAGAAAAGTACTCAAGTAGTCTCGTTTACATATTGCTGAACAGGACAGAGGCTTTAGATTTCCTCAAAAATCATTCAAATCTACATTTCTAGTCAACATACTTCCAGTTTTGTTTAAAATCTCCTGTCACCAGGATCAGAGGAGATGGGCAATAGCCTTCATGAAGTGGTAGGCTTGCAGGAAATTACACGTTTTGTAACTGTTAACAGCGAAAAGACATGACCTTAAAAATGTTTTTTTCTTTCATAATTTGGAAAACATGATGTAGCAGCTATCATAAATAAAACCACAGGTGTACAAACATACTATAATTTATTTTGCAAAGGCAGAAATAGTGTAGCCATAAGATACTATATAGACCTGGTATTAAATCTGTGGTAGGAAGCTTAACATTAATGCTTTTTCCAGTTTAACAAAGTAAAAATGAGAATAAACTTTTTTCCTTCATCTTTGTTTTAAAGGAAAAAGTAGAAAACAACCTGTTAAATATAGTGATTTTTAACCAGAAAAAAAAGCCAAACCACTCTGCAGTCCTGTTCAAATTTAGTTTAAAGCAAAAAATTAGTGCAGTTGGCTTTTTTTTTTAGAAATCCAAAATGAAAGCTTGGGATATATGTCATTTTGGGAGACAGGCTTTGTCAACAAAAACCAAACTACTGACTTTTCCTATGCTTTATCATTAAGAAGACAGAGCAGGCTGAGGGTGCAGAGAGCAGCCTGTCATGCTTCTATGAGCATGAGAACAGCAATGTTTGTGTCACATACAGTCAGCAAGGCACTGTCTGGATGGGACACTGCGCTTCTCTACCCCAGAGAAGCAGCCTGGCTGTCACAGCAGCCACTCCTTGGTATAGTGATGAGAGCAAGAACTTCTAGCACTCACAGCAAAGACAGTGTTACCATTGTACAGTGCATAATCTTGCTCATGTATTTTGATACAGCACTAAGTGTACCAGACTGTTGCTAATATTGATTTGATTTCTAAGAGTAGGCAGAGGAAGAATAAAATGATAACATTTACAATCCCAATGTTTATTTTTGTGCAATTTAATTTACTTCCCTACTAGGATTAACTGCTTTTAAAAAGTCGCATACTTGTAAGTGCACAGGCTGGCTGAGCTGGAAAACTTGAATGGAATTTTCAAGTAACACCAGATCCTAATCTTGGCTTGAAGGAAAGCCTTGGCATGAGCTGATTTAATGAGATATGTGAGTTGACTGAACCCTAAGATTCCTATTGCGTTATTACTTATGGAATCTCTGTCATTTTTTAAGTCTATAGTGTTTTCCAAATTCATGAGGAATATATGCTTTAAAGAATATAACAATTTCTTGGCACTCTTTAAGTAGAATGATAGAATATTTTTTATTTAGTACAACTATATAATATAGTATCAATGATGCTCATATTGCTAACTTTGATTGGATTCAGGGCATCAAGTTAGGATTTACTTCTCCTGCAAAAAAAATTATATTGCTGATAAGAGACTGATAACACTGGAGTCCTTGAAATTGCTTTCCAGAAATCAGGTAAGACTGGACAATTCGTGACCCAGAGCAGCACATGCTTAATGTTCAGAATGGGATATTGACAGCCATGTTTAACTTTCAAAATACATGTATTTACCCCTGGTTGGGGGAGGTGGGATGGATGGAGAGAGGGTCACAGCAGCTCACACGGCAATTTCTCATTGAAATGTCTCATCCTAGAAATAGACTTCTGTGAAGAATGGTTCTCAGGAGACTCCCTTCAAAATCTCAACTTCCTAAATGCTTTCGTGCTTAATTAAAAACTTTGGATGAAAAACTAAATAAGTCTGAAAACATGTTACATTTGTTGATTAAACTACAATTAATATGTTATTACAAAGAGTATTCCAGAAAAGTAGAGGTTTCTCATAAACTTTGGTTTTGATTGGCAGTGGTAGTTAAAAGCATGGAAAGTAAAATACTTGCCTAAAAGTATTTTTTATATTTACAGCCTTTGAGGGAAAATGTCTTTTTATTTACACAGCTTATATAAAGTGAGACTTTTTTTTCAAATTTCTTTCACTACATGTATATGATAAACATTATTTCTAGATTAAAGCTCCATAAAAATATATTTTTTAAAACTTTTAATATAAACTGTGGCAGAATATTATAAAAATAGATAGCTGGTATAAATTTGTTCCAGAGCAAGGCATATTATTAATGTAATACTTCTAAACTGCATTGTGGAACCAAATGTCTCTGCAAACTTGTGTGCTCCTAGACGGATCAACAAACAGTATTTCCTAGATAGAAATGAGGACTTGATCTGATGTTTTTGAGAGTTCCTTTTTATTTTTAATAAGATGAATTGAAAATCCCTTAGTTTTTGCCAGTTAGAGGGCTATGCTGTGTGCTTATTCTCACTAACATCAAGGATTTCAACTGTTCATTTTGCAAGCAGTGAATTATTTTTTTCCTATTCATATACAGAAGTAGAAACTTTAGCATATTCAAAAAATTAAATTAATTTTTGTTCCTGGGGTAACTGTAGAACTTCAGCTCCAGAACAGGACTTCTAGGTACTATTTTTGTTTGTGTGTGTTTTTAGTTTTGGGGGTTTTTATTAATTATTCCTGTGTTTGGTTAATGACAGCAACAATTCTTTTGTTTCTGACGTGCTCTTATTCCTTCTTCTCATTTGCTGTTTGGTGACCTTTGCTTTTTCCCTACCTTTGTCAGTGTTTAAGAAGCACACAGTAAATCATGTAGTAAGGTCAAGAGCATCTGGGTGAGAAAAAACACTTTCTTGGCCAGAACAACCTACTGTCCTGAGTTACAAAAACAGCTGAAATGTCATGGGTCCGTTGCTGCAATGAAGTGGCAAGCCTAGATAACTGAGAGTAAGTAAACGATGGGTGTATTGGAGCATAAGCTGTACAGTTTCTGGCTTCTTTTAGCAGGATGATCTGCAGTAGGCAATGCCGAGCCAAGGCACACAATGCACTCATTTTCCCTTAGTGCACCCCACTGCAAGTCGTCTCTTGCCAGAGCTTTCCTGCTTTTGGCAATTAGTTTCTATTGCAAGGAGTCCCTGCCCAGGCAGGAGTTAGTTCGCTGACTCTATGAAAGCACTATTCCTGGCAGAGAAAAGGCAACCGCAAAGTGGACAGACAAAATTTACAGTGCTAGACTTTCTTCTTCACTCCTCTGAACTGCTATTTCTCAGATCACTTCAATGCACTATCTTGGTTCTCTCTTGCTAGTTCACATGGCAGGAGATCACAGTTCCACACCGTGAAGCACAGAATGATGTTCTTTCTTACATTCTCACCATCTTCAACAGCACACACAGCAGCCACATTATCTGCATGCAGTGAGTAGAGACCATGTATTTCATAATGCAGAAAGATCAAATAGGCACTAAAGTTACACCAATTGCAGTCTTATTAGTTCATCTTTGCAAGTTACTAGATATACATTATCTAGAAGAACGGTGAACTGATGTAAGACCAATACTAACTTAAAAGCTATATAAATATTCACCTCTTGTAAATAAAATTTAAATATCAATATAAAAAACTTTATTCTAATTCCTTATAAATCAGCCATACCTCACATTTAGCAAAAGCTAAACGAGGTCATAATTATTCTATTCCAATATTTGATACTTTGCATTTAGTAATGTCATAATATATTTCAAGGTGACAAAGCAAATGTATATGCATAAAAATGGATTAATTTACAAAGGATTAATTTTCAATTAGGTCATTCTTACCCATATATGCATATACACACATTTGGAAACATAACAGTTTTATTAACCTGAAATTGTATTTTCTATTAGGCATATAAACTAGAATTGTCAACAATTTTGATAACCATTTTTCTCCACAGCTGTGACATAAACAGTTATCTCAATCCATAGAAGCATGAATGCATAGTTTTAATGTGTGTAGTTTTTATAATCACTACTCTTTTGCACAGCTTACTAGGTGTTTCAAAACTTTGACCTGTGTTTTTTTTAACTTTCATGCTCTTGGTCCTGACTTTTTTATCCACATTTTACTGTATCATTATTTATCAGTACAGGCTTTGGTGCCATATGCTGAATCATGCTGATTTAGTCTGAATGTAAAGGTAACAATGTCTTAGTCATAAGACCCTTTATATATACATTCATGGTATTAAAAGCTATGACAACAATCTCAATCAGCCTAAGAACTAAACCCAACTCCCATGACTTAAATACTGGAAAGCAGAATTCTTCGTTCTGTTGGAGCAGGAGCTGATTTCTCTTGAAGTTTCTTTTCAGATTCAGAGATTAACTCTAGCATATATAGAGACTTAGGTCTTGTAATTCAGCTATGATACATATATCACATGTAAGAATTCAGAATAAAGGAATATATACAAAGAACAGGTGAAATTCTGGCCCAAACCCGGAAAAGAAGTGCAAAAATTTCACTACATGTATTAGCCACAATTTCAGAATTTCGGTCTCTCAGAGCAAATTGAACTGTTCTAGGATTATTACTATTAAATGTGTGAGTCTTTCCCCACGCATATCTAAAAACACACAAGAGAACTATATGTGCGGGGTTGTTTTGGTGGTTTGTTTTGTTTGTTTAATCTGTCTGCTACTAAGCACGTGTGTACACAGAATATAAAACTTTGTTCTGGATAATGGTAGATGTGGATGAGTTTTTATTGATTGATTCTATGCAGGACCACAAATCTTAACTCCTTTCTCTTATGCTTTTGTTAAAACAAAAAAAATAAGGAAACAGCAAACAACTTGATACTTTCTGATACCCTTCTTCATATACAAAGTGAGTTCATCGAGCTGTCATCTGCAGTCTTACAGTTTTCCTTCTCTAAGGATCCACTGTCCCATGGCATCTTCTTCCACTGTGGAATACAATCTTAGCAAACTAAAGCTTTGCATCTGAGCTGTGCCCTCCACATGGTAGTTCCTTCAACAGAGGCACAGTTTTGTGCGTCAAAATGAAAGGGCGGCACTGAGAAGGGTGTAGTGCCTGAGCTGGTCCAGGCACTAAGAGCAGAGCTACTCTGTGGCATGGCAGAGCCTGCACGTTTTATGGGTCTTTCCGCCTTTAAATCTGCCTGTTAGTGGCTTCTAGGATCCCTTTCAAGAAGCAGGACATGCAGCTGGTGTTTCAAAGCCGACAAAGTAAGGTCAGTTGAAATGCTGATGTTCAGTATTTGCATTTACCGAGAATATTCAGTTCATCCTGAATGCACTGTTCAGTTCAGGTGCAATAATTAACCTCTGCAATTCACTATTGCCACCCCTCAGTGATGAGAGATGAACAAGGCAGGCCTTTCTCCAAAATAATGAATGTTTACTTTTGATAGGTCTTTTATACATTTATTTATAAAATTAATTAAATTGTCATTTAGAGATTTTTTTGGTACTTACATGGTGCGTTTGATCCATGCTGTTAAGGATTTTCTCCACATTCAAAAAACCCAGAGATTTAAAGAAAAATGTTGAGAATTTGTTACAATTCCAGATAATTACATTTAAAGGAAAATACAAAATCTTAACCCAGGAGAAGCATGACAGTTGACATCCTTGAAAGGATTTTTGTGTATGAAGAAAATATATTTGATATGTTAATGTATATAGTATTATGTGCTGATCATAAACATTCAAGCCTCTATTTAATTATATGTGGTAAGCACCAAACACAGCACTAACTTCACATTTTTAATTCAACTGTTTCTGTAGTCAAAGGAACAAGATTGATTCTGAATTCTCCATTGAAATTCTATTGAAAAAAGAACATCAATGTATTAAATAGCTCAACTTCAGGAGCAGTCAGGGGATAAAAAAACCTTTTACTTTCTTTCCCTGGGCTGCCTCCACAGGACAAGTCACTAGTTTAGCCAAAAGCAGCCACTTCACAAAAGTACAATTAAAATATTCTGTGTGTGCACATACACATTTACAAGTACAGTCTTGTCTCCCAGTGTCTGTTCTGTTGACTGACTTAATAAAACATAGAGCATTGGAAATATTGGAAATTATGCTTGGTTTTGCTTTCTGATGAAATTACTTTGAAAGTGGCTTTAAGAAACAAAAAGTCACCCAAAAAAGTACTGTTCAATAAATCACAATTAACATTTGCAAATAGGCTGATTACATTTGGCTGCACAACTGAATAACAAATTATAGAGAAAATTGCTTTTTAAGGTTGCAACTACAAGTTTGCCCTCAGGCTGACCCAAGAGTCCTTTCATTTCGGCTCAAAGCCATTACTTTGCTGTTAAGTGCCATCCACTACGAAACTAAAATCATGTGCAATTACAATTACATGCTCATTTAGATGTGCAATTGCTCATTTCTACACGTGCAATATTGATACGGTCTTTCATAAATGTTTTCTGCTTCCTGAACCATATCTACTACAGGGAGTAAGGGTGACTGTGTGGCTTTCTGCAATATACGGAATTCAGGAGCACAGCCTACAGCATTTAAGAGAGCAATCTACAGCATTTAGGAAGACAATCAGTATGTTAAAAAAATCTCTGATTAGTTCATCAAATAGAAAAAACCAGTTGGTTTTGGGGTGAGTTTTTTCTATATATATATGCATTTTGTTCACACAACTATTAAACCTTTAATATTTATATTTTGGTACATATAGGAAATCTCTCTTGGCTGGACCTGTCATTGGCACTTAAAATTAATTTCTGTATATATCAGATATTTGAGAGAACACTAGATTATCATAATGTAACCTCAGAATATAGAGATTATCAAATAAAATAGAAATTTCCAGTAGTGTAGCTACCAGCACCAGGCAAACTGGGAGACAATTGATAAAAGCTAGGTTTTTCTCACTTTGTATTTTCATTTCCCACAATGAGACGCACGATTCTCTCTAGGCACAGGCAAAATTGCTTAAGACAGCAGGTTGCCGCGATCTGTGAAATGGCTGCAGTCCAGCACTCCCTCTTCCTATGCCAGAGGCTGGAAAGCCTCACTGCCACTGCTGGTATTGGCAACTCATGGGCGGCAGTGTGAGAGGTGATAACTATTCCTGCTGGGACAGTCAGCGCCTCAAAAACAGCCATTACTCGCCCTAATATTCCCATCTTCCCACCAGCCCCCGGGGCTTTCAAAGTACCTGGCACATGCGATTTTTTTCTTCTTGTCCCATTTCTGCTCCTGCCCCTTCTCTTAACAGATTAAAAGCAGCAGCCCAGTTTCCAGCTCCTATAAAAACACGAGTGAGGTTTTTTACTGCTTAGTTCATTCTTAACATATTTAAATCTGCAAAAATACTGAAAGGGTATGTAATTCTACATCTCTGTATCAGTGATACCATTTCAATATGCCAAGAAGGGTTGTGTTGATCTTGTGTAAAGTACGTGACATGCTTCTTTCAAAAAGCACAACAGTCCCATGAAAAGCCATACCTTTATCTTAGTTGCCCCACTGACTTTCCCATCAGTAACAGTTCTGGAGTAGCAGCCGACATTAATATTTATGTGCACTTACATATTAATAATTGATAATCGGTTCTGATTTAGCTAAGACATGAATAGAGGAGTAACTGTTTTACATGACAATCTTGTGAGAATAGATGGTGGGTCAGAAGAAACAGGATATGTCTGACTATAAACTAACTCACTTGGGGGAAATTAGTGTAAACCAGACCTTAAATGGCAGCAAGTGGGTTAGTGAGCATGCAGATGCACTGCATCAGTGTCTGCAAAAAGGAACGTGATCGTGCACCACGCATGAACAGTTGAGGAGACCAAGTGGAAGATGATGTGTTAGGGGAGAAGACTATAGGAGCATGACGTGTATGTAATAGCTGCTGTTTCTGGGACAGTGTTCAAGTCTGCATACCTAAGTTGATAAAATTCAGAGACTGCCTCAAAGATCAATTGGCACAACCAAGATGCTTGAGGAAATAAAAGCCTTCATACAGAACTGTAAATTTTAATGTTGAATAATTGAGTACCTGGTATTTATATAGTTATGTACTTGACGCTACCTATCTATTCTGAACCTCTGGAGTCCTTAGTAGGTGATATGAAATAGGTATTAAAAAAAATTAACAAAAAAGTTAAGGACTTTAATTAATGTTGTATACTTAAGTGACTGTGCAGTGTAGCAAGCGAACACCAGGGAATTTTAGTCTGTTCCTTTGGGAGTTAGCAGGGCATTTCCACTGTTACTGCCGATGACTTGTTGTGAGGCGAAACACGCTTGAATTTCCAGAGCATGCAGGACGCCGTCTCTGCCGTGAGTGCGAGGCCGGCGGCCGCCCTGGTCCCTCCTGCCCGAGTGCCGACAGTGGCGCAGCCTGGCCGGGGCACTCTTCCCCCTCGCTGACGGCTTTCCGAGGCCTGCGGATCTCCCTCTTCCTTCTGCACGAGGTGACCTGCGGAGGCCTCACACCTCGCAGGCCTGTAAGGCCGTGCCGTGCCGTGCCTCACTCTGCGGGCCGGGCCGGGGGGGACGGACACCCCCTCACTCCCAGCCCCTCACCGGGGTGGGGGGGACGGACACCCCCTCACTCCCAGCCCCTCACCGGGCCGGGGGGGACGGACACCCCCTCACTCCCAGCCCCTCACCGGGCCGGGGGGGACGGACACCCCCTCACTCCCAGCCCCTCACCGCCCGGCCCCACAGGGAGCTGGGCAGCAGCGGCACGAACCACCCGCCTCCCCGCTGCTCGGCGGGGCCGTGCATGTGTGCCCCGCGTCCCCGAGTGCCGAGGGGCGGCGGGACCCCGGCCGGGCCCGCGGCGCGTCGTTGAACGGGCGGTGCGGGCCGTGCCGGGTCGGGCCGTGCCGTGCCGGGTCGGGCGGCGCTGAGGGGGCGCTGAGGGAGGCGGCGGCGCGGGCAGGGGCGCTGCCGGCGGCTGCAGGTGGGCGGCGGGCGGCGGAGCCCCCGGCCCCGGGAGGGCTGGCAGGGACGGGGCGGGTTTCGTGCCTGGGGCGCCGAGGGGCTGCCGTGCCATTTTGGGCGTGCCCGGCTACTCGTGGGGATCTTTCGCGAAAATGTCCCGCCCGTTCTCTGCCCGCCCGCTCAGGAAAGAGTCTCCCCAAGAACGCTCGAGGTGGGCCCTCCTGAGATGGCTGATGTCGAGGTCCGGCTTGTTAAGATGCTAAAAACGCCCCCGGGTTCTACAGAGCCGCTGCGGGGCCTGTGGTGCCAGAAGGCGGCCCATCCGCTGGGAGGGTCTCCCACGGGAATGACTCCTGGGAAGCAAGGTGGTCTTTGCAAGGGGGGAGCCTTGGAATGCTGCCCCTGCTGCAGGAGCCTTTCATGGAACCGGTTTATTTCTCAGTGTTTATTTCAAGTGTTCTTTCTCCACTTGTCTTGACAGCCGTCATATAGAACACGTAGTTCAGGGGGGTGGGCTGGTTAACTCGAGAATGTTTCCAGCCCCTTCCCTGGGGAGGGGGCCGAGGGGCAAAAGGGGAGGTTTTGCTGTCACCACAAAGCTTTATTTATTGTCAGGATGCTGTAAAAATACAGGTGTGCTGCCTTCTAGAAGGTAGCCAACCTCTTAAAGAGGTTTTCATGTTTTTAAAATGTGTGCCTATAATTTGCACATGGGCTATGGAGGAAGATTTGCCCCCCTTTTTTTTTTATTTGACTCTTCTGATTCAAGTCTCTATTATTACTGCCTTGCTTTATGTGGAAATTTGGTATAAATATGGCTTAAACAAGCATTCCCAGTCTGGGGAAAATGAAATATGTCATCCGTATCAGTAATCTTGGTTAATTCGGCTGCAGGAATTGTCATTGCTGCTTTTGACTACAGCTTTCAAGTCTTCCTTTTTTAAGATGAACAGGTAGGAAAAGCGGGAAATCAAACCAGAATTTTTTTTCCTAGCTTTAGTTAAGTTGTTCTAATTCAGACCATAGCCATTTAACAGTTGGTTTCTAGACCTGACTGTGTTCAAACTTCATGTGTTGGAAAATTGTTCCTTATTAGAAATTCAGTGTTCAAAAAATTATAGTAAATTCTCAGACGATTTTTCATTTTCTTTTTATAATGCACAAACTGTTTAAAAGTGGGGTGTGATTGTGATACTGGGTCATATTTTAAGAAGCCTAAGTTCTCTTTTCCTGTACCCTACTGAAAATAGGTGATGTATTTGTAACACTTGCAGTCATGATCATTCCTTTTGAATTTTTTTTGTTATAACAATTATTCCCTTGTGTTGTAAAGTTTCTTAGAGAAAACAGAATTTCAGTATTATTTTTATTATGTTGATTGTTGTTTCTGTTACTCTTTTTCTCTAAAAGAAGCTGAAGTTCCTTCAAATCAAAAATCTCCCAGCTGACAAAGGAGGTGGGAGTGGGAAGGTGATATATTAAGATACAGATATTACAAATGAACATTTTGCAACTGATTATTTACTTAAAGTGGTAGATTTGTCAGTCCAGTATCAGCTCCACAGTTTTTGGTGCTTCTGTAGTAGCTAAACTGAGTGGGAACATACAAAACTCTATAATTTAACTAAAGTAGATATTAAAAGACAGGTCAGTTTATGTATATATATAAGGGAACTCCTGTGCAGACAGTGGAGTGTAAGAGGTACGGTGATGGTAATTAGTTAAAAATTCATTGAACTAAATTTTTAGAAAATACCTTCATGTCCATCACATGTCCCCATCTCCTTTCTCCAAATGTACACACAGAAATTCAGGGAAAAATCTCCTTTTCTGCAGTATAGTGTGCTGTCAAGTGCAACTAAGGGAGTGGTAGGTAGACTGCTCTTCTCGCTTAACATCCTTATGTGAAACTGAATGCTCTCTAATGATTTCATCTGCTTTTTTGAAGTGCAATGTTTCAAAATGTTGCAGAAGCAAAAAAGTTCATTGGCAAATCCCTTCAGCCTGCACGACCTGTGCATCACCTGTCTTCTAAACAAGGTGAGTAGCATGGCTAAGGTACAGTTCATTTTACCAAAGTTTTGGTTATGTTTGAGGAAATAACAAGTATGTGTAAGGTGACCTGTTTTGTTTTTGTAAATGACTTTGTTGAAACTACAGTGGTGAATAAATATGTTGCAGTGTATTGATCTTACTAGACCATCTCTGTGATAAAATATGAATTTAAACTTCATCTGGGTTATGCAGAAGTCTTTGGTGCTCGACTTCTAGCGTGACATCTGAAATCTACCTTCAGAAAGCCAGATCAGGCTTCTATGTTAAATTTAGATATCTTGGGTTAGTTGACACGTGCTATTGTAAACATTAAATGCACATAATTTAACAAATAGATTATTTAGGGTTTATTGCAAGTTTATTGTTCTTATCTAGCCTTCATACAAGTTTAAAACAAAAAAACAAAACCAAAAAGCCTAAGAAAAAGAAATCCTGGAGTATGTATGTCAGGTGTGAATGTTTTGGGTGTTTTTAAATCTCTATATGCCTCCTAGATACTGCAGTATTACATCTGGTTTTATTGTTATGTTAGAAATTTTTGGTGGCTAGAGAATCATCAGCTGTACTGATGTGGACTGAAGCTAAGTGTTGTGATAAATTTTTACTTCCTATAAAATTCCTGGGAGAAGTGGAAAAGGGGTCTTGTGGTGATCTGCAGCATTTAAGTTGTGAATAAATGTCTGTATAATCTCTTTGCAGTCAGGAATGTTCTTGTAGCAAGTTATGTGGAGTCTGTTGAAATTATTTTTTCTTCATGTTTTATCTTCACCAGCATCAGCCATTTCCTTGAATGTTCAGACTGAGTTACCCAGCAGCACTGAAGTATGTTTGCAGAATACGGTTAACTGGGTGAGTACTGAGCAAATAGTAGATGATAATGTTGATGGTGTGTGTTCTAGTGTGTTATAAATTGGAGGTCAGCTGATCTGTTATGCTACCAGATGAGAAGCAAACTATTTCTACCTAAGAGTGTCCTTGAATCTGAATATTTTAAACCAGCAATGTCAGAGCTGTTAAAAAGAATTACGAGTTTCAGGAATGCCTTTCCCTGGTATTTGCATGCACTAGTAGATCAAAAATGCATCTTAGGAATTTAAGGTTCTTATGTAAGTCTGTGTGGCTTTTCTTTAGTCTTCATTGTGAATTGAAGACAGCTTTTTTAAACTTAAAGTGCACATGTTCAGTCTTTGTGTATTATGTCTAAACAATAGCATTAATTTTTTTGTTGTTGTTAGCACATGCATAAATTAGAGACAGCAAACTTCACAAAATTAGGTAATTAAACAGTTCTAGTGCATGCTGCAGTTATGTTTCATTCGCTGTGTTGAACTGAGTAATAAGTGAGCTCTACCATTCAAAAAACCAGAAGCATTCTAGTGCTTTATTGCTGGAAATACTTGGTTTTGAGCATGGTACAATGCATCCTTTAGGCTTGAAATTGGTTGTAGCTATTTGCTACAAAATGAAGTTTGAAGTCTTCCAGCTGGAATGCTTAATGTTTGATAGTCCGAATTTGATTTGCTGTTGATTCTGATAGGAATGTTCTTCAGAGTGTATTTATAGTCTGCTTGGGGTTTTTTATTAGCACAAGTACCTGTTCCTACTCTTTTTTTTTTTTTATTTTAGAAGAGTTTTAATAATCTTGTAGTCCTTCCTTACTGTATAAAGCTTCTGGAAGTTGCCTTTGACTTTAAAAAAAATTTTAAAAAAGTCAAGGTGGTGGAAGCCTATCCTTGATCACGTATAGGGAAATTAACAGTTAGACTTGTCTCTTGAGTAGTAGTTATTAAGGAGAACAAACTGAACAAACTATCCCCTTTTAAATAAGCCTGTGGTCAGCAGTGTTGTAGTATTGTTTCATCAATATTTGGCTACATGTAACTGCATATTGCATTGCTTTGATGTTAGTATAGCTGTATTTTTTATGTTTTTAATTTTTTTCTTTGGCATAGGATATGGAAAAAGCTTTTTAATAATACTTGCGATGGTAAACTGTTTCATGGGTACTACAAATACCATCTCAGTAGCGAGTGCCTTATGAACTACTTGATGGGCAACATTGGCCTGAAGGCTGACAGAGTAGCTTCAGAGAGTGTTTTTCTAAACAGTTCTAGTTCTGAAGATACTGGGACCTCAATCTGGTGATAAAGAGCAACTTGCAGTTTTAAAGTTCCAGTCCTAGAGGAAGTGAAAAAGAGTCGGTATTAATGAGCACAGTGATAGTGTTTGCATTTAAGATAGCCTTGGTTCTAGGGAATTTCCGCCATAGCGGTGTTCAGAGTGAAAATGCTTGAATACTCACCATGCTGTAACTGAGTAATTTAAACCAAAGGATAATTTTCATTCCTTTGTGTTATGCAAAGAATTTTTAGAAGATCTGGAGAGTGTGGAGTCCACCACCTCTTTGATGTAGAGAGAGGCTTGAAATGTCTCCATGGGTCAGTAATGGCTTTAATTTACTACTTCTTAACTACCATTAAAAAGTTATATTGAGCCTCAGAAATACATGCCCTCCTCTAGGAATATTCATTATATTAGGAAGATACATAGGTATTGTCAGTGGTGATACTCAGATATTAAGTTTTGAACTGAAAACCAGATGTAATAGAGTTCTTGATATTATAGAGCACTTGGCAGGATGATGTGATGGGACATGGTGCAGAAAGAAATGTAGAAGCAGTGGCGTGACATTGGCACATTGCTGTAAATTGTGCTTTATGATGCTTGTCTTTTTCTTATGGATTTGAGAATTTGTTGAATCTTTGCTTGTTCTTGGAAAGAGGCTTTGAATAGCTATTGTTTGTGAACACTGGTTGAACCTCACAAAGCAGTTAGAATTAGCAGTATGGCTCTCTGTTAACTTTATTCTCTGAAATCCCTAGATTTTTCAGATTTTTTTTCCCATAAGTTTTGGTTTAGAAATTTACTTTCTGTTTAGTTTAGACAAATCAGGAAAAAAGAAATAAATTTCAACTACAGAAAATGGAAATGTGAACGGGGTAACTAAGACATAAATATTTTGCCATTTCACAATTTGTTTTCTTAGCACACCATGAAAGTTGATGGTGCACTTACAGTACAAAGTGTTAACTCCTGTCTCTGTGAAGAAAATAGGATCTCTTCTGCTTTTTGACAAATGCTTCCCAAAATTTTCAGTTCTTGCTCCCCTCTCATCTGTCTCAGAATGATGTTAAAATTCCTCAGCCAAACCTGTGGAGCCTTTTCAGAGCTAAGACAAACTGTTGAGGATAAACTGCTTTCCTGGTTTCCCAAAACTCTCTTCAAGGTTATGGCAGCTGGAGGGAAATCAGCATTATACTGTAGATACTGGTTCTTGATGATTATGAAACCTTTTTGCTAAAAGAGAGAATCCAAGTCCATCCTTTGATCTTAAGGAAAGTCCTTTCTGCTTTTATTATTCTCCAGTGTAGCAGCTTTTGGCTGCATTCTGATTGAGACAATAGGAAAGGAGGAGATAATTATGTTCTTTTTAAAAACTAGCAATAGCACTGTAAAAATCTGTGGAAAAAATGGCTCTCAAGTATGTTTACCTATATTACTATGTTGGACTGTTCCTTTATGGTGTTTAAGTAAGAGTAACAAACATTCTACAGATTCAGATTAAACTGGGCTACAACTGTTATTTTTAAACTAAGAAACATACATACATGTTTTAATATGCTTAAAGGAGATAAACTTCATAACTTTCCTTTCTATTTTAGTCATCTGAAATGACTGAAGTGAAGATCTTAACTCAAGCAATGATGCACTGTCAACCAAAACAACATGAATCAGGAGCAAAAAAAGGTAAAATACTGTATGGAGAGCTGTGTCAAAACTGTATTTTTTGGGTGGAAGACACCTGAACTTTGAAGTGATATGAGCTGCATTTTACTTTTCCTGATGAGCCAGTGCACTGGTAGTTTGGCTTCCTTCTGTACCACAATTGGAGAGTGATATGAAACCTTTCTGGTTTTCACGTAACACTCTAGAGATGGTATAAAGTTTGACCATAATGGAGGTGGGAAACTTCCACTGGTAGACTCGCTTGCATGTAAGGGTGTAACTGTCCTTAAGAACACCCAAACAAACCGAACAAAGAAACAAAAAACAAATGCAAGAAAAAACAGACCCCAAGCATGAAAAAACCCAACTTCAAACAAAATCGTGGTTTCATATAAGTTGCTTGTGTGTGTGGATGTACAGATTTGAGTTGTGTCCTTCAGCCTGTTAGAGGGGTCAGTCATGGCATACAGACTATTTCATGTAATCAGTTTAAGAACTCAGTAATTTGGCTTGCTTATCCTACTCATACTACAGTGGTTCTGAAATATTAATATTTGTATCATTAGAAATGAATTAATTTCTCTAGTGGTTAGCCCTGAGCAGTTTATTCTTGTGCCAGTACTGTCCTTAAGGTTTACTCCTTCTGCTTTTCTCTCTGTACTGTCTGTCACTCAGTACTCATACAGCATTGGTAGTAGCCAAAATTTTACTCTTTTTTCATTAGGGGATAATCTCAGATTTCAGATGAATTCTCACAGTTCTTCTCTGTTATGGTTCCTACCTAATTTATCATTCTTAAATATGTCACAGGAACTGCATCGATGATCCAGGTTAGGTCATCAGTTCATCGAAACAATTTCTTTTGTCTGTGTCTTCCTGTAATCAGGCATCCTAGATCTCCATCGATAATCTCTAATCCTTAAATCATCTCTGAGCACTTGGTTTCTTCTGCTGCTCTTAGTACTCAGGAACTGAAAGAAATCTATTAAGTTTTCTTGAGCCTTTCCTATTTTTCTCAGTCTGAGGTTACCATCGCTCAGGTTCTTGAGCAGTAATTCTTCTCTCTCATATGTTCCTGCCTTGAAAGTAAGTCCGTATATCCCTTTTCAAGCTCAGGTTCATTTCTTCTATTGATCTTGATAAATATAATGGAGTTCTATTCTTTGGATCCAGATGGATGTCAGACTTGCGAAGTTCTGTCTGTTTGGTGGTGCTTTCTGACCCCTTTCTCATCGATTCTGCTTGTGGTTGTACAGACTTGTGTTCTACAAGATCTTAAGTGGTTTCTCATCAGATCATGGTCTCGTGTATAAAAGTCATCACTTTAGGTGTTTTTCAGTGGTTCATTGCTCTGTGATGCCTCCCTTGAGTCTACTCCTCAATTCTCCACAATGTCAAACTTTTTCTCACTCTTGTTTTCAAAGGGCTTTTGTTTGTTTGCTGATTGTTGTAATCCTTTCCTTCAGAGTAATACAGTTTTAGAGGTCCTGCTGTTCAGCTGCTGCTTCCAAGTAAGTCTTTTGTTATCTTCTTCTTTTTTGATCTTGCACAGTAAAATTTCTTCTGGAACTCTTTATCTTCAGCTGTACTTTAAGTTCTAGATAATAATTTCCATTTGATATCTATTCAGTGGTACTGTGTCTTTAGTTATCTGTCTCTATGGTTCTTAAATGCAGCATGAGGTTCCCATGGGCCCACTTCCTGTGCTTTTTCAAATCCTTCTGGATGGCATTCTGTCCTTCAGATGTGTCAACTGCACCACTCAGCTTGGTGTCATCTGCAAATTTCCTGAGGGTGCATGTGATCCCACTGTCTGTCATTGATAAGGTATTAAACAGTACTGGGCCAAATATGGAACCCTGAGGGACACTGCTTGTCACTCACTGATCTCCATCTGGACATTGAACTGTTGACCTCTACTCTTGGGACCATTGAATGGTTTGAATTGTAAAGGACCATAAAGATCATCTAGTTTCTACCCCCTTCCACAGGCAAGGAACACCTTCTACTGGACCAGGTTACTTAAAGCCCCATCCAGCCTGGCCTTGAACACTCCCAAGGATGCGGCATCCACAGCTTCTCTGAGTAACCTTTTCCAGCGCTTCACCACCTTCACAGGGAAGAAATTTCTTCCTCGTATCTAATCTAAACCTACTGTCTTTCACTTTAAGGCCATTCTCCCTTGTCCTATCACTACATGCCTGTAGTCCCCCTGCAGCCTTCTTGTAAGCCCCCTTTGGGTACTGGAAGGCTGCTGTGAGGTCTCCCCAGAGCCTTCTCTTCTCCAGGTTGAACAACCCCATCTGTCTCAGTCTGTCTTCATAGGAGTGGTGTTCCAGCCCTATGATCAGCTTAGTGAGTCTCCTTTGGACTCACTCCAGCATGTAATTGGATGCAACTGCCCAACCAATTTCTCATCCAACAAACAGCCCACCCATGTAAACCATATCTCTCCAAATTAGAGAGGAGGATATTATGGGGGACTGTCTCAGAGGCCTGAGGGAAGTCATCATGTTCATAAGTTTTTAATCAAGACGGGGAAAGAAACAAGCCATAAGTTTTCAAGTATGCTTGTATTCTTTAAACTATTCTTTTTAAAGTTACCCACATGCTGTTCCATAAGTTCAGCAGTTACTGCAATCATTTGTGGTCAAAGGCAGGGAAAAAAACATTCGTAGTTGACTCTGTCAACTTCTCTCGTCACCATCGTACAGTCTGAAAAACAAAAACCAGTCCACCAGGTAACTGTGTAACTGTCTTGCAGGCAGCCCATAATTCCTAAAGGAATAAACTTCTTTGTCACCAAGGACTAGAGTTAAAGTTTGTCCCTTCTTTGCTTAATTCGTTTCCTTCTGTTTGTGTTTGAGAACATCAACTTAAAATGTGGACATGACTAGACATATTGTATCCAATGTTGTGCTAGAGTAGAGACAGGGCTACTAACTGGAATGACAACCTGCATGTTCTAAGCAAAGCCCCTGACTCTTGTTGATTCAGCGTAAAACCCTCAAAATGATTTCATTGGTATTAATTTGTTTGCTAGTTTACGTGCAGCAGGTCTCATTACTTTTAGGCATTGAAAGACATTCAGCTTAATAGCTTCAAGAAGAGAGACACTGTTTCTGCTATCTCTCAGAAATATGTGCTGCTGTGATGTGAATTTTAAACAGATTCTTCTGAGATTTCAAGATCAATTTGTGGTGGTTCTGTTAAATATAACAAGATACAGGGAGTTTGTCTGTAGTGTAAGGTTGGACTCACCTTTTTGTCTTCTTTTGTGTTAATTTTACTGTGTCAGTTTGATACAGTTGAAGTAAAATGCTCTGTAATTTACTACAGATTGTCCTGATGCAAGGTAAGACTGAAATTACTCCTGGTTTTAATATTGATTTTTATATTTCCCATGCAGCATTTCCACCCTTCTATAATTAACCAAATAATTTTTTTCTGAATTCCCAATCTTAATCCCTTAAACAACAATGTTGAATTTAGTGATTTTGTGTATTCACAGAGAGGATCCAATACAGCAGAGATTTCCTTCTGAAGCTTTCAAGTGTTTCTCTCTCTCAGAAGAAGCCAGAGTTTCTTCCTGATCATCCAGTTGTACTTGAAAAGCCAGTAAGGGCATTTTTTGTATTAAGTGAAGTAATAGAAACATTCAGGGAGGTTTTGACAACCCATTTGACAAGAAACATTTTCCTTCAGACTAGCTTGCCAAATTGGTAAAAACTTCAAAAGACAAGTTGTGCAGTTCAGCTCTGTTACTTTTATATGTAACTTCCCTAGTTGGTATTTGACATCTTACTGTGGTAAGTACCCTATAAAGGGAAGGGCTTTTTTTTATTTTCAGCAAAAAGATCAGGGATGTTTCCATGTGTTCAAAATAAAAGAGAACAATCTTGATAAATTTCCGGCTTGGTGAAAGTCTGAATCCAGTGTTTAAGTTGTCCATGCCTCAGTGTCCACTACAAAACTATTAATGAGTTTAATGCAGTTTGCGTTACCATTGTCTGTGGTCTGTGGTTTTGGCAAGAAATTAATAGAAAGGAATGATGAATGTGAAGGATGTCCAGGTATGCTATGCTATCTTAACCTTTGTGATGCAATAATCCTCAAATATTTTGTACACTAGGAGAAAAAAATCTGCTGTTTTGCATTCCACACCCCAAGTGTGGGAAAATCTTCAGTGTAAATGTTATGTCAAATCAGGCTACATACTAGGCTGCTTTTGAGGCCATTGGGATGTAGTTCTGCTGGAAACAGGAATCCTGTTATGGAGAAGTACATCCAGACGATTACTCCGTTGGCCACATTTGGAGGTATTTTTAAACCTAGAAAATTTCTAGCCTTTGAAAAAACAAAGTTAAACTAATATATGACTGTAATTGGCTTTCCCTGGTCTTACTTTTTATGTCTTTTTATTTTTCCTCAAGATGAAAGCTTTAGTTGTTTGAAAACCTGCCTTCGGACAGGGAAGTTTCAGCTCTTTCATTTTTTTTACTTCCCCCCGGCCCTGTCACTTGGAGTTTCTTACGGGGGCAAATTTCCATAATCTCTACACTTCTACTTACATTCATAGGAAAAAGGAGGACCCCAGCAGAAATTAAATCAGTGAATGAATGAACTCTAAAATTGCTTGTGACATGATCAAATGGCAAATAACTGGGGAGAAGTAGAGGATGGTAAAAACCGGTACAAGCCAAAAGGGATTGCATGTGTTTTGAGAGATTGTTTTTGGGCTGGAGGATCCATGCCTGTAGTATGATGTCATAAATGCATCCAGTTCTATATATAGAGTCTTGTCTCTAAAAATAAGGGTATCTCATGGTTTGTGAGGCCTGCTGTTAAAGTCTTTCCTCTGCTTTGTGTTAGTCATATGTTTGTGAGCCCCCACCTGCTAGTTTATCATACAGATAAAAAAAGCAGGGAGTTTTTTAATTGTCTTCAGCTTCAAAAGGAGGTGGGTGAATTAGAAACTCCTATTAGTCAGGATGTTGCGTTATAGCTACATAAAGTGTATCACCTAGCTATTGTTATCAGAGTCTTAAGCACAAAGTGTGAGTGGTTGTGTAAGAAATGAAAGGGAAACAATCCTGTTCTCGTTTCAAGAAAGCAAAGGCTGCTCAGTTTGCTGTGTGATCTTGAGGAGTGTGGATACTGCAGGTATACTGGTCTCAGTGTATAAAGGTGATATCAGGTTGCCAGTCATGCTTTAGAATTTAGTTCAGCATTTTAAGTATGATACCTGTTTGGTGATTGTGTGGTTTGGTTTTTTTTCCCTCCTGAATTGACTAGAATAAATGTTTTGCTGTTAATATAGGATAAAACTATCCACTGATGTATTCTAGTGTTGAATTTTAGTATACACATAGAAGTTTTAGGAATTTGGGAGTTTGTTTGGAGGCATATTAACATGAATTAAACACTGAAGCTCTGTGAATGTGGACCAGATGTATTTTGTATGTCTGTGTGGAAATACCTGCTTGCATTTAGCTAAGCAATTTCCTCATTGGGAAGGAAGGTGAAAAAATTACCATTGCTTCCAAGAACATGGTTAGATCTCTGTTAAAATATATGGACCTTGTTAGAAATTCTGTTGCTGTGTACTGAAACAAAAATTTTATTTGTGGGACACGTGAACCCTACCCAGCTAGTCACTTTCTTTATTAAGATTGAATCAGTTGGAGATGTTATGTTTTTCTGTATGGGAATCCAAACCCAAACATCTGTGACTAGAGTAAAAGCTGAATCTTGCTTTGAAATGGCTTAGGCTTGACTTGGCCTGACAACTAATGATCTTACTTTCAGATCTTGTATATTAGTGTGAAAAGACACATGCTGAATGTCAAGACTGAGGAGTGATAAAACAATAAGAAGGGAAAATGCTATAGCATGAGAAGGCACCTGGAATCAAAGAAAAAGCGAAGATAAATTCAGAACTAATTTATCCAGAAATAGCAGTGATTTCAGACTCCTGGTGCAGTACAGTAACATCAGTCTGTCATGTTAAATTGCCTACTCTGTGTGACATCTTGCTTATGGAGACTGGGTGTCAGAGTCTGAGCATTCTGCATCGAAGTAGAGAACAGGCTGATTAATAGTGGAGAGCCTATAGGACAAGTACAAGCAGCTTTAGTTTTGATGCAAAGTGTTTTCTGGGTGCTTTTCTTTCTAATCTGTTTAGTTATGAGACAATTATAATTACAGCCTTGGTTTGAGGTTTTTTTTTTTTTAACTTGTTTGTTTTTTCTTTCATAAGCATGGTATTGGTAGCTTTTAATGACTTTTTTCAGAATTGTTTAGTTTGGAGAGGACTCCTGCTTAAGCAGGGTCAGCTAGAACAGACTACCCTATCAATCTGTGGAGAGATTGCACAACCTGTTGCAGTGCTTGGTTACCCTCACAGTGAAAAAAACAATTCTTATGGGGAGGCTGTGAAAATTGTGCCTCTTTCATTACATATTATTGGATGTTTCCACTAGTTAAAAAGAAAAAACTAAATAAAATATTTTTTCATACCCTTTGTGGTTTCTAGAAAGGTGGGAGAGATACAGACTAATTTTAAGATCATTCTGTAGCAAAGCTTACAAGGTAGTGAGAAATTAATAGAATGTTGCTGTTCCTGAGATCTCTACAGCAAGTGCTTAGGTGGATTTTGGTGTAGTTTTACTTGTGGAATCCTTTTAACAAGTCATTTAAAGACAGTACTCTATAGTAGAGCAGTACCAGAAATTATAGTAGAACATTTGTATCCTGATGATAAAATTGTTCAGATGTTGTATTCAATGAGTGTACAAAACCAGTTAATTTACTTTACTGAACAGTCAGTGGTCTTCACTTCTTCAAGTATCCGTCCTCTTTCCTCTACACTTTGGCATTCTTCAAACAGCAGATTGTGTGGTTGTGTGAGTAAATACCAGAGTGATGCCTGATCTCATGTCATCCATTTTTCTGCACACAAACCAGAGGGATTGATGAAGTGTGTAAGTTAAATGAACAATGCCTAAAAGTGGCAGAAGGTGGCCTCCAGATAAATTTCTAATGACAAACAGACAATCCCTACAACCTGTCAGTGAGATTGTATTTTGGACCAGTTGGTTGTCAGCAGTTCGACACTGAATTGAATATTCAGGCACTTCATGCCTATCTTAAGACTTTTCCTGGTTCTGAATTTTTGAAGTTGCTGCTGAAGTATATGCCCATTTATGACTGAAAGTTGTATTTTCAGATGAAGAAAATTTCCTAGAGTGACTTGTACAAGGTTGATGCTGTTGTTACAGTTAGTGAACTGTGGACTGCGTTTGTCCTGAAGGACACTGGCATTTTTTTGGGATGTGGGGATCCTATGCATAGCTCAGCATTTGAACAGATGTTACTGTGTTGACAGAGGCTTCTAGGAAAATTTTAGATTAAGTCTCTATGATAAGTGAAAATAGAACTGATAGCCATAATAAAAAAATACCAAATTGTTAAATGTACATGGAGTAGGAAAGAGTTATAGGCAGACCCAAATGAAAACTTTGTTTAAATGATGTGTTATAAGTGAAGTAATTTGAGGATTGGTTTGTCTTACAGGTAAAGAACAAACCTTTTATTGACATATGCAAGAAGTGAGGTGTTGTTTGGAAGACCAGAAATCCATCAATGAAGGAACTACGTATGATGTAGGTCTTTAAAATTTTGAAGGTATTTGTGTGCCTGCAGATGGAAATAGGACTCTGAAACTTTAGAAAATGCCTGTTTCTTCCTGTTGTTGCCCGAATGCTTTAAGAGACAAACCTTTAATTTGTAATGCCTGAGATAGTAATATGATTACAGTGAAAATAAATAATTCTAATATTGCTGTGGCAGAGTTTTGTCCTTGAATTGTTTGTGTTATGTAGCCATATATTTTGTCTGACCATACATTCTAAACCAATACTTAACTGGGACTTTTTGCTTACCCACAACTCCCTTCCTGACAGTAATGATGGAACAACAAATACTGGCCGTGTCATGTCTCAGATGTTTTAGGATAGGTACACCTCTAGTTCCTTTTTCTTTTCCTAATAAAACTTTACTTGCTTTCTTTCCTACTTTGAAATCTTCATCTTGACACAAGATATTCTTAAGTATTTTGTAGATATACATTCCTTCTTTCAAGGTATGACATCTCTTGTTATTAATAGTTTCACTAAAATGAGAAATCTGCTCTCATCGTGGATCAGAATAGGAGACACACCTATGCACAGCAATCCTTAAAGTTATTTGTAAATAATTTTCCAGTGTTTTTTACTTTGAAAAGTGAAAGTAATGGGCAAAACTGAGGAACAAGGCAGACTTTAATCCCGTGTCTTAAATGGGTAAATGGGTATATCACTAATTCTATCACTTTTTCCCACAAAGTACTGTGGTATCTAATAGTGAAGTGAAAAGCAATAATTTGAGTATTTCCTGAAAGCATCATTCAGTTGACAGGCATCAATAATAAGTATTTTTTCTGAGTAAATTAACTTCAAAACCTGTGTTCAGACCTACAAAAACATCATTTGGGTACTCAAGGCAATTTTTTAGCCTCTGTCACAAATGATAATGAAAGCTAAATGAGAATGTGCTGAATGGCAATTGCAGTAGTGCAGAAATATTTTGAGTTGTATTTGATAGGCATTAGATTTCTCTCCCTGAATAATGCAAATAAATCTTTTCGTTGGTTAATTTTTAATCACTGTAAGTTTCTTAGAGTAGGTCCTATGGATCTTTTTTTAAGTAAGTGTTGAAGGCAATTTTTGCATATAGCTCTCAAAACTTTTAAGTGAAAATTCTCAAACTTCTTGTGAGATTCATCAAAGTGTTTGTTTACTAGTAAATGTACATAGGAGAATAACTGTTAGAAGGACATATGACCTGACCTAGTAGAACTATTTTCATCCCTCCAGCACGTAACTGACATGAAGTTCTAAAGCAGGTTATTTTAAGAATAATAATACTTTTTTTTTTTTTTTCTTCTGGTGAAAAGGAAAAATGTCACAGTGTGGTTGTGTCATTTTTCACCTAAGGATTTATCCTGCAGCTGTGTCACAGGTCACTGTATTGCCTTTGTTGGTAAGTCAGTAATGACAAAAAAAAAACCTGTGCCGTACACTAGGCTGACACCTTGGCATAAGAAAAACAGTTGTTCAGAAGTATGAGTAATTGTACTTTGCTAAAGACAACAAACTAAATTCACACTGATGTAATTTGTGAGGGTAAAATGGTTATTTGGGTGCCTTTTTAAAAATGGACAGATCAGTAGTTGAATCATGTTAATATGGGAAAGCTTTGGACTTCAGTATTAAAAGCATTCACTTTTGCTTTGCTAGTGGTCAGAAGATTTAAAGGTGAAATTTGTCTCTAACATGAGCACCTAAATTTAGGTGTGCAGGTATCCCTTTCTGACATGCACATTTGTGTAGAGAACTTAGGCCTCATGAATTTTGTTGGCAAGGAGCTTGATTCAATTGCCTAAAGGTAGGCATCTGCTGTCATCTGAGACTTCATCTTGGGTTCTGGTCCCGTATGCTGCATGGGCCTGGCATAAATGACAGACAAACTATAGGTAATTCATGTCCTCCTCAACTGGGAGTTGGAGAGCTCTACTAGATGCCTTTGTTTAGGCAACTAATTTGCCTCAGAACTCCATTGATACAACAGAAGCTGAGTTGCCTTGGTCACAGGTGGATACCTAAATGTGACACCTTTCTTAATCCTGAGCTCAGTCCTGATCCCTGTTCCTGGAAGAAAGAACCTTACTGCGGTGAAGATTGTTCCTTTGTAGCCTGAATTCCCCAGTTTTAATTACATACTGTAATTTGTTTTTTGAGTTGAAATAAAAGTAGAGAAGAAGGTATTTTATTGAACACAACTTTTAAATTACTTTTTGGCTACTGCTTGTAACCTTGGACTGCTAGATGAGTGGAGAGAGTGGTCATGTAGCATGTAGAGCTTGTCAACATGTCATGGAGGTGTGAGGGAGGTTACAGTGGTTGCTTGCCTTTCATTCGTGGGCTGGAGGACACACCTACTCCGCAGATCCAGGAGACAGCACTATGACTTGTTAGGGAATCAAATATTTCTACTTCCAGGTTTTATAGAATCAGACTATCCTGAGTTGGAAGGGACCCACAAGGATCATCAAAGTCCAGCTCCTTGCCCTGCACAGGACAGCCCTAAGAGTCACACTGTGTGTGACTGAGGGCATTGTCCAAGTGCTTCTTGAACTCTGCCAGGCTTGGTGCTGTGACCACTTCCCTGGGGAGCCTGTTCGAGTGCCCAACCACCCTCTGGGTGAAGAACCTTTTTCTAATACCCAGCCTAAACGTCCCCTGACACAAATTCAGACCATTCCCTTAGGTCCTGTCACTGGTCACCACAGAGAAGAGATCAGTCCTCCTCTTCCCCTCACAAGGAAGTTGTAAGTGCAATGGCATCTCCCCTCAGTCTCCTCCAGGCTGAACAGACCGAGTGCTCTCAGCCACTCCTCCTATGGCTTCCCGTCAAGGCCCTTCACCATCTTTGTTGCCCTCCTTTGAACACTCCCTAATAGTTTAGTATCTTTCTTATATTTTGGTCCCCAAAACTGCACAGAATATTCAAGGCGAGGCTGCACCAGTGCAGAGGAGAGCAGAGCAAGACAATTCCTTCCCTCAGCCAACTGGCTGTTCATCACTCAAGGGTATATGGTAACCCTGCTCCCCTGCTAGAACCTCCAAACAAGCTCAAGGTTTATGGCTATTTATCTTGTAACAGCAGTTTCTCTAATGACTTTTCAGCAAGCTGCCAGAGATCTAATAGAAATACTTTCCGAGTGGTCAGAACATAGAGTTCAAAGCGAATTGGTTGTGAAATACTAAGCCTGGGGATCTACAATGGCTTGACAGACAGGTGGATGTGTTTCCTCTTGCAAGGGGAGAGGCTAGCGTCTGCGAAGAGAAGATAGTACTGCCTTGTCTTGTGAGCAGAAAACGTCCTGTATGAGAGTTCTGTATTAGCACAAAGAGTTGTCCTTGTGTTTATTCTCTTAATTAATGACTTGGAGCTTCTCTGCAGACAGGTTTGAAAAGGTGTGTTCATGTTAATACGTCTTCTGTAAAAGGAGACCACAGCGGCATTAAGTAATGGCTGTTTATTAATGCAAGACTAAAACTTTTCACAAATATTTGTCATACAGATCAAGACATACTTTTCTGTGATAGTTATTCTGTGATGAATATACATAATATCATAGTTGTCTGATTTCAGTTTTTAGAATGCATCATTTTCCTGAACTAGTCACAAGAAGAGAAGGTAATAAATATGCAGTTTTCCAGATTTTAAAATGGATAAAGTGGAAAAGATTGCATCCATAATAACAAACATCATCACATCATAAATTCATAACCTGGCACACCTGTACACTGCTATATGAGTGTTTGTGTAATGAAAAACAGTGCAACATTAACATTACTCAGAACCACAGCTTCTAGTTGTTATTGAGGACCCACCACGATGCTGAAAAAGAGAATTTATTTATTTGTTAACATAAACGGTATTTATTTTTTTACTTTTGGAAAAAAATCCTAAATAAAATAGCTGTAATGCATATAAAGAAATATTAATTTATATACACAGGTGACACTGGTGAGAAAGAATACTCAGAATACTGGAAGAGCTGAATGTAACTGATGGGGCGGAGGGATGGCTTTAACACAAGAATTTATATCTCCTTTTGGTAGCATCCAAAGAAACATTAACGTATCATAGGTGTGGTTGCATAGAATTAAGCACCCAGACCCTCATTCCTGTGCTGCTGCATGTGTCAGTATTTAAACTGAGCACCGTATATGTCCTCTGGGTGGTTCTGTTACCTTTAATGACTTTCTTTCCTGATGAAATTGTTCAAATCTGGTGGTGTTTTTTCACAACTCTAGGAATTAACAGTGTTTTGTTCCCAAAAGTAAGATAATTGATGGACTTGTAAAATGTCATTCCCATAAAAAGATATGTAATCACCAGATTGTAGACAGGGTTGGAGAGAAGCAAATTTGTATTTCTTCCCCACATTCCCTACCCTTTGGCCTTTTGAAATTGAACCTTATGCAGAGAAGAACTGCAAGATTTATGGAGAGAGACAGGAAGGAAGGAAAGGAATTGTGACTGTATCTGAGATGCTAAGTGCACTTAGCAGAGGGGTGTTCTGGGCTCAATAGTTTTTACAGTACACAGTTTGGGGATTATTAATCATTAAGTCATTAACACAACTTGTTTCTTGTGAATGTGTCCATCAGTCCTTCAATTAAAATGCCATTTTAATGAAGATTACTGTTGAAGAAAAATAGTAAGATACTAAAGAATCTTACCTGAATTTGGGCTATGAAAGTATAGTAGTCTCTGAAACATCAGTGGATTAATGGATTTTGGCCCAAAAATGCCAATTTAACAATTTATTTCCTAGATTATAGTGTTATAAGTGTTCAACAGTTTTCCCCTAGCTTTTGTTTTCTTCACCCAAAGGCTCTCTAGTGTCCTCAAGTCCAGATCTTCTATAAGGATTAGGCATTCACTGAAGATGAACAGACTGATTCATGCCACCCTGAAGCAACTGAGTCAGTTAAAAGGTGTATGAGTGATTATAGTAGGTTGTGGTCCCTATTAACTGATGGTAAATTAATTTTCTTTACAATAAATCTGGATCAAACGGTCTTAAAAACTGTCTTCCTGAATCATTCTTGGCCACAACATAAGTTGTATCTGTATTAATTTTAATTAATTGCTGGGGTAAAGACTTTTGGGTTGTAAACTTTGATTGAATCAGGTTCAGAGTACAATTTGCAATTGTTCCAGTTCTTAGTTACCCAGATAAAAAAAAGAGAATTTGGAAGCTTCTGAGATATTGTAAACTTGTTTCTAGAATAGAGGCTATCTGTATGCTAATTGCAGACAGGATTGGGTTTTTTTCTCCTGATTTTACAGTGGTATCACACTGTGGTATCTAAAATTCTTTCCTGAAGTATGCTGGTAGCATTTCAGCCATTTTTTACCTCAAGAACCTTTTCTGTCTTTCAAACACAAATATGGTTTGTATAGATCAGTCATGAAGTACTTTCCATGAAATAAAAGTTCAAATCTCTGCACAGATTTCTAAATTACAGGTAATCTGTCAAATTGTACAAATAACTGTGAATGCATTAATTCCCGCTGCCCCAGCAGGGAGTGCACAGTGAGAAATGCTGTTCCTATGGCAACGGTCTGACAGGGTAGAGTGCTGCAGACTGAAATCCTTCTAAGCAGGCAGAGTCAACGCTTTAATGAGTACTTTGAATCCAATTTCAGACACGTCTATGTTTAGGCATTTTAAAATTATGTTTACATTTTATTTTATGTTAATTGTACTTCACATGTGAGCAAACTACCTTGGAACACTCCTGGATCATATGCAGTCTAACTCTCAGACACAAAGAATTTTGGGAGAAGGCTTCATTGTTTCCTACAGCCAAGTTTGTCTTAAATCCAGCAATTTTCGAGTAAGATACAAGATTTACAGAGATTCTTGGTTCGTTAAGTGTAGTCTAATGATACTGCAGGAATCCCTGGCATATATTTTTGTGTCCAGATCAGGCTCATGACGTCTGAAGATGTCTTGGCTAATTTATTTTAAGGAGAAACCCCAGGTAGAGGACTACATATTTTTTCTACTAGGTGTGGGTTTATTATTTTAAATTTAGTCTGTACTCAGCCGTAGGGAAAATTAGGGTTTCATTGTAATAGATTTGTATTCCTTAAAATAAAAAAAAAAAAATTGCTCTCTTCCCTCTGTAAATATGGGACTGAAGCTTGCTTTCCCTCTTTCTGCACTGTCTCTTAACTTTAATTTCTAGGAGAAAGAAGAAACATCTTTGGTTCATATCAGGAATAATAATTTGGAATCTTTAAAACCTTGCTCTTTAAAAATAGTTTTTTTTAACATAGCAGGAAGAATGTACAGTAAGTTGGTTAATAAATATAAATTATTAGTAATTAAGGCTCTCTTCAGTCTATGGAAGTTGGATTCAGTTAACGTTTTCATCAGAAAGTATTTTTTGGCTGGAGAATCTTAAACAGGGTCTTTTTTACCATTCACAAACAGTATTGTTTATTCTAGGTATTTTCTTAAATAGTGTATGTTCATGTAACTTTGCACTGTATAAAATAAATAAAAATGTTTGGACTCCCTTTCTTCTCCTTACTTTACCAAAGAAGATCTGATTAAAGGTGATATTATGCCATGGTTTTGTCTATGGAAGAGACTAATATAGCAGAACTTCTTACCTGGAACTTACAAAATAATGTTAAAAAATGGTATTTACCGGGAACTAGCATTGTTGTGATGAGCTCTGGAGTTTCCAAGAAATCCACATTACTTCTTTGGAACGTCTTGCTGTAATTCATTTGAAGGTGGCTAAATAATTGTAAAAAAAAAAAAAAATAAAATTCTATTTATGAGTGTTAGAAATTTTGCAATTAATGGAACAGAGATTTTGTGCTTCAAAACTTAGGCAATGGTGATAGTGGGAGAGAAGTCCAGATACACTGTGAAGTGCTGGCATGTTATATTAAACACAGGTTTTCTTCTGTGCAGCTAGCAGTCACTCTGATACTCATCTCTTGGTTGTGACCCAGTATAGTGTTGACGTGTGTTATTAGTGTTCTCGAGTCTTTGTGATAGGAAGCCCAGTAAAACTGGGGTTTTGTTCAAAAGGAAAGCAACTAAGCTTCAAGAGACTTCTCCATCTCTCTTCAGAACAGTTTCTGTCTGCAGATTTATGATCATAGGAGTTGGTTTGGGTTTTTTTAACAGTAAATGTAGTTAAGGACAGTCTTTTTGTCTCTACTCAGTTTCTTAGTCCTCTGCCTGCCAGAGGCTAGAATTTGACTAGTAGGACTTTTAATCACTATGACTTCTATTTTGGGCCCAAAAGAGACTCTGAGAGTCTGTCGGATGGGTTTTTGTGATGTGGGTCGGGAAGCTTTGGGAGAGCTCTCCATGACTACGTACGTGCTGAAGTGTGTTGCGGGATGGCACACCTTCTGTCTATTAACACCTTCTGTTTCTTTCTTTAACATTAAATTCTGGAAATACTGCTGTCTTCTGTTCTTTTGTCTCATAATCTATCTGATGCTATATCTGCATATTCACTTTCAGACTTTTTCTTTTGAATTAGCTTTGTCTTTCTGTCATTTTCATGTTTCAATCTATTTAAGTCTTTAGAATTGTTCTGAAGTATTAATTGTAACATATTTAGCAAGAGATTGGTTAGCAGATTGGTTAGCAGTATTTTAAGTAATTTGTATTCAGTCTGTCTACACAATTGCTTTCTAACCTTCAAAACTTTATGTATTAAAAAAAAAAAAAAAAGCCACCAAAACCCCAGAACTTACCTATTCCAGGCATTGCTGTTCTCCCAGAACTCATAAACAATGAAGCGGAAACTACTTGGAAGCTTCTGTATGGAAATACTAAGAATTGTGCAATAGAACTCATTTAATAGAACGCAGCAAAGTTACTGGATGTACACATCATACTGCAGACTGCCTATGAATAGGACCAAACACTGATTTTGGAAAAAAAAACCCCAAAAAACAAAAGCAAAACCAAAAAAACAACACAAATAATAAATTTAACAAATGAATGATTATATACTAGCAAATTGTCCAAGCTTTAAAAAACTCCCAAACTCATGTTGTATATTTATTTTTATTTACTAATATTTTGTATTACTACAGTTAGGATGGACTCTTACTTATGAAACTAATTTTTCATATTGCTTCAATAGTATATCTAAAGAAATGCTAATCAGTAATACAGAAAATTAAATAACTATGGTTCGAGGAAGATCAGCTAATGCATAATCACAGATTATGCTGAGTTGGAAGGGATCCACAAGAACCACTGAGTCCAACTCAACCCTGCAGAGGACCATTCCCAAGAGTCACACTGTGTGTTTGAGAGTATTGTCTAAACTCTGAACTCTTCTTGAACTCTGTCAGGCTTGGTGCTGTGACCACTGCCCTGGGGAGCCTGTTCCACATAGTGAATAGCTTGTGTAAGTTTTTATAACTTGTGCTGTTTCACTGAAGAATTACACTGTAGAAGTTATATTTTTGCATGAGATGCATCAAAGTGTCATAGAATTTAGGTGCTTTGAAAGCAGATGGAGTATATAACACAGTTTAAAGTCATATGGGCTGATATCTGCTGCAGATAACTTTTAAAAATAATATTTTGGGTACTAGTTACTTGTCCTTATGATATTCGGCTAACAATTTATCATGGATCAACAGAGTATCTGTTGATGCTCTGCATAGAATCATCCCACTTTCTATCCTGAGCATAAAAGCTTTATAGCATGTGGGGTAACTAATGCATTTGGGTATTCAAACTGGTATTTAGATAAATAGTACAAAAAGTATATATACATATGTCTCTGTGTGCCTAAGTGTGAGACTGCTGATCTAACTACTGATGTGCTTGAAAACTGGTCTCAGAATATATTTCATACTATAATAAGCAGCGTTTTATGATGTATTGGTTTTTTCCTGTCATATATGCAATTACATGGTAAAACAGCAAAAATATCAAGACCTATTGAAAAAACCAAGTCACTGCCATTAACACCCACTGCAAAACCCATCCAGTAGGTGGCAATACAGACTTATCAAATGCCTATGAACTTGGAAAGAAAGGAACTTCCTATCATCATTTGTTAAGTTGCCTTCTGAAGTTATGTAAGCTCTCTCCCCTGTGAAGTCTGCAGTCACTACAGTGTTTTGCTGGATGTTCATTTTTGGAAGGGGGCCAGGGGGGCTTCTCTTTGGTTTCTTTTTCCCTCTCTTAGCCAAAAAGAGAATTTTATTTTCCTCATCAGTCTGCCTTTACAAGTGAACCACTGCAGAAAGGTCACTCCTCTTCCAGCTTAACTTACTTCTTCTGGTCTGTGTGAACACTACTGGTAAAATCCTAAGTGTGATGATCTCACAGTAACAAGGCCCATAAATCAGGGATATGATAGGCACTCTCTGAAGCCTTTGAATGTACAGGAAGATCCTGTATTGTGTATATGTTATAAAAATCTTTTTTCATAATGGTCTGTAATGCATATGGTAGTAGCTTTCTCCAGTATGTTAAATTCAGAAATTCAGTACATTGTTGAGCCACGAAAATTTATTTTTAACCCATAGTAGTTTATTTAATAGTTTATTTAATTCTAAAATGAGCAAAGCAGAAACAGAGTTTCATTGAAAATTTTGCTTTTTAATTTTTTCAATTCTTTATTGTGGATTAAAATTTAAAAATGACAGCCTAAAGGGAAGATTCTGAAAGCTTCTAAGCAGAGAACTGGTGAAGAAGTTGACAAGTTGCTCCCTTGCCAGGTGAGCACAAATGAAGGATAGCAAATGAGTTTTCTAACAGTCTCAGCCTAGAAGATTCCTGAAGTCATGAATTGATGACCTGTGGAGCTAAGAAGCCTGAAAAGATAGTTTAGCGTCTTTGGGATAGCCTGTATTGTCATTTTGAGACAGTACTTAAAATGTGCACATTTTGACATCTCTTTCTAGCTCTAGTTGTCTTTGAAAAGCTCTGTCTTACACACATGCATAAGCTGCCAGGAAAGGGATTACAGGTCTTCTCTTTATAAATAATCCAAGTTATTCAAGAAATGAGACTACATTCCTTCTTTCAGCCCGAGGACAATAACATTGTACTTACTGCAAGCAGCCACCCAGAGTAGAAGCAGATTCCACGTACTGCTTCAGGGCAAGACGAAATTCCTCAATTTTTTCTTCTATCACACACATTTGATTTTGAACGATCATTATGTGCTGATACAAAAACATTACAATATTACTGCCATATCATTCTCTGAATTCCTTGTACTTTAAACTCAGAAAAGTCTTATCGTGAAACAATAAAAACCACAAAGCATGAAAGAAAACCCACAAAAGCTCCTTTGAAGTTTGCAGTCCCTGTTTCAGTGTTCTGGAGTGGAGAAGTAGAAATGCTCGTGTGGCTTTTATGTCTAGGCAGGCTGAGGCACAGAATGGAAACACCCAAAAAGAATGTCCACCTCAGAGAGAGCTCTCCTAACCCTGGATGGGAGTCTTTTCAGAAGAGTGCAGAGCAAATGCTGATCTTTGAAATGCTCAGTAATAAAATCAGTGTTTCCTTGGATGAATCTGTCTGCAAGCAGGTGTAAGATTTGTGATAAGAGCAAATCCCACAATCTGCATTGGATACATTGTTGCTTTCTTTGAGGTCCTCTTGTAGTCTTTTACCTTTCAGAACCGTGACTCAGACGTGAGTGAGTTGCCTAAGGTAGCCCATGATAAGTGAAGAATAGAGAGGGGTTTTTTTTCTTTCACCTTTCTGAAAATAAACAATCTTTATAAGCAGTCCAGAAGACCTGTTTATCCTGAATTAATATAATTACCATTAAGCTCTTTTAAATAGTTTACATATTGATTCATCTACTGAAGCTTGACAACTTTACTAATGGAATATTGAAAGCAATGTGCTTTGCTATATTTAAAACTACATGCTTCTTAATGAATACAACTAAATTTCTTGTACAGGTTTTTTACTCATTTCTGCCTTGAATATTAATACAGCTATCTCATGAATTATAAGCAGTCTGTCTAGCAATATTAAAAAAATCTAATGCAACTCCTGTACTGAAATAACGATCCAATTTGATGGATCATCTCTTGTGGTTATTTTTTCACATATATTTGATTTGCACTGTGTTAAGTTCAACGCTCTGAATTTAGGAATGCTAGTCTATCAGTCTTGGGACATAAACTTGCTTAACAGTGTGTTTATTTCTGGTCATGATTTTGATTTTCTAGGTTGTAATACTGATTACTGCTTAGCAATAGATACTCTCCCATCTTCCCTGGTAAGATTTCCTATAGCAGTTTTGGGAGGGAGGGAGGCTGTACAACTCTGATTTAAAACATGCATGCAGCATCAGGTGATTTGAAGCAGAGAAGCTCCCACCCCATAAATACTGCTGCCAAATTTGGTAAATCCTACTAATGACACCTTTTCCTCCTTATGCAAGGTAAGGTTTGGGTCCCTGTATCCTTTGAAAACAATGCAAAAATTAATACAAAAGTTTTTATAGAAGTTATAGATTATAAAAGTTTTGCTCACATATTCTAAGTTTTGTTCTGTTGCCTCTTGTGTATTCTGCTAAATAAAATGGATTCTTATCACTGGAGAAAGTGAGGGTAATGATTTTTAAAATTACTTTTTAACAAAAAGACCAGATGAGATTGTTGTCTCAATACCTGGTGTTCATAATCAATGTCAAAATTGTTACCTTGAAAAGTACTTACAGATCTTGCATTTTCTTCCAAAACTTCCTCTTCAAATGGCTCAAGCTTTAGATCCTTTGAGGCAGTTGAAAAGAAAGTAGAAAATGTAAGAGTCAATATTACAGTCATGTTCTGCTCTTACCTTTTTAACAGACTATTCTAATAGCTAGATTTTGTTTTAGCTCAAGAAGTTATAACTAAGTTCCTTCTTGATTAGCTGTAAGTCAAACACAACTGTTGATCTGGTACACCTCAGCAATTAAATCCAAGCTGGACTGTTTTGTAGTGTTTTATTTATAATGGTCAGCAGGTGATTTTTCTTTTAACAGAGTAACAAAAGCCACTTGTTCATAAATGAATGGACTTCCCTGAGAAAAGACAGACATGCTCTCAAATTGTCCTGTGGACTGTGGAAATGAGGAAGAATGGTAATTTGAAATGAACTATCAGCTACTATTATGCAATCATAAAACTTTACACAGAAGGAACTTCTCTGCGAGAGGTTTATGAGGGGTCACAAGGGGCTGATTTCTAGCCTCGAGAGATGTGCATGATGGTGCAAGTCAGGTTTCTGAACTGCTGCACTTGCTGTGAGGACAGGCTGGGCAGCAGCAAGCAGATGCATCTGTGAGGTAGCACATGCTTGGCATGCACACTGGATATGCACTTCATGAATCAGTGATTGACACAAACACAAACTAGTAGTGCACACAAAATCATCCTTTACATACTAGGCACACGCAGTACTTGCTAACCCAGTGCCATTATGATACTTTGCAAAAAAAAAAAAAAAAAAGCAGATAGATTTGCAATAGGCAGCTGGAGCAAAACACACTCTTTGTTAGTGGTGCTTTGCTTCTCACTGCACACAGTTCTTGTGCAGCAAAGAGAAAAAATTTTCTTCTGCGCTCAGCCTGGGTGAGGATTGATTAACCTCAAATACGTGTTCTGGCAGCACAGATGCTGTACTCGCTGAAAATCAACAAGAGCTGTGCAGGTAGAATTCAAATGAACAGAGGACCTCCACCCGCAGCAGGTGGCAGAGCAAGGCAGGAGTGAAGTACCCGGAAACTGCTGTGTAGTTGTAACTTTCCTGCAGAATGTGGATAGAAAGCATAAAATGGAGGGGAAGTCACAGAGCTTTATTGTCAGTGCAGACACTTCAGATGACAAATCCGAGGGAAAATGCATATTCCCATAATTCTATACTTTCAGTGCCATGTTTTTCTAGGGAAACATGGGAAAAAAGAGGAAAGGAATTACGGAAGTTGAACTGCAAACTTTCTCTAAAGGTGGCAAGAAAAGAATTATTTTTCTTTTCAGTGTATGTAAATGTAGAACTTGAGTAAAACCAGTCAACTTACAAGACTGGTTCATGGTCAAATTCACCTTTGACAGAAGACAGCAGAAGACTTAGACAACACTAAATCAACCCTTCACCAAGTAGTTTTCCAGTAGGAACCACTAATAACTTGCTACCTTGTCAAGAAGTTAAAAATGACCCATAGCAGTTCTTCAGTAAAGTTATTTCATTAGACAGGACATGTCTACACAGATGGGGTAAATCTGCCCAGCCAGCCAGTGTGACCTCGAACCATGTGAGCACTGGCACGTAGTCCTCATCTGCATGGAAAGAGTGCTTGTACATCGGGTGCCTTGACTTTGAGCATAAGTGAAGTAGTTCAATGCGCAGAACAGAGGTCCTAGCAGCCCATTATCACACAGCCTGGAAATAAAAACTTGTACCATTCAGAGCTGGGGCTTTAAAATGACTGCAGTGCTGCCTAACTCAACTGAGAAGTGGTGGCTTTATATTGCCTTTTGGCAGGATTGTGAAATTCTTTCCAATCTGTTTCAGGGCAAAGTCAAAAAGAGGGACTTTTAATAGTTGCTGAAAGACGGCTGATATTTAACACCTCTTAACAGTCAGACGTTACTGAGAGATACAAGGTCAAGCAGATATCAGGTTAGGCAAAGGTGGATATAGACTGACTGCTAAGAAAAATGAGGCTAATCTAATTGCTATGTTTTAGTAATTAAGCTTTGTATTGATAAGGAGGTAGTTAAGGGAGGTCTGTGCCCTGTCATTTGTTCCCCTTTGGCACTAAGCTCTGTTTCCGGCTGAGGTTCTCTGTCATTTGTCCATAGCAGATTTGAACATTTTATAACATCCTTGTTTTAAGTTTATTTACCACAAAATGGTTGGCTGCTTTCTGAAATGTTTGTGTTGCATTATTGCTGTACACCAGGTTTCTTTCTTTTTCCAGTAACATTCTTTTAAATGTTAAGTTTTCTTTCGGCATCGGTCCATGTTGGGTGGCAGCTGTGGCAGGGCAGTGAGCTGCTGTTTCCAAAACAGAGATGGGAGCAAAGCCAGACTAAAAGTGAGATTTACCTTGCATGATGGACTTTGACATTTCAAACTCCAATTTATATCTATTCAGGAAAAATCAAGTTGCTACTAAAACATCATTAACGTGGCAACTGCTGTTTAATTGCCTTTCTCTTGCAGAAATGACCTCTGGGAGGCAGCAGTTGTATAGAGGCTCATGGGTATGCCCAGGCCAGAGGCTTAATGGACTGAGCAGCTGAGCATGGCAAGGAGCAGAGTGAGAAGCTGACTGCAGTTAAGGACAGTGCCACAAGGAATGGCTGAATTTCACAGCTGGTTAAGGAGAAGTGATGTGAGAGACTGTCAGACCACAGGGATAACCAAAGGGAATATGGGTCTCCTTTTGGAGCACAAAGTCTTGCAAGGCCAGCAGTGCTGGGGGTGACCATATGCAGCTAATAAGGTCAGATAACTGAAATACCAAACTCTGTTCCCAAACTGGGACCAAAGGGCAAAAGTAATTAGAGGCAATTTTTTCATTTTGAAGGGAGGAATGGCAGAGAAAGGTCAGTACACTTCTCTTGCTGAGACCTGTGTCAAGTCACCACCATTACTGGGATTTTTTTTGTTAAATCCCTTACTTAACTATTTTCTGTATGTGCAATTTGCTACTGAACTCAGGTAGGACTACAGGTGGAAGGAGAGGAGACACTTGTCTGCCAAGACCCAAGGTCTGAGCGAGTGCCTGGGTAAGGGGTATGGGTCTAGACAAATACTAAAAGCCCATGATAATGTTCATGGGGCATCATCCCCATGAGCATCTCAATCAGCTGGAAAGAAAGAACAGGACCAGGATGTTTCATGTTCCTGCAAGTGCTGCTGTTCATGTTCCTGCAAGTGCTGCCTGAAGATACCCGTGCCAGTGTCTTTGGAGTACATGCACAGTCTCACTGCTGGTGAGCACTGACCTGTGGGGAGAAGCAGCATCAGCGGTGCTGAGACTGGAGCTACTCCTGGGTCTGAGAGCACTCAGCCTAAAACCCTGCCTCCAGTGGACCAGGAGGAAGAAACCCCCTGGGTCCCAAAATCCACTGAATTCAGCCACTCCCCTAGTGCCTATCTGATATTGTTTGTCTATCCTTCAATAGGAAGACTTTATGTAGAGAACAACTCAGGAATTTATAACCTTACTTATTCCTGTGCTCTTCTTTCTTTTCTCAAGATAAAGAAGTCATCATAGGTAGATACAAACCAACTTTTATACACCAGGGTAGCAATCAAATCTGAATAATAAGTAAAAATAATAGATATTTTCTGTACAGATAGATGTGGCTCATGATTTTACAAGCCCTAGGAAGGTCTGGCATTGTTGGATCAGAAGGGTCACTTTCAGACGTATGGAGGGCTCTTCTTTGGTGTGGGAACCACAGGCAGTTTCTGGGCTCTGGGGGCTGGCACAGCCAGCTCCCAGGTGGGATTTGCTTCAGCTTTTGGCTGAACTGTACTTATTAGGAAAGTATTTTAATCTTTATAGATGAGTATTCCCTGATGGAAAAGGAGGAAACAAAACTTTCTGTTAGGTTTCATGGGAAAGTTTGGAGAGGTTGAGAAAAATACCATGCTCTAAAACCAGAGGCTTGTACCCTGTTCCACAAAACAACCATAACTAAATACAGTGACATCCCCTAGTCATAGAGTAATGCAGCTTTTCAGATCTTTATGAAAATTTGAATCTGTGGTGATGGGAAGGGAAAAAGGGAGCATGGAAAAACCATGTCATGCTCTCATGAAATAGGAAAGAAGAAGGTGGAAAAAAAATGTAGGCATTTAACGAGTGTTAGCTGTCTTAGGTGATGTTGAAGTTTCATTCATTGCTGATTTAAAAGACTGCAGCTGGGGCACTGAAAACATTTGTGTTTTAAAAATTACTTTACTGAAAGCGAGAGAGCAAACAGGTGAAAAAAACCACACACCTTCTTTTCCAGTCTATCAATTAGCTTCTGGAGTCTGTCTATCTGGGTCATCCACTGGCTGTCTTCCTCAATCCAACCTTTGGAAAAGATAAATAATGAACATTTATAAATTTATGGATTTTAATTGATGATGGTAAATTTTAAGACAAAGTAGAAATCCACTACGAAATTAAAGCTACATTCCAGATTAATGCCAGTGCTTTGGAAATCATGCTGATACCTGAAGAAAGCTCTCCATCTCGACTGCAGTTCTATTCCTGCCTGTATAATGACCTGATTGTAGAATCATAGAATGGTTTAGGTTGGAGGGGACCTTAAAGATCATCTGGTTCCAACTCCCTGCCATGGGCAGGGACAGCTTCCACTAGATCAGGTTGCTCAGGGCCACATCCAACCTGATCTGATGTCATATATTGGGGTGAAGCTAGAAGATGATGTTCTGCAGAGGCACAAGCATCTGGGCTACCAAGATGGTGAAGGGCCTAGAGGGGTAACCATACAAGGAGCAGCTGAGGTCACTTGGCTTGTACAGACCACAAAATTGGAGACTGAGGGGAGACCTCATTGCATTGAAGTCTCTGGAAAATTTTGCTTTGCTAAATTTTCATAAAAATTGTCTACCAGATGGAAGGGACAAGAGTCAGGGAAACAAATAATGTGCATTATTAAAGCAGTCCCTGACATCACCCCCAGTGTAAATGTGTACATAAGTGATTGCTCTAAGGAGAGAGGAAGGTTATTTATCAGAAACTGAAGAATTTTCAATACTTGCTCCTGTTAATGCACATTCATTAACCTGCTCATTTCCCAGCTGAGAGTTCTTGTGGCTCTTGCACAAGTTTTGACCAAAGCAAGAAATCCTAATGCTGAGAACACACCCCAGCTGTGGTCTGTACAGGAGGCAGTGGGGCAGCTTTACCTGAACAAGAAATGCTGGCTGGAGCACTGAGTGCATGTACACACCTCCAGTGTTACTGTGCATGTGGGCAGCAGGCAGTAAAGAGGAAGACAAAATGCCAAGACACACACCAATCTTGTGTAGGAAAGTAGACAGCTGTTAGCCTGTTAGCTGTTAGCAAAGCTGTGGAGAAAGATGTTAGCTCTTTAAAATTACATCAGTAGAGTAAGTGGATTTGGTAGAGCTTGCATATGTTTGCGTTCCTTCTGAACTCTGTCAATTAGGAGTACAGCAACAAGGCTATGTGACCTACCTTGTAGTGAACAACTGCAGTTCACAACCAGAGACCAAACACCATCCTGCATCATTGAGCTGAATGAACAGCATCATTAAAAATGTGAAATACCATACCTGTGCTAGAATGAGGGTTGTTCGATGACAGGCTGTTGTTCTTCTGAAGCCTTCGAGCTGAGCGTTTCCCTGGCCATTGAATTGAGAACACTTCTGGTTTTGTTGGATCTTTCCTACACAGAAACACAGGAGACTTCTTAGGGTAAAATATGTGGGAGAGCTCCCCTCTCTCTGTTTTTAAAAAATGTGCTTCTATGTTCCCTTTTGAATAAAAAAAAAAAAACACCCACAAAAAAAAGAAATACCTATTGAGACCACTGGATTATTTTCCAGATTTTACTCATTATTTTTAGGCTAGGTTATTAGAGAAGTTAAAAAAAAAAAAAAAAAGGAGAGTAAAGCTGGCATAAACTCTAGATCTTTTAGGGAGAGAAATCTCAAGGTCAGTGTCTGTCTATGATATGGTTCTAACCTGACCTAAGGAATCATTCAGTTTCTTCATTCGCAGGAGTTTTGTAGCATCACTACAGAGGCTTGAGATATGAACTTTAAAAATTGACTCCTTCAGCTTAAAGATTGAAAAGATAAACAGCAATCTGTATCTGTTAATAAGGAAGGAAAACTGATGAGGATTAGCTGGTGATGAAAATTAGATGGAGGACTGATACACTTATGGGATCAGTAGTGAAACATAAGCAGATACAGAAATTACTTATGTTTGTACTGCAATGACAGAGCCATTGAAGCTTGAGGTTTTGTGTGAGGACTGAAGGTTCTCTCTACATGGTTCTTCATCATCCAGCTGGAATGCAACGAAGGACCAGGACTATGGTTACTTTTGAACAGTTACTTGGATGAGTGGTTGCAAAGAGTATTATATAACAGCCTAAACAGTTCAGTTCTCATATCACTGTTTTAGAAAGCTTTGTGGTCTCCTCAAGCACAGAATGAAGGCTCACTAAAAGTTCACACACTATATTAAAGAGATGTTTTAGGATGGTGTTTTCTGCAGCATCAAATCCCTTCACAGTAAGTCAAATTATGGCAGTTCCCTAATGTGAATGCTCTTAAATTAGTTTAGGAGTATATTAATGGGATTCAGATTCACACAGTTTGTCCCTGAGTTAAGTTAAACATAACTGAAGATAATTTTACACAGGGACTGGGGCATCTGCATTAGGAACTAACTAATTTTCTCCAAAATAGCTGTAGTTAAAGTACTGGTTTGCCTCACTTTTTCACTGCTACCTTGGAAAAAGGGGGAGATGGTATTTGGCTTAAGCATGTCACACCTCTTTCTCATTTTCCTTACCACAAATGAAATTCAGCATTCAAGAGGATATTTCTGAACAACTATACTAATAAAACTGGGGAAAAAAGTCTCCACAATGCCCTACCAGACAGTCAGTTTAGTTGAGAAAACTCAATGCAAAAGAGATGTTCATATCACCCAATTCCGAGCACCTAACGGTAGTTTGTGTTACTCAGATGGTCTTTCTAGACTGTATTTCCACAGAGGCTGTCCTAAAAGGCAAGTCAGAGAAGTCAGTGATTACTCCAGAGGATGCAAGAGCACCTAAGTTAGGCTCTAGCTCTGAACTTGCTATTCAAGACTTCTTTCCCATCAGCTATGTGGGGAACCTGGGAAGATGTATGCATAAATAGAGGGATATGGAGACACTGTGCATGCTTGGTGCAACCTCAGACTTTCAAAACCTGCTTGATTCCTATGGTCAAGCTGCCAGCACAAAACCCCAGGATACTATTCATGTACTTCAGCGATCTCAAAACCAGCAGCAAAAGAATCAAATGACATTTCCAAAAGAAAGGTCTTAAGACCTTCTTCGTCCATGAAACAAAACAGTTCATATTTTGCTTTCCCTATCATCTTTAATAGTAGCATACTGAGGAAAAAGAAATCCATAAAGCAAAGTAACTTTTCAAAATTGTTTTGATCTTTAATGCTACCAACCCTCATGTGTAAGGTCATTGCATTAAATTCAGCTAAACCCCATGGATTTAGCTTGGATTTAGATTTCAGCTAACCCACATGATTCAGAGTTTATAGAGATAGATGTTAACCAAGACTATGGCCCTATATTCTTGGAAGAAGCTGTGACAAACAAAAGCCTTTCTATATCTCATCTTAACATTGAGATCACTTTGCAACCAGGAGTGAAAAAAAATCATAAAACTTGAAAAAACAAACAAGACAATCAGTTGTGTTAGTAATTCCAAAGCCCTTCACATTGCAGTAGTCTTGTTTCTGCATTTGATATTAAGTCATCAATGGATTTAAAAAGAAAACAGCGGAGCCTAGGATGTACCAAAATGGTCCTCCTACACGCAGCCCACCACAGGATCAGATGTATTACATTTCAGGAAAAGTACTCTTAGTTGGTTTCTACATGGAATAAAAAGGGTAACCTTATTTATCTGGTTATTCCCTACATCAGATTGCTGGGTGAAATGTAAAACAGAAAGTTCACTATGACCCCACTCCTCACCCCCTTCACTGCAGCTGAAGAGGGGGTTTGCTCACCTCTCCTGCCGGGTCTGCTCCTCTGTGGTTTCCATGGCACACTCCAGGGAACTCTGGAGGGACTGAAGCTGGTTCAGTGTCTCCTTCAAGAGAAAGCGAGTCACAAACTGCTCCAAATTAGAGGCCTCCTGATAGTCCTAAAAATTACACAGAAAAAAAAAAAAAAAAGGTAAGGCTTTGCCTACTAGGTTAGAAATACTTGTTGCTGCCTGAGGGTGGCTCCTTTTGGACTCCTAATTTAGAAATTATTTCCTGCATCTGAAAGTTAGTAAGATGTTTTTCATCAGAACTACTCCAGGTTTCTGCATTGCACCAGGATTTAGTCTTTTTTTCTTCATGTTCCTGTCCCGTAATTTCTATATTTAAAGGCTTCCCTATGGAAAAGGTCCTTGTGATCTCTTGTGATGTCCTTGTGATGTCTTAGAGTTACCTTATCAGGTACACAGAGTTAGTTTTGTAAAGATGGGAAAGGCAGGATGCTAACGTCATTCGTGGAAGTGTAAAATTATCAGAGTCTTTCTTGTGTATATTTTACCGAAATTATTAGTGTTTACAATGCTTCTGTGTGGAGTTCACTCTCTTAATGCACCTAGTTGAGCAAATTATTACAAATTAATTACTTTTTTCTTTAAATAATGTCTGAGTCCAGCAATTTTGAGCTCACAGCAATGTTGGGCAACTTCAACTCCTGCCCACTAAAAGGTAACTACTCTTACCTGTCCTTCAAACGTTCTTCAAAGATCATGGAAGAAGGCATTCAGCATATATAAATGGTCAGAATTATTATAATGGATGTCATGGAGGGGAAAAGATTGTCCATTACAATTCAACTTAAACCTCAACCACAGCTCTGAGCAATGAGGAATTACCAGCCACGCTTTCATATTGTTTCACCACTCTACTTCCTATAGAAAAGAACCTCATTTTGTATTTTACTAAAGGCACACTGGTACATTTCTGTATAAGAAAGAAAATGTTAATTCTGAATTTTAAAAAATGTGTATCAATTTATTACGTGTTTATTATAGCAGAATCAGCTTAACTGGCATGCCCAGCATTTGTCAGTGTATCATGTCACCAATAATAATGAGACCCACAGATGGTGTCTGTACATGAATCGGAAAAATGTCCTGTTTCTTGCATTTTAGTAGCTGTAAATTACTGTTCATTACCATACACGTTATACTGCACTGCAGTTTGGGCAGTCCAGATGAAATAAATCTGTGTTAACATATTGTTCTGGTTGTTAGTTTTACTGACTGTAAATGAATGAGGGCAATTTTCCACATCTTTCTGATCAAGAGGCAACTGTGACCTTTCTGAGAAGCAAAGATTTGATTTTCCATTAATGCAACTGAAAACACTTGTAATTAGCAATTTCCCTGTGGAAAAGGTCACAGTAGTCTTTCAAAGTGGCCTATAGCTATCTTAAAAAGTGTAGGAGAGGTTGTCCTTTTGCAGCTGCAGAGGAGGCTGGGCATAGGTATCTCCTAGAGCACTCCACGTGTCAGGGTTACATCAACAGGCTCAGCAACATTCTCGATCCTTTCGATCTCTGGTGCCAGCCCGAGTCCTCATCCCTAGGGTGACCCAACACCACATGGATCCACTTATCAGAAAAGAAGCAACTTGAAATGGAGAAGAAGGGAAACACTGCTGTTTGCTTACTTGGGACAAGCAAAATAAACTTGGTTGGGGCAAAAAATAACTCTGCGATCTCTCAGAAGGGGAGACCACATTGCAGCTACAACGTCCTTGTGAAGGGAAGAGGAGGGGCAGGCACTGATTTCTTCTCTGTGGTGACCAGTGACCTGACCCAAGGGAATGGTATCAAGCTGTGTCAGGGGAGGTTTAGGTTGGATATTAGGAAAAAGTTCCTCACCCAGAGGGTGGTTGGACACTGGAATAGGCTCTCTAGAGAAGTGGTCATAGGACCAAGCCTGAGAGAGTTCAAGTGCTTGAACAATGCTCTCAGGCTCATGATGTGACTCTTGGGCTGGTTCTGTGCAGAGCCCGGAGTTGGACATTCATGATCCTTGTGGGTCCCTTCCAACTCAGAATATTTTATAATTTTATGATTCTACAAACTTAGTGTGAAAGGATATCTGTCTGTGACTTTGTCCAACCCCCTGTTCAGAGCAGAGTCAACTTCAAAGCTAATTCAAGCTGCTTGGAGATGTGTCCAGCTGAGTTTCTAACACTTCCAACAATGTAGATGACACCATCTTCCTGGGCCACTGTTTTACTCTCAGTAATTTCTGTATGTCCAGTCAGCACTTTTCCTTCTGCAAGTTGTAGCCATTGTCTCTTATGCTTTTGCTATGTACTCCTGAAAAAGACAGTGTTGTCTTCTCTGTAACTCTTTAGATTAGATTTAACTCTTTAAAATTAGATCTTCCCTTCATCTCTTTTCCAGGCTGAACAAACTCTTTGCTGCTTTTTATGTTCTTATTTTGCTATATAGTAGTTTATGCTATGTAGCACTTTTAAAACTTATCTATTTCACTTTATTTTAACATTACTTCTAATAGTAATTTCTTACTGTTGTATTACTTAGCAATTTTGTTTCCTATTTTAAATGCCATATTAAAATAATTTCATAAAAAATACTTATGCTTATCCTTACTGAAAAAATAGTTATCACTGAGTAAAACTCAGTAGGCAATAAGGTATTTGAATTTCCCTTTATCATGGAATTTCTCCTGCCTTGTGTGCTTAGATCCTAAATTAGTAGAACAATGCCCTGGGTTACAGCTTAAATTGATATAAAATTAGGCAGAATAAGCATACTAAGACAAAAAAGAATTCAAACCTTTTCATATCCATCCCTAAGACCTAATTCTTCAGACTGAAGGAAGAAATCAGAACAGAGTCAGAATCAAATCAGAATTTCACCAGAAGCCATATCCAGAGACGCTTAGTATGTTGACTTCACATAAACGCAACCTTTACAGCATCCTCATTGTAAAAGTGATCAAAGGCATAACATGCCATATTATTGGATTCAAGTTTGAGTGTGGCACAGGATTCACAAGTTTATCCAAGTATTATATTTGGCATAAACTATGTGTATAATTTCTACCTAGAGAATTGGAACAGTGACAATCTCTACTAACCACTTGAAGTAGTGACATAATAGCAATGAAGTAAAATAGGCAGCCATGGCTGATTAGAGACAATACTGACACACATTTGTAATAATGTCCATCAGGGCTGTCTATCATTCTCCTTCATTGGGATTATTGAAGGAGTAATATACTGTTATTGCAATAATACAAAGTTCATGCATAGATAAAAAGTAACTCCTATTTAATTGCTATTAGGTGCATCAGATGGCTTAGAGACAAGAAACTGTTTTGGCTGTGTTTGATATTAGCAGGTAGCAGGGATATGTGCAGCACCATTGCTCCAGGGAGAAGGTTGTAAGGATACAGAGAAAACATCAAAGCTGTTGGTGGTTTTGATAGGTATCAACAGGAGAATGGCTGGGTTAAATGATTATTTTTCTGCTGTGAAGTAATTTCTATACACTTTTATGTTTAGAGGTATGAATATTAAATTAATTAAGGAGTTTTTTGGTTTTGTTTTATCTTTAAGCTCTGACTACTTAACACATCTCTGCTACAAGCAAAAATGTGAGTGTTATTTCTTTCTGACCCAGTAGGTATAAGACTTCCACAAAAAAAGATGAAAGACGTTCCCAAGAGTTTTCGTTACACTGATAAGGAGCTAGGAGAAGAAGAAAGACATGAATCTCTGGAATGTCCTTGCATAACTGCTCAGAATTAATTGTTTGCAGGTTTTTGAATTATTTTAGTTTGACTTTTCTTGCTATTCAGTCTTAAAAATATTTTTTTTTAGATAGAAAACCCTATGAAATAAAATTCCAAAACATAATTTAATAATGTCCCTGGACAAAAAAAAAAAAAAAAAAAGGCTTTTTATTCCTAGGGTCCTCTCTGCCTTGTAAAAGGGTGCAACTAGTAATACAGTCAGGTCTATCACCAGCATTCCTCTCTTCAGTTGAGAGACACTCAAGTCAGTTACTGATCAGAACAGGCTTCCCAGGGAAGTGGTTGAGTCACCATCCCTGAAGTTATTTAAAAGACATACAGATGTGGCACTTAGGGACATGGTTTAGTAGTAGATCTGGCAGTGTCTCGTTAACGGTTGGACTTGATGAACTTAAGGATCTTTTCCAACCTTAATGATTCTAAAGCGTTATGATTCTATGAGTTTAGATTGACATTTGCCTGAAAAAAGCATTAATCAGAAACCCAAAGAAACAAATGCATAAAAAAATTAATAATCAGGATAAACTGAGCAATACCCGCCTTACGTTATCCTTATGCAGCAGCTATTTCTTTACATTCATTTTGTGTAATAAATGCAATTTCAAAGAGAACAAGACTAGATTCTGTGAAAAAATGTTAATAAATTCTAATCACATGCAAAAATGGGTGCCAGCGATTTTAACAGTTTTTGTGAAAACAAAAAGCAGTTTGAAACTTTATTTTTCCTCAAACAGAATGCTAGTGGTGGAACACTATTGTCAACATATGCTTATTGAGCTTTTTTTCCACTTAATTTGTTTTGCAATATAATTTACATAAATGCTACTGTTACTATTACTCAAATATGCAATTAAAAAAAAAATCTAGATATTCTGGTTTATAATGAGTATCAACCCTCCAGAGTGCAGTGATTTACATAATTACCATAAATGCACCATCAGTAACTAAATTGCAAGCCTCTGTATTACTCTCTTAGCTCCTATAATCTTCTCTTTTACTTGGTCTGGCTCCTATTTTTAGACTCAAGAAATGTTCAAGTAATAACAAGGCTTCACTGACTTTGCGTAGCTTTGAGGTTTTTTCCACAAAGCAGAAAAATGAATGATTTCATAAAATAGATAATTAGATGTCCTGTGTCAGTCACTGAATCCAGCATCTTGCTGTTGCACACAATGCACTTCCCTTTCTATTTGTTTGCAAGCAACATGTAAAAAGCAGTTAGGTATTTTTGCTCCTAAAAGAGTTGGAAGGCTATTCAAGAACTTGATTCCTCCACTTTCATCTTCATATGTTTATTTTTTGCATATATAAATGCTGGGTATAAACCAGTCTTGATCAAACCAGTCTTAATTACTGCTGCTCAAATGGTGTTTGCTAGTTCACTGGGTCTGATCCCCTGCTATCACAGACAGATTTCATGAAAGACTTGCAAGGCAGGGAAGAAAGTCTCTCCAAAGCAAAGAATGTGAGGCTTTACAGAGTTGGAAAAGGAGAAAATTTGCAGTTTTCTGTCCCTCATTCTCTACATTGTTTGCCATTCCTTTCCATTAAAGTCTGCAGTGCTTTTGTCTCCAAAAGAACAACTGTACCTGTATTTACGGGAGTAGTATGCACTCAGAAGTCATCACTTTGAAAAAGCATGCGTTAACTGTTCTAGCAAAAACACATTCTAGTTCTCACCTACAGAAGAAAGTGAAATGTTTTCCATTGGCTGTACTAAAGTCCTGCCCAAGTCCATCTGGGAGGCTGCTGTTGCCTTACAGTCACTGGATTTGTGCTTCAGATGTAAAGTTGTATTGGGTCAAGATACACTCTTACTTACTGGACCAAAGCTTCCTTTTATAAGCACTGTTAACTATAAAAGCCAGTTCCAGGAGACATTTTTGTTTGTTTTGTTTGTTTTTAGAATCTATAGCACTATTTCCTTTTGAAATGGAAATATATGATCTAATAAATATAACCAATATAATCTAAGTATCGGCTTAGATATGAAGCTTTTTGTTTCTTGAGATTGGATCACTTTTATGACAGGTATGGTGGTCTTAAGTCACTTTTGAGACAGCTGACAGGCCTCTATGATTGCTACACAGACACTGCACTTGCAAGCAGAAAGAAACAACCACATAGACACTTAGTGCCACTCTCCCGAGGAAGCGTATCTGCCAGGTTCAGTTACTTCCAATGACTCCCAGTTCCCACCACTTTGCCATTGTTCCAGTGCAAAAAGCCTGAATTCCAGCCATTACTGCAGTAAGAGCTGATACTCCATATCAAGACCATTGTCAGTTCCATGACAGACTAAGGGGTCAGGTGAGACTCAAGCCCACAGTTACTAAAATCACAGAGCAGGGAATGTGTCCCACCCTGAAATCCTCCTGGCACAGTCACTTGGCCACCAGCCAGCTGTGGTTAGACTTTCACCACTCCACAGTATAAACTGCCCTTGGGAGCAGCAGGTTTAAAACCATCTGAAATGGCCCCTGTTTCCCTGCAAGGTTCTGCTGCCAGCCTTCATTGTGCAGGTGCCAATGACAGCACCAGTGGGGACACACAGGGACACATCCTGGCTGGAAAATGACACCATGCTGTTGGCATAGGGAAAGGCAGGAATCAGGAGGAGAGGGGTGTGCTCTTCAGCTGGCAAAAAAAGAGCATTATGACTGATAAAAGGCACTGTTAGATCAGGGTAAGCATCATTACCTGTTCCTCTGTGAGACAGTTCCTCTGGGAAAAACCCTTCAGAGACCTCAGAGCTACTGAGGTACCTAAACCGGAGTCTGGTGCTCTACAGAGACCCACCTGCTTTCCAGCTGCTGCCCCAGAAGGGGGTGCCATCCTGCCCCTGGGTCTCCTAGAGATCCTGCATGCTGTTTATCAGGCCTGTGCAGATGTCTTGGATATCCTTGACTACTCCAGATTTTCTAAAATACTTTTAGATAACTGTTTAAACCCCTGAATACTTCTATATTGTCAAATTAATTTCATATGCAAATTATATTTTTGGTGATCAAATGAGCTTTTGCTAGTTTACTGAGTCCAGAATTATTCACCAGCAGCAGCTTGCATTTCCAATAAATTATAGCAATACTAGAAATCACAATGATAAAGCAAAACTTGTTCTTACCAAATAGCTGACAAAACCAACAATTTTTTGGCTTCATAACTTAAGGAAGACATGTTCTTTAGTCTGTAAGTTTTTGATTTTGAATATTCACAAGTCAATAGGACCAAGATATTGAGCACCTTAAAAAAATTGTCTACTCTTACCTATCTACTTTGTTACTCAGTGCCAGATTTTATTTTCTGTGCTGGGGGTTGCAGAGTTTCTCTTAATTGTATTTATATATGACACTAATCTACAGAATATAATTAAAATGCAGTTTGCTGAAAATGTTATGTTCATGGGGGTGATAAAAAAGATAATATTAAATATTCTAACTAAATATGCTTCTGTAGTCTTTTTTATAAAAGATGGATGTTAGGAAAAAAAGGCTTAAAGAAACAAACGTTCCCATGTATTTGTAAAGTTTTGTAGAGTGTTTACTTTTTAATTCTTCCTGTATATAAAAGGAAGAAGAAATGCAATAAACAGAACTATCCAGATAGTACTTTGATCTGGAAGATATCAAGCTGGCAGGTGCAAGAAAAACAACCGACACCAATGATTAATCTGTCCTCACCACTCTGGCATAAGCAACTCATGCAGAGTCTCCGTCCTAAGGAGAGAAATAATCAAACATGAAATGGCACAAATCCCTCTAAAAACCGTCAGGCATGTGTTTCCCTTCCTTGTGTAAGGATAAAACACGAGACCAGTAACAAAACAGAAGGACTGTACCTTACCTCTGGTAAGATGGTGTTTGTATTAAAGGTATATTGCTTGCTGTATCTATTTTTCTTCATTTTTAGCTTAGTACCTTCCCATCAATGGTTCCTACACTCCCAAGGGCTTCCCGTCTTCCCAGCTGCTATTTAGATTGGTTAGGCTGGAGGGATTGGGCCCAAGAATGGTGAAAGAAAATCTGGTTTCAAAGATTCTTGAACCTGCTAACACATTGGAACATTTTCTCCCACAAATGACTTGATGTTTTCAATTTCAGATAGCAGAGGACTGGAAGATTTGGAGAAAAGCTCAGTTCAAGAAAGGTGAGCTGACAGCTCTTTCAAACTACAGAGGGCGACAAAGTACACAGAAATCATGCTGACATTGCCTTGCAGGAGCCAATTATCTGCTAATCTATTGGGGAAAAATATCAACACATGGAAATAATTTGGAGTGATGGGGATAATTTGATCTTGATTTTAATCCAGGAGTCTACAGCCAAGCCAAATACCATTTGCTCTTGGTGGGATATTGTGTCAAGCTTGTGTGGCATGGCGTGGCTTTGTGGGGGAGGGATGGACACCTACATGGATGGCTCCTCTGAGAAGCTGCCAGAAGTCTCCCCCATGTTCAACAGAGCCAATGCCAGCTGGCTCCAAGATGGACCTGCCACTGAAAAAGGCTGAGCCCACCAGTGGTGATATTAGCACCTCTGGGATAACAGATACAAGGGAGGAAAAGTTACTGTAAAAAGGCAAATTGCAGTTAGAGAAGAGAGGAATGAGATTATGGGAGAGTAAGAACTATACGGACACCAAGGTCAGTGAAGGAGGGGGCGGAGGTGCTCCAGGTGCCAGAGCAGCTCCACTGCAGCCCCTGGTGAGGACCATGGTGAGACAGCTGTGTCCCTGCAGCCCAGGATGGTCCACAGTGGAGCAGAGATCCTGCTACCTGTGGAGGACCCCATGCCGGAGCAGGTGGATGCCCAAAGGAGGGTGTGACCCTGTGGGAAGCCTGTTCTGGACCTGTGGCCCCATGGAGAGAGCAGCCCACACTGGAGCAGGTTTGCTGGCAGGACTCATGACCCTGCAGTGGACTTGTGCTGAACTAGCCTGTTCCTGAATGACCCTGTGATTAGATTGGTTTTTAGATATTTCAGACATGCCAATCTATGCTTTTCTTTGAAGACAGACACATCTTTCTTCTCCAGGGTTTCCTCGGAAACTGAAGATGAAGAAATTTTCTAGGGCTCCAATTCTGCAACTGCCTCTTCTGCAAAGTATTTACTGAGTCTGGGCAACTTGAATTGCTAGGAAAGCAGGGATTTTCTATAGGAAGGACTGAGTGGTGATTTTTTATCTGGCTCTAAACTGGATAAATAAAATGAATGAAGTACCAAGTTGCTCCTTTCCCCAGTAAATATTTAAGACTGAATGAGCTGCCTGCTCTAAGCAGCACACACTCTGGGAAAGTTTAGCGGAGACTGATAGAGGTGCTGAGCTTTCTCCAATCAACAAGAAGTCAGAAGGGATGGAAAGCTCATGGCAACCCCGAGGACTGGGTCTATAATCAGCTCCACGCCTTTCAGGGTGGAGTCCAGATTCAATCTCAGCAGCTTTTATTTTTTATTTTTTTTTTTAATAAGACCATTTAGTCCTTGGAAATTTGGTCCTGGTCATTGGAAAATGGCTTAGCCACTGTAGATACATCATGTCTTGGTAGCTGTCAAAGCATAGGTCTTCAATTCCGGACTTTTTTCCTATATATGAATTTTCCAACTAGGTCAACTTAGAAGGTAATAATAAATGCTCCTACTACTCAGTGACTATTCAAGGGACTCAGTGGCTGCAGTGGCAGAACAGTGACAAAATTTTATGCTGCACTAGAAGAGGAAAGCCAAGCCTTGCTCTGGATCCATGCCAATGGCCATTCAAATGCAGACCAACCATTTCTGAGCACCTGCTTTTTTGAGCTGCTAAGTCAGCTCAAGCTAGGAGCTACCTCACTTCTTGTGTGCCATTGGTGAACATCATTTATCCTTGCTATCTCAATATGCTATTACTGCACCTCCAGCTCTGATTCATTAGTACAGAGTTTAGACCACAAACTTGAAAAAAAGCTAGAACTATTTAAGATGGAAATTTCAATATTTGCACTGCAATGATTTATCAGGTAGTCAGGACACGTAATCCATCTGTTTCTTGAGAACTGAGTTCCTATTGGGAATAATCCAAATTTTGCATTGAAAATTTAGTGTCCATACAAAGCTGTAGTGGCTGAGCATATCCTTGGCAGGAAGATCTATTTTAGAATGTTTGATGACTCATTTTTTGTTTAATTGTGTTCACTCACTGTTTCTACTAAGTGGAATTAAAAGTGTTTTTTCCAGGGTTAGCCTTGCTCTAGTTCAGCCACCTCTAATGAATAGTCAGCTGAAGTATTCCTGAAAGACAGAAGACCCTCCGGGCTTGAATCTTCAGTTAGGAAAATAAAATTCAAAGAAATTGGTTTTTTTGGTTATATTCCAGATGGGTTCTTCAACCAGACAAATGAAACACTTATTAATATTCCAGACTTTCTTATCTATTTTTCTATTCAGGCCAATGCACACATCTTACAATCTGATTAGTCTGCTGGCACTCCTACTTGTAATTAACTTCCTAAGTAATTCTTAAATGTTGTGGTTTATTTACTTTTACTTATGAGATGACATATCCTGCCCTTTAGCAACAGTAGTTTATACACATGGCATTTTTTTAACTTATGCATAGCTAAAATGAATCAATCTCTTGCTTTTCAGTGTCCAGCTCGTCAGCACACATTCATTTCATTAGGAGTGGAAGATGCACAGCATGAATGGAGAGACATTCAGCTTACTGGTTCAAGCTCTAATAACCTACACTTTCGGGTTTTTATTTTGGCAATTCATGTAAAATATATGAGTACTTTACTCCTGCAAATACCTGAATACCAAAGATAACAGCTTCACTAAAGGAGCACAGCTTTCTTCCCATTGATGTCTCCATTGATTGACTGAAAAAACCCCAGGGTTTTTTGATGCCATGGGATTTCACTCAGTAATTGTTGCCGAAATTTCTATTCTTGATGACTAGCCTGCCAGCGAATAGTCTTGTGCTGTGGGTCTGTGGCTGTGTTTGGAGGATCTAGGTTCACTTCCTCCCCTGGCTTGTGCTTTCCCTCACCTTTTGAAGCTGATCCACCTTTAAAAGAACATTAACTGTTCAGCCAGAGGACAGGAATATATTGCCTGATGTTTTGATGCACTTTTGGTCAGACTTATAGCTGGGATTTTCTTCAGACCAGTCACAAAGATAAATTTGGTTATATCCAAACTGTAATGCTTTGCAGACCGAACTTTACAGATTTGATATACACCCATTTTGACAAGTCTTTTCCTACTGGAATTTTGCTACAAACAGGTATATTTGGAGGAACTTAAATATTCATTAGTAACTTTATTTAATTAAGAAAGATACTGGAAATACTGTTCAAATAAACAAAATATACAATGAGAAAATTCCACGATTTTTACTTACTTTCTTTGTTTTGTCCATTGCCTTCAGTACGGTAATATTTAGGTCTTCCAAGACAGATAGAACATTTTCATACTCTCCTAAGTGCCTGGAAAAATAATCTAAAGGAAAAAAACCACACATCATCTATTAATGACATGAAAAATCAATATTTCATTAAATATCAGTTTTACCAAGTCTGAATTCAGTTACGGTATTATTAAGAATGTAATATAAAATGAATAAGAGTTACAATAAAAAGGATAATTTTATTTTTCAATTTTGTATTATTTCTCTGCAAACTCATTCCTGGAGTACTTAAAATACCAAAATCAGTATTTAAAAACACTCTCTTTCAATAAGTTAATTGCCAAATTGACAAAAAATTTAAAATGTGAATTTGACAGATGAAAAACTTATTTTCAAAATATCTACATTTTCTTTGTAAACGGAATTTTCGGTCTAAGTCTACTTTACAGTTACTAGCAGGAAATGAAATTTTCACATGTATGTACTAAATTTGATTATACTGATACAGAGATGAATAATTCTGGTAAAGCCCTTAGAGGAGAAAAGATCAAGTGGGGGCTGTTGTGAATTGGGGTTGGTTGGGACCAATTGTTTCTATCTGAAAACTTAGGAGACCCTGAGTTGGCCAGATAAACTTCTAGTCCCGGGTAGTGTGATTATATTTTCAACAAGTAGGATGCATGCAAGATACTTTTTAATGAAAATCACAGAAATAACAAATTGAAAGATGCCCTTGTGTAGCTGCTCAAAGCACAGGACATTTTAATAGAAAGAGCTGATGTAAAATCAGGGGGCATAACTCACTCGGGGGGATTACAGCAAGAGAAGGAAGCAAACCTGGGAAATCATTACCTGAGTTCCCATTTTGTTGATGTGGTGAAATACAATAGAGGGAGGCAAAGGAAGGAAAAGCGTGAAAAGGAAAGAGAAAAAATTATGTTAAAGCTAGAGACTCGGATAGACAAGGCATTTAGACATCAAATCACCTGGAAAAGTACAAAAAGCAACATCTAAATGGCAGACAGGAAGAACAAGATTAGACAAGGGCTTTTTGAAATAATAAATAACAATACTTTGATGCTTTTAAGAGATCAGTATGAGCTTCTCAGGGGAACCATGAAAGCAAAAGTTACCAGGAACACTGCAACATAACCTGGTATTTCTGAGAGCTTGAATGAAACTATTTAGAATGATAACATATTGTGAATTAGTACCCTGGATTTTTATTTTCAATTCTGAGGTGAAATGAGATAACTCAGAAAGAACTGTATAATCACAAGCTTAAGCATGTATTGAGTAAATTCAGTACCAGATTCACAGATGAGAAACACTCTTGAGGCAACATATGAAAGATTTAAAAGGCAGCTGAAGCAGCTCGTATTTGATCAAAACAGACAGTGAACAGTCAGTGCTGGACTGACACCCCCCTCAGGCCAGCAAACCTGTAAGTGCAACATCAACAGCACTAAATCCCTTGTGGAACAAACCCACCTGTTTGCCTTGGTCAGGTTTATACAGTTTTGGCCAGATGCTCAACCAGCAGAAGTCATCACAGCCCACCTCACTTCTGAAGAGTCTCCTGTCATGTATTTGTAAGCCACAGGTTGAGGTACCCCTTAGGGGGTTCTCAACCGTGGGTAGAGTCATCCTGTGGGTGAGTGAATGAGCTGGTATTCAACTTGATAGTATTTTCGGCTTTTAAATGTCTTTAACGTTGCTGACCATTGGAAAATGTAGCAGGCTAACACCTCTCCCTCAGAAAAAGGCTGGCTTTGCAAGTATAAATGTTTGTTGGGGTTTTTTTAATGACATTTTGTAGGAGGACTTGCAAAAATCTTCTGTGAATTGTTTTCTACTGGAAGCAGCACTCCTAAATCAGGTGTTGTAAGATCAGCTGGAGAGCAAAGAGGCTGTTGGAGAAATGACTCACAGCCCAGAACAGGGTACAGAAATAGGTAGTCTGGCCAAATACTAGACCTTGCAGGAGTTTTAGTCTCATTAAGGATGATACAACTTGTCAAATGCTGTTCCCACTAGCTTGAGTAGGAGGAAAGTAATGAATTTTCCTCCAGTGGGGTATTAATAGGACACTCTTTCAAAATTCCTAAACTACTCATGCTTGTTAAAATGAGAAACTAAGAAAAATATCATGCATGAAAGGGAACTAAGATAAAGCCATCTATCTATTTATATCAGAACAGATTTTGAATTTCAGAGAATGTGAAGTAATGATTAGGAAAAATATTTTCAAAGTAGTTTCTCCACATAGTGAATGACAGAGCCTGAAAAGATTATAAGTCACCCGCATTTTCACAGGAGTTCCTTGGGTGGAAATTATTTTCTGTTTGAGCTACAAAGATTACATAGAAAAAAATAATCACATGTTATGTTTATTTGCACAGGGCTGCTGCAGGCATAATTATGTTTTTTCCCAAAAAGGAACTTACCGGAGAGCTCTTCTGTGTCAAGATTGCTGGAAAGATAAGAGCATAGAGGGTTAGTGAGCTTAGCAATACCTTTCTTGTTGAGCACACATAATTTCTAGACTTTCTGATCATACAAAACCACTTCACCACTACAAGCTTTAGGAAAACTAGTGACGTGAAAAGTACAGCTGTATTGCCACGTTCCCATGCCATTTTATAAATACATACATTCAGGCAAGTATTCTATACCATTCAAACCTGTTCACTTGAAACAGTTTTCATCTTGATCAAACTTTGAAGCAGTATTTTCTCTCTGAGGCCTTAATAGCCAGAAGAAAAAAACCCCGCATTTGACCTACAGCTCATTACTGAAAGTTAGCCTATTGACTTGCTTCCAAGGAGGAGAAGAAACTGATTATTAAAGAAACTTAAAAGCATGAATGTCCTCTTTGAATCTTGCTGAGGGGTGAATATTGAATGGCTGATTGCACTTAGGGGTTTTTTTTCACTTATCTTTTTAATGGGATTTTTTAATTGACCTTTTAATAAAATGATGACGCAGTGCTATCTTAAAATCACTTTCACCACTGCTAACTTCCATACGTCTGGCTTTTATTTCACAAGGGACAGAAACAGAGAAATTGCAGGATCCTGGGCTATCACAAACTTGCCTACTCAGGGCTATAAAAACTTCTGAACACTTTTAATTGGTAATGTAAATGAGATTTTCACACAACGTTTATTAATTGAAGGTGACCTTATCTGCATTTGAACAGGCCAAGTTACATGGCTGCCAATGAAACTTGCACCTGACTTTTTCCAATGACCTTGGTGGCAGGTATAAAGACATTCACAGTCTGTAAGAACTAGTACTGAAGCTGAGAAACTTATTCCTTAGGTCAACAAACTATGTGATGGGAAAAAGTCTCTGCAACTTCTTAATGCTGTTTACTGCAGATCACTGTGGTGTCAATGAACAAACGTGCCTGGCCACCCACTTCTGCAGTTCAGCAGTCGTTTTTGCAACACTCCAGACATTTACCCCTCGAATGCAAACTGAATTCCTCAAAGCTGGAAAATTGCCTGAGTCAAAAGCCCCAAGAGAATGATGATGTTAAATGACAGGAGTTTGCTGTTATGATGCCTACTCTTTGTTCATCATCCCTCACATAATTTTTCTGCTCCTTCACATCATTTGCCCTAATGCTTTAATGTAAAAGACATTTCTGCGTTTCTTATTGCAGAGCTTGATAACTGTGTTTAAAACAGCCTTTCACATTGTTACCCAGTCAAATTCATCTTCTTTTTTCAAATTACATTTTAAAATCCATTCTCCTCCTTGTTCTTCTGCAGTATATTCACCACCATGGTAGTGATATAGGGACTGTCTCAGAGACTTTCAGCATCCCTGTTTTCAGCATGCTGTTAGTCCTATCCTATTGACAGGAGTGACACAGCTGTAAATGGATTACCAGTGAAAATGGCAAAGTATTTAAGTGCTGAATTCATTTTCAGTTAGAACTGGACACTTGAATAATGAGAAAAATATTATCCAAAGCAATTTGTGCAGCAAGCCTGTGACAGAACACAGAAAAGACACAAAGACCATGGATTTCAGTCTAGCATACTCAATATTTCCTTATCTGTTATAAATACCCTTGGAGGCTTCATTGTTCTTGGCATCTTGTTTGAAGGGAGTGCTGTTCTAGGCAGGGAAGCTATAATTTTGTGTCACTGATTATTTCGTTGTCTCAGAAATAATAACATGCTGCTTCAAAAACAGTTGTGAACAAACCTAGGAATTCTTTTGCTGCATACAAACAATTTTGAGCTCCCTGAAAGATGCTACAGAAACAATTAAAGAAGTTTAGCATGTATTGAATGATACAGGAGTGTGGTGCACACCAGAGGGCTGTTTCTGTAACTCAGTACTCAGGTTTACAGCAGGCACCTGTTCATCATTTCAGTGGGTACATATGCCAAGGATTCTTCTGCTTAGAGCAATAATCTAGAAACACTGAACATGTTATTTGCAGTATTTGCTAGATGACTCACATCCAGCCACCAGCCTTCCACTCACAATAAGCATCTGAAGCATAGAGTATAGACAAATGCATTCATATCATGACAGCATGACAATTTTTTTGACTCTTGCTCTCAGTTTGCATTCTGAGTCCTAAATGACTTTCACATGTCTGTGTCTAAAACGTTCTCTACCTAAAAACATGACCCATTTTTAAAGAACTATTACACTGATCACTGCAAAGCTGATCATACCTGTTGCTCAGCGACAGGAAAATAAGCAAATTCTTTTGAATGAACTGTGGCAAAAGTGCCTATTCATTGTACCTCTGGAAGTGGTCCAAAACATAGAACTGCAAAGCAGCTGTGATTTTGTTCTGCCCACCACATTAGCTGTGAACTGGGGGCAGCCAGGGAGGAGGGAAGGTTAAAGCTATTTCACTCATCTGCTGCTGTGGATCCACAACCCCAGCCACTGACTTGACACATACTGCTCTCTGATAGGAAAGGCACCTCTAGGCAGAAGGTCTGCATACTTTCCCTGGACCACAAGAAAAGGCAATGATATCTCTTCAGTTCAGGAATTATATACAGAGAATGGACTCTGGCATTTAAAGCAGTTATTTTATTGAAAAATCCAATACTATATGAAAGACTTTATAAACTAACTTCATTTAGAAAATTCATTGCCCTGACAATTACAGCCTGAGAAGAGTAACACTTTCTTCTTCAGATATCTCTGCATTCTCAGATATGAGAAGGATTTATTTCAGAAGCTTGAACCAACTCTCTTTTGCATCCCATTTATGTGTCTTCTTGCTAAATTTGGTTTTAGGGAGGAAAGTTTGAAGCTAGAATTGCTTATTGCTAAGTAGAAGCATATAATTTGTGTCAGAAAAAATTAAATATTACTTAAACTATGCAAGGATAACTGAATAGTCATCCAGGGACAATCTCAGCTGAAAAGCTGTAAGCTCTCTGCAACATGAAAGCTTTTGTATCATCTCACTTTAAGTCAGCAAAATGAGATAAGTGCTCCAGCATTACAGAGGGTGTTTCACAAAGGAGTCCTGTGTGTGCACTTCCAATTTAAGGATTTTCTGTCTCACAGCTCCTTTACAACAGCAAACACCTTTTTGTTCAGGTTTGTTCCAAGTTTCTTACCAATGGAGGCAAAACTGCCTCCAGAAGGATGCGGTGCTGCAATAAACCCAGGTGCTGGCGTCTTGTCATAGAAAAGGGAGAGGAGGAAGAAGGAGCAGAATTGGGACAGAGCTCCTGAGTCTGTTCCTGGGGGGGTAAACTTCCTGCTGCCCTGAGGACTCTGCTGCTCTTCAGCTCCAGGTCCAGCTGGACTGTACACCCTCTGGACTCTCAAAGGCATCAGGCAGCTTGGCTTTCTGGGCTCTGACATGGGCCATGGCTCTTTGGATGTCCCAATTTGCTGCACTAAATAATTGCCTAATTTGCTTATGCTTAGTTCCAGGCTAAGTGATAACTTCAGAATCATCACTTACTGCTCATCCATGGCAGGAGAGATTAAAGGTTTGTGGGTTTGGTTTTGGGTTTTTTTTGTTTTTTTTTTTATTTTTCCTAAGAGCTCATCTGAAAAAACAATCCACTACTCCTTTGCATTCAGCAATGATTCACAGGGATGCAATGACTACATAACTGACAGGTCACCTTAATCATCTCAGCTATAACAGCCTGTGTTGCTAAAAGAGGTTTAATAATGCTATTAAAACTTGTGGTGCACACTAAAATCTGTAGAGCACTAAAGGGCTGCACAGTGATTTTTTAGCAGAGTCTGAATGACACAAGCCTAAGTGAGAAGATGAGACACAACATCATGGTGTCTCTTTTGCCACCATGAGCAAATTTCAGAGTTTTTTCCAAATAGGAGATGTTAATGTTTTAATTTTTGTGTTTGTCCCAAAAAGATTTTTAAATAAACCTAAAATTAAATTATTTACCATTAGACAAAATAAAATGTTTACTTTGTTTTATTAAACTCAGAAATACACATATTGAGGGGACACCAAAACTGCTGTGGCTCTCTGGGAAACCCAGATTATGGAAGGGACTAGGCTCTCAAACTACACCTACCATTAAGCAATGTGCTCACTGCTAGGAAGCCAATGTTATCTTCTGGAGAACTGAAATGAAACCCTTTTGGTCAGTTTCATTTAGGTAAATGCAACTGAAAATAGTCATTACCATTTGATTTTCTCAGTGTGAGTGGTTCTCATTTGTTTCTGCAGAAAGCTGAATCTCCCATTGAAAAGAATCATCCAAATGGAAAATTTCCAAGAAAACTATTTGCAGCTTGTCTGTCTAACCAGAGGATCTGCTAGCATTAGGACTGTATAAAGCATTCTCAGTGAACTTGTTTTGATCAGTTGTGAAATACTAAAATATATAATGAGCTCATGCTGACCAATATATTGCCTTTGTCTCTGTACTTCATTTTCAAACTGATTTCTGCAGCTATTGTCTTGAAAAATGTGAGAGTTAAAGCCAATAGCTGCAATTACAACTCTTAAATATTACAAACACACCTTTCTGACGTCAGTGCTGAACGATGTGCTTTGAAATTCTAATTTAATTTAAAAGAACTGGTTTTAAAAATCATCAAAACTCAATATATTATTTTCCTCTTGCACTTTTTTTGCATTCAATAATTCCTTTTTAGAAAAAAAACCCTTTTCACTCACTTGCAGTTCACATAATTAAAGAGCCTGTGTGTATCTCATGTTCTTTTAAATAAATCTTTTATTTTCTTCATTGTACTCAGAAGTTAATTATTTTTTCCTGTGTACTTGTGTTGAACTGTAAAAGATGAGCAATACCAGGAGACTAAAGTATGCCTTTCAACTAAAACAAAAGAAAACCATCTAAGGCAGAGATAATTACTGTCTTTAGACTACACTTAAACTATGAGGATTTGACATTGTTATCTTTACAACCAGGACCTTGAAGGAAGCAAAATACCTTGAAGGTCCATAAAATATGCATTTCATTTTTGTTTTGGTGCACAGGACTGGGCTGCAGGCTCATGCAGTTGGATGGGTTCCCATGATTGCAAGGATAATGCTAACCAGCCTCTTGCTCTCACACATCCAGTTGGTATTCTTTTGTAGTTTGCTACTCAGGCAGATGATCTCTTTTGACCCAAGGGAAGAACCAAGGCTCAGCTAATGAAGAGCTGGGCAGGTTTGGAGCTGAGTCCCAAGTATAAATGGCCATGTGTGCACTGGGTGTCCAACCTGCCCTGCCAAGCAAAGGAGCCCCAACGTATTCAATGGATTTGTGGGATTTCAACCAACCAGCTAACAGGCGACTGAGGAGTAATTGGATATAAAATAGGCATCTAGTGTTTCTTCAAAGGTTCTAGCATTTTTCCCACCACCCATATCCCAGCTACTTCTCCTGTGTCGTCCTTTCCACACTGGGCTTATTTTCAGAGGCAAACATCTTAAATGCCTAATACCTGGGCAGCAGAGCTGAAGCCTATGTGAACAGTACTGTGTCTTAGGTGCCAGTGACTTCACTGATTAAGAGGGAATCTCAGATACCCTGCTGATACATACACATGCAAGCGCAGACATGACTCCATAGTGCCAAGTCCCATCCTGACGTGCAGTACGTGCAGCGTGATGGAATCTCCAGAATTCCCAGCATAAGCTCAGTGCTGCAGGTGGCTGAGGCTCTCAGATCCTCACCAAACTCATCTTTGGCTTGTGCATAGTTTAACTTGTGCCACACATAAAATTTTAATGGGACCTCCCTACCTTTGAGAGGTTGCCTGTGCCCCAGGTCCTCAATACTTGAAGCATCCCTCCTACCTTGTAACTAGGGTCCTGACTGAGGACTTCATTTTACCAATGAGTAAAGTAGAAAAACAAGTCTGATTCCCCACTGACTCCTGTGAGCCAGTACTCAGTGAAGCATTTATCGCTCTATTTCTCCAGCAGTACTGCAGACTGAATCCCCTTGAGATCTTCTGTATATCTCTTAGTTTGTAACTTTGCCAAATATTCTCATTATCTTCTGACATCTTTTCCCTGAGGATGCCATTATGCAGAAACAATTTCCATGAAAGTTATGACAGGGAGGAGGGAAGGGTGAAGGATAAGAGTAAAAGGGACATTTACATTTGCAATGACTGCTAAAACTTATTCACTAAACCATTAACCATGTCAAGGATTCTTGCTCTGCTGAAACACAAGCTTGTCAGAGTTGATGTTAAAATTAAGCAAGGGCTGATTTACCATGGAAATGAGCTGTAAAGGCCTTCACCCCTTAGGCCACTAATTCCAAACTTTTCCTGCATACTTCATTCCATGCATAAAAAGACCTGTGCTGCTGATACCTTGCTCTCAGTACAATTATTCACGCAATAACACATGCAAACAAAACAGCTGTATTTCTTCAGAACTACCTCTTCTGAAACCCACCTGTGCTTCAACACTGTCTTGCATGCAAGCTGTTTTGCTTTCACTTAATAACCAGAATACTCTGAGACAGCAAAACATGTGGGCCTTCAGCTTCAAAATTACTTCAGCTACAACCTGCAGACTATGCCATCCATGAGCTGTGTGTTGTTGTCTTCCTTGTCAGCCTCAGGAAAGACTTCTGGTGCCTTTGCAGCACTTGCTTTTGCCTCCAACACCCTTCCCATTGCTGCCATCAGCCCTGCAGAGCCTTGCTGAGCACTGTATGGCTTGGAGCTAAGGGTGTGGGAGACAAGAGGGGAGAGGAACCACACTTGGTTTCCTTCACCCTCCCCAAACTCCAAAATGGTTAACTCAGCTTTCAAGTAGAGTGCATTAAGGTTTTTTGAAGTCTTAGGACAAGGACTGACCAGCTCCAAACTGTGACATTACAGATGTATAACACGGATGTCATATCAAATAGATGTCAAATCAGGATGCAAATATAAGCTCTTCCTCTTGCTCCTTCCCAGCTTACAGCCATGCACTCATGTTGATCCAACTCATACTGTGGGGGCTTGGCTCCTACTGAACACACTGTGAAGATCTACCTTGGCCTTCTGATACCTTTAAAAGAGCTTAAAGTGTTGCCCAGATCCCTTATAGCATGTTTATTTCTGGGCTATCCACAAAACACTTAAACCATTATGAATAAGAGTGGGAGGATCATTGTACAATGCCAAGTTGAAGCTTAAGTCTTCAATAATCACTGCTCTTGATTTCTTGCCTACACTTGTTTTTTGTTTGTTTGCTTGGTTGGTTTTTAGGGGTCTTTAAATACAAGACACTGCTTTGCAGGAGATGGAAGTGGTAAGTGCATGCTAGGAAACAAGAAACTGGAGATAACAGCCCAGACCTAATCATTGCTACATCAACACAAAGCCTTTCCTCACACTGACAGAGTGAAGGCATCTAAGTAGGGACCCTCTGTGACAGGTTCTTTATATCATTCAATGGTATGTGACTGAATAGGGATTGCCCAAAGCTTTCATGAGATCCTGGAAAGCACAAATAGAAGTGACTCTCAGTGGAAGTCAAATGACTAATTGTCTTTCAGCTTCAATCTAAAGTAATGACAATACTGGAAACTGCATTAACAGAAGAATAGTTAACTGCTACTGCCCTAACGCAGTTACCTTGTGCTAATTGCACATCAGGAATGCTTGTTGTATGGCCTAATCAAAGCATTCTACTGTCTCTTGATGTAGATTTTGAAGCACGGTATCACTGAATAATCAGAAGTTGCTTGTTCTACTGAAGAATGTTAAAATCAGTGTAATGTAATAATTAATCGTTGGTATTTTCTCCCTGCCTTCGTTAACAAACTGGAGACTGGCATTCACTGGACTAACAGTGGCCCATTTGTTAGTCCAATGTCCTGTTCTTTCTTCATGGTAATAGGAGGCTTTTAAAAAACCCACATGAAGGCCTTGCAAACAGGTACAAGCTAGTCTGCCCATGGGGATAATTTCTGTGTAACTGTGTATTTAGTAGTTGGTCTATAAACTAATTATTATATTGGCTTATGGATCAGTGGATAGAAGACCCAGCCACAAATGTAATTGTTTACAATGTATCTTTTTGACTGCCAGTTCTTACAAATATAATTCTTTTATTAAAACACCTTTAAGAAAGGTGAAACATCATGGCAGTACTAAACTGGGAAAATAACTTCCTTTTTGCATGGACACACTACTTCACCTAATTTTGTTGTCTTGTAGATTTGTTTCTGGCTGTATCAAAAGGAAAAAGGAATGGAAGTTAAAAAAAATAGGCAATTAATTTGTACAGTGTGTCTGTAGTGGTATTTATTGAATATTTAAAATGTTATAAAAAGATATGTAGATTTTTTGAAAGAGAAAAAAACAAACAGTCAGTACACATGTAAGTACATTCATAAATTGCAAAATATATGTCCAAATGATGTACTGAGGAAATATCCTTGGCTAATGCAAATTTTCAGTAAAACAATTATCTGTCCTGAATGAATAACCAGTTCTTTAGGGCCTAGACAAATTGTAAGTATAAATTCATGCTGGCATAATAAACTCCTATTCAACCTGTCTCTTGGAAACTTTATGTGGTGATAACTAATTCCTACTCACCTATTTTTCCTGGTGATTATAGTAACGACAGCACCAATCTTTTACTTTGTAAAAAGAGAACACCTGACTGCACCAAATACCAAGGTGCAGAGATCACAGCCAGGTAGACACAACATGAATCACCAGGAAGTTAAACCCTCTGTTATTTGCCCTGCTATCATATTGGAAAGGGTAATTACTCATTTTAGCAATCTTCCACAGCCTATCTGACTGACATTAGGGCCTGTGTAACAGGAGCTTTTAATACCTGGTTAGTTTAGTTCCCTGAAAAGTGTAAGTCTTTTATGCTTTGAATATTTTCTTGAAAGATTTCTGCAACAGAGCTGAGGAGGGAATTGAGATTTTCTGAGATTGTGGCCCATGGCCATCACCCCAAGGCCACACCTCCTTTTTTATCTTCAGGCTTTGAAGTACAAAGACTCATGCACACAGACATGATGTTTTGAGTGTTGGCAGAGCTAAAAGATTTAATGCAGGTAGAAGCAACCCAAAGTCTGCTCTTGTGACAGGCTGGGTATGAAATCTTGAGGTACCCCAAGAAATGAACTAAGGGCCATGTTTCCCTAGCAATGTCCTAGGCTTCCATGTGTAGTGTAAATCACTGCATGATCTCAATGCTTGCAAAATATTTCTGGGATAGGGAACTAGAGTCTGCACTTCATAAATAGTGAAGTGAAACAGAGAGAAGATAAATTACTTGCCCAGAGTTTGGTACAGTCTGTATTTTAATTGTATATGAGAGACAAAATAATCTGTGCAAATCTTTTCCTACTAGCTAGCAACTGAGTAGAATTCCTCATCCTCCCCTACTAAAAACAAGTCATAAACTACTTGGGACTTACAGGCACAAACCAGGATTTTAATTTCATTCCCTTGGACAATTTGCAAGTCAAAACATCACAAAATAGATGTTTTTGGGATTGTTGATATGTACATGATTCTCCTAATGCTTGCATTATAACACTTCTCCAGGTTCAGTGAACATTGTGCTACTTCTCTTAGCCAGATTGTTAATTTGAGACATTTTACATAACCTGCCCTTTTCAGGAAATGCCAGTGAGTAAAGTTTTTGCCTCCTTATTATATCTGCTTCATGTGATTTTGCTGGAAAGCTATACTAACAAGGAAATTATATTATACTGTCCAAGCTGTCTCTCTTTGCTGTATCCATCTGATATTTGGCATGTGATATCTTGCTGCCTGCCTGCTGACAAGATTCTCAAAAGTTTTCAAAGGGACTAAGAAAAAGCCTTTAAAATGTATTTGCTTCTGTTAAAGAGAAAGATCAAGCCTCACAATATTTTTCAGCTACAATCATCTAAAGCCTTCTATCAGTTAAAGGCTTCATGGAAAAATATACTCAAAACTCATCTTGTTGCTGCTCTAAGTCTAAGCTTCAACTCTGTTTTCTTATCTACATCTAAGTTCTACTCTGTAACATGTTAACCCATCAATAGAAAGCATCCTTTCTTCTGGATGGAAAAGGTAATTTAGTAGGTTGTCTTAGTCTTCCACATGTTTGATTCCGTGAAATTCATGAAAATATGACCCTTCACGGTATGTATTCTGTGACCTTGTGCCCAGCTTTTTGCCAGACCTTTCCTGGACAGTGAGCATGAGCTCTCCCTCAGATGATTGCTGTGACAGTTTCATTGCCTGTTCTCAGCTAATAACTCTACCATTCAACAGTCATATCTATTCTGCAGGTGTGCCTGTCTACCAGGAGGAAAAACATAATGTTATTCTCACTTTTCTAAATATTTTTCAGATCCATAATTCTCACTTTTCTATGTATTTTTCAGAGCCATATATTTTCTGCTAAAGAGATAATGGTGCAAAAATAGCAATAATAAAAATAAAGTATTTTAATATTTTAAAAAACCATTTACAAATAAAAAGAAAGAAAAAAATAGATGTAGAACATCTGTCTTTTTTCTTAGAAATTTTACTGAGTCATCAAGGATTTCTGCCCTTACCAGGATGCTTCCTGATAAACGTAGATAAATGGAGTAAAATAAAACCACTTATGCAGATATGTGGTACATATGAGGAAGTCCAAAGCTGTATGAATGAGTGTGGCTCTGAAGTGAGTTTTTGACTCTGGGTTATTAATACCATTGGCCTTGGCCACAAGGGCATATTTTTAGCTCATGTTCAACTTGATGTTCACCCAAAGTCCTTTTCTGCCAAGCTGCTTTCCAGCTGGGTGACCCCCAGCATATACTAGTGGCTAGAACTATAGAATCATGTAATTGTTTAGTTTAGAAAAGACCTCGAAGACCATCAAGTCCAGTTGTTAACCCAGCACTGCCAAATCCCCCAAACACCTCCAGGGGTGGTGACTCCACCACCTCCCTGTCTACTTCATCCCTTTCCTTAATCACTTTATAAGGCCTATAGTATTTTTCATTGCCCAGAAGTCCAACAGATTTTGTACCATTTCTTCTGCTTACTTCAGGACACTATGTTGGCGCAAACTCTATAATCTTGTGAATTCTACCATGTAACTACATTTAACTTGATTCCATTTTCAACAAGAGCATAGGGCTGTTCCTCCCCAAGAGCAGGACTTTGCACTTCACCTTGCTGAACTTCATGAAGTTCCCATCTGCTAAATTCCCTGTGGCCTTGTTAAACCCAGCCATAAGGGGGATATCCAAACAGCCCAAGGGACGGCATCAACAAAAATACCATGCCACCAGATAGGATGCTTTTCCAGCTCTTTACTATATATGATTGCTCCCTTTATTTTATTTCCTTCCCAACCTCTGCTTCAAGTATTCATCTCATGTAATGAATCTGTGGGATCAAGAACTCATATTTAAGCCTGAAGGAGGCCACAGCTGGTTTTTCTTCCATGGGTGCAGAATACAGAAGGCATCCAATTTCCACCCTATGTTCTCAGCTGCCCAGATCACATTTATTGGGACATAGATACAAGTATATCAACAAAGTTTCAAAACACTTCACTTGTAAAGTTTAGATACATACGACCACAGCCTAGCTTCCCTCAAGCAGCTTTCTACTTAGATTTGTTTCCTAAAATCAGCCTGATGTCTTTTTTCCATTCTCAGGTACAGAGAGTGGCACTGGAATTTTAAGAAGGGGGCACTTACTTGGTATTGTGCGTATCAATGGTGTGAAAAAGTTCATGCAGTTCTTCTCCACTCAGGACTCCATCAGCAAAGTAAGCTTTGAATTCATCAAAGGACAGTTTTCCATCATCTGAAACAATGAAGAAATGAAAATTGCCTTAATTTCATTCATAGTTTTGCTTGTTTGCTTCATGCAGTAGAAGAGGGAAGTACTAAAAGCCTTGAGGCCTCCAGCTTAAATGCAGAATCATTCCATGATTGATCAAGACACATAAAGAACATAATCCTAAATATACCATCTGTTTGATCAGAGTTCTCAGTTTGCTTGGTAACTCAGTTATTCTTACTCCTTATCTTTCAAGATAGTTTGGTTTTGGTAAATCTCTACTGAGATTTACACATCAACACAGTTCTGTCTTTGCCCTGATGCCATTCACTGTGGTTTCTCCCTGCCCTGTCCCATGCTTCTCCTACTTATTCCCTGCCCTTGTCCTCATGTCTGCATGGAAGTTCAGCAACCTCCTGAGACAGAGTGACACAGAAAAAAAACCAGGGAAATGCAAAAGCAAGCAATTGTCAAAGGAACATGTTAGTTCAATGAAAAAATCTTCAGCTTTCTAGAGTTATCTATTTCCTTTTCCCATTCCTCCTTTTTCTTTCTGCTGCTCCCTGCCCCCCACATGGGAGACTGAGACTCAAGTACACAATTCAACAGCAGCAGGGATCTGACCCTGGAACTCCTCTCTAGCTACAAACACTAAACAATATGCTGCACTGGTTGGCAGCACTTGTCTCTCTGTCTCTGTAAAATGCATCTTAAAAAAAACTCCATGCTTGGTATGTAATTGACAAAATAAATTTTAAAAAAAGTTTGATTTTAGTGGAACAGTAAGCCAGCTTTGTGTCCTCTTCCACTGGAAAGAATTTCAGCTAATTTTCTTGGTCAGCATAGAAGAGAAAACATTTATATTTACCAGCATAATTCACCTGGAGGTTACACCAAAATAGAGGAATGAGAAAACCAGTTGGGACATACCAAAGGTCAGTCAAAATGCTCAGATCAATTTTCAAATGGAATACGAATTCGCCATTTAATATTCAGTGAAGTCCAACTATGAAAAAGCTAACTTTACTTTATAAATAACTGATGTTCTTGGGTTTTTTTGGACAATCCAGTCATCACTCCAAGAGTCCTGATCATCATCAATGATGATGGTGTAGTTAGGAAGTGCCTGCAGTACTAATGGGACACAGAGGGAGAGGAGGTACAAACTGATAACATTTAGAAGAACAGTAATGTGGTGTACATTAATTAAAGAGGGAAAAGTCTTTATTACATATCTACATTATTTAATGCAGTCTGTTTCATCTGTTTCTTAAGTTAGCTTTAATTATAGCCAGTCCTTGACAACATGTGATGAAATCCTTGATGAGATGTGTTAAGCAGATTAATTCATCCAGTATTTTCATGATGTTACCAGCTAGGATTGAGGGTCTACCCCTCTTGTCAGATTAAACTCTGCACAACCATCATTGTTTTCTACAGCATTTCATTGAAAGAGGGATCACACTTCTATCTCACCTCAATTATGCATGTATGGTAATTCTCAGAAATGTTTCTATACTGCAGATTTTCCTTGCTTTTTAATATTTTTTTTTATTATTTTATTAATGAGGTAAAAAATTGATAAAATATGCTGCAATTTGGATAGACACCCTGTCCCACTCATGGCGTGGCCGTGGATGCAGTGATAGCAGTGGCAGACTTCAGTCTATTGTCTGTTTTGGAGAGTAGGACTCTGGGTGCAAGGAGCATTAGACTTTGTTAACTCTGGCCTCTAACCATATCATAATGACTATTTAAACAACATATGACAGCACAACTAATTTTTTTCCTGAGTATATGATTCAAGGCTGAAGACACGGAATCAGTCCAAGGAAGATAAGTTAGATAATTCTGCATGCTGAAATGATCTACAACCTGGATGGAGCTTTCAATGGCATTGTATAGAAAGTGATGTGAGAAATAAACCAGTGCCTGTCAGCAGATGTTAAAACATAAAGAAGTTTGTAAATGGAAAGCTAACTCCTCAGAAGTCCATGAGATTTCATCAGGGATCCCTCAGCTGATATTTGCTCCTGTCCTGAAGTACAACTCCTCTCTTTTGTTTTACGGGCACGACTCCAAAAAATGGTCATGGGTCAGGATTAGACAAATCTGTAACTTTTAATTAAAACAGTTGAGGCAATTTGTTCCTCATTGACTAGTGTAGTGAGTTTTAAATGGAAGAGTGATAATCAGCAAACAAAAGTCAAAGAAAGATTCACCTTTTGTTGTTATTTAGAAGAAGTTTGAAAGATTACACTGTAGTTCAGTAATAATTCTTCTAAAGTAACTGAGCCTTTGCAAGAAGTATAAAGAATATTTTTATAGCCTAACACTTCATAACTGATTTGGATAGCACTAAATTTAGGTTCACATTTCTTTCCCTTCCTCCAGTAACATATTAAATCCCTCACATAGCACTAAACAACTGTATAGGATAAGACTAAGATGTCCTAAGCACCAGACTAATCTACAATGTATTGTGGCCTAATTTTATTGTGTTGAAGAATCTATTACAAAGGCAGTATCTAAATCCTGGAAATACATGCTGTACTACAGCAGGCAGATTTAAAGAGTAGAGCTGAATAGTTTCCTCCTTTTTTAACTTGCTATTATTTCATAATTTTTTTTACTTGACTATGTATGGCTTCAGATATGCAATCTTCAAGAGGCTTCAAAATTGTGCAAATTAAATGTCTGCTTCAACAAAACCATTTTGAAATGTTTAATATGAAAAGACAGATTGTAGCTGGAAATCATCATTACAACAAAAATAAATATCAAGATCTACAGGAACCAGAAGCCAAGATGGCTCGAAACTTTCATGATTACCTCACTGAGAATCTTAATACATTTGCCATTTGGCACTGGTTACAGAGAAGGAGTATCAAATATTGAGTGTGTTGAAAGGAGCTTCTTTTCACAGCTATGCTTTCTTTGGCTCATACAGATACAATCAATTGCTTAACCAAACTACCGCTGCAGCTTTATCCTTTGCTGGGAAGGGTGATTTGCATGCACCATATACACATACTCAAGGAACTAGTGACTTTTGACAACTTTCCTGACACAAAAATATTGTGAGTTTGCCCATAGAACAGTTTGCATATGACACAAAACCTGAAATGTCTCTGTTTATTTCTGTCCTTCAGGATCATTGGCTTTACCTCAATCCAGAAAATCACTGATCTGCTAACAGCCAGACTGGGCACTTTAGCTATTTGCTTTAAATTTTATCATCCAAGAGCAGACACTACCTTTTGCCTCATTGCTATTTATTCTCAATAGCATTCTGAATGTTATTAACATTGACTGACACATCACTGAGCTTGTTTCTGGCAAAACACAAGATTTGAGTACCTATTTGTCCTTACAGACTTCATACAGTTATGTTAACTAAAAACCACTCTGATTATCCAGGGAATTTTTCTGATTCTTTTTTATGAGTGTATCTGTTTTGCTAGTGCAGCTGGGGACCCAGCCACTGGTGGGCCAGGCCACTCCTGTGCTTTCTCAGTGCTCAGACGAAGCTCAGACCCAAAGCTTAAAAAGTGCTCCTTGTGCTGTTAAATCGAAGATACATTTGCCTAGCCAAGTTTGGGGTTTTTTGGTGGTTTAGGGGGTTTTTGGGTGTGGGGTTTTTTTTGGTTCGGTTTGGTTTGGTTTTTTGTTTCCCAAGAGTCAAGAATATCAAGAATAGCTTTTATTTTAAAGTCTGTGATACATGTCCTCAACACCTCCTCCCCAGGCACACCTCACTGCCCTCACAGCATCCAGATAAATACTGTCTGGTTTAAGTGCTTCAGAGCAGTCGAGCAGAAATCTCTATTATAGATGCTTTAATCCTTGCCACTGGCAAAGCAACAGGGGAAGGATGACTCATGAAAGGCAAACTTCTCTGAAGCTATGCATTCCTCAGAGAAATCAACCTTCAGCAGCATTTGCCTTGGCAATGTTGTCTCAAAGAAGCTGTTTTGCAAGACTTGCTTGCTTTTGTCTGTCTTCTCTGACATCTTTCAAAAACAGTGTTTCTTCAAAAACCGGCAGTCATCCATTCTCCCTGAAGCAAAAATGCTTGCAACTGGCAGGCAAAAATATAAACAATAAAATTAATTTCCTCATGTGGCACTTGCAAGTTTAGAAATAGAGTTATGCAATGGTTTAGAGGAGCCTTCCCTCAGGTTACAATTGCATTCTTACATTTATCTCAGTAAAATTCATCTCTCTATTCAATAGATTTTTTTCTTTTTATAAAGCAGGCCCAAGTGATACTCCCCAGACAGTCCATTCCATAAGCACTACTAATCTCCCAGACACACACTGGATAGTTTATGACTGCGACAGAGAACAGCATATCTGATGGAGGAAAGCCACACACATACTCTCCCTTGGAGCTGAAAGGTGGATTCAATGAGTCAAAAGATATCAAGTGAATGATGAACACATGTATTTGGAGTCTGCATGTACAAAGATGATGGCAAATGGTGAGACTACAGCCAGGAAAATAAGTTATGGTGATGTAGAGAAGAAGGATGTCTCACAGAGATGCCAGTAAATGCTAGAGGGCAAGAAAACCACTTACACTGCCCCCTATTTTGGGCTTCCTGTTAGGACTGTGAGCTTTTCCTAGCAGTTAAACATGCCTGTGAGCTCCATGGAGGACCACCAAAGCAGTCTTTTTATAGCAGGAGCCACATCAGATGGAGTTTACATGGCTAAATGGCATCCCTAGGGCATATGGGAATTGGAAGAGCCACATGGAAGTGTTTATGGCAATCAGAGGGGAAAGACATGCTGGACTAAAACTCATTCTGAGGTTGACCTTGGAAGGATGAGATTTGGAAAGCAGAGCCCACAGCACTGCTCTGGCCCAACCAGCTGGTTCCCAGCCTGTCTGCAGGCTGGCAACATGCACACTGCCAGGGTAGTCAGGTTGTTTAGGGTCTGCGGCTCTATGAACACAGATCTCTGCCCTGGTAGGCCAACAATTAGCAAAGGAAGAAGAGATAACAAGGGAAACCAATAAACAGAAAAATCCCCTGTGTCAGAAAGTATTTATTAACGAGGAAGGTACAAGAGGGACTAGGAAATGGGTCCTCCTCCCAGATTGCCTGCTCCTGGGGACCTGCTGTGGGACTTGTCTTTTTGGAAGGCACTGGCAGTCCACACCTGCTGTAAAAGATTTGGATCAGAGCACTTGAGTGCTCTAAGATATTGCCATATACAAAGAGAGCATGAGGTAATGAGGGGGGACACATGACAACAGACATAGATGAACTACCACATGCAAATATTAGAAAACCACCTGATTTATTGGCATATGGCACATAGACTGGAATCAGACCATAAAAGAGCTGTGAAAATAACAGGTTTAAGCATGCCAAAGCAAGCATGCTAATAATATCCACTAGGTCCCAGTCATAAGGGCTTGCGTCAGAAGAGGTACATACATAAGCTGAAGCTTTAAAGAGTCCAGGCAAACGTGCTTTCATTGACTCTGTATGTTGACAGAATCAGAAGTAAGGATTCTCAGCCATTATTCCAGCTGTTATGCTGGAAAAGCTTACCATATGGAAGCAAGTGTTCCTTGCAGGCTAGGGAGAAGGTCTTACTTTTTGAGAGGAATTTAATGAATTTGATTTTGGTTTAAACAGCAAAAAAACTAAATAAATGAAGATTTTTCCTTTTAGCTGAAATTAGTTCTGTGTGAAATCCACATGCTTTCCTTTGAGTACATGGAGTTTGATAAAATAAACCTGAGCAAAATTTCATTTTGACATGCAGACCTGAAACTGCTCCTTTCCAAAAAGGTCGATGTGCAACATCTCACCTTTATGAAATTACTTTTTTTCCCTCGGGATTCTCTGTTGCTTTTGTCAATATTATGAACCATATATTTCTTAAAAATCCTACCCTGTGTCTTGTCCCCTCCTAAGAAAACCTTGTGACCTTTTCAGTTATGGAGAGGAGTGTGGATCTGCTCCACGCAGAGCAGAGCTGCTCAGCCATGAAATAAGAATTACAGGTAGAGTTTATGGAGCTGATCCTCTCATGAAAGCTGTGCACAGCCGACATTCCCAGAAACAGAACAGTAACAGAATGACATCTGTACCAGGGCTGGCAAAGAAAGAAGCCACCACATTTGTATGACTTCTTTCACAGAGGAACGATTGTTTGCTAAAGGACTTTCTCAATTAAACACAGATGTCATAAATTATTGTCGCATTTTTGAGTAACAGCAATTCAGCAGAATTTCTTGATTCTTTTGATCTCCTATTTTATTTTGTCTTTGCACAAATAGTTGTCTTTCCTTGCTGTGGAAGGCTTACCTGAAGTCCCATGGTCCCTGAATTCATAGTAAGAAGGCTACCTCCTACAATACTTCTATTTATCAGCTCAATCCAATTTTTTGGATGTACTTTTTCCCTGCTGTCAAGAAAGAATCTAGTAAAGTTTTTGATGATAATTTTTATGGGCAGATTTTAATCTCACAGAGAGAATGAATACAGCAGACAAAGTTCTATTAAAAGTGTATGGGAGAACTTAGCTGGGCTGTGTCATGGACAGTAATGTTGTATTGGTTACTGAAAGCCAATACTTGGTTTCCCACAGCACCGAAAGGTGACACTGAAAGTGCAAGTAACACAGTTATTAACAAAAGCTAATTATCTGTGTTGGCAACAGTGTAAATATGTTCAGCAATTGTTCACATACCCAATAACCTTTCCAAAAAGGTGTTTAACTTCACAGCTCTAAAACAAATCTCCTCCCTGTTAACGTGGCTCAAGCCTGTCACGTGCAAAGTGGAAGTCCTGTTGGCAATTGATGGTTGAGCAGACACAATTTAGCCCTAAGAGCTGAAACAATTTCAAGTTCAAGGACTTACAGTGACTGAACCTAGCCCCTTTTCTGCCAATAATATGTTGTAAAGGATCCGTATACAGGTAGGAATGACAGCAACCAAAGTCTCTGGGTTTGATAAGGTTTCGTATTGTTCCAGAACAAGCAAGTTTGTCACTGATTTCGTGAGCTGTTTCCCTTACTTTCACAGCAATGTATAAGTAATGAGGTAAACAATGAGCTGTGAGGAAACACGAATGAGGAACGGAAGTGTTCCTCACCACTGAAGTGCTGTGAATCCACCAGGGCTGGGACAGCATGAGCTCAAAATCCAGGGCAGGAACACAAAACTGTAGGGACTCTTCTTGACTCCACGGGGATGACGACCTCTGCTCTGCACTGTGCCCTCTGACTCTCCTTAGCCTTCAGGGCAGACACATACACATCTATTCCAAACACCACGAGGAAGCCTATGGGGCATGCCAGCAGAGCTTGGCTGTGGTTGGCAGGTAACTCACCTAGAAAGGCACTGCTGAAGGGGAGGCCCTTCTCCTCCCCATTCCAGCCCTCACCTTGGCATGCAACTTGCACCATCACTGCCCAAGCAAGCCACTGGCAAGCTGACTGAAGGAGATATCAAAGAAAACACTAACAAAACACTGTCACAGTGATGGATTCTGTGGTTTCTGAACTCTCTGAAAGAGCCTGCCATGGTCTCATGGGAAGTGCCACTTGCTGCACATGAGCTGGGGCAGGAATAGCAACCAGAGATGAGCTGTGGGGGTGGGACTTCTCTCTCAGCAACAATAAATGCTTATCCAACAGGCTCAGTTATACCATCAGACTGTACAGTAGTCCCTTACTGTTAAATAGTTTTCTCTTTTAAGTTATTGTCTCTGATATTCTCAATGGTATCTATTTGCCTTCTCTTTATTGAATGTACATAATATTCATTTTCTCAAGACTGACTGAGAATTACTTGTCAGGGTTAAACCTGGGATTTTAACAGGGTTAAAGTCTGAGCTGTGAGTTTAACACTGTTCAATGCTTCTCTCATTAATTAAAAACTCAAGACTTTTGTCTTATAAATACGTGAGTTGGATTCAAGTCTTTATTTTGCCTATTGACATGTCGAAAAAATACATAACTGCAAAATGTAGGAAACAAGTCTGATTTCTGGACACAACCCATGGTGGTTTTAAAAAGTAGTAAGATGGAGTTACTAAGAAGTATTTCAAACCCGCTTGTGTCAGTGTCATTAAGAAAACACCCACATGCACCCAAAGTACAACAAACACACACACCAAAATGTGGAAGCACAAGATCTGCCCTTGAAGAACCTGCAGGGAGGATCAGTGCACAACATAACGCATGGTATTGAATCTGTAGAAAACATAAGATGATATGAGGGATGGCTTTCCTGTTTAAAGCATGACTTAAAATGGTGAATCAACAATGGATTCTTTTTTCCAAAAGGGAAGGGGGAGAAACATGACCGATCTTACCATTCTTGTCTGCTCTTCTTAATATCTAAATAAAGAGAGAAAGAACAAAGTCACTTTTTTTTTTTTTTTGTATGAGTTAATAGCAAACAATGCTGTATTTAATGTGCATTTACAGTTTAAGCTCTACATCATGTTTTCAAAAGGCTGCATAAAACTGTAAAGTTCTTAGTGTGTCTCCATCCTTCCCTCAGAGTATTGCTTTATTTAACTCCTCCTGTGCTGTGTGCACTACACATCAAGACAGAACAAGAAGCACCTCTATTTCTAGTTTGTTTATGGATTGTAAGGATGATGTTTAGGCACACAACCTGATACCATATAGCTACGATACTGGATTCAGGGTTGAGAGAAGTGGTTTAAAGAAGCAGAGCAAGGACAATAGCTGGGAGGATGCACTCAGCATCTGAGGTGGTGAGAAAGACTCATGGTTTATGGGGGTGGAGGAAGCAAAGGGATAAGCTGGGCGGCATGAAGGAATCAGGCTGGGTGTTGGAAGCAGCAACATCAGATTTGTGGGAGCAAATTTGAGGATTGCTGCAGTAGAAAGTAGAACCCAGATATAGAAGAAAGGGGAGAGGAAAAGCACAGAGGTTTATAAGCTATGAAGGCAAGGACAGCACAAGGGTGGTTTGCTGTAGACCCTTCCCTGCAACACATATGCCACAAAAACTGTATGTGATCCCAGCTTGCCTGCTTGCACAGGTCTGCCTTTTCTTCCCACTGTATATGACACCTGATGGAGAAGCTACTTAAATACTTATGTGAGATCCTGTAATGCCTCATACAGTCTAGGAAGATGATTCTGGGGAGTTATCCCACCAAGAGAGGTGGCAGAGCATTTCAGGCCCAGCCCTGTCATCGGCAGTAGGACACAGCACCAGCCCATCTGGGACCATATGCAGGGGCACTGGCCCTGTCTTACTGCTGGTGGCATCCTGGCATGTCAGCTGTCCCTGCTGGAGTCCCTTTGGAGGCACCACCATATCAGTACACACGTTGGAGAAGGGATCAGGGATGGGGAATGGAACAGACAGAAGAGTCTCCTTCAGTTCCTTTGCTCCCTGCTCTCCAGATGAGGTGATTTTGCTGTGGCATGAGTCACCATGTGACACATCAGATATGAGCAACTGCCATCTGTTGTCACCATGCTATATTTCCAAATGTAATTCCTATCACTATTTCAGCCTGAACTGCTACAGGGAGTCGTCTGGGCAATGCTGTAACAAGTGTAGGCAAGGGAAGAAAGCAAATATTCCAAATATAGTTTCTATTGCTGCTATGAATATCAGTAAAGTGTTTCAAAATGGGTACATACATTTTTGAGAACTGACAGCTATGAAAACTTTCTCTGGTTTGATAAACTGCTAGTAGTATTTAAATGGCTTCTCCGACACAGGCTGTAACTCTGCTCCTAGAGGTGAAACCAAACAAGAAACCCAACAAGAAACCAAACAAGATCCAAGTGCCAAGCTCTGTTGGAGCATCTTTGTGACTGTGTTCTGCAGGGTGGGGTTGATGGGGAACTAAGAGAGTTGTGACTCACATCCAGGACTTCACAGATGGTCTCTAAGCTGAACTTTGCATTGGATCAAGTTTACAGAACATAAATTATGAAATTTACTTAGTAAAATGGCATTTGTCCTCTCTATATATCCAAATAAATCATGCACTCAATCTCATGAGGATTGAGCTCTTGAAGGGTTTTAAATTTTTGATCTTAAGCTAGAAATTTTATCCCAATGAGAAATAAAGACAATGCAGAGCAATGGAAAGATCAGTAAAAGCATCATTAGAATAAAATAAAACCTCTTTCTACAGTCCTTAACAGGTAAAATAGTCCCAGGTTGCTGCCAGGTTTGGCTGGATTTCTGCTCGTGCCTGCTACAGGCATGGGCATGGGCACAGGCATGTCTGATGGGAAGGAGCACGGCATGCTTCAGCAAGGGGATTCATACCTGCAGCATGGACCCAAGCAACATGAACAGATGAGCAGTGACATGTGCCGTGTAGTAGCAAGGGCCCATGCAGAGTCAGCCAAGCATTACAGCCACACCAGACAACATCCCACATGGTGTGCAAGACCTCTCCACAACCAAAAGCACTGGCTCACAGATGTATAGGACTGGGAGAGATGTAGCAGTGGAGTTGCAATCAAATAGAAGTGCCCCATAATACGAGTCAAAGGTGGCAAAAGCTTCTGCTTAAGTTATTTTAAAAACCTGGTTTTTAATTAATTATTTTTATGTATTTATTAATTTTGCAATTATTATTTAAAGTTTGTATTACTTTATTTGAATGATTTTTTAAAACACCACAACCTTAAGAAATGCTAAAATCCTCTGGACACTTGAGAGGGACTTTGACACAAGAGCAGGGAGGAGGTTGCATTAGAAATCATGTCTCACTCTCATTGGGTCTCTCTCTGAAGAAGGACTATTTACAAGAGCATGTAGTGACAGGGCAAGGGGGAATGGCTTCAAGCTGAAAGAGAGTAGGTTTAGGTCAGATATTAGGAAAAAAATCTTTACTGTTAGGTGCTGAGGCACTGGAACAAGTTGCCCAGAAAGGTGGTGGCTTCCCCATCCCTGGAAGTGCTCAAGGCCAGGTTGGATGGGGCTCTGAGCAACCTAATCTAGTGGAAGCTGCCCTTGCCCATGGCGTGGGGGTTGAAACTAGATGATCTTTAAGGTCCTTTCCAACCCAAGCCATTCTATGATTCCTTGCCCCAGTGGGACCAGGACTTCAGTGCCTGTCCTTTCTGTGCAGCCTTATAGTCAGTCTCTTGCTGTCTGGACTAATTTAAATGTGCTTATATAGGTGGGGATACTTCACTGATGGGTAATCACATAGCTACACCACCAAATATCTAAAATATCTATTATATGAATGTAATCTTACAGGAGGAAAGGCCCCTCAGGGTCTAGTCCCTGATCTTAAGCAGGAAGAGACTCAGTATTTAAATTTTTCCTCCAGATGTAAGAGGAGAATCACAGCAGCAGCTCCGTCCATCCTCTTCACAGTTCAGCAAAAGACATCTGCTTTCCTATAAATATAAACCTGATCCTGGTTTAAGAAACTGCTGAAAATTAAACAAATAACTTTAATTTTTCACTTTGGTAAAATCAGAAGTTTTCAGTTTGTCAGGTATTCTGACCACGGGCAGTTTCCTAACCCAGTGTGCTGAGTTCAACTGGGGAGTTGGCTCTATCTAATGTTTTTTTTTACTCTTTCCTGGCAATTTAGATTTCTCTTCTGTCTTTGTGACACATGCTTGCAATTCTCCTGTTTCTCTTATACATGCTATCTCTATGACAAAAATGCTGCGTTTTCATTATACACTTGAATTGACATAATAGAAGTCAACAAAGAGTAACTTAAATGATTTCTCATGGAAGCTAGAGATATCAGGAGATGAGCAGATGAGGGCTGCTTGAAATAATTTAGGGAAAAGGTTGGGGACATTAGAGATAAAGGGTCTAGATAAAGGGTCCTTTAATACAGAGCATGTAATTTCCAGCCAAGATTTTGGAGTAACCCCAATACAGGGGCTGGTTTGAGGCAGATCAGAGTTGGCAGAAGAGCTGGTCTGAAGATTTGTGGGTCTCATCGAGGTCAGGGAATACCTTGGAGATCTTTGGGTGATTTTGCCATTTATCAGGACTTGCCTTGCACCAAAGAAAGGTTCTGTGCTGGGCAAGTTCAGGCAAAACCAGCCGCACCGTGTGAGATGCTGAGCCCTTGGTGACAGTCTAGCACACCATTCCTGAGGGGTCAGATGAGCAGATGCACAGCAGGGCACCTGGCTGGGCTCACCCGCAAAGGGCTGAGGGGCTCAGGGTTCTCTGCATATCGACCCTGGCACATCAAATCCAACAGGGTCTAATGGATGGGAGGGAGTCCCCACTGTTTGAGAAAAAAACTTTTTCGGGGTGAGAAACTCTTTAGTGAGAAGCCCCGCCCCACCCCGATTAAAATAATAAAATTCCAAGCAACATATTTTGAAAGGTGACTGTTTTCACCCAGAACCTCTCCTAACCACCTGAAACCACTAACCTGTTCTTCTCCCACGTGCAACAATTAGAAGCGAACGGGGGTGGGAAAAGGAAGGGGAAAGTGAAGCAGAAGGACCTACAGTCTCACTGTGCTTCACCCCCTTCCACCGACAGAGGAAATAACAGCTCCAGAAAAAAAAAAAAAAAAAGGAAAAAAAAAAAAAGAAATACATGAGAACAAAAAAACGGGGGGGGGGGGCG
>JAWWEW010000078.1:125830925-125853550 GCA_035583185.1 Anabacerthia variegaticeps | reverse complement strand
CCCCCCCCCCCCCCCCCCCCGGGGGGGGGGGGAGAGGGCAGGAAGAAAAAGACAAGGGGAAAAAAAGGCAAACCATAACAAACCAGATGCCCCGTCCCCAAAGGCTCGCAGCTGCTCCGTGCCCAAGGAGGGGTTCCTGGCAGGAGTGCCGCGTACTCACATCGCGGAAGATGCGCAGCCCCGCTGGGCGCTCCGCCGCCATCCGCCCGCCGCAGCCGCCGCGCACCGGGAGGCGCCCGGTCCAGCCCCCGGCCCCGGGGATGGGGATGGGGATGGGGCTCCTCCGGCAGGGGCAGAGCCCACGGCCGCCCCGCCTGCCCGTGGGACACCGCCCCAGGAGGGGCAGGAGGAGAGGCGGCGGTCGCTGCGGTTCCCCCGTGCGGGCGCGGGGAGGGTTTGTGCCATCCTGCTGCGCACACAGCCTGTTGCATCCCTAAAGCGTGTTTGCGGCGATGCTTGCTTTCTCCCCATGAAAGAAACTTTGTTCTTGCAGTCTCTCTTTGTCAGGCCACATCATCACTTTTCATCATCATTTTGGCCGCTTTCCCCATCAGTGCAGTCACTGCTGGGGAGTTCTTTCTCGAGCCGCAAGCCCCTACACTGAAATCTCGGAGGGCTGATGGAGATTCACTGTGCTTTCACGTTGCGATGCGATTAGCTGCGCTTTGCAAAAGCGCTGGGGCTTGAAAATAAGGTTCTTGAACATAATATATCTCTCGAAGTGGTCTGGCCAAAAATCAGGGGCTACGGGGACATTGTAGTGCTGGGGGTTGTGAAGGGGAGCAAGCAGGGAGCTGTAAGAGTAGGTGAGGAGGGTGCTGGGGTAGGGGGAAGTAGAGCAGTCCTGAAGGAAATTTCCCACGTATATTTTCAGATCTCTGCCAAGAGGTTATTGCATGGACATCGTGTGATGGAGGCTTTGACTTTGTTCCGCTACAGAACACCAACGGATGGCATTGCAATTATACATCGATATTAAAATAATGTATATTAGATGCTATGTTTTATATATTACTATATATGTTATTACACTGCACAACAAATGTTAGAGTGAAGTTTTTACTTTAAAACACCTTTGTATATGAAAAGCTGTGGCGTGACTTGCAGAGGGGGTGTTCCTGCTTCTTTCACCTCCCTTTCCACGTTTCAGAGGAAAACCTGAGAGGAGAGAGAGAATTGTCCAAATGGAAACACAAGGCATTTTCTAGGGTGAGCAATTTTTATATAATTTCCTAAAGGTGGCTTGAAAAAGAGGTGGAAAGATCATCTTCACCTTGGTTTTTAGTAATAGTGAAAGGCTTTTATTTAATCTGATTTTTATGAAGGAAGTATGAGAATGTATTTCTTTTCAGAGAGAGAAAAGAAGAAAAAATCCCCAAAGGTTGTCTTAAGAGCCAGGAGGGTGAGTGGAGATAAGAAAAGGCTTATTTAGACTGCAGAGGTGCTTGTTTTGTTAACTCTTATAGCAACAATAATAATAATTTACATATTTAACTTTTTTGACTAATTACTATCTTGGAATAAAAAGGTCTTTGTTGTAGAACCAGTATCTTTCCCCTTTGATTAGTCTTAACATTCACTGAGAATATTTTGTTTGTCTAGAGAAATCTTCCTTAAAAATTTTAAGAAAAAATATTGCACAATACTGATATTTTTTGGGCAAAAGTTGAAACATAAGAAACGAAAATAACTAATAGGACTTTTTTTATATTAGGAAACCTTATTTCCATTTATTAAAAAACTTATTTGCAAAGCATCTTTGCATGACATAGAAATGTGAAAGTAATTGTTTAAGTAATCATTCTTAGAGACTTTAATTTTCAGGTTTGTTTTCAGATGAGCAAATAAATCTTTGAGTAGGGTATATGTGTAACTTACTGATGATACTTTTTATTTAATTTTAAAATTACCTGAAGTAATATCTCAATTTTGGATGAGTGCTCTGAATTTTACCAGCTTCCTTATCCCTTAAATGATTTCCCTTTGTCTATGAGCAAGAAGCTGTGAGGCAGAGAGGAGGATGTGGTGGCCGCCTGGTGCCCTGTGATGTGGGAGTGCAGGTACTACCGTAATGGGAGGATGATGTGAAATGCCCAGATGAGGTTACCAGAGGTCAGCACTCAGTAACACGCTCACCTCTGCAGCACAGACCTCTGCTGCTCATTATCTCTTACAAGAAATGAGCTGTTTTGTGTGTGTCTGAGGAAAAAACCTAAAAGGGCCTACTGCTTTTTTTGCTCTGTGTCATATCGTTAAACTCCCATTTAGAAAGCAACTTACTGGACCAGCATCTTTGCTCATGTGAAATGAAGTGGTCAGCCAATCTTTAATGATTTTGCCCTTTTATCTGGGAAAAACAAATGAAAGCAGGCAGCAAGAGCAACCTTCCATTTACTGTGCAGTGGGCTGTGCAACAAGAGACATCGATGCTGAGACAGGCAGACAGCAAAGCTTCCTTGTTTCCAAGGAAATGGAAGCTGTCCAAGTGTCTAATCAAATCACTAAATTAGCCCGTGATGGTTAGCCACGTGTGTGACCTCTAAATGAGAGGAAAAACACTATGTAATGTTTATGTCAAAATATAACCTTTCCAGCAGAACAGTACTACTTGCCCTCGGCTAAGGGAATGGGTCTGCTTTATGGTCCTCTCTTTACTGCAGGAGCTGACTGGTACTTATTTAAAGAGCTGAGTTAGCATAATACACTCTCTCCCTTCAGCTCTCAAAACATTTTTTTTGTTGCGATTTGACCACCTCATCTGGTACTCTGTAGGCCAATCCCAAACCAGCTTCTGGTTTGAGTACTCAAATACTGTCCCTGTAGTAGCTCACTCATAGATCTCTTGGTCATGAAGTAAAAACAGAGAAATTTCTGAGTTAGCATGTGTGTGGCCATGGCATGTAATATGAACAGTAACAGAGGAATCTAGAGGCCACCTTTCTTTCCCATCACTTTTTGTCTTACACATGGACAAATCTGACCCAAGTGAGGACCAGAATCTTTACAGCTCCATGTTTCTACAAATAGGACTGTGAGAATGAAAAAGTGAGTCCTCCTCAATATGGCATCTGTGCTATTGACAGCATGGGTAGATGTACTAAATCCCAAAAGGAATGTTGGCATGCCTGGAAAGCCATTAGGGTAGCTACGTCTACTTCGTCAGATGAAAATCACCTCAAAGTCCCCAGCTCTGGCAGCCTACTTTGCCCTCATCCTGTTCCCTCCTGGAGCAAGACCTGAGTCTGCTCCCATGTCCTCCCTGTCCACCTCCTTCCCCTCTGGTCCCATACCCACTCTGTGGTGGAAAGGAAACCCAAACACAGACTGAACTGGAGCCACAGGGCAGTTCAATGGCAAGTCAGTGCAGATAGCTGGGATATACATCAGCAGGTGAACCTGGATGCAGTCTGTATATACTGGAGCTCTTTCCTAAATCCCTAGTTAAATAAATATAAGTAAAGCCATAATTTCACATGAGGAATTCAGGGAGATGCTGCCTTCCATGTTGGTAAGAGTTCCTGCACGAGGAAACCACACATCTTCCACCAGAACATTATTTTGTTCTTTTTGTTTAATTCAATCCTCTTCCTATAAATAAAAAGACCTACTAATTCAATCCAGTTTTCATGTAGGTTCCCAAGCTTAATTTTTCTTAATAATTTGGTGCCTTTGACAGACTCTTCCCAGCCAGTGGGAAATGCCAAGCCTGGGATCTCCTGGCATCTAAGACAGGCTTTGGACTCACAGCTATGAACTTCAGTCTGTCTTTAACAGCCCCCTTTTTATCTGTAGGCAACATATAATACTCCTGGGGTAGAAAAGTATCATTATAAAGATAAACATAGTAAAGATGGAACAGTTCTGGGTCAGTAATGCACAGCAGCGCATGAGAAGGGCCTAAGTAAACTATATGAATGTCAATGTACACAGAATATCAGTTGTTCCTTGCACTTTTTGACATGCTCCTTCACATGGACCCAGACAATTTGGTAAATTTCAGGACAACTTTTTACAGACCGGTAAAGTGCATAAGAAGTGTGATGATAATTAACACACTGTGTGGACTCTCCTATGCACATTATGGTTATGACCAGCTTTGTGGGAGAATTTTGGAATCAAGAGTGTAATAAAAATTACTGTAATGGGGCATTCAGCAGAGACTATGGCTCATGTTGAGAAAAAGCCTGCTGTGTGACTAGATTGCTAAGTCAGATATTTACTTAAAAGATCTAAGAAAAATCATAAAAGAAAAGATCAAAAACATGAGAGTCAGAAACAAAGCAACACTACAGCACAGTGAAAAAAATATGTACTTTTATTCTTTGTATTTGCAACATCCCCAGGAAAAAAAAAAAAAAAAAGAAACTGCTATCTAGTCTGCAGCTAAAAAATACTTCATGTTTAATCCAAACCCAAAGAGGTTCAGTTCACTGTCAGACTCAGCTATGACCCTGAGCAGTCCATACACCCCATCTCATTTCCCCTCCAGAAAGGGATCATAAGGTTATTTGTATTGCAAAGCTGTAGTCACTAATTATTTGTCAAACCTGGGAAGACAGTTTTCCACACAGCTGAAGAAGGGAATGAGGCTCCACCAAAGGGTTATTTCAGGTCTTAAGGGTCCTGGTCTATAAGGGCTAGAAGAAGCCATTGACTACAGAGTATGTTTAGGAGTCTGGTTAATTTATTCAAAGACTTGAGACTTGCTGGAATGTGTAAATAATTACTGTTTCTTCCATGCCTATGTACCGTCTCACCAGTGCCAACCTATGCATAACATATTTTGAATTAAGAACTGTTTGAGCACTGCCACTGAGAAAAATGCCAAAGGCCTTCTGCCTCACAGCTGGACCAGAAATAAGAACATATGCACATATAATAGCACAACAATTTGGAAGAATGTCTGAGACTCATGACATGGAGTCATGGTTTTGGACTTTGGCGAAGCTTCAGTGCCTAAGCTCTGCTTAAGGTGCCCAAATATTTTTCTAGTTGTAGGCCATTTTCCTTCATATGCGACTGAGATTTAATTACATTAATCCAATAACAAGATCATGGATCTGAGAAGAGTATCTCAAGCTCATTTCTATAGATGGATTTGAGAAAATTTTATTTTTTAAAAAAGAAAAATTGCATTGTTCCAATGTTTTTGTGAAATGAAGAATTTTCTTTCTAACCTTCCCAGCCTGCTTGAAAGGTACATATCTCCCATTAAGTAGTACCTGATGTGACGATGCCAGCTCTTTTCTTTGCTTTTCATTTTGAAAACCTCTGGCAGTTGTTGAAATTCTGCTGTCAGAAGTGACCACTTGACTTATTCCAGTTCAGTGATTTCATCACTTGCAGCCACACTGACAGCTCAGAATCTGCTGGTAAACCACTGTCCTCAAGTTGGGTAATGCTCACAGCTGAGTGGAACATCTCCTGGTATTTCTCACCTAAAGGAAAGCCAAAGGGTCTTCAAGGTCTTTTTGACTGATGTTTTGATCATACGACTATACCTGTAGAGGAGAATGTTTTACTTTCAAAAGATTTTTGGCATGGGGGACTGAATTCTTGGAGAAAAAGAAGATATAGCACCATCTTAACTAAAATAAAAAAAGCTCTGGCAACTTTGTATTGCCAGAGCATTCAGTACCAGGAACTGTGTTTGCTCCCCAGCTGTTACCATGTTCAATTCTAGGCTAAGAGGAATAATGCAACAAAATGTGAAAAAAGGAAGAAGAGATATGATTTATCTATTATTTATTTTAACAATAACTAATAAAATATCATTAATAAGTATCTACTTGAAAGACGGAGTCAGTTCTGCTAATTGACAGAAGCAAAAGCTTTAATCCAAATGGAGCACAGTTTTAGAGAAATTTCTATACAGATGCAATTCTGTGCTAGACATAGAAATAATTTCTAGTAATGAATGTCAAAGTTTGGGCCTGCTTCTGAATAGTGTGCTTCTTTGGAGAAATTCTACCTAAAATATTCCCAGAGAATTTCTACTTACAGATGGGATTTGAGATTTAGAATAGCAGTAAGTGATTTGGATAAAAGTTTCCCACTAATGCTGCCGTTGTCCAGAAGCCAGATCTGTGAAGGCTGGCTCTATGCTCCAGTGCTAGTCCAACCCAAAGACAATTAGATTAAATTCCTGGCCATATTCTATGGGGTCCCAGACAAAGAATTTTGTAGCACTAGTGTGCCTAGGAGCCCGTGGATCTGCAAATTATCTGCAAACTTGCTGTTGATGCACACTGACCCATCATCCTTGGTATTAACAAAGGTGTTATGTAGTACTGGTCCCAGAATCAGTCCCTGTGGTGCACAACTAGTCATTGGCCTCCAGCTGGCCTGGAGAGGCTGAGAGAGCTGTGACTGTTCAGCCTGGAGAAGAGAAGACTCATCAGTGCATTTACCTACACAGACAGGCAGGAAAACAGAATTCTGTAGATATGCATAGGATTTCAGAATGTGGTCACTCACTGCAACACAAACAGGGAACTGTAAATAAGATTTTAGGATTTGTATTCTCCACAAAGACCAAAACACACAAACTTAATCATCAGGGCATGCAATAAAAAAACAGAGAGACTGTGTGATGCTTCACTAGGAGAGGAATTTTTAGTGTTCAGAGACTGTACAGATCACTTTAAAATTAACGGGAATTGCAAGATCGAATTTTCAACATGGGACATGTATTCTCTCTGAAATTTTAAAGACTTTTTATTGCATTAATTTATAAAATGAACAGACAGTTTATAATTTTTCTTGATCTGTTTCTGTGCTGAGTTATACTAATACAAGAAAAGAATGACTGTGTTCTTTGGTGTCAGTCTGTTGAGCTCTGGAAAGCCCTCTTAAGCACTGCTGCTTGGTGTGAGTGGAGGATCTAACATTACGAGATAAGAAGTTGACTCCTTTCATTTCAGTTAGCATGAGAGCTGTGGGAATCAATTGCTATTTCTTTTCTCCTTTTTTCCTTTTCCTTTTCCTCTTCCTTTTCTTCTTTTTCCTGCAGAGCTTTAAGTGTGTATTCCTTCCCTGGGAAGATTTTAATCTAAAGAATGAGCACCCCCCTGTCTGTCCTCCTTCCAGTCATATTATGGGCTTCCTGGAACTGCATTCTGTGTATGGAGAATTGAGCCCCGAAGTAGGTACAATACTGCAGTGGATGATAATGACATTAAAGGGGGAAGAATATTATGTATTCACATCCCTCAGGCTGTTTAGAAAATTGTCTTCGTGATTGTTAGTGAATGTCAGTGACTTAAATTCTTACTTACTAGGACATATCTTATAAATATTACATCAGCATAGCAAGAACAGTCACAGGCATTTCCCAGTTACTAAAAGGAAGGCTGTCAACCCTAACAAAAAACTGCTAATAAATTTTCAGATTTCATTTTAAAAAATGAAGGCTTTTGTGTATCTCCTCACTGCCCAGGTCAGAGAACAGTTTGCCTAGATCAAATGCAGGAAATTTGGAAAGGTGAGTTCATCATTTGAATGCTAGTCAGGAATTCTAATTTACTAAAAGAAGACCTGAATAATGAAGTTGTTATTTTTCTCCTTTTCAGATATAAAATAGATGGCTAGATATAGATATTTCTGATGGACATTTATCAGTACTTAGATGACCTTATGATTAGATTTTGATTATTCTGCCATAATTGGCTCTCCCCAAATCCCTGATATTTATGAAAGTTACTGACAAACATGGTAGCACATATATATGTGGAAAGTTAACACTTTTATTGCAGATATTCCTAGAAATCTTAATTGTGGAATATCACTTTTTTATGCTGGATACTTAAGAGCTGCAAGACAAATGACAAAACTTACTGGTGAATGATATAAATCACATAATTTTTGTTTAAAAAATCCTCAACAGATATAATAAAATTCTTCCTCTTTGCATAGTTCTTAATATATATCATCTTCTCTTTACCTCAAATCATCTCAGTAGTTAAAGGATAATCAAAACAAATATTCTTGAGACAATAAACCTATACTGTCCAGTTCTAGTTCCTTGTGATACACTGCCAGAGTAATGATTGGGTTGAATTTTCATAGCATTTTCTGTGTCTTTCAGAGCAGTGAATCTGAATCCCATAAATCCATATTACAACTTTATTCTATCATGGAGTGTAATTACTGCCTTGTGGTTGTATCATAAAAAGGCTATTTTCACAAGGTCATCTGTATCTGACATCTAATTACAGATTGTTCTCAAACTATTTTGCTATTCAAAAATTGAAGTGGTTGCAAATGGAATTATCTGTGGGACAGACAAAGTTTGTTGGTACTAAAGAATTTTCCAGCTGAAAAAAATAGATCACTAAAAAGTTATTCCATAATCATTGTAACATTTGACTGAAAAGAATCTAAAGTCACAGGATTCTGTTAGATCTCAGACAAAACTGTTTACCTTGTTCAAAAGTAACTTTTGCTTTGAAATGTTACTTTATTTTAAAGATAGAAGCAGTTGTTTATTGAAGATAAAAGATATCAGCATTGTCTGTTGTTTATAGGGTCAGAGAACATTGCCCTTCAAGTAGAAATAAGAGATTTTTCACCAGAATAGAATATTTTGTCTCCCCTCCCCTCCCTAGTTTATATTAATACTGTGTTAATTTTTGGTTTTAATCTGTTTGTGCCAGACTGCTTTATGTGGTTCCATATAGCTACTACAGCTGTGCCATCTTGTGGTCTGCACAGAACTTGTAATTTTTTTAGCTTGGAAATAATTCACAAGTGCAATAACTTGTTATTGGCCACAGCCAAGGTGGGATGAATCAAATGGCACCCCCCTAAGCAGTGGTCCTGCTGCTCACAGACAGACACATGGCCAAACCAAAGTTTCGGGTCTGCAGGCTTCTGGCTTGGCAGGCATGGAGAACAAGGGATGTCATTGTGGTAATGTCCAGAGATTTTTTCACCTTCAAATTGCATACATTTCCTACCTGGAGTCTCAATAATTCATAGCAAAAGTGTATCTAAGCTTTTCTATAAGGTCCTGCATTTTTTATAACTAACCTCTTCTAGCAGTTCAGCTTCAGCTGGGTTTGAATGTCAGCTGAAAGTCCTTATGGTGGGCTTGTTGCTCTTCTTGCTGCCATTCTTTTTGCTCTTTGCTTTTAGGAGCAACACCAGATGGGTCTACAGAGGCCAGACAGGTTTGACTCCAGTTTCACTTATAACTCCAGAGCCAAAAACCTGCTTGTTCTGATGTAGAACTGTTTTTTTAATCCCAGCATTAACAACTTGTGCTTAGAGACCAGTCATTCCTGTTGAGAGAAGAGGTGATTTTACTTACTGACATGCAGTTGGGTATCTCTTGGGTTTCTGTGTGTCCAGCTGCAAATTAGAAATGCCTTACAGCTTCTTATGGCTTCTTTTTCCTGCTCCAGGATGGTGGTGTTCAAGGTGGCCCTTCCATATGCTGAGTAGCTGCTGTCCTAAAATTGCATATGCTTTTACTTGCCTTTACTAGGACACAACCCTGCTTCCTACTACCCATTTCCCCCTTGTTTTCCAGCCTAAACATATTCATGGCCAGTTCATTTCCATGTCTTGTTGTGTCTGCAAAAAGTCCTTTTTTTTCCCTGAGATTTGGTCTTGATATCTTTACAGATAATAATTTATTTTCTTTCAGTATCTTTTCAGAATCTTTTGATTCTACTAGGCTAGTTAAGTTAAGCACTTCCATGTTTCTATTATTAGAATACACTGTCAATTCCCTTATTATGTCTGCTTCTGTGCACTTGTTCACATTTGAGTCTCTTTTTCAAAGCAAGGGACAAGGGTCTTATGCCACCTTCCAGAAACAGCTCACAAGGAAAATGACCCCTCCTCTTTCCTAGAATTAGCTATGAATCACAGAACCACGGAATGGGTCAGGTTGGAAGGAACCACAGTGGGTCATCTGGCCCAGCTGCCTTGTACAAGCAGAGTTATATCCTAGAGCAACTGGCACAGGATTGTGTCCAGCCAGTTCTTGAATATCTCCAGAGAGGGACATTCCATAATCTCTCTGGGCAATCTGTTCCACTGCACAGTCACAGAGTTCTTCCTCATATTCAGGTGGATCTTCCTGTGCATCAGTTTCTGCCCATTGCCTCTTGTATTATTCCTTGGCACCACTGAGAAGAGCCTGGCTCCAACCTCTTGACACTCTCCCTTCAGATACTTATAGACATTGATGAGGTCCCCTCTCAGCCATCTCCTCTTGAGGTTGAACAGGCCCAGCTCCATCAGCCTATCCTTGTAAGAGAGATGCTCCAGTCCTCTAGTCATCTTTGTAGCCCTCTGCTGGACCTGTTTCATGAACTCAGACAATACTTCCAAGGTACCTTTGCTTCTTTAAAATTAAATCCCTGGTCTATCATCTCCCCAGATGATGCACTCCCAGTCTGTAAATCTCATTGCAGGTCCAAAGGGCAGGGTCTTACAACATCAGTTGGTTAGAGCGTGGTGCTGATAACATCAAGATTGCAGGTTTGATCCCTGTACTGGCCATTCTCTTAAGATCTGGACTTGATGGTCCTTGTGGGTCCCTTAGAACTCAGAATATTATGTTATTTTGTGACTCTGTTCAGCTCATCACACTACTGTGGCACCATGCCCTGAAGTTCTCTAGTTCCTCCTGAATGATATTGGAGTCTTCTGCTTTGCCACATCTGAAACTTCAATTAAAAATAAAGTTTTAAGGCTAGGAATGAAAGCCATCTTTCTGTGTTCATTATTTTCTTCTGCCCTACATAGGAACCTATTTTCTTTACCAGCTGAAAGATGACCTGGCAGTGCTGTCAATTGGACTCGAGTCCAGAAGGTTTTGTGGTGTTTGCACAGCCCTGCAAAGTCTTCTGAAAGTGTCCATGCTCAAGGAAAGTGGGAGGCATCCCCATCTGTGCACTGGCTGGGTGCTGAAGTGCTCCCTGGAGCAAACACTTGCAGTCGAGGGGAGCATTTCCCCAGGAGGCAACACGGGCTCCCACCAGCTGGGTGATGCAGCTCAGGGCCCAGGGTAGTACTGTGTTCATTTGCTCAGCAGCCCTGGAGCATCTAATTAAAAAACCCTCAGGAACCTATGGGGTTGGGGGAGGAGGAACAGTGTAAGTACTGTTACAGAAGACGACTAAACATACTACAAAGCCACAAGGATCTCTACTATAAACCTCCTTCCAGTACAGTAATTTTCTTTTCAACAGAATCAATTTGTCATCTGCTCTGTTTCAAACCTCATGCATTTTTTCAGTTCCTTTGTGAGTTCCTTTATCATTCCCCTAACAGATATGGTCCCAAGCGACAGCATATTAAATATTTTCCTGAAGTTCAGATAGATGAGATCTGCATTTCCTATTCAAATCTCTCAGCACATCAAAGAAGCTTGGTCTGGCATGATCTACCATTGGTAAACACATGCTGCCTTTGATCTCATTTTCTATTAACCTCTGTGAGTTAAAATTATAATAGATGTGCAGTGTTTCTAATAAAAAATCAGAGTTCCCATGCGTCTCATTTTTTATTTTTACTTTTGTTCCCTGCACATTTGCTTATGCATTCATGAGTATCAATGCAAATATAAATAAATTTACATAATGTTCCTGAAAAACGGGAGATTAACAGCTGGGATTGCTGAATTCCATTAAGCTACAGATCAGGTACAGCATAAGCTACAGCCTCAGGAAATGCTGTTGTGCTGGAGAAGTCAGGACAGAAATATCCCTTGCAAAGGGTATGGAACTAGGGCTCTTCACAGCCCGGCTGGGTGGCTTGGGCACAGTCATGGGCTGTCCTCTGGCCACAGGGGCAAGTGCTCTGCCCCAGTGGGCCCTGCTCTCAAGTCTCTGAATAGCATGTGGCTCTCCATCTTTTATTTCAGGAGCTGACTCTGGTCTTTAACTCTCAGAGATCTGCTATTTTTCTCTTCTCATCTGGTGCCATTTTGCTGTAAAAAGCACACAAACCCCAAACTTTTTCAACCTTTCAAGCAAAATGACCCAGGCTGCAGGCACACTCTGGTCTTCCCTCTGAACACTGATCTGCCATGAGAGGAGCACTCCTCCTTTAATTTAGATTTAATTTTTTACACTGCAGCCTATATTGTCTAGCCAAAAGCTTTAGGGAATTTTCTCCAGTCTCTTCTAATTAAAGTGCCTAGAACAGCATATTTTCAGCAAATCTGCCTTCTGCTGGCTCTAAACCAAGCTGGTTGAATAGAATAATAATATTTGAATAATCTTTCTAACTGTCCACATTAAAGTGTTTGCTCAGAACTAAACAAGTAAATCATCAAATGTGCTTGTGAATAATGCAATTGAAAGAAGTTGTAAAACATTAAAATGAAATAGACAAATACTCAGATCATTCTCCCTTGAAGTGTAAAAGGAACAGGAAATGTATGCTACCTTTTTAGAAAACAGAGATTATAACTCTCTTATTTATATTTTAGAGAATCAATGTGACGCCTATTTTAACTCATTTTGATCTTATCATATTTAGATAAAAATCAGAAATGTAATCTCATGAAACAGCATGAAGGTGGTTTGAACAAGATAACTTTTTTTTATTGGCTTTGTCATTCCCGGTGAGTTTCTGAAATAGAACACTTCAGAAATTTTGAATCTTACCTACCAAGTCTTTAAAACAAGAGATTTAAAGCTGTGAAAAGCTAGTCTCCTATTCTCCTCTGCATGACATTCAGCAATTTTGGTTATTCTTTAGAAATCTGTGCTGCATGGAAAGAGTTTTACCAGTCACATCTGTTTCCCATCTTATATTCTTTTATTTCTCTCCATTTTGCATTTAAATTCCTACAGCTGAAAGGATGTGAACAGGTTAAATGAGAGCAGTGGAAATAAAATGCATGCATGTACAAACTCCATCTGCACAAAGAGCATTGCCTACGCTAAGCCTTCCTCCAGGATAAGAATTTGGGAATTAACAGGGGTTAGTAGTGTTTGTCGTGTAGTTGATTAAACCATGGAAGCTATTAACAGGATCATGACCTAAGATACCTACTAATGGGCTATCAATTTCTACAAACCACAAATTGAAGTGGGGAAAGTGCTTACACAGAGAGACAGGCACGGGCACTGTTTGCAGAAGCTGGCACGGTCTGTTGAACACTGCTCTGTCCTGACTAGCACTGTGTGTTTAACTGCAGCATCTCTAATTACTCAGAGCTTTTGGCTCCTGACTCTGTTTCTCAAGGTAGAAAGTGATTGATTTTCAGATAAGCTTATAAGGAGGGAGCTTTAATTCTGATGAATATAAGAAGATAACCTGTGATGGATACAAGGTACAAAAAATTACAAAAGTGGCAGATTTAATAATTTCCGCATTTGTTTTTTCTCTGTTCTCCGATTTCACAATTCTTAGAGAATTCCAGTTTCTTGACTGAGAGGGCATTTAATGTCTGAAACCTTTGTATAGATGAGAAAGTTTACAGAGATGTATGGCAGATGTATTTTTTCCTTTTATTATATTTTTTTTAATCTTTCATAGGATCCCAGCTGATTCTCTTTTATCTATAACAGACAAGATCCTCATAGCCCCAGGGCCTTGGTCCAGAGAAGTCTCTCTCTTTAGTTGCCTCTGCATGTTATTTCCATGCCAGCTTTCTGCCCACAAACCTTCTTGCTTCACACCCAAAGCATTTTATGGTCTATCCTGGACCTGATCATCCTGCCTACCTGTTCAGCCAGCATAAATGGAGAACAGGAGTCTGCCTGGGAGATGTCATGCACCAGATGAACATCTAAGCTGAATTTAAGGGTAGCTGGTGGATGAGTTATGTAAATTATGCTTTCCTGTTTTGTAGCTCACACTACAGCAATGTACACTGTGCTCCTTGCTTTTTGCATGTAGCAATAAAATGGCCATTTATGACAAAGTCCTAGACTCTCAGCACTAATTAACAGCTAAGATTTAACATCCTTTCTTCATGTTGCCAACAATGAGGAATGTACAGAAATTGAAGAGTAAACAGAACTATTTATCAGGTGGGTCTCACTAAAAAAGGAAGCAAGTTATATCTAAGACATTTCAAAGACACTAGAACAGTAAAATTGCTTAGTAAAGGAACATAATCACTGTCCACTGTAGCCTGGGAATAACTCCTCTGCCAAGTCTGGACTATGTAGAGTAAGGGCGAAGAAGACCCTGGACTTGCTGTAGAGGCTGTGGCCCAGACTTGTGTGTCTCAGCAACCTGGTGAGGTTCCTGAACTGCACAGAGGGTGTGCAGCTTCTCCTCCTCACAAGGACAACAGGCATTATTTACTGTGTGGGTGACACACACACAGAGTGTGCTGGTTTCCGTTATATAATCCCAGTGCACTTCAGCTGCTGTTGCTTCTTTCGTCCTCCTTCACAGGGAAAGCCATGCTGCCTGCAGTGTGCACACTCTGTCTAATCATATCTCCTTGCCAAAGGTCACATTTTCATATGTGTACTTGGTAATAAAGGTCTGTAATCTCTGCAAATAAGCCTTGATTCTTATGTTGGTATTTTTGTGTTTGTTTTTTTCTTTTTTCCTGTCCTTCAGAACAGATGTTGCTTTTATGTCTACTGAAACCAGCCTGACAAATATTTGTCAGTGGTTACCTCTGACAGTTTCCTACCTGCAAATCTTTTGCTTCCACTCCCTTTGGTCCTGCTGCACCCTGCCTGTCCCAAAAGCTGAGCATTATTTCTTAGTTCTTTTCCCTGTGTTCGAGAAAATGGATGCCCAGCTAATCTCCATCTACTTCATTTGTAAGAGCAGGCAGGGAAATTACACAACAGGTCTGCAATGAAACTCCATCCTCTCTCTAATTCCCTATTAACCTCAAGAGAACCAATTAATTTTTTTACCATGCTCCAAGTACATCCTTTCTTTGGAAAGCTTTTTACTGTTAACTGAGGTACTATCCACGTATTTTTCAACTTCAGGCCTTACTCCTCCTTCCTAATTTTTGCAGATAAGCTTCTTTTGCTAATCTACCAATTTCTCTCTGATCACCTCTTTAAAAGCAGAAGGCCTCATTTAGCCAGCGCTCATTTCCAACATGCAAAACTAGATTAAAGCTGGGGTGTACTGTGGGTTTACAGCATTTTCCAGTATAGTTTGGTATCAATATTTTACTCTTAGACAATCTTTGATTTATAACATACCATTTACATTGTGCTGTAATGTCTGTGTTGTAATACACTTGAGTACTGGCAGATGGAGTAAGAGACTCATACCTAGAAACAGCGGTAGTGGTGCAAGGGTCTGTCCAGCACTTGTATAACTGTGTGTCAGACGAGCAGAATATAGAAAACAAAAGATAAATTTAAAAAGGCAAAGACATTTACAGTAGGAAAATTTCTCCTTTGGGTAATGAAGCATCATTAAAAACTGAGCCATCTGAAAAATGCATTGCTTTTCATGAAATTTTATGATGAAAAGAATTGAAAAGCGTTTTAACAATGTCACTGTGATTAATTTGGATCCTTTTCAGAATAAATTGTTTCATGTTTGAAACTCAAAGCTCTTTGCTAGTTAATTATCTTAGGTTAATGCATTTCAGATTTCCTGAAATAGCATCTCCTCTAGAAATTGTGTTTTAAAAAACTATAAAAAGTCAATTTTTTTCCCATTCAGGATGAGCACAACTTTAAGAGTCAGAATTTTCCTACAAATTCTGATGGTTGAGCAGCTGAAAGTAATTGGAATGATGTTATAACAAAAGTAATTTGAGAGTCTCAGTGGACACAGTAGTAAAGTTTAGAAATTAATTATAAGGATGATGAATGATATGATGAAAGCTACATGCTTTCATCACTTCTGCTAATGTAAAATCTTGTGGAAAAGGTAATATTAACATTTTTTTGTTCTGTGTCTTTCCAGAAAAGGCCATGTGCTCTTGGTCTCTCACTTTCTTGCTAATGTAAATTTAATACTGATGTCAGTCTAGATCTGTAGCGTTGTAACGATGACTGAACCTGACTGTGTTGTCTTAATTTTAATGCTGGTGACCTTCAGGACATCTCACAGAAATGTACCAGGGAAGAATGGCAAATATGTATCTGTGGAATATATTACTGGGACATACATCCGAGCTAGTTATTTTATTAATAATCTTACAACGTGTGAGTCACTTCTGTTGCTTGTGTTGTCACCAGTTAAAACTTCTGCACCTGAAAATCTGCTGATTCTGGGAACTTTACTAATGGGTCATGGGACAGAGTAAAATACTGGCTAGTCCTGCTGCCTATACAGTTTTAACAAATGAGGTTAAAGCTTTGCTTTGTTCCCAAAATAAGCAAATCCAAGCAAACCCATAGAGAAAAAGGGTATGATTAGTTGCTGATGATACTTGCACAAATTTCAGTTGGGTTAGCACATCTCCATTTACATTAAAGCCATAGGTTTAGACAATTATCTTTTAATTATCAAGATAGTAACAGTTTATTCATTATCATATATTTTATAACATTTAATAGTATTAGTAGGAACTGCATTTGTCCCTTTTGTTGGCGATTTTCTCTCTCCTTCATTCAGTGAGTGACCTTTTCCTTCTGCTTACTTAGGTAACATAACTCATGTGAGAAAATAACAGTATAATGGAGAGTACAGCTTAGTAAAAGTTTCCCAAGATGGCCTAATAATTTGAGAGCTCTACTGGTTTAAGTCAGACTTATAGGTCTAAATGGAAGTTTTTGCTCTGCTTTCATACTTCAAAAATAGCAATCAGAGGTGTCCCTGGTGATTATGAAGTGGTTTCCACATATAAACTCTTCCTTTTCTTTCCTCTTCTTCCTTCCTTCTTCCTTTGCCAGGTTTCACTGGCAATATTAATCCAATTAGTATTAATTAACATCTCCATTTTTAGTTTGAAGGATGAAAGTGGTTCTTGATTGGATGAGAACATGAGGAAGGATAATCACAGCCAGAAGATGAGGTCTGGGTTTGGAGCAGGGAGAACCTCTACATCCAGAGACAAAGTGGGCTGCATATGCTGGTTTGAAAAAGCTGGCTTCAGAACTGGAGGAATGGGATTTCATTTCATCAGCAAAATTGCTTGGAGTTAAGTCATTGCATTTTTGAAATACTAAAGTGTAGCAGAGGATGAGTTTGGCAGTTGTTGAAACTTGAAAGAAAAGAACAAAATAATTTATACTTCCTTGTTGTACAGACAATTTTGTCATCAAAGCAGGCAAGAGATTTTTGTTCCTCTCTTCACTTTGCTTTTTTGTGCATGTTGCAGGAACTACAGTTTATAGTCTCTCACACTGTCTGTCAACACTGAAAAGAAACATTGATTGTACAGTTTGGCAGAGGTTCTGAGAAAAAAAAGCATCAGTGGAAAGGCATTTGATGCACATTGTTTTGCCAGGGAACGAGGGTCAGCACAAGAAACAGACACCAACTTTAAAGAGTAAGTTTATAAATTTACTATAGTGCAAAACAGCAAAGAATCACAAAATAAGCAAAGAATTATAAAAGTTTAGCAATGCATTACTATAAACAATGTCTATAGTGATTGACAAAGATATATCACCAGTTACCCTGTTAATACATTTCCATCATCCAGATCTGCACACCAGTGGGGGAGCCCCAATCACAGCGAAGGGTCGGAGAACCCCTACTGGGAACTGGGAAATCCTATGCAGTGTGTCCATTCATAGGTGAGGTCTCCATCTTTGCTGTGAAAGGGTCCAGCTTTTATATTGTAAATCAAACAAGTTTCCAACACTTATTTAGTGCAGAAAATATCTGGCTTTCTTCTCTCCTTGGTTTTCACCCAAAGCCTGGCCAGGGCTCAGAGGAAAATCAGAGTCAATTTGGACCAACTACTGACAAAAGGCAGATACCTTCACATCTAATAAGACTAGTCATCTACTTCCATGGCCTTGACTAGTCTCTAAATACAAAGATGTAGATACCTTCATAACAAATGCACTAATTAAGCAGAATTTTGGCTAATAAGTAGATACATGGCTAAATATAACATTAGGTTGGAAGGTTCGTCTAGAGATCAACTCTGGCTCAGGGCCCTAGTTGTTCAGACCTCAGCACTTCACACATTTTTTGGCATAGCAGTGAATATGAACAGAACTATACACAGAAACATCTTCTGTGAGCAGGGAAACAGCATCAAGACACTATTTCCCTTAGGACTTCATACTTAATCAGGGGCAAAATTACAGAAATACTCATTTTCTCCTTTGCTACGGATATGGCAAGGGTTCAGCCATCCCCACTATTTGACACTCCTGTGAGATCTGTTCTGTCCATCATTTCTGACTGAGCAGCTCCTGAAGTCTCTCCTGTTTGTGGGACAGAAACTCTGATCTCCCATAGGCTTCAGGTGTACTTATAAACCCATGGCTGAATATTTGGAGTATTTCTTAAAGCCTACTCTCCTGTCTTTTTCTCCATGGCTTCCCATTCCAATGCCCTTTAGCAAAAAGAATAAGGTTTAATAATTTATTTTTGGTAAGCAGCAAAGAGAACATTCCAGGTGCTGAATAACCTGAACCAATCAGATTATTTAAAATATAAAGGGCAACAGAATCTAGATAAAACACTGGCACTTCTTTCATTGGATGGGCTGTATTTGCACTCTCCAGCTCTGAGTATTCCTACTGCCTTTTTCTTCAGTCCCTAGCAGTAGATCTGACTTTATAAGCTACATAGCATGTACAAAGCTGTAATTCTGCTAAAGTATAGCTACTCAGAATGGGTAAACTTTCTAAAAAGTATCTGGAGATGGGCAAAAGACTAAGGGTTTGTATCCAGTTCACACTCATGAACTCTCTCTGCTTACCATGGCCGAAATCTCTCTGAATAATGCAATTAGAGTTGCTAGTTCCAGAGGCTTTTCCCAAGGGGAAACCTAGCCTAATTCAGGAAGTGACTGAGCTGCACCCACAGAGTGAAGTGTGAGGGTGTCTCAGGTGCTGCAGTGCCTGCATCCATCCGATCTCATGCCTGAAACTGGCACAGAGTTGGTCACATGCAGGATACTGTAATCTGTGCAATTTACACTTCTTTCTGTAGAGTTATTAGCATTTTCCTTCTCCTACACTAAAGGAAATCACAAAGGACGTCTTTCAGTCTCAGAAGAGTCCACATTGCTGGGCTCTGGGAGGTCCATAGAGAATGAGTACTTGACAGGATCCTGGGCTCATCTTCTACATAATACAGCTAAACACAATATTTTATTATAAAGGGCAAAGATTAATAATATGCTCTCTGAGAAAATCTGATTGTTATGCTGGTATTCTGAAAATGCAATGAGGACAGACAGTATACATTATTTCAGGGTCATGATGCTGCTAAGCAGATTAGTTTCTCTTCAAACCTCTCCTAAAAGGTACATGTCATCTTTAGATTGACTGGCTTTTAACATTTTTTAAAGGAGTCTTACTGCATGCTGAAGAGAGCTTCCAATGAGATGGCTTTCAAATGTATCTTTTGGGTTTAGTCCAATTATTAAACAAGTTTTTTTCCAGGAGGTGGTCTGCATTGACTACCTAGTAAACACTCAGGAAGTAAAAACGGAAGAATAATTTCCTGGTTTATTTTCAACCCTTATAATTTCTTAATTAAAATCTTCATGATGATACAGTCCTTGTTTTCTTAACTTTCAGTTACATAGGCTGAAAAGTGATGTCTGAAGTAAGCACTGGGAATAATCCCTTTGCTGCATCTCCTTTTCTGGAGATGCATGAGCAGTACAGGCTCTCTTGCACATACTAATTTCAGTCTCCTCTGCAGTTAAACAGGACTGTTTAGTTCAGCTCATAAGCCTGATGAGATTATTCCCTTTTCAGCAGGCTCTTCTATCCTAAAGTCAGGTTTATTCTTCTAATTTGTAATTGTGCTGCTGCAGAAATATAGGGAAAAAAAGATAGCCACTTTGGTAGTGACACTAGTTGTGCTACTATGTTTAAATTTCATTCCAAAAAATATGAAAAGGGAGATTCTTGTTTAGGTGATAACCTAAAACCTGTATCTTAATGCGGTACTGCCCGTGTATACCAGCAGTGAGGAAGAGCCTGAAAGTTCACCTGTGTCCTGAGTTCTTGCAACGTGGCTTGTCATACATGCTCATGCATGCTTGTCCTCTCCTCTCTGAGATCTTGGTATGAAGTGTTTTCATCATCCCTTGCCATGTTTTTCTCTTGGTTGAGCTCTGAGAAAGAAGAAATCTCTTGGCTCTGTAGTTTGTCCCGTCAGTTGACCAGATGTTCTTTCTTTTCTCCACACAGCACAGCAGAGATGCTGCTGCAGATCACAAAGGGATGATGTCTGCCTCACACGTGCTATATCTGCAAGTGTCTCACACGGGCAGAGCAACTCCATTGTCCTGCCCCAGGACAGCAGGCACTGCAGACCCCACGGCAACACTGATCATTAACATCCAACTTGTTTTGCTTTGAAATCTTCTTCAATTTTGCTTCCAAACCACAAAAACTGTTACAGTTTGTGGGAGAGCAGGAATGAGTTGGGAAATATTCTGGGTCTTTTCACATGTGCTTTGCTCTGATCTAAAGGCTGGCATGAGGAGGAACAGTTTATTGTCCAGTCATATGTAGTATACATTCGTCTTCTTTAGCCACCGGTGACCTAATCTAGGCTGTTCTTAACAAACAGCTTAAAACCAGCTAGTTTTACACTGTCAAAAGGAAATACAGACTCCATATGTGAAAATACTTTTTTAGGAGCTTTGGGAGAACTATGAATCCCACAGCTGTTTCCAGGAGTGGCAAGCACAGCCTTTTCACTTTCCCCTGAAAAGAAGGGCTTCCTGTGCTCTGAAAGTAACTTCATCAAAACTGTGCAGACCAAAGAATACCAAGAAGGTATCTGGTGGTCTTGTAAAAAAAAAATAAAAATAAAAAAATTAGAACACTTCTTTTTTTAAGCTCTCCTTTTGCTGAAGTTTCTCTCTGCTTTGTGCTGCCCTGGGACTTCTCATTATTTCCCACCATCAATCAATCATACTCCCCAGTGAATCAGCTCATCCACTCATCTTCACCTCCCTGCAATTTCCCAATGAGGTTAGAAACAGCAAATTGCTGTAATGTTAAGTAATAAACCCCAACCTTTCTATGACTTGGCTATTGCTTATTTTTCTCTAGTGGATACCAATAAAATAGAAAGAGCTCCCTTGAGCAGGACATCTGAGAAGCTGGAATGCTTTTAAGTGCGACAGGTTAGAAAAGGTCTTTAGAGATAATCTCCAGTACTCTTTAAAATTAACTCCTTGGGGAAATCCTAAATAGTTCTTCATAATTAGAAACTTCATAATTGGATGCAGCAGAGTCACAACTACTTTATTGCCTCTGTTGTTGAAGCAGCCTTCTGTTACATTGAAGGCTAGGTAAGCCTGTCTGCTTCCATGTATTTCTTTTCAGCTCATGCAAAACCTCTGATGTCAAGGACAATAATTTCTCCTAGAGGTACTGTAAAACCCTGTTGAATCAGATCGAGTCTTCAGCTATGTAACCGCTTGTTATGTAGAATTTTTATTAATTTCCCTTCTCCAGTTTGTTATCTGTTAATAGAAATAGTTCCTAATGACAATATCCTGAAGGAAGGGTTTACATAGGTAACATGGGCCTTGATCTTCTCCTTCTCCCTGTCTATCCTTCTGTAGCCTCTTCCAATGAAGGCTCACACACAGCACAGTCCCCAGATCTGGACCAGGGCTGGATCCAGCCTTGCTTGTGTTTGCTGTCCATTAGTGGCATTCCATGATCATGGTATATGCACTGTACCATAAAATATGTGGTGAGAATGAGAAATGTATTAAGAGTAAAAATATATTCTGAATAAATATTTTTTATGTGCTATCTTGAAGATACACAGTGAAAATTAAGTCTTCAGACAACATCATGAAGACGAAAATATTTGGGAGCAGTCATCATGGATTTGCCAAAGCAAAATCCTACCTCAGCAACTTGATGACCTTCAATGGACTCCATTTGTAGTTTCTGAGATAAAGGAAAAACAACAATGATGGGAAAAGGCTGCTTAAACTTAGCTAAGTAAAATGCTAACTGAAAATCAAGACAACAAAAAATAAATGCTTTGTAGATTCCAAATGCCAGTGCAATTAATTGTTCCTGTATTGGGTATGTCTGTAAAGGGTAACTTTGCAAAAAGCTTCCTATATCTCTTGGGAAGTTACTGGGATTGACTTTATCACTACTAACTAAGATATCTTAATTCTGAAGCAAACTCCAAAGGTATTGCCTAAGAAATGTAATCTGCTTTCTACCCAGCAAGTTTTGGTCAAGTGGGCAAATGAAGGAGTAGTGAGTAATGAAGTAACATGAAGCAGCTGAAGGGTTAAAAATTTAAAGTGCATGATAAATTTTAAAGGCAGGGGCAACTAGAAAACAATAGGATGAAATCATAAAAACTAAAGGTCTTACATGGACCCAAGATATTAGATTTTCGCTCTCAGAAGAAACTCAACACTTCACATCCAGTTTTCTGGACAGTTTTCTGATTTCTTTAAGGAACTGTTTCATGAGATTGTTCTGCCTGAAAGAAAGACAGAGAAAGAGAGAGAGAGAGAGAGAGAGAGAGAGAGAGATTGGAAGGAAGGGAGGGAGGGCCGGGCAGGGGCGGGGAGGGGAGGGAAG
>JAWWEW010000078.1:125788920-125821952 GCA_035583185.1 Anabacerthia variegaticeps | reverse complement strand
CCCCCCCCCAAAGCTTTATCTTTTTTGGAGCACAAAGTGTTTGCCCAGGAGCTGTGTGCTCAAGAACTTGTCTGGCTTTTTAAGTATAGTCGTTGGTCATTGGAAAGAGAACTGCTTTTCCTTACAAACCTTGCTTTGCTTTTATCATCAGGCCATTGCAACTGCATCATCCATGGTACAGGAACATGTTGTGATTCACTGGCTAGTAAGTCTCAAAGGCGGACCATTTTTTCTGGCATTTTGTCCAGCAACATGCCAACCTGGCACATTTTCAAGGGTGTATGAGGTTGGGTTTTTTTCCCTTCAGATGGTAAGAGCATGACGGGAAGGTCACAGGAGCTGGCTGACACTGCCTCTCAGCTCTATAGCTGTGTCTGCTGTGCATGCGGGAGAGGCTTCCAGCTCCACCCAAGTCCTGATGAATTCCTGTGGCCTTGTTGGATGTTTCTCCAAAGATGCTCCATGACTATACTCTGTGTCACTCGAAATCTGATTGTTTCTTGTCTTCCTTCCTGAGCTATTGCTCCAAGGGACTGTAGAATGCCAGGATTAGCTATTTTAGGGAGCCAAGACGATGGATAAGGTTAAGGAGTTTCAGCCTGTATATTCCTAGGGACTGGAGAAGCATCTCCACTAACTGGTTTCAATATTTTTTAGAGTGTAATGTCAGAACTGTCACTTAGATAAACCATTATTTCCTTCATACCCTTTTGTGGCCCCTTTTCAATTACTTTTTCTGTGCTTACAATTACAGAACCCTGCAGCTTTTAGAGTGGCAGCTGGAGATTCATTCTGGCTCTGAGTACAAGGTTCTGCACTTTGAATGCAGAAATGTAGGGGCAGCATAAAGCATGTAACTCTGGTAGACATTTCCGCTCAGGCTTTATCCTATTCTATGAAAGCAACTGCACTGAACAAAAATATATACAAGCTAAATCCACATCAAAGACATATGTACTCTTAGTATAAAACCAGAAATTAATATTTTGTCTTCTTGTTTTTCTACTGAACTTCCAGCCACCTCTAGTTTGCTGAAATGCTTTACTGAAAGTACAAGCATGCCCATCGTCCTTTTACAAGCCTTAATGCAAGGCTTTCTTGCCATTATTATTATAATTCTGGATGTATGCCCTGCCTGTGTTTGCATTGTAAGCAAAGACCAGACACAAAATCAAATGCTCACATTCAGATACAGGAAACAGCAAGAAAGCAAATTGTGCTGGAGGTATTTATCTACAAATTCTCTGCTGTACAGAGTCCCCAGGATTGTTTTATTCTGCTGATGGTTCTCAAAGACCTCTGTCATTTTCTTTGGCTGATTTGTTGGATTGCCCAGATTATATTATTTCTAATGATGTATTTTTCAAGTGCAATACTTTCTTCAAGGTATGTTCTTCATTTTGAGATTTACTTTTTTTTCCCCAATCACCGTTTACACTGCCCTCCCGCCCCCCCCCGCTTCTCGTTTTATATACACTTACAAATTTCCCAGCAGAGGAATATAACTCCACTGGAGCACATTATGTGTTTAAGCGTTGTAAAGAAAACAAATCCCTTTGCACCCTGTGGCTCCTGTCATTAGTAACGCCAGAGCAACAGCGACCTCCGAAGCTGTCGAGCCTCAGCGAGGCTCCCGAGAAAACAGCCATGTAAATAGAGCTCTCGCTGAGTATTCAGGCTATTTCTCTTTTTCTAGCAGTGGCTCAAAATTCAAGTTCAAACCACCCCAAAGTGCGCCTGAGCCCTCCGGTGTGTGAGCCAAGCAGCCGGGTGAGCCCTGCCGACCTGCGGGGGAGATGCTGCTGTCGCTCCTCGGCTCAGACCCCGGCTTCTGACTGGGAGAGGGCTCGTCTCGCTCGCGGAGAGGGGAAAGCCGGGGTGTCTGCCATACAAATCCTTCACGTAAGGGAGGGAGAGTCTCTGACACACCAAGGAGCGCAAGATAACAGTGTCGTCAGGGGTGCTTGAACCACGGGATCCCCTGACTGAAAACAACCCGCTTTTCAGCACGGCCCCTCCAAATCCTGCGTGTTACAGCCCTGCGAGGGGTGCTGCGAGCGGGGCAGGAGCGCGGGGCACAGCGGGGGCACAGCGGGCACGGGGGGCACAGGAGGGGCACAGCGGGCAGAGGGGGCACGGGGGGGCACAGAGGTGACACAGTGGGCACAGAGGGGCACAGTGGGCACAGGGGGGCACAGCAGCTACAGAGGGCACAGAGGAGAACAGCGGGCACAGCGGGGCACAGGAGGGCACAGGAGGGGCACAGCGAGCCGAATGGCTCGGCTTGGCGCGGTGCGGGCTCGGCTGTGCGGGTGGCGGGGTCCCGCTAGGCACACCGCACCCGGCACACCGCAGTGGGCACACCCTGCTGGGCACACCGCTCTGGGCACACGGCACCGGGCACACGGGACCGGGCACACCCGGCGGGCCCCGCTGGGCACACCCGGCCGGGGCGGCGCTGCCGGGGCGGGGCGGGAGGCGGGGCCGCGGCGCCGCCGCCGATCCCCGCAGCGGGGCCGGGGGAGCCGAGCCGAGCGGAGCCTCCTCCCTGCCGGGGCTGCCACATCGGCACGGCCGCTGCGAGAAGGCGCTCCCCGGAGCGGAGCGGGAGCTCGGCGCGGGGGGAGATGGAGCCCCGGTGCTGCCGCTGCTGCTGCCGCCGCCGCCGCTGCCGCCGCCCCCCGGGACCCGCGCTCCGCCAGGGCCGCCGCTGCCACTGCCGGGACGGAGAGAGCGGCCCCGCCGCCGTCTAACGCCGCAGCCCCGGCGCCGCGGCCCACAAGGGAGGCAGCGCCGAGGCCGCCGCGGCCCCTCCGCCCCGCCGGGCGGCGGCGAAGCGCGGCCCCCACCTCCCCGCCCTCCCCGCCGCCGCCGCCGCTTCCCCGCCCCCGGCCGGCCCTCGGCCGGGCTCGGCAGCCGGGCCATGGCGGGGCGATGAGGGAGCGGCCGCCCCTGCCCGCAGGCTGCGAGGGGAGCCGGGGAGCCGGGGGGCGGCGCGGGGCGGCAGCGCGGGGGCGGCGCGGGGGCGGCGCGGGGGGATGCGGGGCGCGGCGGCGGCGGCGCTGCAGCTGCTGTCGCGGGCCGTGAGGCAGGCGGCGGCGCAGGGCGCCCGGCAGGACCTGGGCCGCTGGCTGTCCCGGGCCGCCGGCACGGCGGGGGGCGGCGGGGCCGCGGGCGGGCTGCTGCTGGGGCCCTGCGAGCAGGACGAGCTGCCGCCCGCGGAGCTGCTGCTCTGCCAGCTGCCCGAGGCCGGCGGCGGCGGCGGCGGGCACGGGCTGGCCGAGGGCCGGGGCTGGCGCTGCTCCTGCTGCCTGCTGGGCACCTGCTGGTGCAAGAGCTGCCTCAGCGTGTGCGTCCTGGCCGCGCTCTGCTTCGCCTCGCTGGCCCTGGTGCGCCAGTACCTGCGGGACCTGCTGCTCTGGGCCGAGAGCCTGGACAGCCTGGCCGGCGTGCTGCTCTTCACCGTGGGCTTCATCGTCGTGTCCTTCCCCTGCGGCTGGGGCTACATCCTGCTCAACGTGGCCGCCGGCTACCTCTACGGCTTCGTGATGGGCATGGGGCTGATGGTGCTCGGCGTCCTCGTCGGCACCTCCGTGGCCCACGTGGCCTGCAAGCGGCTCCTGTCCCGCTGGGCGCGGACCAGGATCCAGGGCAGCGGGACGCTCAGTGCCATCGTGCGCGTCGTGGAGGGCGGCAGCGGCCTCAAGGTGGTGGCTCTGGCGCGGCTGACGCCGATCCCCTTCGGGCTGCAGAACGCCGTCTTCGCGGTGAGTCCCGCGGGGGCCGAGCAGCAAGCGCTGGCTGCGAGGATGTCTGTCGGCGTGGTGGCCGCTGTCACTGGTGCAGGTGGCCCGCTCTCCTGGGAACAAACCATCATTTCTCTTTTAACAGCAGTAAAAGCAACCGGCTGTGCCTGCCCTTGCTGGTGGCTCTTCAGTGCATGCAGAGGGACAAGCAGGCAGGGTTTTGAGGTGCCTTGCTCAGAGGCATTGTGTTAGTTGCCCTCTGGCTTTCAAGACTATATTCTGGTGTTAGAAAGAAGCACCAATATGCTGTATAGCAAAATCTGCAGAGAACTCAACAGTTATAAAGTGCCTGTGTGTTTAAAGTGGTCTGACTGGGAGGAAAAGTCTTGCCAGATCTTCCTAAACTACTTAATATAAGTAATCATGTTGGAAAGAGAGTGGACAGATTAAAATTCTTGCTCAGCGTGATGGTGTTTGTAACATGCATCTAGCAAGTCCATACAGGGTGTTAAGTCCGTGCACACATGAGAGGCAGAGCAGTAAGATACAGCCTCAGACTTGAAAAGGGTCTGTACACCAGAGTGGCACAGGAGGTTAGTTTAAACTCGAGTTTGGAAAAGGGTTAGTGTGTCTTGCTTTCCTTTCTGCTTTTAGATGAAAATTAATACATTAATTTGTTCTTTTTGATCATCTTAAAGAAGAAAGTAAAGAAGACCATGAAGGGTGTTTTTTTTGAGTACTGTCATGCTGATGATGACAGTTTCAGACCCTCATTGCTACCCAAGTGCTTTGTGTGAAGGATCTGGTTTTGGCCGTGTGTTACGCCTCGGTTGTATTTGCTAACTCAGTGAAATCAAACCAAAACAAATGGGACTGTGAAATATTTGAAATGTTTATTGGTAACTTAGATGTGCTTTAATATAAGTGACCATCTAAACCTGTGTTTTGATCTCTCGCTTTCTTATAGCACACCTTTCTTCCCCTGCCTGCTGTCCTGATCCTTTACCCTTCTGAAGGCTTGCTTAATTTTGACAAACATCTGACTGCAGTTATTAGATTACTTGATACCAAATTTGTTACTTAAGAAAAAATTAATCCATGCAATTTTGGGTGGTCAACACCCACATCAAATATTTAAAATTGCTGTATATAAAACTGTTTGTACTGGGGCATTCATCTCTGGAGCTGTAATTTCTGTCTATAAAGAGTTGTAGCAACTTAAAATTTCTTTTTAAGCGGATCCTTTAACCGTTTCCTTCTTAAGAAGGAGAAACTAAACAGCTGAACCTCAATTTTTTATTATTAACCTATATTACTACAGAACTGAGGAAGCTTAGACATGTGCAGCTGGGAGCAAGTCTCCCCTGGAACCCAAGGTCCCAGTGTAGCAGATGAAGCTTCTACTGCTCTATGACCCTCCTAAAGTGGGGAGAGCTGTTGTGCTTCAGTTGTTCGCAGCTTCAGGGTGTCAATTGAAGTAGTCAGCAGATGTTTTAGAGTAGTATTGGATCTACCCAAGAATTACTGAGTTAAAATTATTTACTTCCTGGCATAACCATTCTGTTGGAAACACAATTCAGCAGAGTATTCAGGCCAGTTCAGTATTAAAGTGATGTTGAAAATCAGTTGTTTGTATTCTCTGTGTTCTGCAGGCTAAATAATTTCCTTTCCAAGTGGAAGGTTTCAGTGTTAAAATAATAGATAAGAAATGAGATGAAACCAGGTTCTTGAGTATGCCAAATAAGTTGGATGTTTCCTTCTAATAGTAGTGAGGTTACATTTATTACTTCAGATTTATTACTTTGTAGCACATTCAAATAAGGCACGGTGTGTGCTCAATTTTTCAGTGAGAACATGTAATATGAGCTGTTAGATCCCTCAAAAATAAAATGTTGTATCCAAATCTGAGAATTCAAGGCAGTTTTTCACAGTGATTCAAATTTAAGATACCTATAGAACAGTTTTTTACCTACACAGACTGAGCTGTCATTTCTTTGAAATCTACTTATTTGAAACTTAACACTCTTTTTAAAATGCAATTCCCCATGCCAGCAATTTCAGCAATAGATTTGAAGAGAGTTGCTTTTTTAAAGAACAGTGAACTTAAGAATGTTTACACATCTGTAATTTTCCAGTAGTCTGGTCTGTGCATGTTTTCTGGGTGAATGTTTATAAGTAAACTGGAGATACTGAGAATACTTAAATGAGAGGGAAGGAAGGAAGTGACACATGAGGTCCAGGGCAAGGCATAACCTTGACGTGAGCAAGGTCATCTGCAGAGCCGGGATTAAATGTTTCTACAAGCACTAGTTCAGAGGTGTGTACCATCTGCTGAGGGTTTTCAGGAGGTTGAATTGCAGGAGGTGTAGAGAAGAATGGAAGAGCTTCTTAGCATTTGATTAGTGAGGAGATCGTATTAATTGAAACATCACAAGAAGAAAATTAATAAAATTCCTTAGAGTCTCACTAGCCAGACATGAAGATCTTACTTCTTATAAGGTCATTCCGCTTCTCTTTGGGAAAGTGCTGATAGTAGAGTGGTGGGGGAATGCACTTCCTTGCCTTTCTGGAAGACCTAGAAACTTGTTAACTGAAAGCATGTTTGCGCTTCTCTTGGAGCGGATTTTGCTTAATTGTTGCTCCTGTGATGCCAGTGTGGCCTGGGCTGCTGGAGCAGGCTGATAGCTCTTACTCACTTGTTTGCCCATGCACAGCTCTCTCCCCTTCACAGCTCTGGGTGTTTTGAAGGCATATTTGTAAGGATGTCTGGTATGCAGGTTATCATCTCCTTCCCACAAGTGGGTTCTTGGAGCAAGATTTGTGCAAACTGACTATTTGTAGTGCCAGATGTAGGTTAGATTGGAATGAATACTTCTTTTTTTCCCCCTCTTTGTGAGGGATATTGCATGGAAGAAATAACCTGACTAAAATATCTGAGTATTCAAGTGTGCATCTCTGATTCCAGAAATGCACACAGCGAAGTCAGAGTTGAAGAAATGGTACCTGCCTTGCAAGAACATGCAGTCTGCTCACTCTGCTTGTTGAAAAGTTGATAACTGATTTTTTTTTTTTAAAATTTGCTATTTTTTTTGTAGTTGTTTTCATTCGGTTTTGGGTTTTTTTTTATATCATCAGAGTTATCCTTTGCTCTTGGTCCCTAAGCCTACCTGATCCAAAACAGGGTTTCATAAGTTGAGCAAAGAGAAATCTGTTGCAATCTCCCAAGGCACAGGAGCCCCCTGCAAAATCCTTTCAAAAGTGTTTATTCTTTGGCAGTGCTGAACCAAACGTGTCAGCCACAACAAATATACAAAAGTGCTACTGGACAAAGCCTGTCCAAGGCTTAGTTGAAGAGTTTCTGGCTATTGTTACTAGAGCAGTTAGGTACTTCTTAGTTGTATTTAAATACAATTTAAGTACAATTCTATTATGGCCCATAACACAGTTTCATCCATGCTTGCTTTGGGATTTCACTGTTAGTTTTTTGCTGGCCTGAACTTTGACTAGAAACAGAGCCCTGGTAGCCTCAACTGGACAGCTTGGCTATGCCAGTCTGGCAGGTTTATAGAACAGGTAAAGTTTCTAGAAGGAAAAATATAGAAGCTGTAAGTTTTATTGATGATTTCTCAGGTTTCTTAGGCAGGGGTGCTGTCTGTTTCCTGTGCCTTTGGGGAAAGGAGTAAGACTGTAGGTCTAAACCTTGCAAACCAGGATTTAAAAGGGCACCTCAAAATTTCTCCCCCCCTCTCCTTAGTTTTTGCTTCAATGGTAAGTACAAGCTGCAGTCCAGTGTATCCAATGGCAGTTGCCCCTTCATTTGGAAACAATCTCTCTCCTGGCTCGGGAGGCCCAGTTGTTTCAGGACAGACCCAGCTGTACAGACATATTTCTCTGCAACCAAAGTGTCCTTAATACTTATACAGAAATGAGAGAGGTGCCAGGAGTGTTAAAACAATCTTTGGGAAGTTTCCCAGCTCCATTAGATTTAACGATAATGTCCTACTTAGCAAATCTTGCCTTCGCATTAGTATTTCTGAGACTTTTAATAGCAGCTCCTTCATTCCCTTGGCAATATAGGAAGTTTGGGCTGTGCATTCTTATTACATGGCCCAGATTATGATAATGTTTTTTAAAAAAAAAAAAGTCTTTTGAAAGCAGTGGTCAAATGAAAAGCTCTGACATAATTATGTAATACTTTTTCATTATAAATCTAAATCTTGTATAGAGAGGGAAATATATTATTTGTGGTATATATTTCTGTCTGTGGGAAATACAATTTACAGTGTGAAGTTTGGAATTGGTTTATTGGATCTTGTCCCAGTGAATTATTCTTAATCTTTATGCTTCATTGCATTCTGCTCCTCCATTGCCCTGCCTTCCTCCCAAAAACTTTCCACTGATGGTGCTTATAGCTCTGAGAATTCAGCACTGTGACTTTCACGGTAACCAAAGTTTATTTTAAGAATAGCCTGATGAAATGGGTAACATTGCTGCTATTCTCTGGTCTTCAACATTGTACAAAACTGTCAAGGTCAATAATTTCCACGTAGGCTCCCAATGTTAGGGCCGTTTTTAATTAGATCTTGTATTATCATGTGATCAACTGAATTGTCTGGAAAATTTGTAAGACTGCTTGTTTTCAAAGTTGCCCTTTTCATACTAATTTTTAACCCAGAGTTTCCTCTTGTTTTCTTTTTTTCTTGCATAAATATCTTTTGACCTCATGACTCTTGGATTTAATATTTCCCAGTGGCTGCCGATACTAATTTAGCTGATACTTTGTACTTTGTACCTATATAAACTCATATGCCCACATATTGACACAGAACAGAAATTTCATAGCAAAGAGAGGAAAATACTGAAGCATTAGTAGTGTTTTTTCCAGAAAATTAACAAAAGTTGTAGCCATGTGTGTAGTATTTGGTTCACTAATTGAACTGTGATGCAAAATATGTTTGGCAGAGAATCTCAATGATACCTATGTATATCAGTATAGATATAGATATATATTGCTCACAGGGATCATTGGTAGATATGTGTCTTATTGAGCTATATAGCCTCTCTTGCAGAGGCAAATTATATCTGCCATTCTGTTTACCTAAATCATATTTGATACAGTGACATTTTGAACAATTATCTCTTCTATTATTTGCCATACATGTAAAATGCAAAACAAATAGATTTTTGCTTTAGACATTTGCAGTTGAAAAAGTAATTGCTTTCAACAAGTAAATTTTCATAAATTCAAGGGCCCAATTGCATCCTTAGTTGAGGACTTTTGCACAGAGATGTTGTGTAATACAAGGTGAAATGAAATAGAACCTATTAACTTCAAAAAGGCGAGACGAAAACCAGACACGTACTGTTTTGTCGCACTGTCTTCCCACTGATTGTGAATCTTAAGTTTCAGTGAAGGAATATAAGAAATTTTCTTATGATTTTGCAGGGATGGTTGTGGGAGCAGCACTCTGGTTGTCTGTACACATAAACTGTGTTAGAGCTGTGCTTGATTTCTTACTCTGTCTTTTTACTCAGATTACAGATTTGTCATTACCCAACTACCTGATGGCTTCTTCACTTGGGCTGCTTCCTACTCAGCTCCTGAACTCATACTTGGGCACTACCTTACGCACCATGGAGGATGTGATTGCAGAACAAAGTGTTAGTGGCTATTTTATATTTGGTTTACAGGTAAGTTAAAATAATGGCTTTCATAGACCTTGGTGATGGTAGTGTCAGTCTCTTTGTGGCTTCTGTTGACCGCTAGATACCCTGAAAAATGGGTTTCCACTGTTTTCTTTTCCTTCTGATTTTGTTTTATGATGTTAGAAAAGTTTTATTCTCTCATATCTCACCATGACACAAAACAGAACTTAGTGTTTTCTTTTTCTGACACAATTTTGGTAAGCTTTCTTCTCTTGTCCTCTACTATAATCTCCTGCTGAATTTTAGACTTGTCAGACCACCCCTACACAAAGGCCCATGTGCCACCATCTGTGAAGTACTGTGCTCAGGATGTGTAGACCCAGCACCTGTGCAGTGTTCATTGTTAGCACTTAGTATCCTCATTTTGTCTAGGTATTCAGGATTAAAAGTGCTGTAAAAGTATCATTTTGTTAATGCCTAAATCAGAATACCCTAACTTAACAAGTGACTAAATTAATGAGAAATACCAAGTACCTTTATATGACCTTAGGTGATGAAATAATTTGTCAGTAAATCTTGGGTGTAAGGCGTAGGTCTGAGACCATTACAAGCATAGAGGCTATGGGTATTTCGTAACTAGATTATATATTAAAACTTCCTCTGACAGTGGCAGTGCTTTAAGCTGTGTTTAACTAGCAGTTACCATGCTTTGCAGACTTTCAGGAGATACTGCAGTCATTTATATTCCTCAGTTTTTACATTCGTAAAGCTCATGTTTAACAATGCTAACAGAAAACTAAGTCTAGGACCATTTTAAGCATACCTTCCCTCCTTCACCTGATACTTGTGTGCTTTTGAATAGAACATATAATTATAGGCTTTGTAGAATAGGGCTATGAGTATTAAAAACACATTTGTAAATATGGGGTTAATAGCCTTGATACATCAAAGAGAAAACAAACTGTTATTTGATCAGCTGTCATTTCAGCCATTAAATGCTATTTCCAGGGTAGTAGTTTTTAGTGGCCTTTTCCTTTGATTTTTTTTTCTTTCTTAATGGCGTTGACTCTCCTTTGTAGGTTGCAACATAACTGTTGCTCAGGTAAGTGCTAGCTGGATAGCCTGAACGTTTGAATAGGAATAATGACCTCCTTGAGAGCAATCCTTGGGACCTGACTGAGTAAGTGAAGGGGAGGCCTTTAGTGGAGGAATTATTTGTTTTCTCCCACTGTATCTCAGGCATTTACATGGTGCTTTGCCTGGCTGGGCTTTGTTTGAACTGTGATTTAGTAAATAGCTTGGAAAATGTGTCACATTTAATGGTTGTATATATATATATATATATACATACATATATATATTTTAAATTATTCATCTAGGGAACTAGGTTTCTGGTAGCAATATTTCTAAAACAAATCAAATTTAAATACTTGGGTAAGCTTTTTGAATAGGATTTTTCCTATGCATTCAGAACTTGGTTTTCATAGTGTTATTCTGACTCTTGCATTGACCGTCTTTTGAGATTCGTAACTTGAGTTGGTGAAGGACATCTTTTTCACCACAAGGATAGTAAAGCCGTGGAGCAGATTGCCCAGAGAGGTGGAGAAATTTCTGTCTTGGAAGTTTGCAAGACCTGACTGGACGAAAGTCCTGAGCAACCTGTTCTGATTTTGCTTTATAATATTAAGGAGGGTTGCAGCTAACAAACTAGACTAGTGTTTTATTGAAACCCAAATCTGCCTCTGGTGAGTGCAGTGCCTGCCAATGTCATTGAATGAGTAACTTCTAAGCAAAAGTTGTCCAGGTTTATTTCTGATTATTTTTGTGGTGAAAGTTTAAAAATTCCTAGCAACATAATTCAGAGCAAAACTCAGAACTAAACCCGTAGTTTTAGACAGTATTTCCTCCTTCAACAAATGAAAAAAAAAACCCACACCATTGACACCCTCTCACCTCCCTGAGCCATCCTCCAGAAACTAAGTTCTTCCCATACAGGCTGCTGTAAGTCACTCAGGAACTCTGATTCCATCCTGTTTAGTCCTGGTATCTGAGGAGACACTGCTGCTCTGTGCTGTCTTCCACCAGAGGGGCAAGGACAAGAAGTTTTATTTTCTTTGGTCTGTGTCATCCTCTGGCTTTACTCTGCTGTTTTGCAAGTTGCAGGTGCCCAGTACAATTTAAATCTGTTATTCCCTGGGTGTATGAAACGCTGCCTCTCTGACTTACAGAGGTATGCCACATCATTTCTTTGTGGAAGCTTTTTTTGCAGGAGAGGAATTGAAATAATTGCTTTATAATAAGTATATGGATGTCAACAGAAAGAAAGAAACTATCTTTTCAATTCCTGTAAATATTTAAGTTCTGTGTAATGTCTGTATTCTGATATGTAGGTTTAGAGCTGCTCACTGATTAAGTTCATCTCCCTTCTAATGTCTTGCTATTGTGTCAACAAATGCCTTCATGAATCTTTTCATTGACAACTTATAATTTTGTTCAGATCAGTTGCATTGTATTCGTGCCTGCAGCCTATATTGCCTACAACGCTCTTGTTTTATTTGCAGATTGTCATAAGCATAGGGCTCATGTTTTATGTCGTTCACCGAGCCCAAGTGGAACTCAATGCAGCTATTGTAGCGTGTGAAATGGAAATGAAGACGTCGCTTGTTAAAGACAGTCAACCAAGCATCACTGGTTCAACCACATACTGCAACAAAAGGACAGTAGCATTCTCTGGGGGAGGTGTCAATATTGTGTGATTTCAAGTATGAATAATTAAGTAAGGTTTTGTGAACCTGAGCTATCACCTAGAAATATCTATGGACAGTTGAAATAGATTTTTTAAAAAAAATTGCAAGTGATTACAGGTTGTATTGTGGCACAAATCAACCGACCAGCTTTTCAATTGCACAGGGGTGACTTCTAGCAAGAAAAGAAAGATGGCAAAGTAACTTAAGATGTAAATGCAAATTTGGCTGCACCTTTGGTCATATATTATGCCTGACATGGCCTGTAGTCTGCACTTTAGTTTTTTGTTTTTTTTTTTGTTTTTTGTTTTTCCTTTGCTCCTATAAACTGAGAAATGCTTCTATAAACTGAGAAAAGTAGCACAGAGGTAAATATTTTTCTGCTTAGCATTATTTATAAGGCTGAATAATTATATGCAGTAGAATTTTATTACTGATAAAGATGAATGAGAAAGTATGCAATTCAATGTATGTTATTCTTGAATGTGCTTTTGCTTTGAAATTGCTTCCAGAACTTGGAGTGTATTATTTAGCTAATGATGGGACCATTTGGCTTTTCTCCATTTTTGATTTTAAAAAAGTAGAACCCTATATAAAGTTTTGGTTGAATGTATTTTTCTAAGTCATTACAAATGTTGCAGAGCCATGCATATGTATTCACACAAGCTTAAATCCTACATTGTGGGACTGAAGTGCTCTTAAATTACATTTTAAGTTACACTGTGTAATATGCAAAGTACAAGGGAAAATGCAGAAGTTAGATTGCAGTGACTATTTGAAGGAGACTTCATTGGTTTTGCCACCTTGGTGATTGTAACAAAGGGCTGTTCCGTGTTAGTCCTATTTATAGTATTTTTAATTGCTAAAAGGATGGAGTTTTTCAACTCACATGACTACGTGTAGTAAGGCTTCCAGAACAGGGAGCTAAAATCTCTCCTTTAAACAGATTGATGGGATACTGGCAGTACTAATTTTACAAGAAGGTGGCCTTTATTTTGTAAGTGAATCCCCCCTCCCTTTAAAAAGCTTTAAAAATTCACTTTGGTTGACACGTTTTTTGTACAAGTTTTACATTTTTTAAAAGACGCAGTCTATTACAAACTTCATCAGAGTGAAGAAATGAAAACTAGAGATTCTCCTTGGAAAAATAAATAATCCAGTAATGGAGGAGGACAGCAATGTCTCTGAGACTCAGGAATTCTGACTCCATTTTTGCAAGACAACACTGTATTGGATACTGCTCCTTTTACGCGTGCTGTGGACTGCTTTTCACGGCGTTTGAATAGACTGGATAACCTGATAATAACTTGTGTGTGTGTAAAAGGAAAACAACAATAATGCCTGAACATGATGTTCTGTATGTGTGATTTCATGTAGATATACATACCGATGTTCTATTGCTCAAACACACGCAAGTCATCTGATACAAAAATAACGTAAAGTATTACTTATTTTGTAGTTATTTTGTGTGAGTTTTTAAGAATGCCTTCAGACTTCAAGATTGTGTGTTATTTTCTAACAGTACGACCGTGCCTCCTTTTTGTAAGGTTGTTTGTGAGGTCCAGACATTTTTTTTTTCTTCTTAAGAATAGCAGGTCTTCAGGGTTATTGGGAAACAGAGATCTGGTAGCCCCTAACAGCCTTACTGAGAGGACATGTGGTACTCGTGTAACTGGACATCTACGCATTTCTTTGTAGTGGAAGTTCCATTTTGTTCTTTAAATTTGTATCCTTTGCAGACTGGTGTTCCTAGGTCTTGTGACCTAAGGAACTGAAGTAGTTAAATTAAAACAACAAAGTTCAGATTGTCTCTTTTCTGTTGTTTTGGGGTTTTTTGGTTGGTTGGTTGTTTTTTTGGGGGTTTTTTTTGATTGGGTGGTTTTTGAAAAGGCAATCTGTATATACGTGGAAGTGTTCATTTACACATCTCTGCCTCTGACAGCTCCTGTGTGAAAGCAAGAGAGCCAGATAACTTTTTGATGGCGTTATTTGTCATCATAGTATAATCGAGTCCTTTCTTAACTAAAGGGGTTTTTTTGTTTGTTTGTTTCATTTTGTTTTGTTTGGTTTTGTTTCTCGGAAAGAACAGTCTTTCAGTAATGGACTGATCTGAACTTTACTCCATCTTGCCAAATGAACACTAGTGTTTTGAAGAGGGTATCTCTTTCTTTGCATTTTTTAACTAACTTAAGGTTGCGTTGGTTATTCGAGACATTTCCCAAATACGTATTTTGAAGTGCTTTTATTTCCATGACATTTTGTAACCAGAGTAACTTCACTATGTGAACACTTTTGTAGTATGGAATTAGTTCTTAAGACTTTTGCATTTTGCTTGATACTTGTAATATTTGTGTAAAAGTTAATGGGAAATGTGCATTAAAAGGAACTTTTCTGTACCATGCCAATCATAGTTTTATACAATAAATTCACTCAAATTTCTTTAATGGAATATGTATTTTTAAGTTGCTGTGATATAGCTGGAAAGAAGGTGCAGTGGAGTATCATCTTTACGTATGCATACAAGGATAGTTGCCTACATTGAAGGAATAACAAGTTAGGCTTTAAGGATGAATTCTGTGGGTGGGGAGCTACTGATGAGGGAAAGACACTTGATTTTTTTTTTTTTTTTAAATTAAATACATGCTTAATTACGTTAAATACTTTGAAGGTTAGGTATTTGCAGCTGCCTTTTTGAGGAAAGAGTAAGCATACATGTGCTTATGAGAAACATGCTATTGAACTGAAAGAGGATATTTCTGAATGTAACAGTAGTAATTATTACTTTTTTAAGATACTCTCCCTACCTAGTGCAATTAAAACCCACAAGGCAATGAATCTAGTTTGAACAATATGTGGCAAGTCATTTTCATGAATATTTTCTTATTTCTGCATGTTGAATATGAAAGATACCTAAATGGTAGGTCATATGGAAGAAGGAATCTCAGCTGCAAAGCAACAGTTTTCCTTCCTCCTTGTGGTAAGTGCAGCTGTGTCATAAATTTGTCAAAATTTAAGTTAAGCTAAGCACCTGTGAGGAAAACCTTTTTTTTTTGTCCAAGAGCTTTATATACTATTTTCATACTGGTTTTTGCAAAGCAACTTCAGCCAGCATTGCTGAGGTAAAGTTTGAAGAATGGAAAAGCCGCTCCTGTATGGTGTGTGGCTTGTGTCACATACTGGATCCTTTGCATTCATTTTCAGCTTTCCACCTGAGACAGATAGGATTTGGATTTTGACTGGGCAGATTACTGGAGTCATCTGTTGGCCTGCAAATAATCTAGGATATTTGTAAAATGAAATATCAAAGTGTTCCCATTTACATTGTAGTAATTTTTAATGACAGAAGTAAAGAGCTCGAGTAGCTCTGTGATAGGCTTCCTCACAAGTTCCTTCCAAGTTGGTACTAGTCCTGTCTGCATATGATGATGGTATTTGGGCATGAGGGAGTAGGAATCGATTGCAGAAGGGGAGCTGATGCAAATTCTGGCTCTGCTGGGTAAAGAACTTGCCTCTGTCCTCTCCAGTCCTGCAGCATTAGTGGTGTACCTGACAGCGCAGGGATGATGGGTCTAACAAATTCTCTTTCATGGACATTAGCATTTGTCTCACATTACCCTGCTGTATTGATTTTTAATTTATATTAATTTATTACTGATAAGTAGCAAGAAACAGTCTGTGGTTTCAATCCTGTCCTTTTCCTCCTACTATAGATCATCTTGGCATATTGCTAACTTAAAATTACATTTTAATGAAGTCCTGTGTTCGTTAGTGTAAGCTAAGTCCTTGCTAGCCAAGTGACTAATTTGTACTTGCTTGGCTCTGGATTGTCGATTCATTTGGAAAATGAGCTGGGCCAGATTTGCTGTTGTGAGAGTGCAAAGTCCTCTAACTTTGCTTCTGATTATTTAGAACTTCAGATGCATTGCAAAAGAAGTTAGCAGTATAGGCTCTTATTGTACAGTGGGGGTTGCTTTGCTTTAGAACAAAGGTCACTAGCAAGATAGCAGAAGGGTTTGTTCTGCCCTGATCCCCAGACTTGAATATTGGGTGTCTGTCATCCTTTTTAGGAGAGTGTTTACAAGATGTAGCACACATAAGCTTATGTGAGTCAAGGTAATTAAGTGCTGGCTTTGGTAAAGAGCTTATAAAATTTGTATCGTCTGATTGGTGTGACAAGTCTATTTTAATCATACAATCTACAGCCAAACAGTTTGGCATTGGTGACTGTAATGTGTTTCTTCCCATCCCTCCTCTCCAGGATGGGGAATCTAGAGAACTACAAGTCATTCAAGCTGAAGGGGAAGAAATAATCGTGTGAGCACAGCGGGCACAGTTCGAGGAGGTTAAATTAACCATAACGTTGCCAGAACTGTGAACACATCAAAGCACCTTGGTTTTATAGTTGCCAAATCCTTTGACAGCTTCTGCTTATTTCCAGGGCAGGGCAGCTGGGTGCCCTCACCTACAGGCAGGTTAGCATTTTCTCTTCCAAAGAATTATATCATGCTTTGACTTTTAGACCTTTTATCTTCTGAAATAGTCTTTTGACAACTTTTGCTGACAGTTCTCTAATTTGAATGGTTTAATTTATCCCAGTAACAAGGCAAGATCATCTGGGGTTCAAATATGTGTACCAAGTGGTGTCCATGCATGTGCATGATCTCCGTTTGCTGAGTGTGAGGTGTTTCCCCCTGATTTCAGTGAGCTATAGCTGTTTCCCTTAAAGGTTGTGGTGCGTGGGTGGGTGGGAGGAAGAAAGGAAAGGCCCGTGGTGAAGGACTATTCTAATAGCAAATTTTCACTCTGTGCTTTAGAAACCCAATTGCTTAAGATCACAAATATTCTCCATTTAATGTGAGAAATGGTAGGTGGTGAGGGAATAGACTAATGAATTCTCTGATTGTGATTTTTGTGAGGGAGTAACAATTTGCTTCAATACATGATGAAGAACCCAGATGTTAGAGGGGTGTTTTTTTGGTTGGATTTTGGAGGGTGAGGAGGAGTGGGGGTGGTACTGCTGGAAGCAAACAACACTGAAATGGCAGCAATATGAAGCAACTCCTTTTAAACCTTGACTTTTTATGACTGTCTCAGATGTCTCTTACAGATATGAGGAATAGTGCCTCAGAAGCAGCTGTAAAGTGAATGCCTGAAGAAAAAGCATTTCATGCCTCCAGTGCCTGCTTTTATAACCTGGGCTAACAAAGTCCAAACCAGCAGCAGTGGCTGGCTGTCATCAATAGAGGAACATTTGTTGCTACCCTTTTTTTTATACCTTACACAGCAACAGTATAATGGCAGATAGTTTGCCTGCCTGAACGGCTTCCTTTTTTGCCTTGCTCTGCTTTGCCTGACACAGGTGGTGGCTGGGAGAGGAAGAGCTCTGCACTTGCTGTTTGCTTTTCCACCAGCTGGGGAGGCAGAAGTTGGTGAGCTGAAACCAGAGATTGCTCTGTGTCTTTCATCTTCACGCCACTACCTAAGTAGCTTCTTTCTCCTGTGTGCCAAAAAAAAAGAAATCACAAAACCAAATCAAAAGAAATAATAATTAAAAAAAATCCCAACACAAAAAAAAACCAACAAAAAACCCACAACCCCAAACACCACCACCCAAGAAAGCTTCAGGATAGGTAAAATTCATAGCAGTACATGAATATCCTTTATAGTCTCCTGTGGATGTAAATTGAGGTACAAGATGGTGTTTTGTGTGTCCAGGCAGCTGTAGTATCTCTTCCATGCTCAGCGACTCCCGTGTAAAACGAGGTTCTCCAGTCAGATTTTCTGAGGGTCCATTACTATGGTGGCCTTGCAGGGATTTCCTTGCAGTTTACATTGATTGGAAATAAGTGATTCAATACATTCTCACATTGCACTGAATGTTAGGGTTTCACAACTGTGGAAACCATACCCATATGCACGTGTGCTGCTCCAAGGTCACACAAATTAGTACTTTACAAGCATTTTGTGATTTCTCTGTTGCTTTTTGTGGGTAGGCTGCACTAGTTGTAACGTGTGTTTCTATGTTTTAGCCAGAGCACAGTTGGGTTTTGTGCAGTGACCTGAAATGTATTTCTCTGGCTATCGTGTGCCTCTTTCAGCCTGCCTCACAGCAGCCACATCAGATACTGTGTGGTTATTGTTTGGTTTGCAGGCAAACAAGGGACTCTGCTATATATACATGCTAGTCAATAGCTGAGCAGGTTTTTTTTTCTGTGGCTGGTTCCTTTCAGTTTAGGAATCTCTCCTTTTTTCCAGCTATTGAGACCACTCTCTTCTTGCAATGGATGCTTCCTTAAATTAAGTTGGTTATGACAGTGTTCTTTCAAATGAACTTTGAGGTGGGAAAGTGGCAGGGTCTGGAGGAAGAACTCCTGACTCCTCAGAGCTCCTGGCATTTGCATTGGGTGAAAGAGTCTTGTAATGAGTTTAAAAAAATGTTTCTATAGAGAAGCAGTTTGAGAATTGAAAATTTAGAGGAGGAAGGGGAAAGTTGCAATTAGTGCAAGAGTATTAGTATACTTAGCAGGAGGTAAAAACCCTGGCAGCTATAATTAGACAATGTTATTCTCCCCTTTTCAGTGAGTCATTCCATAAGGAATGGATTAAATTTATTTTTTTTTTAAAATTCACTTGTTAAAACCCAAATAGAAAAGGGAAAGGGAGTCACAGAAGAATATGTTAACAATGCAGAAAATGCAGACTCAGAAAGATTACTGAATATTAACCTTGAGGCAAGGCTGAAATTTGCTTTTCTAAGTGATAGGTATGTTGGTACAAATGTACTTCATTATCTCTGATGAACAGTAAAGGTAAAGGAAGGGTAGCCATGTAGTGAAGCATGGGTAGATTTGTATCACATGGATTATATTCTCTAGGGGAAAAGTCCCCATGGAATCTGTTTTTGGGGTTATTTGTAATGTACCTAGTGTTCTTGCCCTGCACTCCATACTGACTGTATGACCCACTTCAGTGTCTCAGAATTGGCTAAATGTATAGCTGGGATAATATGGCATGGGCCTGAGAAATTAATCCCTCCATTTTATCAGCAGCTCTCAACAGCTTCGAACTTGAAGAGAGGAAAGATGGAAGATTCACCTGTACTTTCTGATAATGGATGTCATTATCCTCAATGAAATTTACAGTGTTTCAGGTACCTTTGCTGGAAACCCCGTACAGGTGTAATGTGATTATGTTTGCCTAAGAGATGAGTTTTCTCCTAAAAAAACTTGTTTTGTACAATATTTAAGGATCATTTTATCCAGGTTGGGAACTTCTGTCTCATGCAAATGAAAACATTTTGATCAGCTGAAGCTCCTGAAGAGTAGTTTATCTCCAGGTTGTAGCATTATAAAGTAATGAAGGTTGGAAGGGATGTCATTCAGTCCAGTCCCCACTCAGACCACATCCAATAGGATCATCTTGCCTGAGGGCTATGTTTGGTTGAGGCTTAAAATATGTTTAAGGGTGGAGAATCCACAGGTCTGGGTGACCTGGTCCAATCTTTGACCAAACTTACAGTGAAAGAATTTTTCCTCATACTTGGTCAGAATTTCTCATGTTGCAGTTTGTGTCCATTGCTTCCCCTTCTGTCAATGAGCACCTCTGGGAAGATTCTGGCTCTGTCTTCTGTTGTTGCCCATTAGGTAGTCAAAGACAGCAGCTGAATAGGAGCTGAGGGCCATGACTCCCTCAAAGAGAGCCCAGCAGGGACACCAGCAGGAAATGCTGGCATGAAGCTTGTGCTGGGAGATCGGTACAGTGACAGGGAAATTTGACTAGGCAGAAGTACCAAAGGTCACGTTCATACATGTAGACCTGCAGGTCAAAGAATTCCTTGGATTTGTTTTCTCTCTATGGTTGTAATGAAATGCATGCACCATGCATATTTATATTGCAAAAGAGCCATTAGTGCAAGAAGATCACGGATGAGGAGAAAGGCATCTCCAAATGCTGACCTGGCTAAGTTACAGAGAGAACAAAGAAGAATATGAAATCCCAAGTGACATCTCAGACTAACTTTGTTTTTATTCTGCTGCTGAATATGCATATTTCCCATTTCATGCAGTAGCTTCTTGGACATGTCCCAACACTTGAATTTTGGAATTGTTGTAAAAATGGTATCAGAATATCAGCTATTCAGAGCAGAATGTTTTCCTTCATAAAGGTATCTACAATAATGACAATTAATTCAAATGTCCAAACACTTGCAAATAAATGTTTCAAGTCCTGCAAAATCTCTGTGAGTCATTTTCAGGCCTATGCAGTCCCACACACTGTTTTATCTTTTCTATTTTTTAAGGGTAGTGTGTATTTAAGAGTAGCAGGGCAATGGCAATGCTGAATGCTGCCAATACAAGAGAAGAAAATAATTTGTGAAACTTCCCAAAGAACATGGGAAGTTCTGTTACACATAGTAAGTATTAGATACCCAGAAAAGTACTTTGGTTCCTAAAAGATGTATGAAGCCAGGTACTAACGGTCTCCAAAGCATTTCAGAGCTCAACACCACTGACCATTTCTGGTGTTTTCCAGTGCTTCTGAGGGACAATCCGTGTCTTTGCCTTGTGACCTACTGCATCTGTATTACTCAGTCCAATGTTCAGAGAGGTACAAGAGGATCAGAATGGGAGTGTTGTGGTATCTTCTGCAGCAATTTCCTGATCCTGATTCCCACTGGTTTCTGAACTTGTCAGCTCTTGGGGATCTTCATTCGTGATAAATCAAGATACTGTGATAAATGTGTCATGCCTCTTGGAGAGGCACTCTCTTGCTGAGTTGCCTCAGGCATGCTCATCTCTAGTTTGGAACAAAAGAATTAAAATTTGATCTACTTCTCTTGAAATGTTGTTGAACCCTAGCCTACCTAGATGTCATCGTTTAAATGCAGACTGTAGAACAAGCTCCAAAGTACACTGAATAAATCACAAGTGAAGACTGTGACTGTATTGAAACACTGGACAGTGAACCAGACCCAATCTCTACCAGCGTCTTAAATTACTCAATCTAAATCATGTAGAGATTGTTAGCTGGAGCTGCAATGTAATTCAAAGCAAAAGTGCTACTTGCTATATATGGTTTCACTTTGCTCTAGAGATCACTCAGCATATGTCTGAGATGATCCTAAAGAAGGTAGTGCTGACACATTTTGCTTGTACTGTCTGTACTATGTACAGGAAGAGAGAGGAGGCGTAGAACAAAGAGGTCAGGAAATGGGTTGTTCATACATACATACTTATATACATATATATATATATATATGAGACTGCAGATTAAGTAGACTCACAGCTTTGTGATCTCAGACACGCAGGTATTTTGGACTTCAGAATACATTTCTTCTTGATCTGACCAAAGAATCTTACCAATAGTGCAATTTTAATCTGTAAAACAGTTTTGCGCAAGGGGTTGGGTTGCTGTGTCTGTGTGCTTGCAAGTCAAAAACCATTTCTTATATTCCTGGCCTTGCAAAACCAACCTGAAAGTCATGTCCCTGGAAGTGTTTCTGTGAAACTAGCTCTGAGGTGCTTCACTTGTGTCTTTGCAGAGAGCAGCATCAGGAAGACATGCTGCCAATTCAGTAGTCTGCAGCATTTCTGGTCAGTCTTCAGCTGCTGTTTGGAAAGGCTGAAATTTTGCAATAAGAAAGTAGTACCAATAAGAAAGCTTTATCATCTTGTGTCAAGGTTATTACAATATTAACTTCACATAGATTCCAAGAACTCTGTGCTATATTTAGGTTTGTATCCTTTGATGTATGCTTAACAGTTTGGGGATTTAATAATAAATTAAAATACAGATGGCACCCACTCTGGAACTAGATGGATTATCTCATTATAAGATACTGGAACTGGAGCAGATAAAGGCAAAACCAGTTGTATTGTATAATTGAAGTATAATTTAATCTTATATAAATTTGAGGGTTTATATCAGTATGTTCATATATAGATGCATTAAATCTCTAGTTCTTACTTAAGAAAGCTCCAACTTTCTTAAAGGCTTAAGAAAGTGCTTGGATGAAAAAATCAGTATGCTAAATATTTTGATCTGGAGGGATGAGAGAGAACTACCCCACTGTATTTGACATCCTCCCCTTGCTCTGGTTAACAAAAAACTTCTCGTTTTCCAAGTGTATTAATGTGCTGAAGGGTTTTAGATCTTACAAATCTAATAGGATGCCAAAAAATTGCTCAAAAGGTTGTCTTTACAGTCTTCATAGGTGGCAAATAAAAAACTATTTAGTCTATATTAATAAAAAAGGATAATAGAAGAGAATCTTCTGTCTCTTCCTTCATTTGAATACATGGATGAAGTTCCAAGGAGCATTTCTGGAAAATGTCAAATTTTTGACTCAACATAACTGAGGTCTGAACTCATCAGAGAGGTGTGTAGTAAGGTAAGTTCTTTCATCTTTGCAGAATAATGGCTTAATAAAGTAGTGCAGTATCCCCCTAAGAAAAGTCCTGTGAAAAATGCTACATTAAATGAAACATTTTAACTTATTTTGCTGTGTAAATATCATTCCTTTAATAATTAGAATACTATTCAGTGGAGAAAATAGATTAAGAAATAATTAAAAGGTGTTATGTTACATGTAGGTTGCAGAAGATGAATCCCTTTATTTGCCTCTTGAAGAACAGTATGTTACAATCTAGATCAGAATGAATTAAAGAAAACCACTGTTCGCTAAAAATATAAAGAAGTTTTTAGGTAGGTAGGCTTCATGGAGGCAGAAAGGCAGTTTTCTTGTACAGTGCTCATTTTGAGCATCTTTCTCCCTTTCCTACTTTCAGAAAATGGATTCTTTGCATTGCCAAGGTCAATATCTGTTTTTCTTTTTCATATGTATTGTTGTTTTTGTTTGTGTTTGTTTGTTTGTTTTTTGTTTTGTTTTTTTGTTTTGTGTTTTTTTATTAAAGAGAGGGGTATTTCTGAGGATTAGGAATCTTTTAAACTCCCGTGACAGCAGGACTCGTTCCCATCTCTTCAGTGGATCTGCTTCTCCTTTGGCAGATTGTTTTGCCATTGTTAGGCTGTTTGCCTGGCTTTTCACTTGCAGCAGAAAAAAAGGCAAAGATCTGGTCAGGTGGCACTTGCATCCCTCATTTGCCCGTAATAAGAAAACAACCTGATGCAAGACCGACAGTGTTTCTTCCTCAAGGGGATGCTTTGGGATAGAAAGCTGCTTTATATTCTCTCTGTTAGCTTGACCTATTTGTTTGCACATCAGTAATCATCTCTCTTTAGAATTAAAAATAAAACTCTGTGTCTTATTAGGAGCTTCCTCATGTTGATAACCAAGTTTGGCTAATTAATGTGAGAGATCGATTAGTGTGCTCAGGAGAGGGAGTTATGGTCCATAGTGTCCCTGACCACCTCTTCCCAAACAGGGATTTGTGCAGGGAAACAAATGGCTATTGACCTTGTGGTCTGTAGTGGATGCAAGAAGCAAGGGGAATCACAACAAAACTTTATATTCTTCTCTTTGATCTTTTTCAGTAATGATTTGTTGCCACTGGAGCTATCTGAAGAGGAGCTGTACAGTTTGGTGACTAGGTTGACAGGTCATAATTAACAGAGAATTAAGCTGCAACTGTAATAATAAATTATATCTGGGACTGTTTGCTGGTACTGAGACATAGTGTCTTGAACAGTCTGCATTCATACAGCTAAACTCTCTTTTCTTCTGACACAGGGTAGATACCCAAACTGGATGAATTCCCCAGGCATACTAACTCCCAAACCCAACTTGGAAGTTTTTTAGGAGAGTGCCAGTCAGCCTAGGGACTGTTTTAGTAATTTAGCTGTGTAGTTGAGAGAGTGAATGTCAGAGCAACTCCCTGTTGCTTCTTACCTTTCATATTTTTAAAACAACGGTATTGCTTGCTTTACAGCAGCGATGGGGTACTTCTAATAGGAGCCTTTCCATTACTATGCAGCACATAAACTTGCAAACCTTCTCCACCGCTGGAGTGGTTGAGGGAAAACTCTCCTGCTATCTGAAAAGTTCCTTGGTTTTCCTCAACATATATTTTGTTTTCCTCTCCCTTCAAGCTGAACATCTCAATGCCAAGTCATTAACCACCTCATGTGCCCCCAGTTGTTCTGCTGTAATACAGGCTCCTTCCTCTGGGAATAAAAAGGAGTGCTCTGACAAACTGATCAGAAAAAGGCAGATTCAAAATGAAGCCTGGTTAAATTGTCTACAAAAAGCTTACAGCGTGTGTGTGCTGCCTGGTAGAGCAAAATACACAAGAAACAAGCACAATTTCCTTCCACAGCAGTTGTGGGCTGCAGCAATACCACTGCAATTGCAGGTGAGTGATATCGCCACTCCCATGATGACTCTCACGATAAAGCCACACTCAGACACTCTTGTCCCTCCTGACTAACTCTTTACACCTCAAAGGGTCTTACTGCCCAGGGAGTTTTGAAAATTCACATCCAGCTAAATTCATAGTAACTGAGATGGCCTTATTTACAAGCAAGGAAGCCTGTCCTTCTGGGTAAAGAAGGGCAGAGCCAGAGTAATAATGCTGTGCTGAAAGCAGGAAATTTGAGGTTGAGTGTCTCATGTTTTGGGGGAAGTGTCTCTCAGTTTTTGTTCCTTATCTGTAGAGATGATTTCTGTTTTCCTATGTGTTTGTGTTGTGTGCTTGTGACAGTGTGGGCTTGCTCACTGCACAAGCAGCTACAGACCCACTACGGAGGGATTCTGTAGCCGTGGGAGGACTCCAGACACTGTGAGAATTACAAAAACTAATAATCAGGTATAAGGACCTCTCTAGATGATGAGGATTTGGTGATTTGCAATTCCTTAGAATATATAGAAAACTCTCCCTGGAGGAATATTTATGTATTTATGCTTCATTCCCTCAGTGTGCAAGGAACCTTCTGTGGTTTTAAATAAGGAAGAGATTGATGCTAGATGTTAACGTATGACAAAATTGATTGCAACAGCAGGGAACTAAACTCAAATAAAAGGAGGGGGGAAGGCATGTTTAGTCCAGTGTCACTGTGATTTGGCTGTCTGTGTTAGTGCATAGAATGTAATCACTTGTCTACAGCTCTGCAGCACTGGAATCCTACAGAAATACGGTATTTGTACTGCTTTGAAAAGCAGACAGTAGCTGTAAATGTGTGCTATGAAATATTCAACATGCCTTCCTGCTGCAGGGAGTTTGAAAGACATGCTGCTAACGCTGGTGTAACAGTGTCTCTTTTGATTTCACACTCAATACGGTTTGTGCCAGATGAGGATGCTGCATGGACAGCTGATGTCTGTCAGTAGCTGGCTTGGGGACTGAGAGTGGTGAGTAAAGGTAATTGAAAGAGTAATTAGATTCTAATTAGTAGCTGTTAAGGCATCTGCTTTCTCTAGCTTGTTTTTCCTTGGAGTATTTTGCAGTCTTCCTGTGTGACAACCCACAAACAGATTTAATAAGTGCTGTGTGTTTCAGATGCCTTGAAGCTTCATGGTTCCCCATATTATTGACTTCTTACAAAGTATTTGGAGTTTTGACTGTGACACAAGCAGGACATAATGAACAGTGATAGACATGATATGCATATGTATCAATGGTACTAGTGCCTCTCACACTCTGCGGTTGTCTTAAATAGTCACAGGAATAAGAAGGGCAAATGTAAACAGCTGCCCTAACCTCCCTGATTTCCTGAAATCACAGCTTATGGTATCTGCTCCTGGGCACAAGGTGTATTTGGTACTATTTGCATGCCTAGTTCTGTATTGTCTCACCATCCCTTTTCTGACCTTTGTGTACATCCCATGGTAGTATCTGACTGACCAGCCTGAACTAGTGGGTCCTCTAAGACAGTGGTTAATTTCTGCTGTCTCTAGCCTTAATGAGGGGTCAACTCCGCAGTTACAGGATTACCCAAGCCTGTGTGTGTAGTTTCATTGCAAACTCCAGTGCTTGAAAAAGGGGATGTCTTTGTGCTCATATGTGAGAAATCTCTTATATAAAACACCCTTCATAAAGATGTGAATAGCTTTGTTTTCCAAGTGCCTGAAACTGTTTGAAGTTCCTGCATCTCCCAGTGCCCACACTGATTATCAGTCTACCCGTCTACTTGTCTGACTGGAGGTTAGGGCCATTAGGTTAAATCAAGCCTTTGCTAAGAAGGGATTTGCCTAACCCTTATGTTGTTTCTGAGCAGTACATAGCATGTTCCAGTATCTAACCTGTCGACTTGAACTCAGTTGGGCTTGTATGTGTGTCTGCCTTCCTTCAGCGTGCAGTGCAGTGACCCTCCAAACCATTACTCTGGCTGAGGTCACCTAACTTTAGCTGGCTGGTTGTTTTGGTTCCCAGCAGAGTCCCCACAATGAAAATTAAAGTACAATTTATCTGATCATAGGAAAGGTGTCTACTTCAGGAAGTAATGAAGCAGCTCCTGAATTGTTCCTGCCTAGCTGCCTACTCTCTGCAGGACTGTGGAAGGACCCTATGGTGACTTGGCCCAGATGTATATTTGACATAAGTCACATATGATTCAGTGAATCCCATCTTTTGCTGTCTGGAGCTTTGAGATCTGCAGAGTAAACTTTCTAATCAACATCAAAGACATGACATCATGTTTCTGGGCTCACCTGCTGACAACACAGGGTAAATGTGACACTGGAAGTGGAACAGGTTCTGTTCTGTTTCCTCTTTAATCTGACTGACTCAAGCTAATTTCTATTTACATTCCCAAACCTGTCTTTTCTGTCAATAGTCTTCAGCGACTTAAAAAAAAAATAAAAATTAGGTTGTACCATCATCACAAGCAAGAACTCTTTAATGTTCTGAGTAAATACCTTTTGCTATTTGCATTTCATTACTCTGCTCTAAATAGGCCCATGTGCCTAACAGAGCAAGCTGTCCTGAAACTTTGCTAATGCAGATATGTTGCAGACTTGGCAACCAGCTGATTTGTACACTCAGACTTCCCAGTCAGACATGATAGAAATTACCCAGGAATCTCTCAGATGTAAAAAGGAGAGTAAGCATAGTAAAGTAAACATTTAAGAAAAAAAGAAATATTTTTCTAAGCATTTTCAAGAGGATTGTAATGCATTTCTTCCATGTGGTAAGTACTAAATTTCTTTTTTTTTGTCATTTGGAGACTTTCAATGTTCTCCTTCTATTTCCAACAATACATCTTTAGTCTATTTCCTTTTAGATGGAGTGACAAAATAAATATTGCAGCTAAACGTAGGTTTGCCAGGAAGCTGTTCTTGCAGGAGAAAACACTTCATAGAGTCTCTCAGGACTCCTCCATCGCTTGGACAGCTTATCAGTTTGTACGCAGGAGTTGTTTATCAGCAGCTTTTAAATCTGTGCAAGTCAAAATCCTGTAATAATTTTAGCCTCAGGTACTTACAACCTGGAATATCTGGCAATGTTGATATTCATAAACATGTCTGGGAATGTTGTCCAGCACAGAGAGCAACTGGCACAGAATAGCCCACGTCCAACTATTAAACTAGTTTAACCTCCAAGAAAAGGATGATTGCATCCAAGCTGCCTGCAGGGAACAGTCACAATGGGAGCAAACTCTTGAGGTGTGCTTTTAAATTGGTTGTGAAGATGCTAGTTGGTCCGAGTCAAAATAACGTTAGGTTCCTCTGCAGTGGAAAAACATTCAGAAAATTGAATTCTAGTGCCTGGGAATTTTTCTTGGTGCTGTTTCATAATTACCAGTAGAAACAAAACTTTTGTTGCTGTTTATTTAATTGTTTTTAATTCAAACTACAGCACTTTTTCTGTCTATTAGCAAGGTGGTATCTGGGTTTGGCCTGCATTTTTTTTAAGCTTAACTGTAGATTGGATACTGTTTCTTGAGAGCCTTTCCCAACAAAGTCAACACTATTTCTGGCTCTGGGGTTGTTTTTTTCCTTGTTGTTGGTTTCTTGGGAGGGTTTTTTCCTTATATTTTGTTGTTGTTGTTAGGTTTTGTTTGTTTTGTTTGATTTGTTTGGGTTTTGTTTTTTTTTCTTTGGGTTTGTTTGTTTGTTTCTTTCTTTTTTGAGGTCACTTTTAGCACTTTTCAAACTGGTGTAGGTCAAATCAATATCAAACCTCTTCATTATCTTATGTTTACATGACTTACATTTATTACTTTGAAAAGCATGAGATAACTTTCACTGCGGGTTAAAGCAACATATGAGATCTTAATTTCAAGCTCACTCCCTCAAAAATCTTATCCATGAATATTTTTAGACACTGTAAAAGTCCAATGACCTCCTTTTTCCATTTCACATGTTCTCCATGTCGGCGGTTTAAATTTTTCTCAAGTTTAGTCTTGAATCTCTTTAGACTTTGGTCTTTTACTTCAGGACACAACTATATAATTTCTTTTTCCTGTTCTGAATGTCCTCTGTTCAGCTCTTGTGAGACTCCAGCAGGTACAGTTTCACTGTTTACATTCTCCAGTCAGCGTGATTTCAGCAAGGCTACTACAGTGGTTTTAGGATAAATGTCAACTTTCTTTTCTTTCATGTACTGACTCAGAGATCCACTGTTTCTGTCAAACTCAGCATCTATAATTAATAACATTTTTTCCTGGACATATTCATAGGAGAGATTTTCAGACCAAAAAACTTTGGACCTTTATGTAGTGAATTTAAATACATTTGCCTTCTCTTAATTAAAGGTCCTGCATCCTTCATTATGGTACTTGGATGTCACAGAGTAAAAAACATTGTTCCAGCTCATTGCCTCCTGGCACTTCTGGAATCAGGATGTTAGTACAGATGTATTTTTTATCTGATCATTCTAGTCCAGTTTCCTTAAAATACAAACTGTACAACTTGTAAAAGCAGTTCCAGTCTATAAGATAACTTTTCAGGTTTTTATACCATTTTCCCCACGATCTTTGGGATGTTGTTCAATTTAAGACACCCAGAGAGACAGGGGACCTGATAGTTCATTTTCTCATCTTCTGTAATAAGTCTTCGGGGGGTCTAAAATAGGAGTATGAGTTAAGAGTGCTTTGAAAATACTTTAGCTTTTACTCAGGAGAGCAAAAATACTTGTCTTTCTTGAACTCCAGTGGGAACATGCTGACATAGAGCTGCATTGCACTTGGCTTTGTCCCATCTCAGTATCAAAGCCTGAGAGAACAGTAAGATGAGCACTGGGAAGAATTCCCATTGTTCAATTTCATTCTACAAGAACTAAATTAAATAATCAGTGGGACAAGGCACCTAACCTTAAACATATTGCAAGTATTGGCAGGATCAGAACCTAGTACAAATTTCTGGAATGCATCCTTTGATTAAAGAGTGGAAAACCACAGGCAAAACAAAAGAGTACCTTCTTCTTAAGACTGCCATTTTTTTTTAATTTATTTTTAATTTCATGTCTCTGCCGATCTACATTTATACAAGTATTTATGTTGCTGCATTTTCTTTTCTGCCACATGAATAAATATGAGCAATATTACACTTTAATAATTGGTAACTTTTCTGACAGAATAACTGCATACTTCAGAACAGTTTGTGCTGCCTACTTATTCTGTGGAATTAAAGCTTGAAGTTATTTTCTAAATATTAATCTCCACAAAATGGAAAAATGGACCTAAAATGAGTAGAAAATTAGGACAGACAGGAAACTGTCAATAAAAATTATGTTGTTATTTTGTCATTTCCTCTGCTGTTGCCATTGTTTCAGAACTTTAATGTTCATTTGTTGTTTCCAGAGAGAGACAGTAAATTAAATTTATCAGTGTAAGCATTTTGTAAGCGAAATTTCAAGGTTTGCTTTCAAAGTAGTTTCACAGTTCAGTGAATTACAGTACATTTACGATGCCTGGCTCTTTATACTGATGTTAGAGAAATGTACCCAAGCAATACCTGGTTGACATTTCTATGAATTGTATTCCTGTTCACTTTTCCAGGTCGAGTTACCTGCTGTCACTTCAAATAAATGTGGAAAAATGGGACCTGTACAGTGATAAACATGTCTTCTTACCTTTGCAATCAAGGTCTTTTGGTGATCAGCAAAATGAGAAGCTGAAGGTCACTACCTAGCAGTCTAGGATGATACAAATTGACAGTGATTAGAACTAAAATATTACAATTAGGGTATAAAATTGGACTGAATATTGCTTTGCTTAATTGCTATGTTCATTCCAACCTGCCTGATGGAACATATTCTACAATAAGTTAAACCTCACCTGGGATGAAGTCTTCAGTTTAGTTTAGGATATTGCTTTGATTCTGTTCTCAAGTGTTGCATGAACATCTATAGCAAAGGAAGTCTCAGAAGTGCACCTCAAAGGCAGTTCTTGTGCTGAAAGAGCCAAGGCAGTTCAAAACACCAGGGAATCAAGAAAATAGGCTAGGTGACCTCTTAGGTTTCTTCCATCTTTATTTTCCAACTCTTTATTAATGATTAATCATTTCATCAAGATATAAATTATTTTTGAGGAAATAATTTTTCTTTTTGCTTCTCCAAAAAGTGCTGTCCTTTTTTGGTCTTGTAGAATACTATTCTTTGGTTATTATATTTTGCTATATTCTAAACCTGTTGTCTATTTTAATTTCTTTTCCAAAGTGTCCTATGTACCTCCTTTGTCAGGTTTTTCTCCGGTTCCTATATTGCAGTTCATTTTGCATGGCCTATAATGCTGTTGGCTGTGTAAATCCTGTGATTTTTTTGCTGACTGCCTGGGGAGTAGCTAGTAGGAAAATGGAAACATGCAGAAGGGAGAAGATAGGTTTGTGCAGCTATTTCTAACAGTTTATCTTCACATTCTTGCTAACAAAAGAAATTGCTCTTTTGGAAAAACATTATGCCACATATACCATCAAAAATGAGCTGGCTGACTCTGAGGAAGAATATTTACTTCTTTGCCCAGCTTCTGGAGTTTAGCTACTGTTGTTATACAGATGCATATTTACAGTTGATGAGGTAGGATCGAGAGGCTTGTCAAGGAAATTGGGGGAACAGAATGAAACTCTAAATGCTAACATGAATGTGTTTTGCTTTCCCATTCTTTAACCCACACGAGTCATATTTCAAAATGGTTACAGCAAGGTTTGTCTCTTTCACTATGTTTTGACCTTGAGTTCTTTTTATGGTCAAGTAAACTCTTGGATAAGATTTTCATGTCTACTTCTTTAGTAGAAAAAAAACCCAACCAAACCATGAAGGTGCTCCAGAAAACTTGATTCCAGCTCTAAAGGGGCAGGAGGTGAGAGAAATGTGTTTCCCTTAATGTAAGCACTACAGAGGGCAGCTTTATAGCTTGCCTTCCAGATATCCCCTTGCAAGACCCTGTGTCTGCAGGGGGGTGCCAGGTCACACAGCACACTTCCCAGAGCTGTCTGCCTTCTGGGTTACACTTGCTATGTCTATTTGTAGGTAATTTAACTCCCTGCCTATAAGAACTGAAATAGCAGCAGCTGTTCTAACTTTTCCACATGAACAGAATGTGATCAGAGGTTATATTTGTCATGCCTAAACTAGTCTGGGGAATGCCAAGATTACAGTGTTGAATATTCATTCCATATATATATATATTTATGAGTACTGGAGAATATAAGTGGGAGCATTGCATCTGGAGACTTGTATATTTGGATGCATGGCAGATTAGGCTGCTTTTGGAATGAATATACAGACATTAGGGCAATGTAGTACATCAAGAAAGTGGACAATGCTATTATAACAAGGCTTGCTGTAACAAGGGTCTCATCTCATTCCCATAGAAGGTCAGGATTCCCTCAGAGTGCCTCAGTGTTACCTCAGACACAAAGATGCTAGTGAAGGTAAAATACTGTAGACTTCTCCACAAAGTGAACAGCTGGCAGGGACACATGCACTCCTATGTATTTAATTTTTGCTCCTCTTCTGAATTGCATTCTGGAAAGGTTTGCCACTCTCTTTATTAACAGTAGGAGAAGACCAGCCTCCTAAAGTAAGTAGTAGGTTCTGACTACCCTGAAGCTGAGAAGTGTCAAGGCTTCCTCTCACTTGCATTGGCATTATCCATCAGACTGGCAAGATAACTGTAAGGCCCTTGGCACCACTTGGACTCTGCAGCAGTCTAACTACTGTGCAGTAATTATCCTGCTGGCAGAATAAAACTCAGCCCTTTTCCACACTGATGGCAGAGTTTTAAGGTCCAGTGCAAAATCACTTCAGAGAGAGAAGCCAGAATGTACTGAGCATCATCCATCAGACAGGACAGAATGTCCTGCTCATCACTTCTCAGACAGGCACAGATAGACTGTTGCTTATGATGGTCACCAAATCTTTATTCAGCTTATCTGGAAACCATTAGTGTTGAAACTGGCTCTCTGCCACAAAGGACAAGGTGAGAGATATGCCTACAACCCACACTGAGATCTGCAGACCTGTTCTGTGCTGGTGTGAGGAGCACTCCAGGAGAACCCTGAGGCTGGGAAGTACCAGGTGACAGCATCAGTGTCATTGTATCATTGGAGCTCCTTCTCTAAGTGACTCCAATCAGCAATAAAATAGGTCACTATAAATCACAGAGAAACTGTAACATTATTGCTCAAATTTCTGGCTATGTTGCTACTCATTGCTTACAGAATTCCCCTTGCAGCTGTCACTAGATAGGATCCTTTGCATCATGACACATACTGCTGTGTAAACTTAGTCACTCTCTGTAAATGACGGCTGTGACTGTCTCTTAGCTGAGTGACTTGACAATGAAAATAGAAAAAAGACAAGAACTGCGTTACCACAACAAAGGATAATCACAGATTGACACAATAACAGAATATGCTGAGTTGGAAGGGACCCACAATGATCATTGAGTCCAGTTCATGGCCCTGCACAGGACCATCCCTGAGAGTCACACCATGTGCCTGAGAGTATCATCCAAATGCTTCTTGAACTCTGCCAGGCTTGGTGCTGTGACCACTGCC
>JAWWEW010000078.1:125710628-125788820 GCA_035583185.1 Anabacerthia variegaticeps | reverse complement strand
CTCCTCTTCTCCAGGCTGAACAGACCAAGTGCCCTCAGCCACTCCTCACATGGCTTCCCCTCAAGGCCCTTCACCATCTTTGTTGCCCTCCTTTGGACTCTCTCTAACGAGCTCAATAACTTTCTTGTATCACTGTGCCCAAAACTGCCACAATATTCAAGGTGAGGCTGTCCCAGTGCAGAGCAGAGCAGGACAGTCCCCTCCTTCGACTAGCTGGAGATGCCCCCCAGGGCACTGCTGACTCATATTCGACTTGCCATCAAGCAGCACCCCCAGGTCTCTTTCCATGGCACTGCTTTCCAGCATCTCATTCCCCAGTCTGTATGTACACCGAGGGTTGCCCATCCCAGGTGCAGAATCCGGCACTTTCCCTTGTTGAATTTTGTATGGCTGGTGATTGCCCAGCCCTCTAACTTGTCGAGGTCTCTCTGAAGGGCCTCCCTGCCTTCAAAGGAGTCAACAGCTCCTCCCAGTTTTGTGTCATCTGCAAACTTGCACAGTATCCCTTCCAGTCCTGTGTCCAAGTAATTCATGAAGATGTTGAAGAGCACAGGGTCCCAGATGGAGCCCTGTGGAAACCCACCAGTGACAGGTCACCAGTCTGATGTCACCCCCCATTCACTATTACCCTCTGTGCTCACCCAGCAAGCCAATTGCTCACCCAGCCCGTGACGTGTTTATCCCGCTCTGTGTGCTGGACAGTTTGGCCAGAAGGATCCTGTGAGAGGCAGTATTGAAAGCTTTATTGAAATCCAAAAAGATGACATCAACCGGCTTCCCTTGACCAGCTAAGTGGGTTACCTTATCATAAGGGGAAATCACGTTTGAAAAGCAGGACCATTGACTGCATTGTCTTCTTGGTGTTTTTCAATACCCCCCAGAAAAACTTTCTCCATAACTTTACTAGGCCCTGAAGTGCGACTGACAGGCCTGTTGTTTCTAAGGTCTTCCTTCTTGCCTTTCTTGGAAATAAGGGCAATGTTTATCAGCTTCCAGTCAGAGCAGTGATAAAGTGGCTTTGGTGGGCACCTGGCATCCAGCCAGAGTCAAACCATCACACAAACTAAAGCCATGTGAACTACTGTAAGGACTGAGACAACAAATAGTAGCCATTACCATGCATCAGCCTCATGCAAGAGAGTCAACAAAATGATAATTAAATCTGATTTTAGAAACAAAGAGTTTAGACTTCCTATTAATGTAGAGGGGGAAAATAGGACAGAGCCAGCAGAAAATCAAATAAGAGTTAGACAGCAGATCAGAAGGTAGGAGTGCCATTGTTCAAGTAGTTGCAGAGAAGCAGAGAATGATGCCAGCATCAAAAAGTTTGGTATTTTCATCCACAAAGGTCAAATATATTTTGTTCCTTGATCAACTTGCTGAGAAGTACTGATGATTTACTATAGAACTAAGGTGGTTTTGTGTTGGAGTTTGTTTGTTTTTCTCAGGGAAATTTTAGCTACAGAGGAAGTTGTGCTGCTGATTAAATAAAGTTTATGCATATTATCTCACAGAATGGCATATCTCTGGAGTAAAGGATAAATGGCAACAAAGATAATCTGTGACCTTCAAAAGCAACAAAAGCTAATGTGTATTCCAGACAGCACTAATTGCATGTGAAAAAGTAGCCTCACATTTCATCTTAAATTCTGAATTTTTAGGAGACTTTTTGTCTGTGTTGTCATTCAGGATGAAAGTCCAAATATCTGACTGTTTTTAATTTGGTTGCAATTTGGCAGTATTTTGTAGTTCCAGCAGTAAGGATATGTTGGCATAGATAAAACCAAAGATGCTCACATTGCTGCTAGGCTCACCAGGAGGGCTTGGACGATAGGGGTTGAAGCAGCTGACTGAAGCCACCAAGCTGAGACTAGTTTTCTGACAGATATTTGAAAATTTCCAGCAAAATGGAAACAAAATGTCCCTTCAAACTATTTGCTCCATCATGGATCATGCTTATGGGAAATTCCTTTCCAGTTCTTTAGCAGAGGTTAAGAGAAAGATCAAAGTGTAGACGTTTTTATTGCTCTCCAAAGCTTTCAGACTAATCTGGGGTTTTGTTTTTAATGTTAGTTATAAGAAAGTTCTGCTCCTGAATGTAGTTCACCCCATTACCCACAGCCAGTTACAGCTTGATTTCACAGCATGTTAGCATGCTGGGAACTGTGCAGGGTCCCGTCCCAGGGCCTGGACTACTGAATGCCATGGAGATGCAAATCTACACCATTCCAAATGTTTTGGAGTGTCCTTGGAGATACGAAGTTTAAAATGTTCTTGTTCAGTAATAGTGCCTTGCTGCAGTTTCAGGCAGTAAGCCATGAAGGCAGGCATTAAGGCTGGGTCAGCATCTACCAATGCAGAGGAATTAGCTGGTTTTGCTTTGGAGATTGGACAGAAAACATATATTCCTGGACAGTAGGGTGGAAACTTTACATTGCCTTTTCAGGTGTACATTTTCTTGGAAAAGACCCATACACTCAAAGTCAGCTTTCACCTTCAGCCAAACAGGTTTTCTCACTCATTAGCTGCAAACTTCCCCCTACACTTGCCTCCCTCTACTGGCTCAGATAATACTCTTCCTCAGATTTATCTAGCTGCTAATCAGCTATGAATTGATCTTTTCTAGCCAATTCAATGAAAGACATTGTATGTGGTGAAGGACAAGGAAAAGTTTGAAAATATTGGTGTTTACATCAGTGATCCTGCTCTAGTTCTTCTGCCATCATTTAGATATTGATTGTGAGTGGCCTGGCTCAGTTGGTGAAGCTGTGTCTTCCTGCCACAGTTCTCCAGGATCTCCTTCAGGAGGACTTCGACTCCATCCATTTTTACACTGAATAGAATTTCCTGAGTCTCCTGCCCCTCTCTTGATCAATAATACTCTACAGAGAGCATAACTAAATGGTCTCAGAGAAGGCCAGGGTTGAGAATAAGTATTCTACCATGCCTTGGCCTAAAGCCAGGCTGTGCTCAGTCCAGAATACTGGTTTTGGGTCAGAGTGTTTGTGAGTGGCTTTTGTTGATTGGATCTGTTTGAGGACAGGGTTAGTTCCGTGTGTCCAGATATGCAGTTTTTTCTGTTACTTTAGTTTTATGATGGGTAGTTTCAGAGGGGATGAAGCAATTCTGCTGAACAAGTTAGGGGCATTTTTCCAGAGACAGCTGGAAAACTTCTTGGAGGAAGTTTGCTGAATCATCTCAATACAGAGCCAGGCACAGGGTTAGCAGATAGACTCCATGGTCCAACGCTTCAGCTTGGATCCAGGACCCCTTTGCACAAAAAGTCTGCACTAGCACATCATATAAGAGCCAGACACTATTTGATATACAGGACTGGTGAATGAGCTGTTCTTTGGCTTGTAAAAGGGTTTCACAACAATGCATGAATGATACAGCACACGATAAAAAGTGTAGACGCCCACTCATCCTGCAGCTTGCAAAGCTTATTTGCACATCTATGGAGGTAATTCCATACCTCACACTTTGCACAAGCAAACAGATATTGGCAGATGCATATTCTTCAGTATCATGAAGAATTTCTACATATGAGTGCACACCAGAAAATGTACGTGTGAATGCTTAAGGTAGGCTTTTGGGCAATATTAGTTCTGAAGATCAAAGAAGGAAACAACATGTGATGTGTACATCAACAATGAGGGACTGCACATTTTAAGGGTCCGCTCAGAGGCAATGTGAGAGCCATTCTGACAAATGCAATGAATTTGATCCAGAATTGATGAGAATAGAAATGTATCCATTAAATGCTCTCAAAGAGCAGCACTATACATTTTATAAGTTAAATGGTAATATACCAAGGCAGAACACAGAGAAGAGATGAACAGTATGAGGTTGCAGGGATTCATCAGACAAAACAAAAATTTCCTGAAGGTAAGAAAGTAAGAACAGGGAAACACTGAATAGATTTCTCTGGGATAATGCATAGTTGCCATCACTAGTGAGGTTTTCGTGACCAAGCACAACCCTAAGGTGGATGATACCAGAAAAGTATATTCATGTAACTCTTCTTGCTTTGGGCAGACGAAGAGACTAGTCTAGATGACTTCTGAGAGCTCTACTAGCCCTATTTTTCAAGCAGTATAGCAGTGTTGTCTTTACCACCTACCTTGTCAGTGCTATAATCAAGTCATGACTCAGATTTATTGGTGTAACTAGTGTCTGTGAACAAAGCAGGCTGGCTGTGTAACAACCCACTGAGTCATTTTTGTTTAACACAGGTTTTTTACCTAAATGGACCCAAATACATTGCTGTAGAAAGGAGGTGGTCACTCACCTGCACTGGGCTTGCCCAGTGGGCAGCACACATCTGTGGAGGGGATCAGATGCGAGTGCTAGGTTGCCTTTTTTTCCTCTGTCCCATAAAAATCCTATTATGGTCTTGTCATTGTATCAAATTATTCTATGCTATGACACAGTGCAAATGCAGGAAACCTTATCATTATTTATTTTTACTGATTCAGTGTAGCGGCCCAAGTTAGGAGAGATCCATCCTGTGCTGCAAGGCAGTGAAAACATTCATCAGAGAGGACAGGTTCTGTGCAAAAAGTGCATTGGGTTTCAGGAGGAAAATTTGCAGCATCCAAATGAATTACCTGTGGCAGGAAGCAATGCCGAGATAATTACATGTGCTTGGTGCTGTTCCAAGATTAGGAGATTTAGGTATCTCTGCTACTACAAATTAAACAAAAGGGTTAAACTAGCTGGCCAGCTCCTATTAGCCTGGACCCAAAAGAAGTAGACCTACTGGTTTTGACCAGTTCATGAATTTAGATTTGCTTGAAGTAAAATTTAAGCAGATAAAATGGCTGAGATAAAATGGTTATGAAGAGTGGTGAGACCTTGTAGTGGAGAGGTGTAGCTATCACCCTTGTGAACCCATTGGACTTTAGTCCTGGAAGTCTAATTACACCCATTTCTCATCAGCTGCTTAGGCAACTGAATAATGGTTATAGCATATGCATAGCAGAAGGAGGGCATTATGCAAACCTGTGAAAATTGCTGCCACTGCAATCCATGGGACATTTTGTGTCAGTAACTCTTTGCAGGATTAGATCTTTGGTTTTAGAGAAGAAACACCAAAATCCCTCAGTTTGTCAAATAAAGGGGAAGGGCTAGATGCTCTGATTACCTCTGACAGCTTTGACTCATTTCTGATCACAAGGGGAAAAGGGTAGAAGAATTAATGAAGAAAAACTGCTTTGGGTGAGAAAACTTGATACTGAGCTTGGTAATGGCTGGCTGCCATTGAAAGGACCTAAGAGTGGTCAATGGTAGGATGGCAACAGATGTAAAATATTTTTTTAGGCCAGGTAATATTGAGTTGCTCTGCTCTGGGGACAACATAGTTTCCCATTTCTGAATTATCTACTGGGTAATGTTATACATGGATACTTAACCTGCCTCAGCTGGAGCAGGGGTAGTTCATATGTGTTGTGGAGATTTTAAATTACTTCTTAGGGAATGTTTTGCTTCATATGTAACACCTGGCTAGAGGGTTTTGGTGATTTATTTTCAACCACAGCTTCTGAGTTTGAGCTTTTATGAAAACTGTGAATGCTTTCTTCCTGGAGGCCCTGAGATATGTCAGCATTTGTTTGTTTGTTTGGTTTGGTTTTGTTGTGGGGTTTGTTTTGTTTTGTTTTATTTTTGTGGCTTAGTGTCATGGTTTAACCCCAGCTGGCAACTAGGCTCACTCACTTCCCAAAAGTGAGAAAACTCTGGGTTAAGATAAAGGCAGTCTACCAGGTAAGGTAAAAGCCACATACATAAAACAAAATAACGAATGCATTCTCCACTTCCCATGAGCAGGCAGGTGTTCCCTCCAGGAAAACATGGGTCCATTGCACATAATGGTGAATTGGGAAGACAAATAATGACACTCTGAACATGCACCCTGCCTTCTTCTCCCACCTTCATATGCTGAGTATGATGCCACGTGCTAAGAGATATTCCTCTGGTCAGTTGGGGTCAGCTGGTCCAACTGTGCCTCCTCCCAGCTCTTTGTGCACCCCTAGCCTCCTCGCTGGCCAGATGGTGGGAAAAGCAGAAAAGGCCTTGTTGCTGTGTAAGCCCTGCTCAGCAGTTGCAAAAACATCTTTGCCTTGTCAACTGCGTTTTCATTACAAATCAGAAACATAGCACCTTACTTGCTATTGTGAATAAAATTAACTCTGTTTTAGCCAAAACTGTTTTATGTTATAGAGCATTGGCTCTGAAGTAAAAGAAGCAAAACTTGTCATTGTTTGACATTTTTATATATGCATTAATCATTCTCATTCAGCATCATAGCAATTTCATAATTCCAAGTGCTTGAAACATGATGTTTATATTGCAACATGCGTTTTTCTAGTGATAGAATGCCAAAGTTTCAAAGTTTTAAAACTGAGCCACAATTTCGATACTAAATAAAGATTTTGTGAGCAGTACCTCAAACTGGCACACGATGGCAGGATGATGACATTTTAAAGCAAATATCCTAAAGCACTGTTGTAGTAGTCATAGCAACTGATTTGAAACGTAGTCTTTAAGTATGTTTTGCAGAGAAAAATATTTTTCATTTTGCATTTTGAAGTGCAGGTGATACTGCCTGTTGCCTTTTAATTTTATTTTTTGGTTAGTCTTAAAATCAGCTACATCATACACTTTTGACATTGTATTTGATTTTTATAAAAGCAGTTGAGAACATGATATATGGAGTTCTTGTCATAAGCCTTTTAAAGCATTCAATGGAAATCACTGAATATTTGTTTTCTCTTGTTGTGGTTGTTTTGTTGTTGTTGTTGTTGTTCGGGATTGGAGGTTTTTTGTTTGGTTTGGTTTTGTTTTTTGGGGGGTGTGGTTTGTGTTTTTTTTTCTGTTTCTTGGGGCTTTTCTTTTTGCAGGTCCTTCTTTCCAGGAAGCCTCATCCTTATTATATTACAGCAGACCTTTAGTTCTTCCCGTGAAACCAAAAAGCCTGACTCCCTCATCAGTGAAGAGGAGCTGGGGGTAGTGGTGAGGAGTATTTTCCATTTGCTTCTGCTGAGACTCTCTTACGCATCCAAAAAGTCTTTGAACTAAATGCCAGTCAAAAGGCAACAGGTTACACCCTCATTGAAAGAGGTGTAGGTTTTTTACAGAGAACAGGAGGAAGAATGTCTCTGCTGTGAGGGTGACTGAGCACTGGAACAGGCTGCCCAGAGAGGCTGTGGGAGGCTCCTTTCCTGGAGACATTCAAAAGCCATCTGAATACAATCTTGGATAGTGTGCTCTAGGTTGAGCAGGAATGTTGGATCCAACAACACACTATGGTCCCTTCCAATGTTAAACATTCAATGATTGTGTAACATGAAAGCAATTACCAAAATCTGAAGTGGATTTGATAATTTTGATGATGCTGAAATTAAAATGCAAAGTCTGGTGTTTCTGAGTATTCAGGTAGTGGCAAATTACTTTAAGAAATTAGTTCTTAAAACAGTCAAAGAAGATGGTGAAAATCTTTATATTATGATGTTTGCTTTTGCTCCATTCACACATCTATTTGGCAGAGAAATAGTCCAGATACTCTATTATCAGAGCACAGAGTCAAGAAAGAACACCACTTAACCATGACTTGGGCCAAAAACAGTGGCAGGTTCCTCAGTGAAATCCAGGTGCCTCTCTGCGTTTACTCTTGTAGACAATGTTTCAGGACTGAGATCTCACTCTGCAGGAGCTGAAGTTATCGAGGAAGGATTCAGTAACATGGGATACAATCACCAATGCAGGGAAAAAAGTTTTAAACAAGTTTAAAACTTTTGACAGTAAAAGATTCAGACACTTAGTGATCTTGAACCAGCTTGTGATCTCAGATCGCTGCAAACCCCGTATTTCTAATGTTTTCACTTGAAATGACTGGAAATCATGTAAGAGTTGCCCCTCATCATCTGACATTGCTGGTTCTGATCTTTCAGAAACCTAAAAATATCTACATATCTCAGTCTATTCAGAATGCTTTGGTCCGTGTTCAGTTTGAGAAGGGGAAAAAAGGAAAATTCGGAGTGAAGTTCTTGCTTATATCATATCCTCCATCTCTTTTCCCAACTGCACTGGCCTTCACTATGTAGGACTGTTATGCCAAATATTTATGCAAAGACAGTTTATCCTTTCCCACATTGTCATGTTAACACTATTTTTAACAAAACCACACATTTTCTGAAGATTGATTTTGAGATCAAAATGTTATGATTTTGAGTCTAACAAAAGAAGAAAAGCAAATGAAAAAATCCTCAGCCAATGTGTACAGCATGGCCAGAGGGAAATAATGCATCTTGCTTTTTAATGGAAATCTTCAACTTTGTGTATTCAAAAAAACTGTGACAGCTTTACAGTAAAGTTGTTTTGAGGTTTTGTTTTGAAGTTTGAGATTACCATCATACATATGCATAAAACATTTTTCTTATGCAGATAGTAATTTGCATGAACACCAAGGCTTTATCTCAAATGCTCATGAAGAAAACTGTTCTTATGTTGGGTCAACTGGAAGTTATTCTCCTTTACTGTGGGGCTTTCAGCTAATTAAATTCAATGAATCTGTTTGACTGCTAATGCCTGTTATACTTCAGATATGATAAAAAAAATATATTTTTCATCAGTCTGTGGGGATAGACACTGCTAATATACATCCTGAGCCATAGTCACAATACACACTGAAACTTTGGAAGCATGGCCTGCCCAAAGGTTGATTTACTATTTCAGTGAGGAATATCTATCAGTAACGAATGGCTCTGATGATGCTTTTATTCTACAAAATGAGCCATATTTCTAAACTTTTAATGCAATGGAAGCTTGTCTGTAATATTATGCTCTACATGTGATTTGCTTAATACAGGGCAAAAAGAAGGGAGACAAAGTTGCAATAGAGGGGATCTTTATCTAAATTATCATGACAGAGATTTGATTGTTCTTATGAGAGTCAGTAAGAAATTAAGAAAATTTTGCTATCCGTTTCTTTCTTTGGTTTTGTTTTGTTACTTGTGTTCCACTTTCTAATTGCCACTTTCTGATTTTATATGTACCAGTATAGGAATTCAGATGGAAAATTAAGTCAAAATTAGATAACAGCTGACCCAAGAATTTGAAACTGATATTAGCCAGGAATCCCTTAACATCTGAGAGTTCTGTATAAATCAGAGCTGATAAATGGGGACATAGGCTAATAAGAGTGGAGATGCTTTTACTCTACACTGTTGTTACTATATATATATACACTAATGTGCCACATTTTCTCACATGCATCTTTCATAAATCCCTTTGTGAGACTCCCCAAAAGGGGCTAAGCTGTATTTTTAAGAGAAGACAGCTACCCTGTTTAAGAAAGGAACTACCAGAAACTATACTCTTTAAGATATTTAATAGCATTCAATCTACTGTCACCATATATCTTAGACTCATGGAACCACAGAATGGAGTCTCATGGAAGTGGTGCAGATGGGACAAATCACTGCTTCTTTTGATGCATCCCAGGGTATGGTTTGCTTTCTGGGTTACAATCACACATTACTAACTTAGGTCTAATTCTTCATCTACCAGCATCCCAAAGTTCTCTGCAGGGCTCCTCTCAGAGATAATTCTATAACTTTTCCCATGGTTCTTAACATTCAGATTTTGCCTTGCTTTAGGCATTTCACAAAAAATACACTAATATTTACCATTAAAGCTAATTTTTTTTACATCTTTAAATCTTTTGCAAAGTAAATGATAATGCAAAAGGCACCCAGGGTCCAGGACTGAATTTGTACAAATTTTTATAGACCTGAGGACTTGAAAAGACTCATTTGCTCTCTTTCAAAGAGAGAATTTGAGACATTGGGTAATGTGCAAAAGAAAAGGGATTGATGGGTATAGACAGAGTAAAGGAAATTTGAGCTTGAAAGCATGACGAGGAGGGAAAATTTGAAGAGAAAAAGGATGATACAATCCAATTGAGCAGAAATAGAGAACAAAAGATCATCAAGAGACTTGCCTTTAAAAGAAATAGTAGAATGAAGATATATTTTATAGGATGATATATTGGATTAAAGGACGCCTAAAATAAAAAGCTTTGTACAACAAAGGCATCCATCAGATAGGTTTCTCCTCTTTCTTTTCATGGCTAAGGGCTTCCAGCCTTTTTTGCATTTGGTTCATTGCAAAGGATGAAATCTCAGAGGGTCACAGTCATCTTTGGCTTTTGTTGGTGAGAGGTCCCATTGCATGCTTCTCCTATTATAATAAAACATCTTTCCCTCAGGAGGAGTAGGCAGGAAGCTATACAGACTCCTTTTATCCAAGTACATGGTAGAAATACAAGAGCAAGAGTGGAGACCACTGTCTATCCATTGGGTGAAACGCACCCTGGAGTCACAGAAGTGAAGCTACACTTAAGATTTTAGCTCATATAAAGTTTGATGCAAAGTTGATGCTCTTCTTTTCTATTTTGTGATTTTCTTTAGCAAACTTCAGATTTCCTCTCTCCGCTTTTCTACAACATCACTAGACATGATCTTTTCAAGTGTTAAAATATCAAAAGCCTTACATATAAGTGATGCTCCAGACACAGGCTCCAGACATGGCCCTTTAGAAAGCCAAACCTATTGGGCAACCTGACCCAACTGCTTCACTCTCAGTCAGTTCCTCACAGGGTGGCTGCAGCCTGACATGGGCAGCAATGTGCTGGGACTGCTGCTGAGGAGATACCACAGAGAGAGCCTGAGTTGTGGGCAAGGCACAAAATAAATAAATAAACTATTCCATTCAGTTCTGCCAATAACATGAGGTTGTAAATTGTTTGCCTAACAGTGTGGCTAGCAAAATATAGAGAGCTTTTGCTTTTTGAACCCATACTACAAAAAGTGAAGTAAGCACAACCTGGCAAGGAGCACTTATATCTCACAATGCCATCTGTATCCTGGGCTGCATCAAAAGAAGCATATACAGCAGATGAAGGAGCATGATTCTGCCTCTCTGCACTGCTCTTGTGAGACCTTACCTGGATGTGTCTGCTTTCGGGGCCCCCAACACAAGAACATGGACCTATTGGAGCAGGTACAAAGGAAGGCCATGAAAATGCTCAGAGTGGCTGGAGCTTCTCTCCTATGTGCTGAGGGAGCTGGGGTTGTTCAGCCTGAAGAAGAGAAGGCACCAGAGAGAACATATAGCAGCCTTCCATTTCTGAAAGATGGCTTACAAGAAACCTGTAGGTGGAAACTTTTTACAAGGACAAGGGCTAATGGCTTTAAAGTGAAAGAGAGTAGGTTTAGATTAGATATCAGGAAGAAATTCTTTACTGTGATGGGGTGAGGTGGTGAGGCACTGGAACAAGTTGCCCAGGGAAGCTGTGGATACCCCATTTCTGGAGGTGTTCAAGGCCAGGTTGGATAAGGTCCTGAGCCGCCTGATCTAGTGGAAAGTGTCAATGTCCATGGCAGAGAGGTTGGAACTAGATGATCATTAGGGTCCCTTCCAAGCCAAGCCATTCTATGATTCTCAGGCCCCTTTATGTTGAAGGAAGCCTGGAATCTGGACCAATATAGTTGCAACCTTTCTGACTTTATTTCTAAAATCTTTGTTCCACCCTTTATCCTCTCAGCTTAATTATCATGGCTGATAACTTTGCACTTTCCTCACACCAGCAATCTGCCTGGGTGCTCTTTTGTTCACAGCAGGTACCAATTTGAACGCTCAGCTGAAGTTTGATTGAGCTGTGCTTCACCTCCACCTTATTTCTGCTCTGCTGTCTCTCACCTGAATGCTCAGTCACTGTGTTTTTGCACATTTCTAGGGATGTTCAATGCTTTTTTCAGCATCTCAGTCCTCATTCTGTTCCGTGACCTCTTTTGTGTTGCTCTGTACACCAGGATTGCTGAGACAAAAAGGCTGGGGCTGAGTATATCTCCTTCACTCATCTGCTGGGAAATTATTCCAGGAAACCTGTTCTATTACTCTCACCTATCTTTGTTCTGTTGTTTAGTATCAAGCACTTATTCAACAGTGTGAATTGCAATTATACATTAATTATACAATGTGACAGTTTCTGCACTGATTTTCTCTTGTTTACATAAATGCTAAGCTGAAAGCTCGTTTTGCCTTAGAAACATTTTCCAAACTTAAAGATAGGTGCTTTTGAAAGCCTTTTATGACTAAGGACACCAGACTTTTGGAGAGCAGTGTCGGCACTTGAATAAAACTTTCAGTTTTTTAATATCTAATCCTTACTTCATGGACATTCCTATGTTCTGCTGTGGCTCAGATTTTGATTGGTGAGCAGCTGCTAAAGGTGTGGATAGTTGAAGAAGGGTGTGTGGACCATACCGGCTCACAAAGTGGAAATCCTGGTGTAATTTTGATTTTTCTTTCTGCTCGCATTGCTCAGACCAGCTTTTATGTAATGCAAATATGTCAGGACACACATCTTGTATGAGCAACAAATCATGCCTCTGTCTAGGCATGGCTTCCTTCACTGTGCTATGCATTACCACATATCCTAGAAAACTGTCTTTAAGCAGTTTAATTCCAATATTTGAAATTCATTTTCAAACCATAAGATGGGCCAGTATCTTCCTTTCTTTCTTTAGGGAATACACATTTTATCTAATCCGTTTCTCTATTTAATAGACTGAACATTACTCTTCAAAAACTCATTTTTTCCCTGCAAAGCCAAGATGGTGACTTTGTTCATGGCACCCTTGAACCCACGAACATGCTGTTCATGGTCCCAAAAGCCATTACTGAGGTAAGAAATGTGCTCAGTCCTGGCCTACATGATGTTGCTGTTTTATGTGGAGGTATCTTTCTCTCCAAGACATATAAACCCAGAGTTCTAATGTTCTTGCTTTCTTCAGTCTTTAGTTACTGCCTAACACTCATGAGTGGGAATGTCTTTTGTATGTTGGCTATGAAACCAGTTTGTGCAGCAATTGGTCTCCTTTCAGAAGAGGACTATATAAGTCATTAACATTGTCATTATCCAGGGACAGAAAAGGATGAAAATGCGCATATATATTTTTTAGTGTGAGTGTAGCTACACAATTCTTTAAACCTATTTAAATATTGTTCATTTGGAAAAATGGTTGTTATTTAGTTTTAAGCAAGAACAGATGCAGATGGTTTATGCTTCTGTCAGTTCCTTTTTAATAGAATGCTATTAAACTAAGGAAGATTTAGATTGAAGGGAGTGAAATAATAGGGTGATTTTACAAAGAACAATGACATAGGATGAAAAAAGAAAATTATAGAATCATAGAATGATCTGAGTTTGAAGGGACCTTAAAGATCATCTAGTTCCAAACCCACTGCAGTGGACAGGGACACTTTTCACTAGAATAAGCTGCTCAGAGCTTCATCCAACCTGGCCTTGAACATACCACCTCACGAGGTGAAGCAGAAGGACAGGTACTGTTCTCTTCCTCTTGTGACCAGTGACAGGACTTGAGGAAGTGGCATGAAACTGAGTTGGGGGAGGTTTAGGTTAGATGTCAGAAAAAGGTTCTTCACCCAGTGGTTATTTGAATACTGGAACAGGCTCTCCAGGGAAGTGGTCACAGCACCAAGCCTGACAGAATTCCAGAAGCTCTTGGACAGTGCTCTCAGGCTCATGGTGTGATTCTTAGGGTGTTTCATGCAGAGCCAGGAGCTGGACTTGATGATCCTGAGGGGTTCCTTTCAACTCAGCATATTCTATTAGTCTGTGATTCTACTTCCAGGGGCGGGGCAATCACAGCCTCTCTGGGCAACCTGTTCCAGTGCCTTATCACCCACACATTAAAATTTTTTTTCCTAATGTCTAATCTATATCTACTCTCTTTCAGTTTGAATCTGTTCCCCCTTGTCCTGTCCCTACGTGCTCCATCTTTCTTGCAAGCTCCCTTCAAGTACTGGAAATCCACAATCAGGTGATCCTGAAGCCTTCTCTTTTCCAGACTGAACAATCTCAGTTCCCTTAGCCTTTCCTTACTGGTAACTTGCTCCAACAGGTTGATGTCCTTTGTGTGCTGGGGACCACAGAGCTGGATGTAGTGTTCTAGGTGGTGTCTCATCAGAGTGGAGTAGAGAGACAAAATCATCTCCCTAACCCTGCTGGCCACGCTGCTTTTGATGGAGCCCAGAACATTGTTGGTTTTCTGGGCTACAACCATACATTTCTGGCTCATCTCCAGCCTCTCATCTGTTCAGCCCTCATACTGTGAGTTTCGCCAAAGAATAGTTCTGGTTACACAGAGATGCTACTTTCTTAAAGTAACAAACAGGAGTAAAACTGTACCTGACTCTTACTTTTTCATCTGCTTCTACTTTTTTCATCCTGAGATCCCAGAAGCTTGAAACCATAATAAAAACAGCTCATTAAAAATCTGTCAAGTCCATGTACTTCCACAATAGGATTATTCATCACCACGTGTATTCCCCATCTGGCAGTAAATGGCCAAAACGCTGAGACCACCACCGTCTCACTTGCAAGTTGTTCCACAGTTTAACCAGTCATACTATTGAGAAGATATGCCTCCAGCTCAACCCAAACTGTCTGCAATCATTTTGCTTCCTTTCCCTTGTTATCCTGAGTAGTTCCTCCCCACCCATGTGTTTAACCTCTCCAAAATATTTGAAGATGGCAATCAGATTCCTCTGAGTCACTGCTTAGCTAAGCTGTATGCATTTTGAGCTTCCTCCTTTTCCCATGTAAATCTTTTAAAACATTTAACCATTTTTCTCCTCTTTTTTATTTTTTTTTTATTTTTTTTTTTGTGAAATCCTCCACTTTTATTGAAGTTATTAGGAAAATTGCCACTGGCTGAGCATGGGAATCACTGGCAAGTCTTACACAGATGGTCTCTTCAGTGACCTCTGTTTGGCTAGAGCTATGCTATGAAGTTAGTATTTTAGCTACATAAAGAAGTAAAGTCACCACCCTATTAAAAGCCAATACCTACATTCTTACTAGCCGCAGCATGGCCAGATTTAACCATCCAGGGTATCATGAACAGTGTACAGTCTTCCAGACTTCAGTGGTTGAATCATAATTTTATTAGATTACTGGTCTGGGAAACTATCTGTGACTTGATATACAGGGAACTTTTTCTATTTTCAACATATTTGCATTTTGATTTGGAACAACACTTGGAAATTACAAATGTTCTATGGAATGGAAAGTCTGTAGAATTTTTCCTTAGGACTACTAATGTAAAACAACTTTTTTTTTAAAAATATTGTGATGAGGGAACTGACTCTTGGCCAGAGAAGGAGCCCAGGAAGCCAGGCAGCTGGTCAGCACTTTTGACTGCTCCCTTCCCAGTGAGGCTGGTAACCAAAAAGCTGTCCATCTTGAGAGCTAAGGAGTTGGGAAGATACAGCAGGTCACACCAGCCTCCATGGCTGCTTTCTATCAACAGTTTTGACAGGTCCCCACAGTGTTGTTATTAAATCAAGTCAGTATAGGCAGCTAGAAAATGTCTGTCAGAATATATTTTTAACAAGTTAAACTCTAATTCTTCAGCTATCGTTTACAGGCAATTTTTCGTTCCTCTTTCCATTAAAATGTTTTCAATTTGACATGCCAAAATAACTCTTTCCAGAAACAACCCCCAAAAAAACAAAAAAACAAACCATGCAAAACTAAAACTTCTAATATAGCACATATGAAATCACTCATTACCTTTTGCTCCTAAAACCAATTTTAGGGGAAGACAGAATACTGCTTAAATGCCTAAACAAATTGGGGAGCTTATAAGGCAGTGCAGCCTACTCAGGTTAAAATAAAAATAAAATAAAATAGGTGAACTAACTGGTTTATTATCCACAATTATTATTTGACAAGTTATTGAAGTTGTATAAGGAAAAAGTATGAAACACTGAAATGATAAGGCTGCCAAGACTGTCAGGTAAAATAACTGCAGGAAACTGCTGTAGAGCATGTTCAGACTGCCTGGCCCCACTGTGCTTGCAAGGTAGAAGCACTGGATAAAGCACTTGGAGAAAACATTAGTACAAATTAGCATATGTAGTTAATTGGCCTACCTTCCACAGCAGTCCTAGCTCTCATAAAAAGAGCAAATGTCTTTTATATTTCTGCTTTGCTTTTGTTAAAGAACAACGGTGAAGTTCTTGTTCCTAGTTTTGCTCAGAATTTCTCACAGATGAAGGTCCTGCCTGTGACAGGTTGGGACTAAGGTGTAATTGTTGTTATAGGAAGACAAGGAGAAGAGGACAATGTCCAAATATCATGGGGACAATGCTTGTAAACAGCAGGGTAGAAAAAATGTCCTATTTGTTTTCCTGGACACAACTCTACAGAATTAAATTTTTCTTTTTAGTGTTATATAGTGAGCTTAACATTGATGAAATACTGTAGCTGCAACATACTATTTATATATGGATTAATTTTCATGCTTTTTTTCCCTGTATAGCTTACAATATTCTGGCTCCCTATGCTGGTTTTGACTGGGATAGAGGCTACATCTGAGGCCATGGATAAGTCCATGACAGAACAGGTATATCTCAAAGCACTTGTGGACGTGATTTTGTCTGTGCCACAGCAGGTGCACCTCTGAAGGGATTGTGGCCCAAGGATAAGTCCATACTGAGAAAGGTACACCTTGGAGTACCATTCTATGCCATGGGTTTTTCCACACCTTGAAGAATCAGTGCCTGTGCAGAAGGTCATGTTGCAGCGCCTCAAAGCATTTGAGTTGCATGTTATAGAAATTGCTATAGCAGGAACCATCAGTGAGGGACAAATCTTATACAAAGCAGTACAAGTGCTGAAGGTGCAGAAAGAGCTGGAAGGGACACAGCTGGGATAACTGACCCCAACTTACCAAAGACATATCCCATACCATATGATGTCATATTGCTCAGCAATAAAAGCTGGTGAAAGAAGAGGGGACATTCAGGATTAAGAGCATTTTGCTTTCCCAAGTCAACACAACACTTGATGGAACCCTGCTTTCCTGGAGATGGCTGAACACCTACTTGCTGATGGGAAGTGTTGAGTGAATTCCTTTTTTTGCTTCACTTCTGTGCACAATTTTGGCTTTACCTATGAAACTGTCTTTATTTCAACCAACAAGTTTTCTCATTATTATTCTTCCAGTTCTCTCCTCCATCCCACTGGGGGAGAGTGACTGGGTGATGCTTAGTTGGCAGATGGAGTTAAACCATGACAGTTCCACTCACTTCTATCATCCCAATTTATTTCCTCTTTATTAGGGAAAGTAGCAGAAAAGACTTTGTAGTGTAGTCAAGGGAGAGGACAGGTAGTGTTGGGCCAAAAGACAAGACTGGAGAACGTAGCTATGGAAAGATGCCTGCATTATGAGTCATGGAGTCATTTCAGCTAAAGAAGTGGGGAAAAAGCAATGGGAGAAGGGACAAATGGAAAGAGACGATCAGAAGAAGTCCAAGGCTATGAGTGTCCATGAGCCTCTGTAAAGGCTGAAGCCTAAGAAATACTTCATCAGAGCCTTTTCAAGGCTATGTTGTGTTACTGGGTGATTCTGCATGTTTTATAAAGTTTCAGTGAAGTGGTGTCCATCTTGGCAAACAAATGAAAATTGATATTGACAGTGCTGTCACAAACACCAGTAAATTATCTGCCCTAAATCTTCATAGAACCCTTTGTCCTAATGAGCAGCCATTCAAGGCTGTAGCAGAAGAGCTGGGTCTTGCTGTCAGTTGTGGGTGGGAGTAGAATAGAGGAGTGCTCTGTCCATCAGCTGGGCATGGCACTCAAAAAATGCAAACAGGTCTACACACAAATATGTTTTAATATTGCATTCACTTTCAAAGAAATATTTCCTGGGTTGGAAGAACTTTCTGTGGGTGTAAATTATCACTCAATAATGGTCTGCAGTGCTGCAGCCATCACCCATAGGAAACAAGTTTGGTTATAAGGAACAATTATTGTGAAGGAAATTAGGAAACAGAAGTCCCACCTTTGAGTGTTGCTTTGGTAACTATCTGTAGGGACAGACCTACTCCACTGATTGGCTTTTACTTCCTTCTCCTTCCTCTTTTATTGGGGCAAATGGCAGTCCGGTCACAATGCTCTTGAGAACAGCAATATAGCTAGGTCCTGCTGGTACAGCGAGAGTGGTAGGTCCTTGGCAGGTATGTGTATTGTAGAATCACTGCTCCAAAAGCTGGCAGTTCCACCAAATCTAGGAATGTGAGCACTTTGGGGTTGTCCTGGCAGAAAGTTAGGTTGTCCTTGGCCTCAGGCTATTCAGTTAGGTATGAGCTCACTGGCTTTGGACATACAGTGGCAGCCAGGGAGCCTCACCCTTCCATTATTCCAGCTTCAAGTTTACAGACCAGGTATATACCTCTGACTTCTTAAAGTTCAGTTTGATACCTATGGTTTGGCTCACTTAAAGTATGAAAATAGAGAGAAACAAGAAAGGGGCCAAAAATATGGAAGGTGGGGTACCGAGGTGCATGTACAATTCCTAAATTCTGGCAAGTTTTAGAAAGGGAAATAGAAGACTGTTTATTTTACTCCTTTCTCCTCATTGCATGTGATTTTTCTTATCTTTCTTTCCATGCTATGAGTGGGTGATACCAATTCAATTCCTACAAAAAGACTCATTTAGATATTTTTCATCTTGTTTGCTTACCTAGGGCCACAATAACAGGGATTCAGCTGTGAATGGACCTCAGGATGGCATTCTCATCCAAATGATTTCTAATTGGAATATAAGTGAATGTTTTGTCCTCAGGGCAGCAATGTCATTTCCTAAGAACAGGTACTTACTGCTCACAAACTCTTGTCATCTTTAAACTGTTGAATCTCTATGCTATGAAATCACCTAACTGCTGGTGTATACACATATCTCCCTAAATCAGTTGAAAATGGATTCAGGTTAACAGGTACATCCATTTTTAAAAGTAGTGAATAAAAATATGTTAAGGAAACCCTAAGTTCAGAAACAGGTGCATCCTATTCCTGAAGTTTTCTACTTTTTCCTTTTCTGAACAGATTTGAAGTTCTTGAGTGTCTAATGAACATAGGGAAAATTGGAAATTAACTGTAATCTATATATCTGTATATAGACATTTTTGAGATAACTGATATAAAACTCCATGAATTTGTTTGTGTCCATTAGTAAAACCATCTTCTTTTTCCTTATACTTTCAGAACTTCATAGTAACTGAACTACATCTATACAATTTGAATAATCTGAGCAAGCCTCTCTTTTCTACATGTTCATAAAGTTATTCAAGAAATCTCAGCACCTATGTATGCAGATAGCTGAGTGAAGCTGACATTTAAACTACTGAAAATTGCATAACAGCTACTAATATTAAAAAAAGATTATAACTGTGATGAATGAAGAGCTGTGAATTAACATTTAGAAATTCAACAAGCTGGGGTTTCTACGTGAATGAGTATGAAAGGTGAAGTGAGATATTTTTAAAAGCTTTTATTTTACGTCAGCAGAGTGTGTGTCAGAAAGAAATTATTTTGAGAATGCCTTAATACCATAGTTGCAGTAATTAGCCCTTAGGTATGTAGAAGGGACTGACGTGGTTTTTTTCGTTTTTTTTTTAACAAGAATGTGTTCAGAGCTTCATTTTTGCTGGCTCTAGACACATACGTTGAAGACAAAAGAAGGAAAGATCATGGCTCACTTAAATAATTTTATGAGCCACTCCATTTCTTGTAGTTCTTGAGTCAAAAAAATCAGAGCAAAGCTGTGATGTGCCACATAATTATAAGGATTTTGATGAGGTTATCATAGGTGGTTGTAGTAGAAAATCACATATTTTGAAAGGGCAGAGACAAAAACTATTCCTGAAGGTAGAAGTTATGACGGCTTATAGAAATACCATAAAATAACATTAAAAAAGAAAGTTAAAAATTAAAATCTAAATGAGTGAAGTTATATCTACTAATCCCACGGTAATTGTGACAGCTTCAAGTGTTGTTCTAGAGGACCTGGTCATTGGCAGAACTATTTTGGTGAAGGAAAGGAATTTAGCTGTCTGAGGGATCAGTTCATGCAAGGTAAGTCTAAAAGTCGCTCAGACTTCAGCTGCTAGTTTCAATTCCAAGCAATACTAACACCAGCACATGATTGTCTAGGGCCAACCTTGGAGCAGACTTAGCTCCGTGCTATAAAGTATGTATCACTACAACTGAGGTGAACCAGAGTGAGTGGCTCATTGAATTTGGGTGCATGTGAAACTGACCTGACTGTAGAAGTGCAACCTGAAGTAGTCATGTCCAGATGCCAGTCCATCTAACTGGTGAGTGTCCAAGAGAAGACACTCCTCAAGCATGATAATACAAGAAATTTAAGAGAATGGAGGTCCAGAATATAAATTTTTGTCAGCCTTCAAAGCTTAGCAATATCAAGTGTTGTCCGTTGGTGATTTGCTTAGTATCAGTGGAAAAGATAACCTTTTATGGGTTATTATTAACATAATCTTCCATCAAGGCAGGGGAGATGTGCTACATGTGGCTTTTTTCACATCGAGGACTCAGCAAATTCTGTGAAAAAGAGTTCATAGGAAATATCCTTTTAGTTAAGCTATTATCTTTGTGTGAGAAAAGTCTCATTTGCTCTACACTGAAACCCAATAGCATTAAGCTCAGCTATTCTCTTTCGAACCAAAAGCAGGGTGCTGGCAGGATCACTGAAACAGCTTTCTTCCATTAAAGGCAAAAATGTTATAAATGGCTGCAAGTGTGTCATCTTTCTCTACTGTCATTGCCTAATTTGAAATATTTAATTTAACACATTTCTGAAGTAGGCCGATTGTGTCTTACTGCCAGCTTGCAGTTCCTGCACTCTAATACCAATACCCTTAAGAAAGGTGTTAAGCTATTAGAGGCCATCCAAAGGAGGGCAATGAAGATGGTGAAGGGCCTTGAGAAGAAGCCGTATGAGGAGTGGCTGAGGGTACTTGGTCTGTTCAGCCTGGAGAAGACTGAGGGGAGACCTCATTGCAGTCTGCAAATTCCTTGTGAGGGGAAGAAGAGGCACTGATCTCTCCTCTGTGATGACCAGTGACAGGACCCAAGAGAATGGCCTGAAGTTATGTCAGGGGGCATTTAGATTGGATATTAGAAAAAGGTTCTTCACCCAGAGGGTGGTTGTGCACTCAACAGGCTCCATAGAGAAGTGGTCACAGCACTCAGCCTGACAGAGTTCATGAAGTGTTTGGATGATACTCATGGACACATGGTGTGACTCTTGAGGATGGTCCTGTGCAGGGCCAGGAATTGTACTCAATGATCTTCATGGGCCCCTTCCAGCTTGGCATATTGTGTGATTCCATGAATCTGTGTGTTCATTCTAGTACACAATATTCTATCCTAGTTTAGCAATGGCCTTTCATGAGGGGAGGAACAGCAGAATGGAAGCAGAGCCATAAAAACTGCCCTGATCTGGTCAGTGAGATGTGCAGAAGCAAGACCCAGTACTCTGCTTTTGGAATGTGTGGCATGCCTCCTTTCATATATTCTTCAGAAAGGGACCTATATCACAGGAATGACCCCAACACTCCAAATGTTATCTGTGATACAGGTCTTCTACTAAGAAGGCTCTGAAAGTAGTAGGCTTTTATTTGGGATAGCAGGAATATTTGGAAGATGTGTGCTTCCACTTTTGTTTCCTCCTTTTCTAGCAAACAGCAACATTTTCTCAGCATTCAACATTTAGACAGAAAGTTTCTTTTCTCATTATCTCTTGAGCCTTTTAGTTTCAGTTTCTTGCTGGTTCTTAAATGTCAGGTGCACGAAACATGCATATGTTTCTGGGGTTTTTTGGCGTTTTTTAAAGAATTGACAGATAAATTACCTCCCATTCAGAAACAAAACCAAGCCAAACTGGACCAAAACAAAACACCTTTTCCTCACCAATTTCCCCCAAAATTGAGCTCTCATAGCAGTGGAAGCAACCATGGAAGAATGAACGTAGTTTGAGAGAAGAACTGAAAAAGAATTCAGTTCTATTTACTTCAGGAATGTTCACTAATATTTTGGGATCTTCTTGTAAGATATGATACCACTGGAAAGCGTCTGAAGAGCAATATCACAATGAATATGCTACCTGAGGGAGATAGTCTTTTGAACTAGTTGCAATGGCTGTTAACATAGGTAAGCAGAAAATGGACAACTATTTAAGAAGTGAGCTGGAAAGCAGAGCAGTATCAGTAAGAGCTGATCCTTTCTCTGTTTTTGAAAACCATACTGGTGATTAAGAAACCATATAAACTCTTGAGGAACTCTTAAAAAAAAATATGATAAAGAATTCCTTTTCATCCATTGCTCTTGTAGGATAAGCCATGACAGAATAGATAAGGTGAGATCAAGTGATTATTATCTGTGCAGATTGGAAGGAATTGCTGGCTTGTGCAATCAAAGAAACACCTTAAAATATCATTGTGCTAAATTTAAATTATTACAAGTATCCCAAATCTTGTGAAAAGAATCTGGTGTATACTTAGATGGTAATGGGGAAAGAACTCGTCAGTAAATAACCTGTAAGAGAAACTTACTACAGGCTCAGTGAGAAGCTGCGAATTCTTCTGAGAAACTGACCCCAGGTATTCTGCAGAGCTATAGAAACAAACAGCTGCCAATCGAGTTCTCTAAAGAAAATATGGATCTGTGGAGGGTGCTTAGAAACTGTGATTGTACTCTTTTATGGATAAATGTTACTACTGAAGTTATGACAAAAGAGTTCATTTTGAAAAACATTTTCTCAAAGGTGTTGGAACAAAATTTGGGACCTCCCTTAATTCTTATCATAAACTGAGTACCAAGAATAGAAATTTAATTTGACATGTTTTGAAAGTGATTTATAGGTCAGTAATTTAAAGACAGGTCCCAAATGCTCAAAAGTATGGAGCTAGATACCTAAATACCCTTGAGGATATTGATTCTGTTGTTCAACTAAGCTACATAAGATCATGTAATCTTAGCTAAACTTTATATATGATATGCATGGTCTTTATATAATTTTTAACTGAAAGAACATTTTCTTCAAAGAAAAAGTCCTTCACAGTGCACATTTTAAGATTTCAACTTCAATCTATAACACTGTGACAGAAAAAAAGAACTGTTCATATCAGTATTCCTTAACTAAGAATTGTAATTTCATTCTCATCCTGTTGTTCACTGGCTGTTTTTTTATCTGCTTACCAAATAAAATAGCAGATCACTCTCTGCAAAATTAAAGCTTGAAAGAGGTCAGCCTCCTAGAGAGAATGTCATAAAGCTATGGAATTTAGAAATTGGAGGATTATTATGAACAACCTTAATTGAGCAGATCATAGCAGTTACTGGTCTGGATTCACTACAGCCATCAGAATTTCTTCTGTGAATTGAAAGTATTTCTCTACGACTTCATATTCATTTAGGCAGTTTCCAGGCATTTCCACTGACTGAAGGCTACCTGTGGCTGTCTGGGTAGGAAAGCAGTATGCATTGCTCACATGAACACTTGTGATGTTCCACCGTTTGCCTTATTGAGTCCACATAGGACAGACTCTGCATTAACAGATGGTTTAACTATGGTTTACTGCAATTCCTGCTTCCAGCATCAGTGAGTTTTAGTGTCATATTGGAAGACATGAAGAGGTGGCAAACCATTTCCAGTTCTATGTTTCTTTTCTGTGAACTGAGGTTGCATTTTGAGATAAAAGAAGTGGCCCAAAGAAGATGAAGTGGTTTAAGGAAGTCAGTCTGTTAATGAGTGTTACAGATCAACATATTTTCTCTCAGTTGCTGGTTGAGATGTTGTTAGTTGCTCGCCCAGCAAAGCCCAAGGAAGCCTCCAGGCTGCTGCTGCCTGTTCAGAGGCAGGCAGGTCACCATGGCCCCCAGAGCACACTGCTGCTCCTGCAGGGACACCTCCCACTAGACCAGGTTGCTCAAAGCCCCACACAGCCTGGCCTCAAACAGTTCCAAGTGGGGGTCATCCACAGCTTTCCTGGACAACCTGTTCCAGCACCTCACCACCCTCACAGTAAAGAATGTCTTCCTAATATCTCATCTGAACCTGCCCTCCTTCAGTTTGAAGCCATTAGCCCTTGTTCTATCCATCCACGGCCTTGTAAAAGTCACTCTCCAGCCTTCATCTAGGCCCCCTTTAGATACTGTATGGCTGCTATAAGCTCTTTCCAGAGGCAATTCTTATCCAGACGGAACAATCCCAAGTCCTTATAGTTGTTAATTCTTTTTGGTAAAGTGAGGTAATTCTGGTACCTGAAGTTCAGTCCTTGACTTAGATCAATAATTTAAGAATACTTACAATGCAATATAAAATGAATTATGCAGGTGGAATCTGGCAGCATGGTTCTAGTTTTCAAGTGTCATCCAAATACCCCAGTCTCTTAATTCTAAATTTAAATTTCATATTTCTATGTATCATACACCATATTGTATTGCTTCCTTGCTGTGGCATTGCAAACTCCTTGTTTCTGTACTTTGATAATATTTTGAGGAAGCAGTTACAAAATGACCCTCAAGCCAATTTTATGAAATCACCCTTTACTATTGTGTGGTTTTTTTCAGTGAATAGAAACACTTACATGAATTTATCTTGACTTCAGAAGTGTGTATGAGGTGTAAAACACAATCCTGTGCATGTCTGGTTGTTGGTGTTATTTGTGCAGTTTCAGGTGTTTAGAAAACTTTCTAGCTTTGTAGAATCCCGCCTCATAAATTTATTTCCTTTAGAGAACTAGCATGTTAATGATACAATTTTAGCTGTTTCATGAATGGACTAAAATGTTTGTAAACTATTGCTGTACTGTATACAGAATTTTCCATGTTGCTGTAGACTTTGCTCCTTTCATATCCCACTCAATAGTTTTAAAGGAGTGCAAAAATAACAGAAAATGTGGAAAGCATTAACTCATGAGAAAAATACTATACTCTACTTTTTGTCTGCTAGGCATATAATTAACTGACTGAGTTTTGTACAAGCAGGAGATTAATAAAGAAAAAAACAGAGGGGAAAAGTACTTCAAAAAAGATTGAGAAAAATTTCAGGTAGGTATTGGGTATTGAACAATGGAAGAGCTGCAAAATAGGTCATCTCAGACTGATGTCAAGGTTAGTTTTTAGCTTTTCATATGTGTGATAAACACCTCTGTTTCTTAACCAAAAAAATCAAAAAATTGGAAATCCTCTCAGAAGAGAAGAAATAGCTTACAAAGTTATTTCTGGGGCACTCCAGGCATCAGAGTAATATTGAGGTTAGAAATAGTTGTATGAAAGCAGAAGGTCTCTAAGACTTGTATATGTTTGCCTTCCATTATCATATGATCAAACAAAAATTGTGACTCTATAAGAAGAGCTGCATATTATTTTGGTGACCTCTCAAAGATTTAAAGAAGAAAGGCTGCAAGACAAAAAAATTTAGTTTAAATTATTTTCTAGGAAAAGACAAAAATATGTTAAAATTCAAATAAAGCTGTGAACTTAGAATTGGGATCATGTTACTTGAGGAGAATGCAAACACAGCCACTCAGCATACCCAGGACACCTGCACAGCTTTAGAAATGTTATGCAGGACTTATGGTAGGACTTCACTCTTCGGAGGGTGTAGTCAGAAGCCAAATGACATAGTGCCAAATGTGCTTGTAGACAGACCTATTGAGATAGCTGAATCCCTCCTTTGATACCTAGGAGTTAAATGTCTCAGGCTGACAGTCAGTCTTAAGCTCCCTTCAGGGTCAACAGACAGAAATTGAGATATCCAGAGGTCAGCTTTACTAATCCTGAAGTAGGTCTGATTATTTCTATCTGAAGCTGCCTGTTTGATGATAAGGAGAATCCTAGACTGCCTAACTCAGACATATGAAGCTCAATTAATTTTTCTGCTCTGCATCAGAGCTCACAGTGCCATGTGTATTGTCTCAGGGCTCCCACTTGATGCCCAACTACTATCCTAGTCAGGTCCCTCCCTTGGTCCTGCCAGTCAGCCGGATGAAGTGGCCTTGGCTCTATGGCAACTTTAACCCTTTCATTAATATCCTGGCCCTAAGAGCTTTTCTTAACAAAGAGAAGTAGAAGAAGAGAAATTCTATAGAGAAGTTTTATAGCCTTCTTGCTCCCAGCCTAGTTTATGCCCCTGCTCAAAAGAGACAGGGTCCAGAATAGAAGATATTGCAAAGACTTCTTGAAACGGTGTAAAGTGAGTGAAAAGTGGTTGATGCTCAAAATAACCCTGGACTTCAAAATGGGAGTGTTTGTAGTTTTTGATGAGTCACACGATTTATTAAAACCATGTGGAAGTTCCTTGCTTTGTGATACGCTAGAAGTACAATGCCAGCAAGTTGATCAGAGACTTTTAACTTTTTGATTGCCTTAAAGTACAAAGCTGTCATGTCACTGAACACCTAAGCTGAACTCTATTTAGAGTAGTAGGAGACACCATGGGAAAGGAAACGGTCAAACTTGTAGCGAGGATGCTGATACTTGCAGAAAACAGTAGTGATCACAGATTTCGCTTCATAAAATGGTTTTCCCCAGTCTCAGCATGACTGTTGCAGATTACGGAAGGCCGGCTGCCACAATTCAAGGAAACAAATGCTGAGAAGTATGTTAGCTGGGAGAAGCAAGCCTAGTGAAGAAGGTGTTGTGACAAATCTGGTAGGACTTGTCTTAGCTGAAGCTGTACTGTGCCAGCAAGGCTGGGGTACTGGAAGCTGCACGCTTCTGCTAAGTTTTAAGCCATGTAAAGCTGCATGGTACGCAGCCTGGTATGACTGCTCACTGGAAGGTAAATAGGGAACTGCAAACATTTCCTTCCATATGGTTACATGTGTCTCCTTTTGAGTGCTTCCTTAGTCTCTTGAGGGAGAAGGCAGCATGGAGCTAATGGATCAAAATGGTGAACTGGGATAGCAGGCTGAATTGGCATATTGCCCATTCTTTGGCCATCTCTGGTCTTATCTACATCTACAAAGTTATCACAGCTCTTTTAGTTCCCTTGCTGGAAATCTTCCAATTTTCACCTTATATTCAGGAGAAATTTATAGAGTTTATCACAAATGAATGCTCATTCTTTCCAAATCAGTTCCTTAGGAGGGGAATATATGAAATTGCATGGTAGCACTGTCTTGCTTAATGCCTCAATACAGGAAGAAAGTGAGGAAGAATAAAATTCCCAAGATAAACTTTAGATCAGATCACTTCTAATGTTTTAGTTTATTTCTTTGTCTTTCTCTCTTTTGCAGAATCCTAGACACAACTTCAGCAGAATACACAGACTGTCATTTCAGGGACTAGTTGTGGCTTTACTGCCTGTTTTGGCTTGTTAGCATGATAGTCTTAACTATGGGAGAGCACCTCTTGTTGTTCTCTGGGAAACTATGGCCAGGACAGAGCAATCTACTAGAACTCTGCTTTCAAAACAACATGTTACATATTAATTTCCCCAATGGCACAAAATATATACACCAAAGGATAAAAGCAAAGTAAACAAAAGGACTGAGCCTTGGGCCTGATTCGTACTTTCAGCTTGTTCTGGTAGGGAGAAAGAGATTGTGCAAATCATAGTTGGCTCAATATAATATTGGATTCAGTTCCATCCAACAGTCCTCAGCAGACAAGAACATTTGCAGGTAAATGTTTTTGCTTCCACACAGACATCACATCCCCTAAGGCACAACACACAGTCACCCTGTGGGAATGATGCATGGCATGTCTGGTTGGCTTGTAGAAGCTGAGAATGGATGAAGCATACTTAGAGCAGATGGAGTCTCTGGAATCTGCCAGCATGTAAGAAATCTCTAATGACCATACTAAGATTTTTCAAAATCCTCTGATTTAGTCAAAATTGGGTGGATTTCCATGGGGTTAAAAAAGAACATATCCCTGCCACCACTAGGATTCTTGTCAAACCTCAAGTAAGTACTTCAATCTACAGGCCATCTTGCTATTTTCAGTAAACAGTCATGAATTTTAAAAATCTCATAATATAAGCCTAACATATTTCCTCTAGCTGCCCCAATAATTCCATCCTTTTAATGGAAATTTTTCCAGCAAAATCAAGACTGAGGCAGGATACAAAACTATTGAATCTGAGCAGTTAAAATGTGACAGGCTTACAACAGGAAGAAAATCAGGAGAAAAAATAACATAGCCAACTGTGGGATTCACTATTAACAGCATCTGTAAAAGTATTTCACAGCCGTTTTAAAAATATGCAGTGGTATACTTTTTAATTAGGAAAATTAATATATTTCAGCATCTGGGAAAACACAGGATATTAGAAAACAACTGTTGAAATTTTGTGTGCATTAGCAAAATACGGATGAGTTTAATACTGCTGGATTCCCCTTTTCATCAAATTATTTCCATCAGGAGTGAGATCTGAAATGTCCAGTAACCATGAAAACAGGGGTTGAGGCTCACTCACACTTCCAATATTCTTGCACACAAAACCTCTATGAGATTAAATAATAGAAAAAATGTTCATATTATTACAAAAAAGTCGCTTTCATCTAATTTGCAAAGTTCCTGATTGTTCTCCACTTGGGCTGTTAACTTGGTTAAGCCTTTGGGATTTAAAATAAATTATATTCAAAAGTTATCAAGAATAATTTCTGCTGGTATGAAATCAAGAAAATAAACTAGTGATTTGATTTAATCAAGAAGCAATATCTCTACCTACACCACCTGCAGAGCATGAAATATCTTTGTCTCATATTCCTTCAAGGTTTTCCTTTCATTGGCTGTTGATTACATGACCTCTGGCAATAAAGTCTTTAATAGTATTATTTCCATCTGTCCACCTGGATCAGATTTGTAGTGACATGTTGGAGTTTGGGATTTTTTTGGCCACAAATTAAATAATGACCTAATTTTTCCTACAGTGCACACTCATTTGTTTTAATCTATTTAGAAATCTCAAACAGAATTTAAATAATGTATCTTTTTTATTTCTCTTACTTAAAGTGAGCATAAGGTCATAAAGAATTTTACTTCCAGTTTCAAAAAAGCATTTTTACTTTCTTATCAGAGGGGCTATAAATGTCAGAATAAGGATGAATTTATATCTTCTCTTCTGTAAATTTTTCAGAAAAGAGCTGAAACTCCTGAGTGATTCTGGAACACTACAAATTCAGAGATACAACGAGCCTCAAAATGTGATCTATTCCACCCTTCTTCCCCAAGGACAGTTATCTATTAATCACTCACAGGCAGATGGTTGTGCAACATTTTATAAAAAATACTGGTGACAGAGATTTCACAGGCTTTGCAAGCCATAATTCCAGCATTTCACCATCCCAACAATTGGACAGGTTTTTGCTGTGGTTTATCTAAATCCATTGATTGACATCAATTGATATACACTGTAAGCCCTTATTCTACTATCATGGGCATTGTTTTATAGCGTTTTCATTAATGTGTTAGATAAAAGAGAGTCCTGAGAGTAGTAATAAGGGTTTTCAGGAATTTTTTTCCTCACATCTTTTTCTTGGAAAAGAATCTTTTCTTAGCAGACTTGACCCTTATACATTTTCAGCTGTGAAACCGTTTGCACTGTGATAATATGATAAGAATTGAGGGGAATAATGCACTTGTTTTTCATATAGCTACATATAGCTATATGAAGCAAAAATTCTGAGGTCAAGAAAAAATTCTGAGGTTTTGTGACCCATTGCATATACTAACTCTGTCCTGGTCTTCTCTTTGCTGTCCTATAACTGTTTGGTGCCTTGCAAAATGCACTCTTCTCTCAATCAAGGCAAGAGTTCCAGATGCATTTGGATGATACTCTATGGTGTATATACACTCAAATGGTGTGACCCTTGGGGATGGTCCTGTGCAAAGCTGAGTTGGACTCAATGATACTTGTGGATCCCTTCCAAGTCAGCATATTCTGTGATTCTGTGAAAGTTTCAGAGGGTTGTATAGCTAACCTGACAATATCAGAAAATATGATTTTTTACAGTATTGAGGTAAGAAATTTTATTTGTGACACTGTAATTATAAGCAATTTGTTTTCTCATTATTTATTAATATAAAACATGGCTACTCAGTCAAAGCATTGTCTTTATATGACACACTCGCTATTTTCAGGTTTTTTGTCATTAAACACCTGCTGAATTTTCATGACAGTGGGGTTGCTCAGGTACGTGGAAACCTTTTCTGGGCCAATCAGCTTGTCACTAAAAATTTGCATGCAGCAACCAAGCACCATGTAGCCTCCTGCTTAGTTCCCTTTGGTGGCACGTGGTAGAGAATTCAAAGAGTAAAAATGAGCAAACTTGTGGGTTGAGATAATGACAGTTTAATAGATAGAGCAAAAGCCACAAGCACAAACAAAATGAAACAAAACAAAAAGGGAATTAATTCTCCACTTCCCATGGGCAATTCACCACTTCCCAGCCATTTCCAGGGAAGCAGGGCTCTTTCATACACAGCAGTCACTTGGGAAGGCAAACGCCATCACTCCAAAAGTCCCCTCCCTTCTTCTTTTCACCCAGCTTTATATGCTGACCATGATTCCATACAGTCTGGAATATCCTTTTGGTCAGTTGGGTTCAGCTGTCCCAGCTGGGTCCCCTCCCAACTCCTTGTTCATCCCCAGCCTCTTCACTGGTGGGGGAAGAATAAGAAGCAGAAAAGGCCTTGACTCTGTGTAAGCTCTACTCAGCAATAATGAAAACATCCATGGATTATCAACTCTGTTTTCACCACAAATCTAAAACACAGCCCCATACTAGCTACTGTGAAGAAAATTGACTCTGTGTTGGCCAAAACCAGCACTGTGTCTTATTGGCTTCTTAACTTGTAAGCTGTGCTTCTTGGCAAAGTTAATCAAAAGAAGCTATGTATGTGGTCACAGAGCAAAGCTCATATATCCCTGGTGGGGTTTCCTTTTAATCTGGTTTCTGACACTTCAAATAGGACTACATTTTTCTCCTTAAACCTAACAACTTCTGCTCAAAACATATTATTCTGTCCTGAAATCATGTGTTTTATATTCTGATGGAGAGGAGCAGGTAGCACTACATTATTTTCTACCTTCTTTCTTCAAACACTCTGTTGCTTTGCACCTTGAAAGGCTCTGAGAAATGGAGTTCTGACACAAAACCAGAGTACCAGCTTTTGGGAATAATCATTCTATTTCTACCAATGCACACTTTACTGGATTGTGCAGTTTTTAAGGGAAGAATTTCAGAAACAATATTAGATTTTTCTTTCTGAAGACAGGTGATGTTATTAAAGAACAGAGAAGTTGCCATACGAGGCCAGGTAACTGCTGTAAGGTGCAATTATTCTGGTGTCAGTCACAGATGCTTCAAAGGAAAACAAACAAGCTTTGTAATAAACAGAGCTGATAAATTCTGCTTTGTCCTGATAGAAGAATTAAAAGTTTGCTTTAAGACTAGCATCATGAAGGTTAATACTTCTTCCAGAAGCGCATTGGTATGAGCTATTAAAACTCTGTTAGCAATAAAAAAATTGTTCAAGCTTCTTCCAAATTCAATTACATTCCTGTACTGAGGAACTTCCTTCAGGTACGAGTTTCATGGGTTATGCTTTTCCTGTGGGTAAAAGTATTTCCTCATACCAGTTTTGATTATGCCACAGTGGACAAAGCAATTTCCAAATACAGGAAAAAATGCAGCTCTAAGGAGCTCACATCCTCAGCTAATAAAAGAGAAGATAAAAAAGACATGGCAAATTTCTGCTGTTTGAGCAAAAGTGAATCACTTTGAAAGGCTTGTGGTTATGTAGGGGAGTGGGGGACAGGAACAGGCCAATACATTGAGCCAGAAAATGCAAAATTAATCTTTAGACTGAAAAACAGTAGAAATATGAAAGGTGATCTGCGGTTTGATGTGAAATTGCAGAAATTAAAGCCCATTTGCTTGCTTCTGAAACAATTAAAAGATGCCCTTGAAAGTGTGCTCAGGAAAACTGGGAAGAGAGCTATTATGGCTGACCAGAATACCTGTTTTATATTTTCCCTGAATTTGCTATTTTGTCCTTCAAACTGTGGACTGCGGGAGATAATTTGACATCAGGAATCTAATGCTCTACCAGAGATTTGGAAACCAGAGAATGATTATCTGTAACCAGCAGACAGTGAAGCTCTTACAGATTGACAGCAATGCAGTTAAGTATCAGAATCTAGTCTGGTTTCTCTGTGTAAGCAATGTCGCTTAAAAACATGTAATACAGAGATGGTCTGCAAGGAAGGAAATAGTTTGCTTTTTTTCCCTTGATGCTTGGAAAACAAAAAAGAGTGATGGGTTGAAAGACAAAAGCAAAATGAGTAAATTCAAACCACCAGTATAACTCCATTTAAGAATATATGTTGTGCTCTTCTTACATCTTTGTGAGAAACTGGAAATAATTAATTCAAGTGAAGTGTGGGAGTGTCATGAACGATCTAACATTTCATAACAGTAAGTTTTGCTTTCTATTGATGACACCTAACAAAGTTCTTGTCAATGAGGCTTTTCATGTGAAATCAGGGTTGAGAGTATTGTATAAAAGGTTGAAGAATGTGATTTAAGAGAATAGATTTAAGTTAACTAATGTGATGCTAAATATTTTACATTACAGATTATGTGGAGTGAGTCCAAATTCAGTGGGACTTCACATGTCAAAGACATCCATGGCCACAAACATTACGGAAAGATCAAGCAAAAATAACAGTAACCAGGAACATGCTATTATGTATTTTTGTATTTTCTGAGCTTTCTTGATCTGACCTTGCTTTGAACCAGTGGCCTTCGAACAAGCGGTTGGATTACAGATCTCCTGGAATCCTTTCTAACTTGAAGGATCTAAGAACTGATAGGCTCAAAGTGTTTGAGAACTTTTCCTTTCACATGTGCAACTTCATGTCAGAGAGAAATGTTGTCTTACGTGACTCTGAAATGTCATTTTTGAATAAAATTTACAGTGAAAATTGTTAACTCATACTCACTATTTGTTTTTAAACTGCAATTATATTCAATCATGTACAAAATGTGGATTATGACCAAGACCAGCTGGATGATATGTTGCTTCCATATTCAACTAATATGCTTAGAATACAATCTACTTATGTCACTATATCTTTTAATTAATATTTCTATTTATAGGGAGATCACAAATAATGTATGAAAGTTTCATTCCCCATGAATGGCTTTCTGGGATGATGTAACCCAATGAAAATAAACATACAGATAGCCAGACACTGTGCTGGCTTTTATGCAGCTTTACTTGCATGCTGACTCTTTTTTGTAAAATTTCTATTGAATACTTCTTCTATCAGGTACTACTCCTACGAAAGAACTTGGCAAGTACTGCTTGCCACTCAAGCACAGCACCTTGGAGAGTACTCTGAATAATTTATTATAACACATTTTTTTCTCAAAATCCAAAACAATTACCAAGAAAGTTGATTTATATTTCTTTGCATCTTAAAATTCCACAACTTCAAAAATTCCAGAAGACCTATGACCTCTGAAATTTACAATTTCACCTTTTCTTAATTATCTTACCTTATTCTTACCTTATGACTAAAAGAATGCTAGTTCTGACTTCCATACTCACAGGGTATTTAAAATATGTAGCTAATTTTCCTTTGTGTTATCTGTATCTGCTGTCATTGACTCTAATTGGAGTTTCAACTTGTTTCTCATAGTGGAGATTTTAGGGTTTGTTATTCTGTATCTTATTTCAATTCTTTACAGGGACACACACAGACACAGACACAGAGATATATATACACACACACACACACACACACACACACACACACGCATATATGTATATAAATACACACACACACACACACACACATATATATATATACACACACACATATATGCACAGCCCCGCTTTTTGCCTCTTAGGAACTACCCTAATTGATGCTAACTGAAATTTTAATCCTTCTAAAGCTAAGTGAGTTCAGAGTTGTTTTCTTGCAGTTCTGTTTATCTATTTAGAGAGTAAACAACTGCTAAAAGAATTGTTGAGAAATTAAAGCAACCACAGTAATAGGTAATTTTAGTTTCTTAATTGCATAAATTACTTCTTGCCTGATTATTTTTAACACTGCCTGTCTTTACAACTTTGTTTTTTATAATAACATCAAATAAGAAAAATCAAAAATTAAGAAATAAGAAACATATTAAAATTCATAGAATGCTGTGGTTCATCCCTTTGGCAGGTCTTTTTTGTATGAGGAATCCTCATGAAATTAAATAATTTCTATGTGAAAGAGGTTCCAGCCTCATATTTACTAAAAGGTTCTTGTATTATTTCTTTTCTTTTTATGTAGTGCAAAAAAAATGCAGAAGTAGATATGTTTTCTTATATGAGTTTCTCCTCAGAGCAACTACTGCTTCGACAGAGATACTCCACTGGACACATTCGGGAGGGGGGAAATAAGTCTACACAAAGGAAAGGACTGTAAAGGAACCTGAAAAGCTTTTGTGGTTCTTCCTATTGCTACTCTGAGGAGTGAAACTGGGAATCTCAAAAGTTTCCAGTCCTTCTCAGCTTCACTAAGTCAACTTCTGGGGGCACAAAAAGCCCTCAAATTTATTCTACTGATTCTTTTGTGTGAGTAGAAGTCAGTTTTGAAGGAAAACACAAATAATAACTTAGGCTAAGAATAAAGTTGAAACAATCTTTATTAAGGTATTGTTTCATTGCTTTTCAGTAGCTTTAATTCTGTTTATTCAGTATTCAATAACAAGTATTTGACTTTATAGACACTTTCTATCACAGTTCGGGTCACTTTATGGATGATAATTGGCACTGGTAAGACTCACATTAGTGAGTATAACAACTCAGACAGTGTCTCCTATTCTGTAAGCAAGTGACACCTACTGTTTTAGTGTATCTATTTAACTACATTTTTATAGCAGTTTCAGTGCCTGAGAGGAAAAATTCTTGGAAGCAAGAGTTTCATTTTATAAGCTCTAAAAAAAAACTACAAACCGTAAAGACTCCAACACACACACACAGAAATCAGAGGGAGAAAGAGGGAAAATGTCATAAGAGGAAAAGTCCGAAATAAAGTAGGATCGTATAAAGAAATGAGACCATTGGATAACTCTTTCCTGGAGAGTGCTCAGGCCCTGAAAGCACCAATAAATCGTGAATTCTGTTCTGCATTTTTTGACACAGCTTTGTTGGAAAGCTGGTGATTCTTTTTTATTCCTACTGCAGAATACTTCCTGTCTGGGTGCTAAAGGTACTTAGCAGAATGGTGAAACTGCATCTTGAAATTTCCTTGTGGAGAGGAAAGAAACGAGTCAGGCTTACACTTTTCTGGGAAGTTTGCTACAACTGGTAGACTGTTATATAAAAGAAAACCATAGATAGCTCACTATTTAAAAAAAAATACTATTTAACATACACACATATATTAATAACATATTACATAGGTCTATATTTAATACATCCAAAATCAACAGTTAATTTTGGCTCTTTAAAAGAACGGTCAAACCCCTTCTTGAAGGGATTAACAGCTGTGACTATTAAAAGGACAGAAGCACTTCTTCCTTGAACTGCAGGACTTATCTGTAGCAACATCATCTGTAACATCATCCTGGCTTTACACACACATTTTGAATTAGAGTTCTTCTGGCTCATGGTAACTGGGTATTTGGGCTCTCATGCTGAGCTAACTTTGCCCTGGTATACCATGTTCTGTGGGAAAATCTCTAAGGCAAGCTTCCCTCTTTGGGCATTTTCCACATTTTAGATACTGCAGCACCTGACCTAGAAAGCTCTTTGTTCTTTAGGGGATCTAAGGGAACTTGGAAGATTATCCACAGGGATATGGAACAGAAGGGGAATGGGAACAAAATTATTTATGACTGTGCCCATTTCCTGTATGGCACTGGAATAACTGGAGTGCTGAACTGGGATATACAGAACACCTTTATCTGTCTCTATAACTGCTCTCTATTGAATTGTTTGAGACTGAACTTATATCAAATAAAACCATATGATCTTGTCTTATTTCGCATGCACCTTTATACATGTTCAAAGACTGAAGCAACCAGGAGGCTGTCCTAGACTGAGAACCAATCAGCATCTGCAATAGTCTTGCCAAGAAAAGAAATAGTTCTGTAGCTGTGACTCTAATTTTACCACATATCCAGCTGAGAAAGGGTGAGGGACTAACCTGAATCCTCCTCAAAAAGCAGTTTCTTTATAAAAAGAGGGACAATCAAATGCAAGAAGAGAAAGCCAAGAGTTACGTGTTTGCAATGTTAGAAGCTTCTGGTGTTCTGTACCATTTCAGAAATGAGGCTCCTTTCCCTCATCTGACATCTCTCTGGAAGGAGCTTTGCATAGTCAGAAATACCATTTTTCAGATGCTGAGGCATGTTTATATTTACTGAGGAATCCTTTCTTATTTGCCTGGGACACCTTTGCTTGCTGACCAAATGGATGATATTATGGTGAAGTGGATGTGTTGCTTTGTTCACCTGCTTCTCAAAGCAAAGCAAAGTTTTTCATCAGACTGCCATTTGTTTATCATTTTGCTTCACAGTGAGAAGAGAGCTATTGCTAATGAAACACTTCTGGCTGGCTAGCTGGCTAACTGATTTGCTGCCTGTCGTTACTCACAGGGTAACAGACTTTGGGATGGGGTAATGGGGCTGCTCTTCTCCTCGGCAAGACAAATGACTTTGAAGGATGAGCTAATATCTGTGCTGCATATTGATTTCTTTCTGGTGTTCCATAGCTGTGTCCAAAGGTATGCACCATCATCTTACTAGGAAAGCCTCTAGCCCCACCTATTGTCAGCCTTGCTGCATATACTTTACAAGATTGTCATCAGACACTTATAATTTAGCCAAACTTCTCCTGGGGTTGAAATTTCCTGTTGTGTCACTGCTCAAGTCAATTATATTTTCTTTTAAATTTCAGTGAAAATATTTTATCTATTTTAGTGATTTAGAATTTCTTTTTTTAAAAAATTGGATTTATTGTGAATGAAAAAAAAAAAAAAGAATTCTCTCTTCTTACTGATATATTGAACTGGGTGTCCTGGGTCAGTTGATAAATTTCTCTTTGATCTCTGTGCCTGTATTGGGTCTGGTTGAGATGGAGTTCATTTCTCCACAGCAGCCCTCACTGTGTTGTGCTTCGCATTGGTAGCTAGAAGGGTGTTGAGAACACACCAGTGTTTTGGCCACTGCTGAGCAGTGCTCCCACGGCATCAGCACTGTCTCCCCAACATTCTTCCCTCTTCAGTACGCTAGGGGTGGGCAAGATCTTGGGAGGGGCACACAGCCACAACAGCTGACCCACACTGACCAAAGGGATAGTCCATACTGGATGACACTGGCTCATATATAAAACCTAAGAGAAGGAGGAAGAAGGCAGAATCATTCATTATTTACAGTGTTTGCCTTCTGGAGCAACTGCTACGGGTGCTGAAGTCCTGCTTGCTGGGACATGGCTGGGCATCACTTGCTGATGGGAAAGAGAGAATAAAATCTTTGTGTTTTTCCTTTGCTTGTGCATACTCAACCTTTCTCTTTCACTCAACCTATGAGTTGTTTTCCAGCTTATTTTCTCTTCCTGCCCAGCTGAGAAGGGGGGAGTAATACAGTGGCTTGGTGGAACCTGCCATCCAGACAAGGTCAACCCACCACTGTACCACAGGTCTTTGTCCTTAGTATAACTGGGCTGACAACTCTTTCATCCATCATAGAAGGATAACTGGCCTCTCTCATCTCTGGAAGCTCTTTTTTTTTTGTTTGTTTTTTTTTAAATCCATCTATTTCTGGGAAAGACGAGCAGGAAGAGAGGAGAGGAGAGGAGAGTGGATTTATATTACATTCTCTTACATAAGCATGAGCACAGTGAGGCAAATTTTAATCTTGGTATTTCCTCAGCTTTTAATAACTGATTTGCAAAGTTAATAACCTGTTTTCAGTGTGGGTTTTTTTGTGAGTTTTGTGCAGGCAAACCCAGAGCTAAGTGTCTGCAAGCACAGCAGCAATGCCCCATAGAACTAATATTTTAACAAAGCCCACAGCAATGGCTGATGAAAAGGTGGGGAAATGCCTATATTATGGGAAGAAAAGTGGAGTGTTCGGCTTCAGGGCATGATAGATTTTCTGTCAAGGATAAATAAAAAGAAAATTGTTTACTCCATGTATTGTTTCCTTTGAAGCTAATTTTCTTTCAGTTGTGGATTAATTTAAAAATGCCATGAAAGTGTTGAAGAAAAAAGCTCCAACAGGCAACAATGACTGCTTAGGTACAGACGCTCTATTAATAAACTGGCTTGAGGCAGCCACAACGTAAATTTCAAAGGTTTGAATAGGAAGATAAAGTTGATTTGGGCTCCTATTCAATCAGGTCTGAAGTACTTCTCCACTGAAAGCAAACCTGCTCTCCAGTGGATGCTGCTCACTTATAGTTCCAACTACTCCATAATTTTCCACACCAAACCTCTCAAACAGGAGCTTTGAACAGTCTACCTCACTGGAGATTTCTTTCATGGCCAATTTAGCTATGTCTGAAAGACCACACGTCCCTAGTGAAATCAACTGCACTTCCTACTCCAGACCTGAATGAAAAGTGCAAACCTTCAACAAGTGTCAGAGGATTTCTCTTTATTCCTAAAGGCAAAATGACCCAACGCTCCAGAGGAGACACTGCTGATAGGCACAGGACTAAAATTTTTTATAGAGCATCAGGCAAGTTGCCATGAATCCAAAAGCTACCTTCATTTTCACCACATATATGGTGAAATATATTTGCAAGACCACATTCATCCTATCACCTGAAGTCAAAAAGCAAATTTCCAACCTATTTTTTCTATTTCTTTACTTTCATATTTTCTTCTATTGTACTCCTCTAAATGTCTGATTTAAACTCTTTAAATGTCTCAACTCCTAAACTTTTTGCTTCCAAATTTTAGGACCCAGTGCCTTCAGCTGTAACAACTGAAGTCTTATTTTCTATAAGGTTTAATCAAATCAGAGCTTTTCATATCAAGTGAAAAGTGTGAAAGAAAGAAAGTTTGAAGAGATACATGTATGTATTGCTAGATAAAATATTTTAGTAGATAAAATCTATTAAAAACTAATAGAGAAGTCACAGTTACCGCTCACTACACAGCGATGGTTTTAGGGCTGTGTTTCTAGAATTTATGGTTTGGTTTATGATACTAACACAGACTGTTTTGGAATTAAGAGAGCAATGAGTTTGGCCTTGGTTTGCTATTAGATTTGCATTAGAGAATCTAACTTCTGCTATTGATTGCCCCAGCTATTCAGCCTTTATTTTCAAGCAACATATCAGACAGTTTCTTTGCTCAGTTGAATTACAGCAGCATTTGCAGTCTGCTGTCACATAAAAATTCCTGAAGTTCACTGAAACATTCCTTCAAAACACAGCCACGGTTAGGCCTGGGATGTGTTTTTCTACAGGGAGCTGCCTGCCTTTGAAAATAGATCTGTTCTACTACTGGAGTCACTCTGTTAAATCAATTGTATCATAATTTACATAAAACACCTTTCATACAAACTATTCCAGGATATTTTGCAGAATTAAACATTATGATTACATATAAGGGAGCTCTGCTATCAGTCTTATGAACCAGGTATTGATTTCACTGGTGAACAGTTTACATTCACAAAAAATCAATATGCAAATAAATTAAAACACAAACAGGGTAGAGGTTTTGTGTCTGCCTACAAGATTGGAAGTTGGATGATCCTTAAGCCCTATGTTACAAAATAAAGACATGATTTGTTGCCGACAAATTTTAGCTGTATGCATTTCAGTTTATCACCGAGTTCTACAGGTCTTGTTCTCTCAATTCAGTGCAGTTCTCTCTTCAATCTGTCTGTGTAATCATAGTATCATAGAGTGGTTTGGATTGGGAGGGATCTTAAAGATCATCTACTTCCAATCCCCTGCCAGAGGCAGTAACAGCTTCCACTAGAAGAGATTGCCCAGAGCCCCATCCAACCTGACCTTGAAAGCTTCCAGGGATGGGGCATCCACAACTTCTTCGAGTAACTGTTCCTTTACCTCACCAACCTCACAGTAAATAATTCCTTCCTGATATATAATCTAAATCCACCTTTCAGTTTAAAGCCATTTCACAGTACACATTATGACAATACATCATTGCTTAAAATTTCTTCTTATATTTGGTTACCTCTTTGCCTTCACTTTTCTCACTTCCCCTATTAAGTTCCAATTTCTTTCCACTTCTGCAAAGGTCTTCTGTGTTCACACCTCTCAGCTCTTACTCATACTTTGCTACTCAAACCTTTTTATGACATGACATTTTTGTAGTGATCTCATAGTCTTGCTGTTCTGATATTCCCTGCAATTAATTGGGTTTTTGTGTTTTTTTGATAATTGGAATTACTTACTATTTATGGACCATAAATTTCAAAAATACTTTTCTGTGAAGCAGCCTGGATATCTAGCAGTCTGAAACATGCATTCCAAATGAGCAAAGTATGTTGCAAACTTAGCTTCAAACCAAGAATTCAGGCAGTCTAACTTCAGGTATCAAATCTGAGTAGTATTACTTAGATCCTCACCCTGCTGTACAGCAAATAAAACTTCCAAGGGGTCTTTCTGAGTCGTCAGTGACTCCATGAAGAAATGTTAGGAATTTGAACAATTAAAGCTACATTTGAGTGATACCCTACAGCTCCTATACACTTCTAGAGGAAATGTTCAATGTTTAAACTCTATAGGGAAGTTTTTTGGTGACTGAGAAAGAGCCCAGCAAAGACTCTACTTTTGCTCATGAATCTGCCATATCCTGTTCATTTGGCCTCCTATTCTTTGAATTTCATGTAAGCATGATAGTGATTTAGAAATGTGCTGTAAAAATAACTTCAATAATATACACAAATGATCATGTTTTAGAGTGGAAGGAGTCATAAATTAGAGACACTGATAGCTAATGGATCAGTTTAGACACTGAAATGAAAGACTATCCTGATTGCTGTAATATTATCTCCTTTTAATCAGTACTGTTGAAGAAGCAAGATACAGTAACATGGAGAATTTTTTGCAATGACCAGTTAAGATATCAAATAGGTTTCATTAAAATCTGTTCTCTCACATGTTTGTTGTATCTGTGTACTACAAGAGATTCACAATTAAGGTGTGACTGTCTTTTCAGTGTGACAGTATTTTAATGACCAGAAGAGCCACTGTCATCTGACAGCAAATATATGCCCAAAGTATAGCATTTACAGAACAAGTGATGTCAAATACCAAGGAAACCAAGTTGATTTCATGCAGTTCTGAACAAAAATAATTAATAAACTGATTGGTAGATTATCATTATGTAGATTAGGTTTAGAAAAAACCTCAAAACAATCCAAGACTAAGGAAAAGTAAAAGATTTTGAATTTTAGCCTATCCTAAAAAATACTTTTATTCTTTAAATTTCTTTCTTTTTCTGGAAGGAAATGAAATATTTTCTCCAATTAAAGATCCATCTGACAAGAGTAGAATTTCATTGGTGATGGTGTGCTACAAACCCCTTTGTTTTTGGAAGGGTTTAGTGGGGACACCAAACTGGAGATTATTTGCTTTGCCTCTTCTGAAGCCATGTATATTGAGCTTTTTTTTCCCCCTCTAGTTTTAATGTCCCCTTTCTGAAAGAAACATACAACTCTGTTGAAGAGTATATCATTTATCTTTGGGATTGCACAGCATTTCTGGAAATGTCAATGGATTTTCAAAGGCTTTTAAGAGTCTCGGCAGTTCTTCAAGAACACACTGCTAAAGGCAGAAGCACAATCCTGTCCCAGTGCAGGAGGATAGATCAGATTAGTTAAACTATGAACTCTTCATTGACATCTAACCCAAGAAGAGAGATAAGAGAAGGTGTAAACTAGAGCAGTTCACTAAGGATGGATATAAAAAGGCAAAATGAGCAAGTTAGAATCATCAGAAAGACAAAGCACAAGTGAAGTGTCATGAAGAAGCATCAGGAATTATATGGAATTCTCACCACCTTTAATCAGAATGAATTAGAACGAAGAAGAAGACCAAAGTTGATGCTCTTCTGCTAGCTACAGGACAGGAAAAGTGAATAACAAAGAATGTCAAGAAGGCAAATTGTATATGTAGTTTTGAGCCTGTCGTCAGCAAAAAGGTCAACTGTGACCTAATACAGCTATGGACAGAAACAAAGAGGTGATGTCTCAGACTGGAATATGGAAAGAACACATTAGAGAGTAAAAAGGTAAATTAGTTGTTTTCAACTCACCTGATCTGACAAATCTTATGTTAAGATGCATGAAGACCTAAAGAAAGAAAGCCTCTTGGAACTGGTAACAATTCCGTGCCCCTGGTAAAAACGGGTTATATTTTCAGCAAAGGGAAGAAAAAAAGATTGAAGACATTGTATAGTAATTGTTCTATTGTCAGTTTAACGTCAATCCCTGGGAAAAAACCACCAAAACCACCAAAAACAACAAACCCCAGAAAATTATACCATTAGAAGCTTTGGAAAACTGACTAAAGAGAAGCTTTGGAAAACTAAGTAGGGGATGGGTAGCAATAGACTTGGATTTCTTTAGAGCAAATCATGTCAGACTGGTATAATTTTCTTCCCTAGCAGCAGCTGGCTTTTTGGATATAAGAAAAAAATAAAAACAAATATTTAGGCTTCTGTAGGATGATTGCCTAAAAAAGTTAATGATATCTGTCTCCTATTACAGAAACTGACAGACCTAACAGATTGGTGTGTTTGTTTCTAGTCAATTTATGCAGTTCTTTGAAAAGCAGCTGTTTGTTCATTTGATTTTTTTTTTTGGACTTTTAATGCTGCCCACAGAGCAAAAAATGCACTATCAAGTCAAATGAATAAAAGTAATGATTTGAAAGCTTTGAAAGGATTTAAACCCACATTTCAAAACTGTTACAGGAAGTGGGACTGCATCTAGATTTAGAGGGTGTGCAACAGGTGAAAGAGCTCAGGATTGGGCTTGAGAAATAGTGAACATGCCACTAAAATCACATTGTCTTACATTAAATTTTCTAACTTTAAAGTAACCAGGATCAAGCCTTCACTGTTCACCAAAATAAACACTCAAAAACAAATCAAAAGCTTAAAGCAAAAGCTGAGATGAAAGGGATTTTGTATTAAAGTAATTGAGCACACAGACATACAGACCCCAATATATGACAGCTTCAAGTAATAGACAGTTCATATCAATACTTTAATGAGTATGCAACTGAAAACAAAATGTGTGAGTGCAAATGAAAAAGTTAATTGCCTTAAAACAGAATTAAAAAAATTAACTGTAGCAGAAAGAAAAAGGAATTTTTCCTTCTGAAGAAACAAAAAGACCTCTGTATCACACTTGTCTGGATTCAAGATGCACATTTTTGCCCTTTATGGCCATTTCCTTTTTAAAGTCTTATTGCTTGGTGTTACCATGGCTACCAATCATGAACTGAAATCGCTGTGCAATATATTTTATTTCCAGCCATAACCGAGCTGAGACTCAAGCAGTCAGTTTCGAGCAATTAAAGAAGACAGGTTCTAAGGTGGGCTTGATGAAAACCTTTAACCCTATGGGTGGTAAAATCTGCTGCGGTTTATGGGCTGCTTGTTTTTGACTTACAGGGTGCATTAGTATGTACAGCATCATTACAGGTGTAACCTAATGTGTAGTAACTAAGTCCCATTATATATGTCAAAAATTCATGGGGTTTAATTTGCTACTTTTGAGGACAAAGGGCAGAGAACCAACACCCATTCTTGAAATACTAACCCCCTCCAGTCCTAAAAAAATTAACTTGTCTGCTTCCTAATTTTCAGAGTCATCTTTGTTTGAGTGGAAGTCCTTCATCTGTTTTGGCATTTGAGCAGAATATTTTCTGCCTCCTCAAATGTTAAATCTAGACTCCACACATGAGTTGTACCTTGCAATGGTGCCAGGTCAATAGGAAACCTAGAAATAAAGGGAATGAACATGCTGGCAGGCAAGTAATTTTCATGTTTGAAGGAGCAGAACTTTTTTTTTAATTCTGATTTTTTTCATATTACACATGTCCAAATTACATAATTTTTCTTAGTATATTGTTTGCAGTGATGTAGATAAGACTGGGTTCAACTTGAAATAAAGAAGGCTTTATTACCCTATGACATTATTGCCCTGTGACTCAAAAGATCATCATAATTTCCTGTTTACCTTTGTTTTGGTGATAACAGTCCTATGCAACAAGCTTCACAGCATATCAGCTTGTGCAGTGCTCCAAGGATGTCAGGCTAAAATAGTCTTCTCTGGGACACCAGTGAGCCAGTGATGCTCCTTTTGGGTAAAAAAATGTGTCAATGTCCAAACATAGCCATTTAACACAGTGGGAGATGCTGTACTCCAAGTGTGATGAAATGTACAGGAGAGTTGCCTATTAAAAAAACTAGGATGTTACTTGCCTGGCCACCCACTGCTGTCGGTGACACTCACAAGCTCCTGCTCAGCAGATTGAGTTCTGGAGCCATCTTTTCCTGTCTGTAGTGACTATAGCATAACTCTGTTTCCTGGGGGTCATTGGTCTACCACAGAGTAGCTTTGGTTTGGGGAAATAGCCTTCATTTGAAACCTGCTTCCCTCTAGAGAGTTGTTGTGCAGCTTGAGGAGATCATGTTTGTAAAAAAATGGAGATTGTAAGCTGAAGATTAGTTTGTATTTCACACTTTCTCAGAGTTTTATTGCTTTTTCCAGTGCTAGCATTTGTGTCTGGTAGAGTTTTTTCACTGATTGCAGAGATTTTGATCTCCCATATAGATCATGGCAAACAGAAAAGCTAATTTACAGAATTAACTAGACCCAGATTGTTCCCACTTAAGTACCTTTGAGTAAACTATGAGGACCTGATTAAAATAGGCAGTCAGAGTCACATTGTACAAATGTGATAGAGTCTGTATTTCCAAGCCCCAGTGAACTGATTTTCAATACCACTAACCCACTGCATCTCAGTGTGTCCTCATTACTGTAGGTTTGGTTCCCATCGTTAGTACAGCAACACCATGATTTCAGTATGGGAAAGACAGACAGAATTCAAACTACTACTATATTTCATTCTTCTGGGGCAACTTGCGAACAGATTATCTATCCAGTACTGAACTTGTTATTTCACTTTAACGATGGTGACATATACTGGTACAAGTGTCTAATGCATACTCATATAAGCATCTAAAAGCTGTACGTCTAACTCTGAGCTAGTTACTTTAGGTTGTCTATGCTGTTTCTGGAGTGGAAAAGTCACCTGTGGAGCCACTACACTCCAAGAAAGGTGCCTAAGACCAAGATCTGTTAAGCAGCTGAATTGTCACTCAGCTTCCTGCAGAGAGTTCTCTTGTCATCGTCCAGTACTGTTATTTTGCTTTGCTGTATTGACTCTGACCCTCAGCAGGTTCACCCTCTGGCAGTTGTCTGAATTTGTACACCCAGGAGCAGGTGTTCTGGTTTAATTCCCTGTCAGACTCAGTCAAACTGGCTCACAGAAAGGATTCACAAGTGCTGAGGTCAGAACATAAGCAGTGGAAGCAAAAGGGTGGATAGGTGAGGGGTTGGGACCATACAAGTAGCTCACAATCAACTTGGCTTCCTGTGTTTTGGATAGGCAGGTGCTGGGCCTATATTAAGGATTAGATTAAACTTTTTCTGTCACATCCACAAATTGTCCTAAAGCCTCTATCTGTTCACAAGCTTGTATCCAAAGTCTGTGGAGGTGCTAGGTAGGTTTGGGCTTTCATCTCAAGTCCTGCACTCAGAATACAATTATATTCCCCAAGTATTTTCACTCATCACTGAATGCAGTTCTCCTGGGAAACAGGCCACCTGAAGAGGACTTATTTAACTTCTTCAAGCAGTCCTCAGAGAGCTGCTTGAAATCCAAGTTAATTCATTAAGCTTGTCCTTCCTCTGTTCTGAAATTCCAGTGCCACTCACAGGGAAATTCTCTTGTCTTTACGAACCCTTTTCCTGTTCCTCTGTGCTGTGATCACACCAAATATTTCCAAACCGGTTATAAAAAGCATCTATTTTTGCATATGCAGGCATCTTGCTCTACAGTTTTCCCAAAAGTTTTCAAAGCCTGTGTTGAAGTGTCTCCTGCATCACTGGTTTTCTGCATGTTCTTTTCTGTTCCTGAGGGCTTTTAAAAGCCTCATTTTGTAACTTTTCTCTCGTGGAAAGCAACATTGACATAAGATTAACTGTCTGTCTACAGATTCATCGAATGGAAAACCCTCCTAACAGACTAATGCCATTCTCAACTCATGGTCAGAGGTCTGCAGAGGACCTTCTGGTGGATTTGGAAGCTTGTTGCTGTCATACCTGCCTACCTACCCATCACCTGCTGTGCAAGTAGTCAGAGCTGAAATTAACCCAGTGCTTTGCTTGAAATGACACTGGACCAAACACCATCCTCACCTACCCTCAAGTAAGTCAAAAGCAGCTTTAAATAAACAGAGAACACTTTTATTTTCTAGGTGATAGACAGCAAAATTCTCATCCTTCATTGGAAAGAACATATTATATATCCAAAGAACCTTTTATAATAACTATGAAAGAAACAGCTAATCCTAAATGTTAGAGAAATAAGTTATAGTAAAAGAGGTTCCTGCCTTTCTAGTTATCTCATAGTAATATAGTCAAGTTCAGTTCAAGTGTGGAGCTAGCATTCCTGCCAAAATATAAAACTTAAGGTAATTTCTCCACTTTTTCTGTTTTTTTCCCCAGCCACCTTGAGACAGCAATTTTTAAGCTAATTACTTGATGGCAGGGATCAAAAGCAGATCAGCTGAGTCACTTTCCAAAGACAGCTTTTGATAATGCTCTTTTCTGTGTTCTTCTCTGATTAAAAATATTAATGAATTTGATTATCTAAAGAGAAAGGGGTGGGAATGGGTGAGGAGTTAAAGAGTATTTTAATGCAGATTCCTTTTTGTTCATGTAGATTGAAGGTAATTATGGAAAAAAACTTATTTTATTTTATAGAAGAGATCCTAGACAGCTTGCAGATAATATACTGCTAAGACAACTTTCAATCTTCCTTCTCTGGACTAAAAGCCACATTCTATACCCAGGGTAATATGACACTCCCCTTCCATGTATAAGTTTTAACAGTAGAGTCATGGGATCATAGAATCCCATGATTCTATTCTATTCTAGAGATGGGACCTCTGGAGGTCATTTGTTTCACCACCTGCTTAAAGCAGCAGCAAGGGCCTTGTCCAGCAGAACTTTGAATAGTTCCAAACTTGGAGATCCTACAGCCTCTCTGGACAACCTGTTCCAGCATTGAACTACTTACACGGAGAAAGCATTTTCTTGCATGTAATTGGAAATACTCTCATTAGAACCTATGCCTGTTGCCTCTTGTGCTTTTGCTGCTCGCCTTCATGAAGAGTCATGTCAATTTTCTTTATAGCATAGTTGGAAATTACTTTCACAGGACAGCTAATCCTTGTCCCTGTTCTCAGGAGAACTAAGAACCCTGATATTCTGCCCAGCAAAGGTTTCTCGAGGCTACCTTTAAAACCTCCAGTAATGAAGATGCCACAACTTAGGTAACTTACTGATGTGGTTAGGAACACAGTCCATAATATTTAAACTGTATCTTGTTCTACAAAAAATTAATGACTATGATTTTCTTTCACTCCCTGGAAATGAAAAGTCACACATCACTATCTTTTCACCATATTTTCAATATTGGTATTTTTATCATGTTTTCCTATTCTTCTTTTTTTATTCCAAAAATAAACCCAATTACGTCTGCACTGATGGATAGATCACACTTTCTAAATCTCTCAGTATTCCTGTTATTCTTAGTGTGGCTGCATCTCTCGTAAAGTTTAGTGCCTCAAGCGATATGGAAACAGAAAGATTAATTGCTTCATAAGCTCTGCAGAAGACAGTTCTGTCCATTTGCTTTGGTGACTTGCTTTGTTTATAACAACATTGCCTTGTAGTTCTGCCATACAGTTTAGGATCGACAACAAACTTTAATACTCCAAGGTACTGTATCACTTATCTGTCTTTTTTTGGTCTTTTTTTTTTTTTTCATATATATATATTTATGTAACTGTATCTTTCTTTCCCTGGGTTGGTCTTTTTTGTTCAATGATTTTTAGTTTGGGGTTGGTTTTTGTTGTTATTGTTTTCAAACCTTTTTTTTTTCCAGTCATAAGTAATTATCTTGAATTCTAATCCTGTCCTCAGTGGTGTTTAGTTTGCTTTGTGCATTGATGTCTACACACATTGTAAGAGATTCTATTTCATCAGCCTCTCCATTAATCAAAATATTCATTGGCACTTGGCTGAGTGCCGTGTTAGATCCCACTTGAAATGGTGTGCCAATTTGTTGTAATCTACCAATATTTACTCAGGAATATTTTTCTGCAAAAACACCTTTTCACACTTTTATCTAACTCATTTTTTCTCCCATTTTCTTGAAATTTGGGGGAAACTGAGATACTTAGCTACAAAACATCAGTCTAAACCATCCTCTTTACTAAACACTCAGAGATTACAATGTTCCCTAGCACCTGTATCTTCCCATTTTCAAAAAAACCTGTGTAGCTGAGAGCTCATGCTTAAATCCATTCAGGATCTTGATAGGGATTTCCACTTTCTGAGAGACCTATTGAGACAGAAGCACCACAACACATACAACAAAATCTTGCCACAAGACATTTTCCTTTTTGTGAGCATAGCTATATCCTTTCCCTGCACAGCAACAGCTTTGTGACAAACACTCTTCTTTAAGCCTCCCTGTGTCTTCACTATGGGTTTTGCCAATAGACCAGTGTCAGCTCTGTGGGGGATTTTCTTACACCTCTAGACAACACAGGTATGCCAGCAAAATCCTGTGGCGGAGGCCTGGCTTCAGTTTCTTCAGTTTCAAACAATGTGTTTGCTTTTAAAAGCCTCCTCCCTTCCCCTCAGCTCTAAATTTACACTTGTCATTTGAGTGGTGACTCATACCCTTCTGACTCAGCCGCAGCTAATCAGTGGCCTATTGAAAAAAAATATTTTTCTCTGACTTTGAAGAGCCATGTGTCAGTTTGCACACTAACCACCAATTCATGCGCTAACAACCAACATGAAGAACAATTTAGACCAGACAGCCATCCCCGCACCTAGGCTCCAAATAAATAATGCACAAACTGCCTATTTACTTTGAGCTTGACCAGTTCAAATAGTTTTGCAGCCTCGAAAAGAGCTTTTTTATCTTTCAATGGCGGCAAGGAAAAATGATGCTGGCATTTTGCTTGCTGAGAACTTTCTCCATGCCAGGCCAACAGATCAAAGCGAGAATGCAGTGTAGATTTGGCAGCAGAGACCTGCCCAGACATTGACAATCTCTTATCTACTTGTGTGCAGAGGAACTCCAGGTATGCCCACACCAGCATTTTAGTATTTTAAATCAATCCCCTCTTATACTTTCCGTGTTTCGTTTCACATCACAGAGCATTCATGAAAGACAGAAACTGGATTTCATCTGGCTAAAACCAGAAGGGAAGATGAACTCTAGGCATGCACCTATTCCACTACAGTGGCTAATGGGACCCCAGGGAAACAAGTTAGAGACACCACTGAAACACATGCCATGTTCATACAAAGTGTTTCCCTCAGCCTATCCAGTTATGTTGGGCTGCACTACTTGCCAAAGGAGACATTGGCTTTGTCAATCACACCACAATCCTTCCCACTCAACTCCAAGTTCTTAGGCATGCTTGCTCCCTCATCCCCAGCAGGGTGTTTCTGCTCTTTTCCTAGCAATGCTTTGGTGCCTTGCGGAGTGAAGTAACAGAAAAGTTACTTACTATTTTGGGAGTGCAATTTTCTGTAACGATTTTAAATCTGCTATGTCAGGCTTAATGGCTGTCTTCAGGACTCTCTATTTCGTCTTTCCTTTGTGTTCTGGAACTGATTGCCTGTGATTCAGGATAAAATGCTCTTTTAACTTCCTCATGTTATTCTCCCTTTCAGAGAGTTGCAGTTTTGGTAGGGCTTTTCCTTGCTCCAACTAATTTTAATATTGAAAGCCAAGTGATATTCAGTAATCAGCGAGATTTTCATTCACTCAACACCTAAATTTCAATCACTCATCCTTCTATAATGGAAAAATCCATACCATAACATGCACTCAGCTGTGGTAACTTTATTCCAGATTCATACTGCTGATTTCATTTATCCTATGCAATGCTTCAGGACCTGAGGCACCTATCAAACCCAAGGCTGCCAGATTTCCATTCATTCAGGAATACCTAGAAAAGAACTAAAACTCGAAAACTGACCACTTGATTCTGCTAAAAGTGCTTGAAACACGAATCTCTACACTTTGGAACATAAAAGCAGAGGAAAAGGACTGTTCCTATTCAATAATAAATAATAATTGAGAAGAGGTTGTGCATTCTTTTTCTTAGGTACCTTATTTTGAAGTACACATCGAAGCTTTACAAAATAAAAGAGTTCAAATTAGCCAGAAAGGAAATGGCTTCATGGAAATATTTATTTTAGAGTGTGTCCATTTAAAAAGACAGAAAGAGGTTGTAATAGCTTTTATGCCAGCATGGAAATGTATCACAATCATCAGAATTAATTTAAACTCTAATCTTCATTAGGAAGAGTGGCCAACCATGGTTGCATTTTGCCATATTCATAATTCCACAATGCTTACAGATTTCTGTAATGCAACTCTGTGGAATTTATTCAATATGAGAAGAGGGAAGGGATGTATTTTCTCAGTGGAAAGGACCCCATTCAATGTAGGTATGTCAATCAGATTAGACAACATTGAAAGAACAATTTACTTTCTGCCTAAGGAGGATGGCAGTCTAAGTCTCTAGAATTTCTGTAAGCACTTGACTTGACAGCACCAGGATTTCCTGCTCACAAAAAAATCTAATAATACAAAGAAAGACCGTGATAATGTCAATCACAAGCAACGACCTTGAAATAATTTTTATATGTCGTTGGCAGCACACTTTAAAATGCAGCAAACTAAAAATAATTGAATAGCTCTCAAAAATTCAGACTAATAAGCTATATAATTGTTAGAGAGAAACAAAACATTACTTAGCTTATTTTTCCTGATTGAAGGTCCTTGCCTTAAAAGTCTGAGATCTTTTTATTTTTTTACTTGCTTCAAAGACTAGCACAAGCGAAACAAACATCTGAAGATGAAGAGTGCATTAAGGAAAATTCTATATTGATGTTCTTCTCTGAATTGTGATTCAAAATGATGAGTCCCACAATTTTAAAATCTTTCTGAAAGTTCATGATTACTTTTCTCACTACAAAAAGTCTTTTTACAAGTTATTATTGATATCTTTAAAATTAACAAGAAAAATAATAATAATAAGGAAGTGAAGACATCAAGAGAGATTAAGTAGAGATATAGACCAGTGTCTCACAGTTTCATGGTTCAATTTTTTTTAATATATTCCTGTTTAGGATTTTACATTTCAAAAAACTTTATGCAGGCAAGTTTTGTATTGATCTTTGAAGTCACTAAGATTTTTCCAACAGTTCAGATTGTTCTTTGTCTCTTGCTTTTGAAAATTGAAACTTTTCCCTGCCTTCAGAACCTCCAGGAATACTTTGGCAATTGGAAATTTTGACACGTTTTTATGAATGTACATGTGTTTTTGCTTCTCTAACACTGCTATGACTATTTCCTCAAATTCAGTGCTTTCAGAAGCTGAGGTTTTTTGACAGTGTACAACACTCACTGGCTAGTATTGGGCTACGAAGAACTTCGAGAGAGCAATTCTTTCCACTTTTCTTATGGCAAACTGACAAAATGAAGCAAACAAAGGGTGATACAGTTATGAAAACCTTTAAGATCTAAAGATGGATTTTCCATCTTTGAAGTTCTTCAAAATCTGTTGGTTGAAATGATCTCTGGAGGCCTGTTCAAACTTCATTTATTGCAATATTCTATGATTTCTTTTTCCTAAAGGACAAAAATAGTGAAAAATATGTTTTTCCTTCTCAGGCTGGAGAAAGCTCTGGAGACTATGCAAACAGTATTAGAAGACAAATAAACTTTTCCCATCAGCTTCTTACCTATCAGCATTTCCTAGAGGTGTGCAATTCTCCCTGATTGTTTCCCTGGGAGCCTTGGTTCTTATTTGGCCTATAATATGGGATAAATGAACCCATAGCTCTGCTTCATGTGGCTTTGATGAGAGTGAACAGACTGCACGTCAGGAAGTAACATGGCAATAAGGTTATCTCAATAACCACAGCAATACCATAACATAACATCAGTTGCTGCAATAAAAACAAGCCTACCTAGGTGCTCAGACATTTCTGAATAAGGCATTATCCCAGGTACAGTGTGAACTACATCTCACGTGCCATGAGCATTTTGCCAGTGATGGGCTTCATTTCCTTCACCTGCCTGAAGGCAGAATCCTGCAATTTGACTAGTGAGAAAAGATGAATGTGTTATCTTCATTTTCAGTCATGTGGAATGATTCAAGACAGTTTCTTCAAACAATTCTTATTTGCTACATCAAAGGTATGTAGCAGTGTGAAATAGGGTAGTGAAAGGTCTATCAGTTTTGTGGCAAAAACTTCTTAAACTGAAGGTGGGGACTGATAAAATGCCCTGGCCATTCTTTACAACCCATACCTCTATCAGTCTCTTCTTCCCAAACAGGCCAATAGGCTAATTCTTTTATCTGCCCTCCAGGAGAAGTCCATTGGCTCTTTAATATTCTTTTTGTATTAGGTCTTGACAAGCAATATTACTTTCCTAGTACTTGGTTAAAAAAGGTTTCCAGTAAATGTTCCACCTGTGGTTGTCTTTCTCTCTTGGAGCTGTTTACCTTATCACTATAATTTTTCTTCTTTTTATTTGCTTTAGAGCTCCTTTGTTTTGACATTCATGTGGCAGAATAATAGCAAGTGATGGACTAAATTCAGTTATACATATTATTCATGAAAATTATATAGATAGAAGACTCTAGACTGCAATTGTTTCTTGAGTGATGAGAGGGCATGCTGTGGTTAAAACCTAATATGCTGATAAATAAATTGCGACTGTCATACTTTGATGCTATTCAGATATTGGCAGCATCCTCCAAAAGTGAGAGTAAGGTTTTTTTCAACAAGTCATTGAAGGGGGAGAATTTTAATGGATCACCACAAATCAGATAGAAAAGATGGAAATTGATTTGGTTGATTCAAATATAGAGGGTATGAAAGTAGAGTGTACATTACAGGCACTTCAGTCAGGTAGTCAGCCTTTACATAAAAGCGCAGAGGATACTAAAAACTCACATAAAGCCCAGAATTTCTAGAGGCAGACAGTAAAGCTGAGAAAATGGTGATGTTTCACAAAGAATAGTGAGACAGGATCATATTGCAGAGAAATGTATTAGTGGGACCTGTAGCTGATGACATATGTCTGCTCCAACGGTGCAAGCTGCCTCTGCAGAAAAACAAAAGCTTAAGGCGGAAAGGAAAGAGGGAGAGAAAGAGAGAATGTAAGAGGAAAACTTCTTCCCTGTGTCCACCCAGGAAGAGCAGAGAGTCCCAGGAAACTGTTCTCCTCTGGGAAGGCAGTGCCTGTCCAGTGCAGCAGGTAGTAGAGATGAAGATAATAAAGGTACTGATGGTTTTTGTCATGGTTTTCCCCTAGCACAATACCTTCCATTGTGAGACATTCTTTCCACTTATGGTGCTATTAGCTCTGGGTGTAGTATACCAATAGGGTGCAGATTTTGCATATTGGCTAGCGTGCACATAAATTAATGGATAATTTTGTTTGATTTTTTAAATTGCTTTGTTATTCCATGTCTAGTTTTCTCCAATAAGAGCTAAGATCTACCAAACAGGGGCAACGATTGAGGATAGAGGAGTGCAAAGTGGTACTTGCTTCCCATAAGAACTTACCCTGACAACACTGTTAGGGTTCCCAGGTGAAGGGAAGCAAGGACAATGCAAGGATAAAAGCAGAAAAGTCCCACTACCGAGACTCTTAAAAATGCATGTGAAAAAAACCCCACAGCTAAGAAGACCATGAGGCACTGCGAAATAGCAAGTGACATTTTTTTTCGTATATTTTTCACATGTTTATTTGTGAAATATCAGCTAACTCAATAAACATTCCTATTCAAGTTTTACCTGGATTTTAAAAATTATCTTTATCACTTGAGATCTATTATTAGCAGCTTCCCTTAATGACAATTTCAGCCCCAGGTGAATGCACAGTTTCAAAGAGGTGCACACACAATCTTATATGGTGCTTATAAAAAAATTGCAAACATATTATTTCCACGGTATTTTTTTCTGAGTCTTTTTAACAAATTATTTCTTACTTTCATGTGTCTGTATGTTGTAAACTGTTACTGCTGGATTTTATTTTTCTAAACTTAGAAGGCACTTAAAGCAAGGAATAACTTTTTCCTGTGTATTTGCAGAGTACAAGCCCACTCGAGGAAGCAGTACCACAGTACAAATGACAAATAACAAAATAAAATATTTGACTTGACACAGTATTTATAAAAGTTAATGCAAAGCTGTCCAGATTTATGTGCTTGTCAGCTATTCTGTACCCGCTTTGTTAACACTTGTCATGGGTGAGCACTGGTGAGACTGGTGGGTCCGCTCTGTACAGTGCAAGACCAGGGTGATCCACCAAAACACAAGAAATGCCTTTGCATTCTTTCTGGGCCATTATTTGGTCATGACAAGTAATCTTAGATGAAAACCGGTCAGTAGACACACCAGCTTTTGTGAAAGACGTAGGGCTAAAAACTGATGGGGAAACTGTAATTTTAAGTAAAAAGAAAAAGAATGTTGAAGTTCTCTCAGATATTCCTCTTGAAATGAATAAGGCTTCTATATAATTTGTCATTCCATGCCAGATCTGAAACGTTGGATATGATTTTCATAGAAATGTGACCTTTCATGACAAGATCTTTGAAGAGTTTGACATTTGAAAAAGAATGAGGTTAAAGTGGAAAGGGGCCACAAATGAGTATTTGTTAAAAGATTTTACCTTAATGCACTGTAATGAATATAAAGTTAAGCAAAACTATTAGGCAAATGAATCCAGATGAGATGAATTAGAATAAATTAAAATATTGCTCAACATTGTAATTAACCTTTCAAAATTGCAAGAGTTATCATTTAGTTTGATAAAATCCAACTCTAGCCCCGAAAAACAGCAAGTGCTAAATTTTACACTCAATTAAAATTTTGCAAATTTCATAAATTTAGAGGAATTCCTCTGACTTAATAGAATCCACATGGAAATTGGTGTAGGAGTCTCACATTGTCCCTTCCCTGAATTCCTTCTAGTGCAATCACTATAACCCCACAACAACCCACATCTTCCTGTTTATGCTTTTTTCAAAAAGCTCAGTCATTTAAAAGCCTAATCATTTTCCAAGCTGGTTGTTGCTACCGGTAGCAAAATTGCATGTTTGCTGCACATAAAAGCAGAAAACCCAAACCTAGCCTTCTTTCATAACTAGTTCTTTAGACAGAAAAAAAGTCTTACACGCTGTAATTAGGAGTGAATATTATATAAAGACTAAGTACTTCCACAAACTAAGGAAGAGGAGATGAATGGGATACTCTAGAGAATTTTATCTCAAAAGATCCTATAGCACTTTGTATACCGAGATTGTATTTTTCAAAGCTTCTTAAGTGGTTTCATTTGATGAGCCTGGTGAGGATAATTCACTTGTGTACATTGGGGATGGGGGGAGATATGCATTAACTTCAAAACTAAACTTTACAATTCACACACATAAGCTTCAAAACTACAGTAATTAGTTGTTAAATCATATTGTGCTCACAAAGTGCTGCAGCTCAAGTTTTGCATGACCTTGTCCCTTGGTCTTGCACATCTGCAGTTGGGTGCAGTCTGTTCCATGCCCCCCAAACACCCCAAGGCTACAGCCTTGTTACTCTAATTCCTCTGCACTGGATTTTTTTCTATTTCATTCTCTGTCTCTTACAATCTTTTCCCTGTGAGGGTGTCATGGTTTAACCCCAGCTGGAGATGAAAATACCACACAGCTGCTTTGCTCACTCCCTCACCAGCAGGATCAGGGACAGAACTGGAAGGGTAAGAGCTGAAAAACTTATGCGTTGAGATAAAGACAGTTTAATAGGGAAAGCAAAATCCATGCACACAAGCGAATTAAAATAAGGAATTAATTCACAGCTTTCCATGGTCAGGCAGGTGTTCAGCCATCCCTGGGAGAGCAGTGTCCCATCATGGGAACAAGTTACTTGGGAAGACAAACACTGTCCCTCCAAATGTCCCATTCCTTCTTCTTCCTCCCAGCTTTATGTACTAAGCATGATGTCATATGGTATGGAATGCCCCTCTGGTCAGCTTGGGTCACCTGTCCCAGCTGTGTCTCCTCCCAGCTTCCCATACACACCCAGTCTCCTTTCCAGTGTGGCAGCATAAAAAGTAGAAAAGGCCTTGGCTCTTGTAAGCCCTGTTCAGCAATGATGAGAACATCTCTATGTTATCAACCCTGTGTGCAACAGAAATCCAAAACACAGCTCTGTACCAGCCACTGTGAAGAAAATTAACTCTACTGCAGCCAAAACCAGCACAGAACAATACATCACTTTGCTGTAGTCAAGTTAGGCTTCTCAGTCTTCTTCCCGTCTGGGGTACCAGCAACCACAGTCTTGCAAGCTTGAAGAGGGTGGTTCTCTGAGCTTTGTACCAGAGTGCCACAAGCAGCCAATGAAGGGCAGGGTAAACTGTGTGCAGTATAAATTGTCTGCAGCCCAGAGACAGCCTGTGCTCCTCACAGAAGATGCCTGCAGGATTTCCCTATTAATCAAATTCCAATCATGCTGTATTGATCCCTAGAAAATTTAATATGTTGTGAGTCTAGAAAGTTTCTGGTGAAAACAGAAAGACAATCAACAGCAGAAGACTACTCCTACAAAGCTAGAAATGATCTGCTAACCAGTGGTGAGATTTCTACATTCACAGTATCACAGGCTTAGTGGGGTTGGAAGGGGCCTTTCAAGACCGTCTCATTAAAACTTACACCCAAGCACAATCAACTAGAGAAGTTTGCCTGGAACTATATCCACTTGCTTTTGGAATATCTTCATGAATGGAGCCTGCACAACATCTTTCACAGTAAATGAATGTTTTCATGTGTTGAGATGGAGCTTCATGTTTCAGTTTTGTGTCTATTGGCTTCTTGTTCTGTGAGTGTCCACTAGTAAGAATAGCTTGACTCCATCTTCTTCATTTCCTCCAAAGAGATACGCATACACATGAATGAAATCTACCCTGAGTCTTCTCTTTTTCCAGTTGAATAGTCTTGGCTTTCTCAGCCTATTCCTGTTGCAAGATACTCCCTTAATCATTTTAGTGGCCTTTCTTTGGACTAGCTTTGGTATGTCCATGTCTCTTCTGAAGTCCATGTCCAATCTCTCTGGAGTGCCACGACTAGGCATGGCACTCCACATGTCTCTTATCAGTGCTGAACAGAGAAGAATCACCCTCCCTACCTTCTGGCAATGCACCTTCTAATACAGCCCGGGATGGTGTTGGCTGTCTTTGTGGCGGTAGCACGTTACGGGCTTGTGGTCAGTTGTTTGCTCACCATGACCCTCAGGTCCTTCATTCAGAGCTGCTTCCCAGTCAGCTATTAATTACTCAGCATATTCTGGTGCCTGGTGCTACTCCTCTCTTGATGCAGGACTTTGCATTTCTTTTTAATGAACTTTGTAAGATTCCTATCAGCCCATTTCCCCATCCTGCCCAGGTCCCACTGAATGGCAGCATGCTCAGCTGGTCTATCATCAACTAGTTTCCAGTTTTGTTTTTTTGTTGTTCATTAAGCACCAAACAGGAAGCTTTTCTGTCAGAAATAGCCAGACTCTGTCAGGTGAAACTTGAAAAAGGTCATTCAGAAGCACAAGAACAGCATGGAAAATTTCCATCCAAACCATTAATAGTCTGCAAAATTTTAAGCAGCTGAAAATACAACAGGAAGTATCAGGGTCACCATTATTACCACTGGAGATATCAGCCCCATTTGTCATATCCTGATCATTGCCACTGTCAGAGGCTGCCAAGCCAGAACTCAGCTCACCACCACATTGTGTTCCATCAGTCGCTTAACACTGAGTCTGAATAAAATGGGAATGACATAATCAAAATTTGCAGCATCTTGGAACACATAGTCTTTCATAGTCTGTCATAGACATTTCTTATCTTTGATGGTTTTCCCTCTTCTCTCACCATCTATTTTTTACCACAGAAGGCAACAAGACATCTGAAAAATTAATATAATATTATGACAGGCCATGTATAGAGAGCCCCAAAATATTAAATTCATTCACATTCATCAGCTCTCCCTTGCTAATTTTAAGTCTTCAATCAATGATGTAATTTATCCCTCTCTGAAGAGGCTACTCTTCCAAGAAATTTTTAGAATCATAGACTCATAAGACCATTTAGGTTGGAAGAGACCTTGTAAGAGTCCAGCCATTAACCCAGTACTGTCAAGTCCACCACCAAACTGTGCCCCTAAGCACCACATCCACATCTCTTTTAAACACCTCCAGGGATAGTGACTGCCACTTCCCCGGGCAGCCTGTTCCAATACTTGACAATTCTTTCCCTGAAGGAAGTTTTTCAAATATCCAATATAAATGTCCCTCAGTGCAACTTGAAGCCATTTCATCTTGTACTGTGCCTCTGTGTTCAGAGGGAAGGGCAATGAGGGGATTTTTAATGAAAGGTGAATGCACCTCATTCAGCAGTTGAACTTTGAACAAAACACACCAGAAGGTGCTGGAGAAGCCCAAGAGGCTTCTGTCTGAAGCAAACAAAGACAGGGCAGATAATTTGCATCAAAACCCTTGAAGTTTGTTATGCTTTAAAGAGAAAACTCCTATTTTGCTGTTGGGCATACAGTCCTTGCAAACAAACCAACAAAATCAGATCGAACTTTAAATTACTCTTCACTTGCTCCTAAATAGACTTTTAAAACCATCAAAGGAGAAACTGATTTATTTTTTGGCACAAGTAGGGTGTTTGGAGCTTGTGTTTTGCAAAGGTGTTGCAACTGAAGCATAGCAAATTGTGAGGAAATGATGCCTCTTTTACATAGCACTGATTGTTTGTGTCTGTGTGTGTATATATGCTGCTCCTGCTCTCCATCAGCTGGTTTGAGGGTGTTCTGTGTGTCCCTTCATCTGCCTTATGAAACAAAAAAACCCTTTTTGAGCAGAAAGAAGAATTAGAGCATGTCTTTGCCCCGGCAAGTCTGTCAGCAACAGCAGTATAAATGTAGGAATTCAAACCCAGAATGTCTGTTTTCTCACAGAAAAACATCAGGGAAGTATGAAAAAAAAGGATAAAGTTGGGAAAAGGAAAAAAAAAAACTAATAATCAGAAAGCTTGTGTTGTACCAGTGTCTGTCCATTACCTATTCCTAGAGAGACAGAATTGACAGGTAAGACAGGCCTCTGTGAGGAGGCTGAATAAATGGCAAGGGTCACAATGGTGTGTCTTTTATTTGCAGCACAAAGCTATGAAATGATGGAGTCCTAGCTTCCTTGCTTGGTTAAACTGTTTTAAAGGTTTTTTTTGCTTGATATAGGTAAACAGTCTCATCTAACAGTGACATTAATAAAGTAGGGATGTTAGGAGTTGGACACTATATTGACAAAACCAAGATTGCAGGGCTGGAATCCTACTATTGGAAAGATGAAATCATTTCCATGGTAACACTGAATAGATTGTGCCATGAAAAAAGAAAGAGAGAAAGGATTGTGTCTCAAACCAGAACTGCTCAATCCATTTCCTAAGTGAGAAAAAACCCAAACCAAACCAACAGCATTTTAAGCAGAAGACAAAAATATAGCAAATGCAAAGTGTCTTAATAACCTTCCTCCAGAAAGCTTACTCCTTTCCCGTGTCTGTAATAGCCAGTTTTTTCTTTTTTGAGACTCCTTGAGTCTTTGGGTGCATCTCTAGATGTGTTTTCACAGTAAGCAGCTGCTGAAAGCATATATTGTTCAGTGCTGCTAAATTAAAACAAAAACCACAAACACCTTGGCAAAACTTGAGATCCATAAACCTGACAACAACTCGTAGCAACAAAGTACTCTTAAATTTGCTTTCTAGGGTTTATGTAACTATAGTATACATTAGCCTTGTCCATACAGGATGTAAGCTTAGGTACACCCTCTGCCTAAAACGTTTCTGCTGTGTCTTTAGAGGCAGAAAATTTCTGAAATGGGCTGCACAAACCTCTATCTGGGTCTCACTTCACAGACCTGCATACAGACTTGCACAGTTCAAAAATTAGTGCTTTAGAGCACAGGGCTTCTGTTGTGGAGGAATGGAGGAGCTAAGAGCACCATTCTGTTCCACATATTGCAAGGCGGAGAAAGTGCTTCACAATATACAGCACTAACTTTTTAAAAGGCATTTTATTTCATCAAAAATTAAATTATTAAGAATCACTTGATTGCCTACTGAGGGGTTTACCTGAAAATTATGAAACTGTTTTGATGAGGATACATATTTCTTGCTGGAGTTCAAGTTAAAATAAAACCTCACCCTTCAGTTAACTTAATCAGATTATTTAACATATTGTTTGAAGCTGCTGCAGTATAGTACAAGGGTCAATAATTTCAAAGTCTTTCAGAAATAGCTGTGATTTCCCAAAGGAACAAGCAATTTAGGACCTTGGATCCCACCTTCAGAAGCAGCAGTCATTGGAACGTTAGTTCCTTGATTTGCAATGCTATGATGCTGTTTGCCACCTAAACCATCCTTGGAAATGAATCTTAAGCTCCTACATTTTTAGAGGCTATTAAAATAAATCAATCTGTACATGTTCTTCCCTTAGTTGTGGGTCCTGGTAGAAGTCTGGCAGCCTGGCAGAGACACCTGCGTCCATATGGAAGAATGGGTACGTTCAAGAGATATTTCATCTCTCCTGACTGACGCATGTCCTGATGAAGGCACTGATCACATTTTGAGGAGGTGTGTCTCTCCATTATCTGAGGCTGTGTCCCAAAGAACTAGTTTAGACCAAATGCTTTTCGGAGAACTAAAATTAAGTAAGAAGAATTTCATTGTCAGTAATTTTCTTCTAATTCCCTGCCACTAAAATCCAGGGATCTTGCCTAAACTACCAAGGCTGGTGTTTCTTCATTTATCACATCCTCCCCTGGATTTGGTTATTTTTTTCAATGCCTGCTTTCTCTAGATTTAGCGACAGGGGCCTACAAGGAACATGATGCATCATGTCATCTGGGCAGAAACTGAGAGTACATGCTTTGCCGTAAAGAGGACGGTAAGGAAAAGCCATCTGCAAACCAAAACAATTGCTCAGAAGGGCATGACAATGTGTCTCAATGGTCTCCTGTTTAGCTATTGACTTTCACACTACCTGTGAAAGCACATAAAGCATTTGGAGAATGAGGCAGACATTGATTAGCTTTCCATGACTCTGCAGGTTCTCCACACAGCTATTCATCTTGTTTGGCAAGTGATTTGAGAGGGCTGTAGCAGAAACATTTGGGGCCAGCCTGGCAATGTCAAACCTGAACACAGCTGAAAGGTACCAGCAAGAAATGTTGAATTGGACATTTTTGTTTATTGTTCTTAAATACCAAGTGGTGTGTGGGAAACTGTAATTTGTGGGATTCTGTAACTATTTTTTGCTCCTTTCCAGTCAAGAGCTGAGAGAGTCCTTTGACATAGAACTCTGGGGTAGCTCTATATTACTCCATTTAGGGTGGTGTGGCAGAAATATGTGGGTCAAATGCCTCATGTTTTTTATGGTGTCATCAAGCCCTCACACAGCAAAGGTTTCAGAGTGTCAGGCAAACAAGTCTTTGTCAGGCCAGTAATGCAGCTCACATGTGCCTGTTGCATTCCTGTTGTTCTCTCCTCTGCAGATTTCAGTTTCCCTTGAAGGAACACCTGAGCAAACCACATGGCTGCACCTGTGCAAATGTATTTACAGATGAGCATACTGTGACATCTCAGCTATGCTAAAGAAGGGAGATAAAATGTGGTGGCTCAAGGTGGGCTCAAGCCTCAAACATTTCTGCTGTGAAGGTGGCAATATGTAGGAGAGTGGTGAGCAGAGTAGTTGATAACTGGGAAAACCACTTCTGGCATCTGCTGCTGCTCTTGCTTGGAGAAAGTAAGACTCCCAAGGACTCAAAATTCCCCATGGAGAGCAGACATGGACACTCAGACATTCACATATATAAACAGCACCCTGCACACCACAGACTATAAACTGCAATGTTAAATGACTCTTTCCCTCACACAGGACATCTGCCTCATGGTGTACTCAGGATCTCACCACAAGAAGTGACTGGTGGTGTCTAGGTTGACCACCTCTTATGAGGTTACAAAACATGTCAGAACAGAGTGTAAGCTTCAAGTAAATTGTAGTCCCTAAAATAAGCTTTCATGTCTTGTTTTAGATGCAGATCAGAATATACAGTGAGGTACTGATGTGCCTTATCCCAGAATTTGAAATGTACCAGTGAAAAAGTTTGGACCCTTTTCCTACCCTGTAGATTTCTTCCTGTTGTTATGGTTCCATAATGAATAAAAAGCACAATAGTTTGCAGTTCCACGTTCAAAGTTCAGCTCCAGCATCTGTGATCCCCATGGTGTGTGGGGAGGGGTGGGAATCTCATCAGATCTTCCAGTTCCTGTCTAGGGTCAGCTGTAACCTTTAAAAAATTGCCTTGAGGTGCAATTAACTGCTGTGCAGTTTGGTTTGGTTTTGTTCTAAGTTGCCTGAGACTTCAGAGTGTAAAAGACTTTCAGACTACAGGGATGCAATAAGAACAAGTTCCTTGACCTTTTATTCTCCTTGTAAATCATTTAATGGAGCAGACTTCTATTGAACTTCTTTAGGACACCAACGTCTGTTCTAAATCTTTGCACTATCATTTAAGTATCAATCAGACATGATTTAAAATTACTTTAAACTACTACAGGGCTTTAAAGGAAATCTGCAGTATGGCTCAAAATCTCTTGTAACCATCAGAAAATAATATAAGAACACATTATTGATAGGTTTCTTTGGAGGAGGGGAGATGATGAATCTGTACATGAAATGTAATCAGTAATTACTAGCCTCACAAGAATATACTGCCTTTGTAGGGATGGATAGGCAAAGGCAGACATCAACAGTGAGCCCAGGCAGATTCGCTGTTGCATATACCACTGAAACAATATTTTATAACTCCTCAGTGTCACATGTGCTTTCCCTTGGCTGTTCCTATTAACCTTTCCTACCCAGGTTCTTTCCAGTAATTGAGATTGCTCCATCATGGCTTCACTGCAGTTAATCTTACATGGTCATCATGATACTAAGGATTTACAGAGCTCAGAAGGGGATTTTGCAGAGACCAAAAAGCGAATTCTGCTGTAAGAGAAACCACAAAAAAAAGGTAAAAAAAGTTACTGGGAATTCCAAGCACCCAGCATAGTGTATTTGTTCTAATGGGGGTCATTAACCTTTCCCAACAGTCATCTTGTACCTTTTTGTATCACTAGAACAAGGACTCAAGACACCACATTAGGATGAAATTTGCCCTCAGCAAAGCTGATCCTTTCCTACAATTACCAAAGGTGATCCTTTATCAGAAGTGATCCTCTACAACAGTAATCAGATCTACAGCTATGACAGCTCAAAAAGGAGAATACAGAGATGACCTTTATGCCCCTTTAGCCTTGATTCACTTTTGTCTGAAAAAAGAAAAAAATACTTCTGCACTAAAATTAGACTTCTATTGGCCCTCTGTTCAGAGCTGAATTTCCCATCAGGCAACAGATCTCTAGGGATAGTATCATATGACACTGATGGCCTGGTTTACCTTTTCTAAATAGGAAAATTTTTTTCTGTATTTTAACTTTACCTGCATTTTAATTATCCTTTTGGATAATTGCTACAGAAAAGCAGTATGCCTTTTCCTTAGCCGTTACTCCAGTCTCTGGGAATATGAGGTGATACCAAATATTAGCATCAATTACTTGTACTGAAGTTCAAAAGTTTGAAGATAGTTCTAAAAGTTATTAAAGCATAATATCAATGTTTCTTTACAGAGGTAACCAAGATCACGTTTGAGTATCTTCAATTTTAAACTGAATTCTTACAAGAAACTTCATGAAAGCTTTTATCTAACAAAATGTTCAAAAGGAATCACTCTGGCTTCACTGTGTTAAAAAAGCAACTGTGTGAGTGCTCCAACTAGGCTGTAGATTTTCTTCCATGCAGACTGATGAAGAACATAAATGTTATATTATTGTCTTTTCAGATTTGCTAGCATTGACTGAATCGAGGGGAAAAAAAAACACACACAAACAAAGAGACAAAAAAAAACCCAAAAAACAAACAAACAACAAAAAAAGAGATCCTGCTTCCTCTACTCACCCCACAAACCCCCAGGGTTTTGGCAGGAGCAAAGGCTCTGGTGGTCAGTTTTGGCAGTACCACGCAGATGCTTTCTGCCACAGCTTCAGTTGCATTTAGAAAAAAACACTTCTTGTTCTCTTGCTGAATTTACAATGGTTCCAAGGCTTTTGCAATAAGCTAGTCTGATTTTGGGTACTGTCCTGAAACTTGTTTGCCTGAGGTTCTATTGTGGTTTGTTGTTTGTAATGAATATTTGAAAGAAAAAAAAAAGAAAAAAGCACAATACTCTGCTACTTTCAAGTTGAGGAACAGATGGCAGGATACTGAGATTATCCAATTTTAATTCTTCACATTTAATTTTTAGGCTAATGAATATTGAGCAATGTTGGCTCAAGTAAGATGCAATGAATATACTTAATGGGAAAGCCTGCTTACAGGCAGTAGATACAGCTAACACAACCACGGGTCTCAAAGCTGAAATATATATATAACTAGCATATCTGGCTGTACAATTTCTCTTTTTATGTATATGTGCTTGCAGCATTTGAGAAGCATCAAGCTACATTTCATATACTGATCAATGTATTCTGTACAAAAGGACTATTATCAATTTACATTGTGTAAACATCTGTACAGAGAGAACTGTTAGAAGGAACCTTCCACATTTCCTTTGTCTCAGTAGCCCTTGTATGCATCTATAATTTTGTGAGTATAGCAAAATGGGTCTTTTGAGTTGCAAGTAGAAGCATCTGGTGGCAAATGAAAGGTGCCATGTGGTGTTTACTGGCTGTGATACCTAGGCACCTCTTGGGTCAGAGAGAAGCAGGGACCAGATTCAAATCATGATTTTGATATAAGCATGGCCACTGATCTGACTTGAGAATGCACTGGGGTCAGCAACTATTTAGATATTAGTCATAATCCCTATCATGCTTTTAATATGTGAATTTCTTTCATATGTGTGTAGTATCTCTCATTCAGATGCAGCCATGCCCACTATGCGCTCTGCAGCCTGAAGTTTTAACTATCAAAATCAAAGGTGGGGAATGATACAGGCCTTGGTGCTGCTCACAGTCTCAGCCACTCTGTGTGAGGTTGGCTCCCTGCAGGGATGACCTTAACCACTGGGGCCTGACACAGCCACCAGCAAGAAATGAGTACAGTGATATATTTCTGACAGCCCGTGGACACATCAGAAGATTTGAAGACTTTAAAGATCTCCTTGCACTGAACTGCTGTTTCTGCCACCGGCTACACTGAGCTCCTTGAGGCTGTTGTCAGTATATTGCTTCAGAGAGTCTGGCGCAGGGTGGGTTTCATCACCGTAGCTTGTCATTTCAGTATACAGTGAAAGCTGCTTGTCTGGAAATCCTTCTAGAATTGACGGGCAGAGAGGAGCTCCTCCAAGATGTGATTCATGACACTAAAGTAGAAGTGTCGTAATGCCAAACTTCTTCCCTGCCTGCATTAACTCACTCCCCACGGCTGTGGAAGAGTCCAGAAAGTTGGTTGAACACACAGTGCTTCAGTTGAAAACTGAAGTAGGCAGAAAACATTACCTCTGGAAATTTCTGACTCGTTCATTCACTACTGAGCACGCAGACATGATGATGACTGACCACATTATGATACTAAAACATGGTATCTAATGGTCGGTGTTTGCCTGCATGCTCAGTGCTTTATTTCTCACTGTAGTCCGTAGAGATCTAGGGAGCAGAGCCAGGAGGTGATGCAGCAAATCCTTCCACAGACACCATCTGCACCATTTGCTGGCCTCCCATCAGCTAGTGACAAAAGTTTCACTTGTTCAAGCAAGAGCTCAGACATGCAGTGCACACACAGACACTGAAATTTATTGTCAGTTCAATCTCACCCCACACGTGCCACAGAACTACAAAGGAACAGGAAATTAACAGGATCAGATATGAAACTGAACCTAAGCCAAAGAGTCCTTTAATTAGATATCATGCTACTTACATAACCTTGAACTTCGCTAAAAAAAAATAGTATTAGTGTATTCAGGGAAAAACTGCCAGGGAATCAGGTTTTAATGCTGCTGCGTGATAATGTCTCGTCCAGAAAATGGAATCAACGCAAAAAGGGTCACCCTGCCCTTTCCCTGGCATTAGTTCAGTCTATAGGATAATTTCTACAGCAGTTCTAGAAAATAAATGTATTTTCGAAAACATCAGTGCCATATTCTGCCAAATCAGTTTTGTCTACTTCCATTCTTCCTCATTCTTGCTGTGGCTTCCTATGTCTTATTTGATGAGCTCAGGTGAAAGGCCAGCCAGAGAAAATACAGCTTAGCTGAAGCTGATAGTAGCTTTAAAAATCTTCAACAAAATCACCTGCAGTGAAAAAGAATCTGTCTATGACAGTAAGGGACTGTAAAGTCAATTGTAAAAAGAGAAAGTTTTAAAATGTAAGTTCTGAACAAATATCTGTCTTTCACCTGTTTTCTCACCTCTTACTTCATGGCTGGTGGATATCATGTACTGTTGGGCATTATTTTTTTCAAGATTGGGATAAAACTATACCATGCTGAGTTTATTTCTGTTACATCATTATACTGTAAACAATGTGTCAGATCATATTGCTTGCCCTGGAATGACACAGTGTGACTAAATTATGAATGATTGCTCCTCCCAAGAAACTCATAGCAATATATATTTTTTCCAGCTGGAAGAGCCACAGTGGATTCATGGAGCAATTCTCACAGTGGGAAGACAACAGCAAAATAGCATGGACTAATGAGCGCAAATACATGTAGTCAGCACTGCCAGGCAAAGCCTGTTGCTTGCGTTTGATTGATTGGGAACTGTGCACTGACATGGTTATTTTTCAACAGTGTGTATTTCTTCCGTGCCATTTGGGCCTGAGCTAAGTAACATACCAGGATTTTGGGATTTTTGTTGGGTTTTTTTTTGTTTTGGTTTGGTTTGTTGTTTTTTTTTTTTCACTGGAAAGCATCTTTGCAAACACTGAAAGAAACAGGATGCTACAGATTGTAGGAAAATGAGTTTACAAGAGAGAGCATCTGCAAGTAGCAATTATCTCCACTAAGTTATTTGGTGAGAAAAGGAAAAGAGGAAGTGAGCCCATGCAAAGTGAAGTTAATACTTTTGTGCTTGCAGTCCTGGCAGTCTGACTAGGCATGGCTCAGATAAATCTGCTCTCAGGTACCTCATGCTGCCACTGTTAGCACCAGAAAGTAATTAAAGTAATTTGCTTTCAAGGGGATGAAGCTTTCTGTACCATCGACTGAGACGGAGGTGGTAACTCTTAGTAGGGGAAATGGTGCGTCTGGGGTGGTCCTGTGAGATGTGCATTGAATATAGGTCACAGCAGGTTACCTTGACAGAGGAAAAACAAGCTGGTGCTGCCATCCTGCAAGGACTGCCCAGAAGAACCATCAGCCTTCAGGGGGTTTCATTTTGCTGTCTACAGGATCAGGGTTTCAGTCTCCTGAGAAAAGCCAGTGCTTTAAGGAAAAAGCCTTAGCAAGTGCCAGGATCTCCTTTAATGTTACACAATAATTTTTATCCAAGAGAGAAATGTTAACTTTTGTTGTACACGCAGCGCAGTTACTAGGACGTAGTTATCTTGTAAAGTGTGTTTCATGGACAGTATGGTTGGTAATTAAGGGAATTAGTGCCTTTACTGTCAAACTTGAAATGGAGATGCAGCATCAGCTGACATTTGGCCATGCACAATTGGCATTTTCTTTTCTAAACTCAATCCTTCTGCAACCTATACTCCTGCTCTTTGTTCATTTGCCTAGCAATTATCTGAATTCACTGATACTGAGCTTTGGGTATGTTCAGGAATGTCTGATGGGCTGCGGACCTGCCTCATCACTTGGGGAGGAGGGATGCGAGTTTTATGGGCGTGTCCTCACACGCTTAGAGCCAGGCAGTGTCAGGACCACTTCTGCCAAGGACCAGTCTGGAACCAGGGCCCAGTACTTAACAGGATGGTCCAGATAAAAAATAGACTATTTTAGGTAGTCACATGCTGCTCTGTCTATTGAATATCTCTCAGGACTGAACATTGCACTGTTCTAATTATAAGTTTATGGAAAGTGTTATCAGTAAATGAAGTCCTTTGTGATCTTCATATTATACCCCTATAGAAATAATTTGGCTTCACCACAGTATTTAAATATTTAAGACATTGTAAGAAGTAACTGATTTAATGTTGTTAATGAAGAATAACATTGATAGGAGTGTATTTTCGAAAGATAATGTAAAAATTGAAGGAATTGTATTGTCCAGATTTTCTCTCTATGTGAAACGCATGTTTATTTTGCTAGCAAACTGAATGTTTTATGCCAGAGATAAAAATATTAGTTAGTTGTTTTCATTTCTGTTGCCATTTCCATTTCTTATTTTCTTTCTCTCCATGTGGAACTTTCAACAGTACAAATAGTTTAGCACAGTATAGATGTTATTGCAATTTTTGCTTACAGACACTGGAGAAAAAAATGTCTTACCTATTATATCATAAAGGCTATTATGAAAAAAAAACATAATGGTAAAATACAGACCTTGAATTTTGTGACCTTTTGTGCTTTAATGTGAGATAGTTAAAGTCAGGAATGTCAGTTATGGTATTAATTAAACACAGCTTGACAGTAAGCTTAGATTAATTAAGTAAATATCTGTCATGGCAAGTCAGAGGAGAATCCCAACCTGAAGAGAAAAAAAAGGGGAATTTTTTTTTATTTTGGCATCAGGTGAAATCACACTAAAAAAGAAGGTTACTTATAATCACTAGAGCTATTGAAAGTCGGTGTCATTGGAAAGAGGATGAATACACAGTATGTTTTCTATGAGAAATTTGTTTATAATAAAGCTTTTTGTGGTGTGATCTCAAGATCATTACGCTATAAAAACAATACTTTGTACTGGAAGATTGTACCTTTATGTTGTGCAGTCTTGTGATTGTAAATCTGTGCACCCACACACTGCTGTTCAAGGTCTTCTACAGGGCAACCATCCAGCAATATAAGCCATAGTCCAGAGTTATATAACCTGCCTGAGCACTGGATGCCTACAAAAAAGGAATGTGCTTTCACAGGTAGATCTGTGAAGTGATAGGGGGTGAACAGTAGCTGTATGCAAAAAAATTAGGCATTCAGCTCAAGGAAGCACACTTTCTTCATCTGTCTTTCTTGGATTGATACTATTACACTAAATGTTTTCTTGTCACTTGAAATCAAAGGCCATTTTCCTCCCTGCACTGTAATTATGTCTAGCATTTTCTGGGGAAGAACTTTAGTTTCTGTTGTTATCATCTTCTGGCTGACTCAACTGGATGACATGTGGAAGTGGTTTGCTTGGAAGGAGATATCTGTCCAGCCATGCAATCTTTCACAGTAGATTGAAGTGGAGAAGGAAGGCTGTTGCTAACTCAAGCACTGACCTCCACTTCTTAAAGCTAGGTGAGGTACCTGGCTACCCTTATGCAGACTGAAAAATTAACAGCTGCCTGTATTTTCAACACTTCCGTTTTCAGAATTTGCTTTACCCAGCTATTGGGCTGGAAGAAACCCCAACCCAGTGACTACTGGAAGGGATCACTTCTTATTCCCGTTCTTTGTGGTGGTACCCATTCTTTTCTTATTCCCATTCTTTGTGCTGGCTATGCAGCAGCAGAGCCAGTGATCCTGGCTCTCAGGGTGCTGGCAGTGGGGAAGATGCTGGTTTCCATGGAAACTGGATCTCAGCACAAGATGAGAGGAAGCAGGGGGATGGAGACAGAGGCACTGAGAACAGCTGAGCACCCTGCACACTTTGTCACCTGCTGCTGTGTGGTCATGTCCTCTCTGTGGACTCTCTCAGTCTTTGGCTTTGTCTATGACTTTGAGAGTCTTTGTCATCTCTCAGGAAAGGCAAAGCAAAGCAAGGTGTCAGTCTGTTGCTCCCCACAACTATGCTGGGCTCACCTGAGTCCATGTTCTCTGAAAGTGTGGTCACTTGGAGTTGTTTATGCTCAGTCTCGCTTTACCTAGTTAGTATGAGCCTCATCAAAAACTACCCACATTTACATACTGAATCCAGGGGTAAATTTCATAACATAGTTAGTATGAGCCTCATCAAAAACTACCCACATTTACATACTGAATCCGGGGATGAATTTCATAACAATTGTAGACCCTGAGATTAGCTCAGCTGGTTAGAGCACAGTGCTAATAATACCAAGGTTGTGGGCTTAATCCCCATGTGGACCATTCACTTAATGAGTTGGACTTGATGATCCTTGTGGGTCCCTTCTAACTCAGAATACTCTGTGGATCTGTATGTTAGTTCCAGGTGTAATCATGGGACTGCAGTGAGGGCATCACTTGAGCACAAATAAAAGACTGTTTAAGATTCCCCATTTTCTTTGTTTTCATTATCCATCTTTAATTCCCAAACTACTTATATATTAAATTAATGAATTTCTTGAATTAATGTTCTAAATTCAGTATTTTATGTATCGCTCACATTTTAATTAGTATACAACAGATTGCAGGATATAAAATTCTAACACTTGAAACAATATTTACATTAATTATTTTGAAAGTAACTTTTCCATATTGAAAATGTGGCAGTCGAAAATGCTACTACAGAGATTGTTTAATTTAAATGTTTTTATTTTTAATAGTTAGTCAGTTGACTCACTGTGACCTGAGGACTTCATTTTACAGTAGAGGAAATCAAAACATTCTCAGTGTCAGGCTGTGTTAGTGGCACATGGAATAGTTACCTGGACTATGCAAGTTTGAAACCTAGACAGGAAGCTTAACTAAGCCAAGTTTAGTTAGGAAAGTAAAGCTGGAAGAGGCAATGTGGTTTAGGTTACTGGACTGAGGAAGAACCAGATTCTTTGTGCAAGGTAGTATCTGTCTGAAAGGTCTTTAGTGGAGGAGATTCTGCACCCTGAGTAGCTGGTGACTGCCAGAATTTCAATGCACTTACAGAATCATAGACTCAGAGAATGGCTTGGGTTGGAGGTCACCTTTAAGATCATCTGGTTCCAATCCCCTTGCCCTGGGCAGGGAACCTGCCAGTAGACCAGGTAGCTCAGAGACTCATCCAGCCTGGTTTTAAACACCTCCAGGTTTGGGGAATCCCCAAACTCCCTGGGCAACCTGTTCCAGTGTCTCACCACCCTCACAGTAAAGAATTTCTTCTTAATTCTAATCTGAACCTGCCCTCCTCCATATTAAGGCCATTCCCCCTTGTCATGTCACTACCTGCCCTCATGAATAGTCCCTCTCCAGCCTTTTTGTAAGCCCCCTTATCATCAGGATTTATCCATATGCTGTTGAACTTCCAGGCAGCAAACCTGCCTGTAATTAAACTCTACTTTAACAGCACCGACAGAAGTTTTTACTGTTCACTGAAGAGAGGTCATAAGAAGAAATCTGACTGAAACTAATTATAATTTCTATTGTTTTTCCCAATGTGTGCTGTTTTGTTTTTTGCTCTTAAAAAGAAACTTCACAAATGTTGTTTCAAAGAATGAGTTGTACTGGAATATTTGGCTTTAAACACTGGTATTGCTAGAATGGGCTCCTCAAAAGCTAGTTGGAGGGAAGATAAACAGGGGAACACTTAGGAGTATCATTCTGTGATGCAACCTATATAAGGTTGCCAAGACAGGCTGTGCTAATGAAAAAAATTTAAGTGAAGCAAGGTGAATTCTGTGGAAATCTGAATATTTACTCAAAAGTGTTTTGCCTAATTAGGAAGAGTATGGTATCTACACTACTGATGGCACAACCAAAATGGGGACAAGCATAGCACAGAATAATAATGGAAATAAAGGATACTCTGGGAGAAGAAGATAAATATTAAGATCAGTGAGGAAAAAAAATCAAACCACAAAACCAAAACAACAAAACAACAAACTAAAAAACAACCCACACGAATATTTTAGACGTCATCAATGATGGAGCCATGAAGAAGATAATCAGAAAGTCTACAAGAGCAGAAGCACTTATTTGGTATACTTTCAAGCATTGCACTGGATCTGGTTTATGATGCAGCAACTGAAGGCTGGACCCCCTTTATCATAGTGGCCATCTCTGTAGGAAAGACAGAAGCAAAACAGTCTGACATGGGCATATTATAGAAAAAACAACCAAAACAAAAAAAAAAACAAACAACAACAACAACAAGAAACCCCACCAAAAACAAACAATCCCCCAAAACAAACAAACAAACAAACCAAAACAAAAAACCAAACCAAACCAAAAAAAACCACAAAAACAAGAGGATATCTTGAAAGATTACTAATAATAATGAAAGGAAGAAAAACAGTTCAAGGAATCATTAGGAATGTTTTATGACACTCAAATAGTGATTCAGAACCTACATACACTATTAAAATTAGGATTTCCTAAAGACCGAACACATACAGAAAACCAACTCAGATGACAAAATAAAGATACTGGGTGCTAAAAAGCAACTTTCAAAAGGTGAAAATAATTGTAATATGTAATGACTTCTTCAATCAATTGATGCATATTACGTTACAAGCCAGAAAAGATTTCCAGGAGCCATTTGCCAAATGACTATAAAAAGTAACAAAGCTTTTAAAACATCTAAAGAAGAAAGTCTCCCAGAGTCAGTGAGGCCAGTAGAAGATTTGAAGTGTAAAGTTGAGCTGAAAAGTTTTGCACAGAAAATAACCCTTGGGCTTTGAGGCAACTTTCCTAACTAAGCCAGCAGCAATAGGATTTGTAATTTTCCAGGAGTTCAGCTTCCTTAATTTAGCATCAACTTAAATAAATACAATTGCTGCTTTGGAAATTCAGAATCTCTGCCCTTACAGATTTACAATGATCTAATCTTTTTACAAATGACCATTACCTTTCAAGGTCTTTGTTTCAAAATGCAACATCAGGAGAAAATACATAAGTATTAGAGATACTAAAGGTCTATAACTTCCCAGAAACATGAGAGGTTTAATCCAATGGGAATGAGAGGACTGCATTTGTTTTCAGTTTTCAACCACCTAAATGTAAACAGGAAGGTGCATGTGTGCACATAGACCCGCACATTTCTCCGTATAGTTCCTTCTACTTCATTTCCAAGAATACTTATTTCCAAGAATACTGCAGCTGGATAAGGCTAATCAAAACCATGTTTGCACATGCTACGTTGTTTATTCAGTTAGTTATGGAACAGCACATCAACTTTTAATTTCTTTTCTTCTAAACATCTTGTAAGTAATAGCAGCAGTCCAAAAAAGCATTATGTCTGTTTGAACAGGATTCAAGGGTCAATAAAAACAAAAATAGTAATAACACTCCTTGAAAAAGAGAGTTAATTACAGTTCTGTGAGGAAGAACAAGACTGTAGAATAAGTACCTGCTACATTAGCACTCTCATTTCACATCTGTTATGCCGGGTCCTTAGGCAGCAGAGCAAGAGTACTTCAGAGTAAAGTGGTTCGCATTGATTGGCAAGGACCCTGCTCTAATGCCAGCTCCCTCCCTAGAGCTACTTCTAACCCTTTCTTATCTGTTTTCCCTACCTTCATTCTACTTCCTCCTATAGGTTTGCAACATGTGATAAAAGGACCGTTAGTCTGGTATTGTTTAGCATTGTTATCTGACCTTAACTTTGATGAGCTAGAACAAACAGACATGATCCTCAGAATACAGGCAGGAGGCAGAAATTTATTTTAAAAATCAGCAGGACTAGGTTTTTGTTCTCAGGAAGGACTCTGGCTGCTCACATGTCACTGTCAGAAGTAAAATGAATCACATGTAGAGATTAACATCCCTGCTCTTTTTTCCAAATACCGATATGACACCAAAACCTAAAGACTGCAGGCCCTAGAACCTCTGTGAACCATCCCAGATCAACCATTCCTCTCCCAAACTGTTTCTGGGGGCTGGGAACTCACATGTATAAGAACATCTCTTAACAGCAGGTTGGTTATGGTCAAGATGGACTGTGTGGAGAACACGGAGGTCAAAATATAAGGATATGCTAGTTATGCAGCTAGGGTGAGGAGATACATAGCTCATCCAATCTGTATGCCAAGTGGTACAAAATTTTGCAATACTAATGCACATATATTACATATATGCTCAAATTATGAAATCATGTGTAAAGATAACTCCCACCCCCAAATAATCCACCTTTGTTTTTCTCTTAGCTTCTGATTTCAAAGTTATAGGTTTTACTTCCTGCAGAATTTTTCTCTGGTCACAGAAGAGAGACACTTGTTTATGCAACTCATAAATGCAAGTTGAGACTCTTACATAATTACAGGTCTCCAAACAATATGCATACAGGAGTTGGCAAGGCCATGCTGGAAAATCAGTTTTAAGACAGAGCAGCCTTTGAAACAAGCAGAGAAGCTCATTACCCAGCTGCATAAATCCGTGGTTCAGTCACATCTTGAACTGTTGTGTGTTGTTCTCATCTTCCCATTTCAGAAAATGCAAAGTATAACTGGAAAAGATCGAGAGTAGTGACAGGCATATTCAAAACTATACTATTCAAAATAGTATATTCACAATATTAAAAAATTGGAACTATTTTTTTTAAATATGGGGCAGTTACTAAGTAAACATTAGTTTAACAAAGAGACAAATGAGAGTGATAAGTAGGGAGAAGTGTCACATTAAAAATTATGCAGAGTCACATTGGGGATGGCTGCTCACAGTCTCTGCCAAAGCAAGAAATACAGAATAACAAAAGTAAGCAGGTAGCAGACTCAGAGCAAATGAAAGAAATTGATTTTTCACATTGTGCAGGTAAACTACAGGTTTTTTTCAGATGCAAAGCATCTATGTAAGTTCAAAAAATGATGGAAAAAAAAATCAAAAGAAAAAAACCATCAGCACCATTAATTACAAAGACACTGTCTCACACTCAAGGAGTCCCTGGAGCCGGAAAAATATTGTAAGGAAACATCAATATATTTTTGACCTTTTCTTTTTCTCTTCTCTAAGCATCTGCTTTTGTCTGCATGGTGACAGGATACTGGGGAAAATGGATATACACCCATCCCATGCTCTGAATCCAAAATCTTTAATTTGTGTTTCAGAACTGCCAAGGATCATGAAAATTAGAAGTAATCAAAATGCTCCTCAAGTTTTTTTCCTCTGCATAACAACTCCAGAAGGTATGATGTAGATTCTGATTTAGTTTCCCCACATTATTTCTATGAAAATCACAAAATTACCTTCTCGACTCTGAGTTTTTCCCAACTCCAGGATGCTCTGAGCATTGCTAGGGCACCTTTAAGTGATAGGACACCCTCAAGTGTAAAGGACATGTGAGATGTAAAGTTGTTTTACAGTATTTCATCACCAAGCCTTTGCACCTATGCTATTGTATTTCTTCTGAGAGTGTTGGAGACTACCTTGTTTACAAGGGCACTTCTAATTCCAGCACAAACCTCTTGTGAACTTGCTTTAAGCCATGTCATGAGTCCTGCATGGGCCTCAAACTAACTTACACAGCACGAGTATAGCTGACTGCCTTCTGCCTCTGGGTGGGAATCCCACCTCTGCCTTAGACCAAATGATTTTTGGGAACTGAACAGTTTCTTCCATGATGCTAGGAGGGAAGCTACCCTTTTACAGCCTGGTCCAGGCATTGAGCTTTTGGTTTTGGTTTGTGGGACACTGCAGTGGGCCTGCAGATCCTTTGATAGAGGAAGAAGAATTTGACCTTGGACAGATTGTTGTGTACCCGTGAAGATAAACAATTTGCAGAGACTGAGAGAACCCAGGAGAAGCACAAGATAAGGAACTTGGATGAATTTGTACAGAGACAGTAGTTTGTAACTGTGGCCAATAGATGATTGTTTGTGTGTAATGAGAAACAATAATGTTACTGCATGTACACTTAAGAAATATATAAAAGTAGCTATGTGAAAAATAAAAAAACCTTCACTTTTTATCTATTTGGGATCTATGCCTGATCTTTGCCGAGTCCATCTCAACAATGACACTGGTTTTGTAAGGCAAGCAAGACCAGACCATTTGTACGAGGGAGAAGGAGGGCTGTGAAGGATGGACCTGATCTTACCTGGGACAATATGGATGAAGGGAAGAACAAGATCTGCCTCTGAAGTGGGCTGTGCTCTCAATCTCAGAGGGGAAGCATTTTTTTGGAGAAATTAGCAGCTATTCTGAATGAAGAGTGATGCTAAGGCACACATTCAGACTGAAAGGTGTAAAGTTAAGAAGAAGCATAAAATTTCTCATTTCTGTCTTTAATCAAAAGACTGCTTCATAACATTAAGGAGGCAATCAACCTACAAATGATGCCTCTGAAGGAATAACCGCACGTTGTTCACAATAACAAGTGCATCTTCTGTGAAAGATTGAAACAGTTAGCAATTGGCACACCAATGTCTCAGCTGCTATTTTTAAAGGGAAGTTACAGAATTAAGGCAATGTACAGTATATCTGACATAAAATTTGGCAGTTGCCCCAAAATATGTAGCCTCTGTCTTGGGGTGAGTAGGTAGATAACCCAGTGCTTAGCAGGGATCTCTATTCCAGTACTTCCTCCATCACTTTGCAGTGCACCATTTTGCTTTCAGTCCTCAGATACATATTGCTACATCTAAAATTGTCTCCTGATTGTCTCAGCGGTTAACTTAGGCAATATTTGAAGTCATTATGTCAGTTCAAAAGCAGCATAGGAAAACAATACTGTGCCATTTTATTTCTCTTCACAGCTGTCCAAACACCATTAAAATAAATCAGAAGTGCATTGCATTCAGAGCAACAACATAAATATAAAATCTCTCCAGCACAGCAAGAGCCATTGAACAATTAGCAGGAGTTCTTCTGACTAAACAAATATATTTTGCACTTCTGGAGCAATCCAATGGGAATGCACACCGCTGAGAGAAAAAAAAAAAAAAAAAGGAATCTTTAACAGTATTAACAAGTCATTTAGTAGAGATTGTCCTATAATTACTTCAATACCTATTTCACAGAAGAGATGTGTGCTTCTAAAATTCAGCACTTCCAGTGTCATCCTGCTTGGCCTGCATGGAAAATCATTTATACCTTCTTTCATTTTTTCATTTGACATTGACCATCTTTGTTGCTTCGGAGCGCTCTGTCATGTTCCAGGTAGCTGCTTGCTTATTGTAGGGTCTGGAAACTTAGCTAGGTCAAACTTAATACAAAGATAAAGAGGTAATAAAACCAAACTTGACTCCACTCTTACTTATGTGTGATATAAGCAGGTATGTAAAAATTTAAGAAGTGAGTAGTGGCAGTAATAATCACTGGTGCAACATACTGAGCTACAGAACCAATTTCTTGGGGGAACATTTTTTTCCCCTTCTTTGTGCCTACATATTCTTGTGATGCCATTTCTGAGACTGAGGGAACCACAGCTGGCACAAACTGAGATGTAAGTAAATACAGAAATAACTAAAATGCAAATAATGATGTTAATAATCAATCATATCACACTGGACTCACGAAAAATGAGAGAGGTACTACCACCAAAGGTGTGACTGGAGCCTCAGCCCAGTATACTGCTGAAGCTAAATTTAACAAAATGAATGAATTTCAGAATCAAGTGTCAGTGGATCATAGTTTACCTATGACAAAAGTAACCAAATGAAATTAAATTCAACTAAATTCAAAGGTATTTATTTAGTGCCTCATTCAGAACATTTAAGTAGCATTTTTACTACAAATAATACTCCGTGCTCATGAATATATTCACATTCATTAATATTTTTGATGCCTGAAACCCTGCAAAACAGACAACCTGGAGATAAGATAGAAAAATACCTTTATTCCAGCTTAGGTCCGGAT
>JAWWEW010000078.1:125531273-125710528 GCA_035583185.1 Anabacerthia variegaticeps | reverse complement strand
CCTTACTTCTAAAGCTATAAAGATCCATAAAATACACACCAAAAATACATAAAAATACATAAAATTCTTAGGCATCATTTTAATGGTGTTTTATTGTGCTTAATTCTTGTACCTTGTTAATAAAGTAAAAAAAAACCAAAACAACCCTATCTAATTAATTTCCTGTTGTGTCTATTGCTTAGTTTTTAGTGGCCCCTCTACAAGCAAATAAATACTCCAGACACTTGCTCATGTTGGAGGTTGGACTTCAACTGTATAAACTGAAGCCTACAGAGCCAGTTTAATATGCACAATGTGGTCTGATGAAAAATGCAGGTACAGCTATCATGGGGTGCCCAGCACTGCTTAGTATTCATTTCGATTTCAAGCTGCAGTGAAGGAATGGTGCAAAATTTGGATACTTAACATCTACAAACACAATGAATAAAATGTAAGCACCTTTTTTTTAATGTGTATCATGAAGGAAGAAAAATCTAAATCTTATTACAGAAGTAAAATCAAAAGCAATTTTCTCACAAGATGGGTTGTTATTTACAAAGCATTTTCAGGAGTCAGCTGAGAGGTGGGAACAGAAGTTCTAATTTTGCTTCCCTGTTGCAAAGAGCGGGGCACTTCTGTGCTCTCTTTTCCCTGTTTATAAAACAAGGATAAAGCAATAATGAGTTCTTAGGTTTTATGATTCACTTAGTGTTTGCATAGCACTTTAAAATATCAGGAGTAACATAAAAATAATAACTACTGGACGTATTATAGCAAACACAAATACTTCTATTTCCCAGCATTTTACCTTGTATTAGTTCAATATTTTATTGAAACATAACTTGTGATTTTTATGTAACCAGAAACAGATTACTAGGTAGCATACTAAGTAAAAATTTGGCATGAAACACTCTAAAACAATAATTTCAATCGCAGGAGAAACAGAGGTATTTACGAGATGCTTTTACAATAAAAATAAACCATTAAAAAGTTGGCAGGGATTCTCTGGGCATAATTATAGCTGTGCTTGTTTCAAAATGCCTATTAAATCTGATTCACCAGTACACTACTAGCATGCCTTTCCTGGACAATAATTTAAACTACTTTAAATTGAAAATTTAGAGCTGTTATAATTAATTGTGAATCACTAGAAACAGATCAATTAAAAAATAAATAAAACCACAACAAAACAAAACAAGATTTATAACATAACAGATCATTAGCAAACTGCTGTAGAATCCAAAGATTTGCCACAATTCATGCAGTACAAGAGAAAGAAGGGAAAATGGCATATCATGGCATAATCATGCTTTTATACCAAACCTCAAATTTTCTGTAATTTCCTCCAGCACTGTAGCCCATCCCCACCTGGGCTTTATAACCCTTGGTGAAATCTTCGTGGGTGTTACCTACACTTGGACCAAAGAAAATTTGGAGAGTTCCAACACCCTGGCTGCCATCTGATTTGGCTTGTGAGGAGTGATGAGGATTCGGTTTGGGAGGGGGAGTGATCAGGGTGTGGATACTGTAGTATGTGTTCAAGCCTCCTTTTTATTATTAAGTGGTTTTTAAGATTAAATATGGGGGTTTCTGTGTGTCTTCTGGTTGATAAGCAGGCTTAACAAGTGTCACAGCATTGTCTTGGACTCATATGCCTGCACAGGTGTCCTCAGAGATGATTTGATGTCTGTCCCAGGTCACAGGGATGGCAGTGTAGCAACTGGAAAAGGGCATACTAGAGAATGTTAGATGGTCTTCTGCAAAGTAATGCCCTTTCCCCATCTTGTTTTCCAATGTATTACAACTGTATTCTCCTATCCCTTGGTATTAACTTGATAACGAATAACTCACACTGGTGTTTTGTATGATCTTGTGCACATATGCACATCTAAGACAAAATTTTCTCTTGAGATTCCCATCAGCTAAAAAACTACTTGAGAGGCCTCAGGTATCCTCCCTCATGTCACTGGAATTTATATAAGAAAAAGGGAAAAATATTGCAGTATATGCATGGGATTCTAGTAGAAAAATGTTACCCTTGGAAAGCTTGAGTGGTCAGAATTGATAACACAGAGGAACTACTTAAGATCAGATATGGCAAGAAAAGGACCTCAGTCACACTGTATGTATATATACACCTTGAAATCAGATGTTCACAGAGCCTGATGTATCTGAACCTCTATATTTTGTAGAAATCTAATGACATAAAGGCTTCTTGGCCAGTTTTACAGTCATGTATTCATTCAGCACAATCTCATTATACTTGAGGATTTTAAAAATGTGGGAATCATTCTGACAGAACAGATGAGTGCCTTACGTTCTTCATGACATTGTTGGAAGTGACTTCCAACAGGAGTTTTACAGGGAAACAGAAAGAACGGATAACCCCATTTTTCTGGGTTTGCAATTTTCTCCTGTTATGTAAAAAGCAGCTCCAGCACTGGTTGGGAATAGCCTCTGTGCTGGAACAGCAGGGCTTATGGCTATTTTATTCATAACACAGTTTCTGCAATTGAAAAGAGAGCAACAGACCGAAGAGGAGAGTACAGGCAAACTGTGGCCAACTGAAGTGAATAGACTCTGAATGGTAATTTAGAGATACCTTAACAGTGACTTCAGATGTGCTTTAGAAAGTACTTTTCATAAGGAAGAGATGCAATTAAGTTATATTCCTCTCCAACAATAGTTTACAGCTACCTATTATAAGCTCATGAAAAGTGTCAGTGGAGATACTGAACACATCTCTTGCCAATTTGAACTGCTCTTAAAAATGAAAATTTCTGTACATTTGGACAGTATTATTCTGTTTCTGGTTAATGGCATTTTCTATTCTATTCTAGAGGAACTGTGTTCATTCATGGCTAATTTTAATTACTGTATCTGTAATTTCAGCCACATCCTAATTTACCGCATTGATTGTCCATTAGGATCCTGTGAACTGTAAACTGTTATTTCCATCTCTGCCTCAGCAATCATGTCAGTTATTCACTCAATCTTCCCACTGCAGAGTTTTCTATTCAGAGATGAAGTTGGTTGATTATTTATTTTTATAGTAATAGTGTCCAAACCAGTTAATGTTCAGATGACTGCATGTTTTCCTCAGTAGAATAGTTATGGTTTCAAGCTGCAGTGTGTAAATCTGGAAGTCTGTACAGTGAGAGCGAAACTCATTTTCTCTGCTCATTCTCCTGCTTGAAAAATATGCTGTTTTTGATTGCATGGGAACTCAGAATCACGATCTTTGCATGGTCATTTAAAGTCTAGGAATAAAGAGATCTGCACATGGATGTGTGAGTCCTCAGCAAACACAATCACTCTTAAGCAAATTGTAGGAAAACTGTCAAATTTAGGGATTAAAACTGCTTGTTACTGATTGCTGGGAAAGAAGACCATGCCTCTGAGAGACAAGAGCTGCTGTGGAGTTATTCTGCCATCCCTACCTGCCCAAAGCGTGCTGCTTGTCTCTCCCAGTCTCTGACCATGACTCTGCCCTGCAGCTGCCAGCCTGGCAGTCTCAAAGGAAGCAGATGACCACAAGCAGAAGGGATGTGGAGGTTATTGCAACACCCCACAGGCTCCCCACAAGGAGGGCAACATGGGCTGTAGTGACTTGTTCAGGAACAGACTGACTACCCATTCTGCCAGGGTCTTGGTCCTAGGGGACATTATTTCCTTCCCTTACACCTAGGCCCTTAACAAATCTGGCTCCCTCTTTCACTGCAGAATGTACAAACATCTTGTCAAGGCACCATTGTACCCTCTTCATTCATCCTTAGGAAACAGATTCGTCTTTCTTTTACCTTCTGTTTTCTACCTTTGCTTTTCATCAAAGCAGCAGCTGCCAAAATTAGAGTGTTTCCCTACCCATTCCTCTAACCATGTAAACCTTTTATCCTGAGGCCATTTCCTCTTATCCCAGGGCCTCTTTTCAACTTCTAAGACTCCTTTGTTCCGCTTTACTTAGGCTTGGCCTTACTTTCTGTCTTGGTCTCCTTTCCCAACTCTGGACTTATTTTAGATAACCCTAATTGTGGGAACAACTTTTGATTTGCTATCCACCAGATCTATCCTTCCATGAGTTTGTTCTCAGAGCTTCCCACAGCCTATCGAATCCTCAGTGCCTTTAAACTATGGATAAATCAGTGTGAGGACCCAGTCTTGCCTTGGCATGCTTCACCTGAAGTACAGCATAGCTCTGACAGAGATCTCTCTGTCTTACTTTGGGCAAGTTACATGCATTTGCAGGCCTTTCATTTGGCATTTGAAAACTGGAAATAATGCCTTTGTGTTTATTTTTTTTTTCTTTCCCTTGCCATCTACTCTTTATTATGGAGTCAACTCCACAATTTTGATGCTGGAGGCCAGGACTTCTGCTGAGCTTATGGGACTAATGGCAGCTTTTATTACAAAATGCCCACATGAGTGCAGAAGGTAGTCTTTATCCCTGATCCTAGCTTTACTTACAGGTAGACACAGAATTGCCTTTGGAGGAAAGGTCAGACTGTATCCTCATGTAGATGGGATCTGGGCCACAGACATCAGCTGAACTACCCACTTGGACTGACACTGTATTAAACCAGGGGCTGACTCTGTCTTTGCCTTTCCCTGCTCCACAACTCAGCCCACCAACAGGGCTCTGTCTCTGAAGGATCCTGTCAGGGTGATTCCCGCTGGATGCTGGTACTCCTCTAACACAGAAAAGTAAAATAATCTGTATTTTTCTAATGGGACAAGTAGTTTTAAGTTTCTATTTTAGGTGCATTAATAAATGAATCAGTTTTGTCTGCATGATAATCTTGCTTTGTCTTTTCTTTTTGAATGAACTTCAGTGTTTTTAGCCAATCCATATACAAATTCTTACCCTGTACTCTTTTAATGACAGAGAAATGTAGTATGCTAAAGTAGAAACAATGCTATTTCGTTACAGAGATCTGACAAAAAATCAGGTGAAGAACATTAATGTGAAGCACAGAAAGGCCAACTAAAACTTCTTCAATTTACCTGCTGTGAAATGATTCTCCTCCTGATGTTATTACTGGAGCTACAGAATCAGGAAATAAGATTTCTTTGATTTTTTTTTTTTTTTAATTGCCAACAACTCAATACTCTTTAGTGTTTGTTATGAGTGAAGAGCTACATCAAGCACTTACTAAGTCTATTTGGGACACTGACAAATATTGAAGGTTTGGATAGTGAAGCAGATTTCAAATGTTTGCAAATGAACCATCTGTGTCTATCAAAAACCCCTGCAATCCCATATGTGAGACCAATTCAGATACACTCTAAAACCAAACTGGGAGACAGAGCATAAATTGTTGGAAGCAAACATTTATCTGAAGGCAAATGAATGGCAAAATGGAACTGAAAGGAAAATATTACTGCTAGATTTTTTTTGGAAAATGAAGGAAGTGACATGCTTTTCTGAACTGGATGGTCACCAGTACCTCCAGCTTTCCGGGTATCAACAGGAATCCAGGCATTTTACTTATTATGAAAAGTATGAGTGCATTTGTCTCAGGACTGTAATGACAACTTCCATCATACAATTACTTGATTTTCAGATGGGTTTTTTATGTGTCCCCATGCTACATTTTTCACCTGTGAAGGCTCTCTATAAGCATCCAAAAAACTTGAGCATGAGAAAGCCAAAGAGCCTACCTGACTGACAAGAGAGAAGTGACCTGGGCATCCTCTTCATCTTGTTGGGAGAAATGCCTGAATGGATACGTTATTATTATTTTCTGTAAATGGAGATGTCTTTTTGTTGAAAGCTGCAGGCTCTTCTACAGGTTTTTAGTACATAACTAATAACCACCACCCTCCTTCCAACTTGACCAGAAGAAGTTTAAAGCTATTGTCATCCCAACACCATTCCCTCCCTCCTTCTCTACTAAGAAAGGATTGATGCCCCACTGTTACTTATGAACCCACAGGGGCACCCAATGGACTCATTGGGCTATCTGGAGACACACTGTAAGGCTCTGACTTATATAAAATGTTTCTATTTTATATTACTATTTACAGTCTGCTAAACTGTCCAAAAATGTCAGGTGCCAGCATGTGCACAGGCCTCCTGATACAGCTGTATATATAACACAGAGAAAAAGTCCTTTAGTGAAAATGTCAGTAAGTCTGACATGGAGAAACAGGAGAGATATTTTTCCTCTTTTCTTTTATTAAAGGTAGAGAGAAGATTTTGGTAAAGTGGAAATTAGTGGTGTGGGACAGTATCCATGAAAGACAAATTTTAAAAGCATCCTCAAAATGCTTGAGTCAGTGGGAAGTGAGGTGTAATTTGGAGTTTAAAGGGGAAAATACATTTAAAATTTAAAGCCTGAGTGTTCTGATTTTCAGAAAACAGTCTGTCTGCTTTGCAACTTCTAAATAATCTATGACACATCTCCAGACAATGGGATCTCCTGACATATCAGTTGAGAATTACATGACAAACAAAATGCCAGTGGGTCAGAGCATTTAAAAGGAAATAATGAACTTCTTAATACAGATAAATTAGAAAGGAATATCTCATTCAGAAACAGGGTTGATAGCTAAAAAACATGTGTTCCTTACTTTACAAGTGGGAACTAATTAGAGCTCTTCATCAAGCATATGGTTTGGGGTAAGTAATGGCCATTAAATATTTGCCCAAAAATACTACCCTAGAATAAAATGAAGATCCATTCTTTGTTTTGGGAGGTGCAAAACGCATGAGCAGGAAGGCAGAGCAAGGACTGCTAAGGTGCTTACCCCCGAGCCCCCTGCTGCCACATCTCTGAAACTACAAGGAAGTCCTGCTTATTTGAAGGGAGAGAGCATCTTCCTGACAGTGAGAATGAGGGTATGATTGGGGGCAATCCTGATGCGCTTCCTAGGAAAGCCGACTATGCTCCCATTCATCAAGTGTGGATGCTCGCCAGGACTTCCTTATACAAGGCAATACCCAAAACATCTGTGCAGATCAGCTCGTGGAATCAAAAAGATTTCATCCTTGGACCTTTCCTTTGTGGAACTGTTCTTCCAGCATTTTTTCAGAATAAGAGGGATTGCAAGTAATAGTAAACCATGGAGAAACTGTTTAGCCTCAGACACTGCAAAAATAACAATCTGGATCAATAAACTTCATATCCTTTCAAATTATAAATTATTCTCAGAAACTACTGACCGTCTAAATGTTTACGGTGCTTTTCCTTATTTAATAGATTCTCTGGATTTGTGTTCCTAAAATATCATAATGTATTACTTGTCATCAGAAAACTTTAAATTAAAGCAATGTTCTTATAAATTTTCATCTAGAGACCAACTAGAGTGTTCCTTGCCCTGATGCACTTTTTAGTCACACTTGCATGAAAAGTGTAGTTAGCAATTAAAGAATGCAAGTACTTTCTCAGTGAGACATTGCAAGAACCTCAACATTGCCAGGTCACCAAGATCCTCAATTTAAGGGACTGTGACTATAAATTCCTCAGTTGTGTCAGATCCACAGAATGAGTCAGGAGATAAGAGTTTGCTGTGTAAACTCTTTTGGACAAGGACCTACACTACACCTACTCTTTGCATAAATTTGGCAGAATTTAAGCAACACTGCAAGGCTAGGGAAAAAGAAATCTTTCTTCTTCACAGCAGAACCTAATCCACAAGTCCTGAAAGTCTCTAGGCACCTCTAAGCTCATCCCAGACTCATCTCACTCCCTGACATCTAAAGTACTACCCATATGTTTTAGAAGCTTCTTGGTCTGAAGATCTGCAAGATCTTCCTAAGCACCAGTGAAAGTAAAAGGTTATTCAGAGAGAAGATTACTTTTAATCCAATAAAAATTATGTAAGCATATCTAAAATATTCTGATATGCTTATTTAAAAATGTACTGTATTAGGCTTGATATATCTTTTGTTAGTTTCCAAATGGCTAGAGCATTTGTCTTAGCCGGAAGTAACTCAATTTGTATTTTCCCTGTTTGAGGCATGTACAGTGACCACAGTCACCTGCAAGAAAAGACACTTTCTATAATATCCCTTGAAGCTGAGCCACTGCACAGCTAGTAAAGCTGGAGAAAAAAAGTGCAGCTCTATTACCTAGTGGTGAAATATTCGGACAACATAGAGCCCAAATTTGTCCTCCTCCTGGATTTTTCTTTATCTATTGCATGACATAACCGCTGGATTAAATGACAGTAGCAGGACAGCAAACATTTTGCATCATTATCTGAATCTGCTTTTCAGAAATCCCATTGCCTTAATCAGTCGTTTCTACTGCAAGGTGAGACATTTGAAATGAAAAGGCATATTTTAAGAGGTGTTAATATTTACTTCTATCATGTTAAATTGCTGCTATTCCTCTTCTTTCAGTGTATTTGAGTGTTCAGTCTCTGTCCCAGATTGTCCAAGGGAGTCAATAGGGATACTCATGATCCTTAATAGCTCTAGTCAGGACACACAGGAAAAATCTACAGCCTGAGCTATTGCAGTCAGAAACAGGCAGAAGCCAAACTTTGCAATCTGCTGCAAAAATGAGGGAACCTAATGAATTTTTCAAGTACAGCTAAATCTTATAGTAAACAGAGTGATGGTTAATTCAGAAGTAAAAACCCTGAACTTCTAGTTTAGGGGAAGGAAAAACAAATGCTCAGTTTAATATTTAGATATCCATTTTTTAAAAAGACAAGATTTCAAACAAATCAAAGCCATTGGCTTCTGTGACATGTATACACACAAATTAAGAATCGTATCTGGAAGTGGGCAATAAGAATATAACAATATTCTCAGTTCAGATATATATATATTTACGATCATCTGTTAAGGTGATTAAATCATGATTCAAGTGAAATCTCCATTCCAAGTTCCCCTCATTAAATGAAATTCTGAGAAGCTAATTTGGTCTATGTAGTTTATTGTGAAGACATGACACCTAATTAAGCACCTACAGTAACAAGGCACACTGATTTACACAAATGGTCAGATATGGTCTTTTAACAGACACACCATAGGGGGTGAAAGATTGAAAAGGCAGTCAGCCATGAGCAACCCAGTCTAATTAGCAGGATGAGAACTGAAATCCTGCAAAATGTAATTATTAATCATGTTGTCATCTTAAGACTGAACACAAATATTTGAGCAAAGCACACTCAAGATATTTACCTAGTCTCAGCAGCACACTGCCATAAGAAGTGCCAAGGGTTTCTTGTCACTTTATATTCAAACATCAGGATTACTCAGGCAATAATATACCACAAATAAGAATACAGGACCTATGGAAGATTATAAGAGAATTGGGCCAATGTCCAGTGTTAAGAAACTTGACTATGAAGTGTATCAATGAAACCAGGTAAGGGAGAGTTGTCTAACTGCATATAAATGAGAGAAGTTTCATAGAAAAAGAAAACATTAAAGATATATTGCAGTAAAACTAGCAAGAAAGTTGTGAGAAGTCAAAAAGTCTTTCATAAATAATACACAGAGACATTTTAAGCATAGTAGAGGCTTACAGGTAAATAAGAAGACAAAATTGATGGCAGCCTGGATGCTGATATTTAAAGACAGCAGTTTGATAAATTGTGAAGCATTAAAAGCTTGGTTAAATTAGGTATTGATAAAATGAAGTCTAGATGTCATCAGTGGAATAAATATTAAGAGAAAACAATCTGAATGTGTAGTATGATGAAATTAGAAACAATAAACAACATAATCAGATATTGAACAGCTGGTGCTCTAAGGCCATTACAAGATTAGTAGGCTATACAAAGATAGGAGATGAAGTAGGCAGATTTTAATATCCCTTTGATAAAGCAACCCATGAGTACCTGAAAATATACTAAAAAACAATTGGATAAAATAATCGCCAAATAGTCTGAAGGATGAATAATGCTGTGATAAATGCCAGCTGACTAGTAGAGGAAGCACGTGATTTGTTTAAGACCACTATCAACAACTTGACTCCTTCTTCTGAGAAGAAAAAGTTGGTAAGGAAAAGCCTGTATTTCAGCATCACTCCAAAATCAGATGACATCGATGAAAGGCAATTCTGTGCCACATGTATGTAGTCTGAAATGTAAATTGCAAAATGAATGGATTAGTGCTCAGTGCAGATTGATGAAAGCAAGTCTGTGTTCATTCAGCAGAGCAAAGATGTTCATTCACTGTATCAGTAGACGGCACATCATTCACTGACACAGCAGTCCACACAGACTGATTATGATCCAGATTATGCATAGCCGAGGAGTGATGGCCAAGAAGATCAGCAGTGGCAGAGAACAATGAGAATAGCAGCCCAGGGGACTGAAGAACTTATTACACTGAAGGCAAGTCAAAGGTGCATGAAATGGATTAAGAACTGACTCAGAAATCCATAAAAATGCTGCTGTGCACAGGATTTAGGTGTGCTGCACAAACAGTGTGAGCACTGCTGCCTAAAGGCGCGCACGGTCTACAATAAAGTTCCTAGGGGAATAAGCCTGTAAAGTGTTTTTACAAATTTGCTGTTTGGTTGGGGTTACTTCACTGTGGTTTTAGAGAGAAATATCCCCACAGAGCTCCATGCTTCGGTCTTTCCTGTTTTTATGATCTTACACAAATTGAGCTGCTTTCTCCATTGACATAGTTTATCAATCCAATGTTTTAATGTATATCAGTTGAAAACTTCACATATGTCTCTGGCATGTCTTACATAAGATGTCTTGTCATAGCTAACAATGCTGCAAGAGACCTTTGATTTTCCTTTACCCATCTTTTTTGTTTTGTCCTGTGGGATCCCTACAGACACCACCACTTACCATAATTGTTTCTCGCATCTACCAGTGAGAAATTGCCATGGCCTTGACATAACTCTCTTGTATACAAAGTTCTTTCTGCAGAGCTCTCAGTCCCTTACATAGCTCACCTGCATGGCTGTAACTCTTCTCCAGCCTTTTGGTGTCCATGTTTGATCAATTCAGTACCTTTTTCTCTAGCTATACTGGAAGAGGCAAACCCAGTCTACTTACAGCTGCTCCCCATGGCCACCTTCCTAACCTGATACCTTGGAGATACGGTTTTTCTGCAGAAGAACACTGCTGTTCTTTTGCATCTCTGTTTACTGGTGTAGTGGGCCTGGCTGAGATGGAGTTAATTTCCCCTCACAGTGCTGTGCTTTGCATTGGTAGCTAGAAGGGTGTTGATAACACACCAGTGTTCTGGCTACTGCTGAGTACAGCATCAGCACTCTAACACTTCTTCCTCAACAGAGGGCAAGATCCTGGGAGGGGACACAGCCAGGCCAGTTGACCCAAACTAGCCAAAGGGATATTCCATACTATATGATGCCAGCTCAGATATAAAAGCTAAGGAACGGAGCAGGAAGGGGGGCATTTGTTGTTTCCACTGTCTGCCTGCTGACAAACCACTATGCATTGCTGAAGCACTGCTTCATGGGACGTGCCATACATTGCTACAGATCAGAAGTAGAGAATAAACCTTGTTATTTTTCGTTTTGCTTTTGTGTGTGCCAACTTTTGCTTTTGCTTTAATAAACTGCAAACACTTTCCATCTTATTGTCTCTCCTGGGTCTGTCTGGGAACAGGAGTGATAGAGCAGCTTGGTGGGCACCCAGCATACAGCCAAGGTCAACCCAATACACCTGGTCATGTCACACATCAGCAATCAACTTTCAAGAATGGCAGAGAATGGTCTTGTTAGGTCTCCCTCTCATGGTACCTCATAAATATATCAGATCAAATTAATTTTCCTCCTTCACATCTCTCCTGTAAGTTTTTCTTTGAGGTGATTATTTCAAAGAAAACAAAATGCTTGACAACAGCATTTTTTTTGCCTGTTATTCTGTCAAATAATCTCATTATTTCCATATGTTTCACTGTGTGTACTCTGTGTAAAAATTACTGTGTGATTTTTGAGATGCATACTCTTTTGGGGATGTGTATTTGTGCAGCAATTCACATGAGGAGTTCTTCCCACTGACCTTGTTTCTAAATTGCACACCCCACATGTGGTTTTAAAAACCCGCTCAGTATGAACCAAACCAGAAGGACAGCAAGTAGGTGAGCAAGTAGGAAAGCCCATTGATTCAGTCTGCAAAGGATTCTGTATTTCTGGAGCAACCACACACACCACAATACAAGATAACACAAAATTTTTCATTCTGTCAGTATAGCCCTTTGTTTTTCCCTCTTCATCATGGCATTTAAGTGTGCTCCTACTTGCACATTGCCAACAGCAACAGTGTGTACCCTGAGGTACACACTGCATGACAACACTCAGTGAGACACACAAGAGAATAATGGTCCTAAAACATGTTTCTTTTTATTGTGTGAGAAATAACTTTAGTGGCTGCTGTCACCATTGTACACACATCACGAGATTTAATTCTTTCCTTTTGCTAATTGACCACCAGGGTGCTCTCTAATTAAATTTGCCCTCCTATAGCTTTATGTTAAAGGTATACATTAACCATTTTCTCAGGAGTGCCTGCACTGCACTAGGTTTGCATTTGTTCTGGGTTTTTGTATGGTTTTGCTCAGCAGAAAGCAAATAGAGGTGCTTTAAAACTAGGATGTAACTCTTTGTCATTTGTGTATCGAAAACTTACAATATGGTTTTGAAAGGAGTAATTGTAAATCAAAAGGGATAATTCTCACTGATGCTACCGAAAATGTACTTTCCTGGCAAGTTATTTTAAAAGGTTACCCTAGCACATGTGTATTTTAAGCACAGATACACAAATAAATCATCCTTTTTTTGCCCTGATACCTGAACAACAAAAGCTGATTTTCTGACATGCAAACCTACAGCTGCTGTCTGATCTTTTAATCTGTTACATATGCTTCGTCTGATGCTTTCCCTGTAGGAGAACACAAAACTGCTGTAGACATCATTATGCCTCTTGATCTGCAAATTCAAGACCTGTGCCCTCTTATACTCCCAAAGTTCACGGGGATCTTAGGCAAATCTGCTTAGTCACTGGGGATTTAGAAAATATACTGTGCTCACTGCTCTGGTCACTGAGCTGTAGGATTTTGGGAGCAGCTCACTCTTCCTCTGCTTATAATTTTAATCAATTAAAAGGGTTGTGCATCCTGTGCTAATCTCCCTTCAACTCTTACTAGATCAAAAGACTTCAGTTGATTATCGTTGCAGATTAACAGGATGTCAGGCAAATGTTAATTTAGATGTTACAAAGTCAGTATCAGCATTCACTGAATATCTCTAAGGTCGGCAGAGCAGCGATGAATATGATTAAAAAGAAAAAAAAAGGAAAAGAAAAAAGCTCGAGGTATGGGTATTTTTGTCTTTTCCAAATCTCAGAAAGACATGTTCCTCTGCTTAAGGAACAGAGATGGGAAAGAATTATTTACATTTTACATGTTCATACCCTGAGAACACAACAAAACACAAGCCAAAACAGATTTTCTCTTCTTTTCCTATCACACACAATCTATGAGCAAAAAATTACCTTTGAAACTAATAGGTAAAAAATTAGATTACAATATAGAGCAATAGGAAGACTGGATGATCTTGTGGAGTGCCTAATAGCCTAGTTAAAGCACATTTTATTTGAATAAATGTAGAATTTGTCTTTTAGGGGAAAAAGAAAATCCACAGGGAGTGGGAGCAAAAGGAACAGTCTGTCATGCCAAACTACGTAGCAGCTTGCTGATGCAGATGATAGATGACAAATACACTAGAAAACTTGGACTCAGGTGACATAATCTAACCTATGATACTTTACCAGCAATAATTTCGACTCATCATTAGTCTTGCTCTTATTTCCAGCTGTCTAGTTTTGGCTCTGCCTGATTATGGTGTTTGTGGACACCGCTTAAACATGAGCTCCTCATGCATGTCTTGAGCTAAGAAACACTTGACTTTACCGGCAGGACAGTCTCTTGGAGGACTATGGGAATGGTTTCATGTTTGTACAGCTAGTGACAGGATCAATACTGATTTGGTATCCACTTGTGTCAACCCTACATTGTAGATAGAGTGAAAATTGAAAGAGTTTAAAAGAGAGTTTAAAAAAGAGTTGCAAAATTATTTCCCATGTGACACACATGCCCGAGAAAGAGATAGAGAGACTTAAGTTTTTTTTCAAGAGAAATTAAGTTACTTGCTTTCTGTCTGCAGTATCTATATTTGGAATAGACTTTTCATAGTAAACAGGTCTTTTGTTCAGGAGAGTAAGACACAGTGAGATGCAGTAAAATATAAGTAAAATATAAATGAATGAAATTTAGAAAAAATATCTTTGTTTTCCTATCTATGATGACAACTAACAGATGGTGTGTTCTCCATCACTGGAAGGCTTAATTCAGAGCTGAATATATTTCTGAAAGCTATACCATAGCTCATTCAAAAACTACGGGTTTGATGCTGAGATGTGTGCACTGTTGCAGGATACAGCCCTTTGGCATGTATGAAACATCGTATCAGACTAATTCACAGCAAAGATGCATCCTCGCTTTAAACCTGCTATTCAGAGGTCTCTATAGGGCATATGGCTGCTAGACACCTTCTACCCTAACGTACTCCTGTTTGCAGTGAGAATTGCTAGCCCATGACCTGTGTACAATATATAAATACAGTGTGCTTTTGATAACTAAATAAAATCATATTTGTCTCTTGCTCTCTAGATAGGTGCAGTTACACAGCTCAGAGCAGAACTCTGCTTGGGCAATGTTTTATTGCTTTCAAAGCATTAAAGCAACGGAGGCTACACAAGGACCCTTGCTCTGCCTCATTGTTCACAGGAATCATGTCGTTATTATGGCAGAAAATAGTTTACAGAACTTCCTTAGTGGAGACATTAATATATAAATTCTCTTGAGAACACTTTGAGTGTTTCCTTTTGTACCCTTTTTTGCAATATCCAAGCCACATATTTTGTGTTGAATTTAACATCTTAGCAGTACTTTTCCACATCAGCAGGATATGCCCAGCATAAGATCCTAACAGATCAACTTTCTGCATCCAACAGCAACCACCACTGTGGAGTTTGTTTTTCAGTGTTCAAACCATCAAAGTAGGCATGTATGAAGAAATCTGAATCATTAGGTCATGTCTTGCCTAACTTGTGGCAGGCTTTGATGTAATTTGTAGGTAAGTACATGTACATATATGTCTTGTAGCATATATTATATATTCTATACTAATTAATGTATCATTCTATAAAGTTTATCCATAATATGATTCTGATAAATTTTTATGCATACCTACATATATATCTTGATATATTCTCTATATAATTTAATTGTGCCCTTCTTACAACATAATGAAGTGTCTTGAGATCTTCATGTTATAAGAAAGAATTAAAGAGTTTTCTACTCTCATTCCTAAGCTATTTGTTATATCTGCAATGTTGTAACATTAGGGTGCAAGTTTTAAAATAGATCTCCATGCAATCCCACTGTGATCAAATTCTTTCAATAAATGTCAGATCAGTGCAAAAGGAGACACTCAATACATATATTAGCTGACATGTTTCTATCTCTATTTATTGAATGAGCTCTGGAAATTTTTTGTTCTGTGCTGCTTGCAATGGAGTCATTCCCAGCCAGTATACAGTCTTGAAGCAAGCAGTCAGAAGTATTGGCCTAGTGCTATCCTACTGTTTGGTGGATTTTTCAGTTGCTTTAACGATGGACTCCAAATGTCAGGGTCATCTGTCTTTCTTGAAGCAAATTGTAGTATTCCCATCTGGTCACAGAACACATACTTATACAATTCCCAGGCACACGTTGTAACACAAAGACTGTTTATGTTGAAGGTGTGTGCACATTCAGGGTGCAGACGGCTCAGTGAAGTGCCTGACAGAAATACCTAGGTCTTTTGGGGTACAGGGACTGCAGCAGCAGATGTGGTCCAGTGCTGCTCAGGTCCTGCAACCCTGACAAAACTGCCTCAATCACTAGGGCAGGGTAACCATACCGTAGCCCTGATATGCCAGAATGGCATTGTATATCTTAAAATTACACTAAACACTCAGTGATCAGAGAAGAAATGAAGATATACCTTAGAGGAATATGTGAAGATGTAAGAGGCAGCTGTCCTTGTAGAAGGATGTTGTCTTGCCCATCTGTGTGGCAGATGTGAAGGGCAGTATTGGCCTTGCTGAACATCTCTGCTCATCCCACTTGTGGGGCTATACGCACGCCTCCTTACTATGGTTTCTCAGAATTTCCAACCCATTGAGAGGATTGAAGAGGATGATTTGTATAGTTCAGTGCATGTCCAGGCCTGCTTTCACATGATGCCAGGACATGGCTGGGGGAAAATGAGGCAGGGATGAGGTCTTCCTGAGTCCTTCAGGTTAGCCATACCAAGAAATGCAGGTTATAAAAATTTAAATCTTTCCACTAGGCCCAGGTGCCTGCTAGGATTTTTTGGCTCAAGTTGTCAATTTTTGCTCTAATTCCATTTTTGATATTGTGCTAAGGTCTTTAATACTTTAAGTATCCAGCTGTGATCTTCTCTTTCTCAGTCCCTGAAGGAGACTGACCTAACTCAGACGACTAACACTATGGTGAGAGAGATGAACTTTAAGGCTTGCTAAGCTAAGTCAAAGCTTCAGAGCATGTAAGTCTGTATTAAAACCAAATCTCTTATCAAGTGAGCTCTCAAGCCCATTAAGAATGATTTAATTTCATTTTTCAATTATAGCACTACAGATTCTCCAACCTGAAATGCACACTGTTCCTACACACCTAACTGCTAATAACATTATCTTTTCTGCATGTTCCTGGTCTAAATGCTAGATATTCAAAACTAAGCTAACAAAGCATCTCCTCATTGAAATTCAATCACAAGGAGCTGTTTGAAGTACGTTCTTGAGAGATGCTGATCTAAGCTTTTTTGTAAACCCACAAACGTATTAATCAACACCTGTTGATAACAATACCCCATCAGGTGAAACACCTACTGTCCTTCCTCCTTGTTCCTTCCCAGAGAAGCAGTTACCAACAGTCTATAGTCATGGCCTGCTTTGTACATTGCAGCCACCACTCTTGCCAACTTCCTGACAAACTTTCTCCTTTCACATTGTGAACTGGAGCAGTCATGGCACTGCCTCATTTCTGAGACTAGGTATCCATATATCCCTATAGACAGGTGCTTTGTAGCATCACACTTGTAAATGTTTTCTTTTTTATTTTCCCTCTTCCTCATTTTGTGTCCTTTTCCCCATTACAACAGTCTGGTTCCTTCATTAAGCCCATCAAGCAACCAGGAGAGCTGGCACCCTTCTTTTGTGTTTCTTCTTGCTCTTTCCTTGTTGAATTTTTGTTGCCCCAAAAGAGGAGACGGAATCTCTTCACATGCATTTCATAAGTATAGGTAGTCACCAGGAAGTGAGGATTGTGTTAATTCAAGGTTAAATTCACACTGCAATTCACCACAAGCTTTCAAAGAGACACCAGGCATGTAACCCAGTATGATCCCCATGATCCAGATGAGGGACTGCAAATTTTAGTTCCTTCTTTTGATTGCTATGGGGAAAGTGTTCTCTGTATATACATGAAACTCCAAAATCTACATCTTTCAGAAGCCAAGATTCACAAATTGTCTGTCTCTGAATTCAAACAGGCCTCCTTATGTTTTTTCACTGATTTTTTTCCCTGCACCTTTTATTACCTAAGTCATAAGTTAGGTAGAAAAAGCACACCACCTATAATTGTATGTCATGGTGCACAGCATTTATTGTTATTTGAAAAGTATAATAGAATTACAGTTAATATCTATAATGGATCGTTCAGCACAGTTTCATATTGTGAAGTCACCAAAACACACAAGCAGGAGTTACAATTATTACTTACATGTGGTGGGTTTTGCTCTTCTGGTAAGTGACACAGGAGAGAACCTAGTGGCTTGGAACAACGTGCTTTAATGTAGGCAGGGACAGCTGTGATAATCTCAATGAGCTTCTATATCACAGGCCACAGATTTCCACACAGTAATACACAGAGACTACTTCCTCCCAGCCAGCTAGGCTTTGAGGTGAGCTGCAGTGGAAGCAGCTGTGCTATGGCAGTGTGTGCTACCCATAGCAGGAGCAGCACCCTCCAGACACTGCAATGTGTGCCTGGCATGAAGGTAGCCTGCACAGGCTGGCCCTAATACAGCTCACTTCTTTTTTTCAGAAGATCAGCTACCCCATTCCAAGCATGTTCCTGCATCTTCTATAGTACTTCATAGCAGTACAAAGCAAGGATTGGCAAAAGCTGTCAATCTGCTCTTCTCCTGTGGCACCCCAGGAAATCCTCACATTCACATGAGGCCTGGAATGGTGCTGGGACAGTGTATCATCAGTTCCAAGTAGTAAAGTGAAGGGATAGCTGTGGTTACGTCTGTCTGCTGCAAGAACTGGCCAAGATTTTAAGCAGTAAGTACCTAATTCACCATTAGGCTGCTTAGTAACTGACTGATTTTTAGCATGTTTAATATTGTGGAAAGAGTCATCTGGAATTGTTGTGTTGTGTTTCCAAAGGCTGAGGTTGGATATGGCAATCATGAGAAACTGCCATGTACTCCTGCCCAGCACAGGCCAGAGACCTTCTCAAAGTGCAGATCAACAGAGGGTGGACAGTCACATGCCTCTGCAGATCACAGAGGTGTATTTGCACCTGGCCAGTATCTTCCTGTGGAGTCACATCGCCTCTGAAGGACTTCCCATCCTAGTGTGATGCATTCAAATGTGACAGTGAATCCAAGACCCACCTCAGCCAACTGTCCCAGTGCTTAAATTACCTATCCTTAAAAAGTGTCCCCTGTGCTCTGGTCTGAGTTCTTCAAACCACCAACTCTGTATTTTGTTTGGCTTTCTGATTTCAGTTTGTTTCCTGGCTCTGACATAGACTTTCCTAAATAATCATGGGCTACTCACTTAATCTCTTCTTACATCAATTCACCATTGCAAGGAGAAGTTTACATTTCCCTTCTCTAACCTCTCTATCATGTCAAGATCAAAGACTCCTTTGGGCATTGATCTTTTCTGCATCTTGACACACTTTCTCAAGTGAAAGAACCATTATTTCAGCTACGGCTTGTATAGTTGTGCTAGAATAGTTATTAAAAAGCTATTTTTTGCATTGAACATACCAGGATCTTTGCAGCTTTCATGTTATTTATGTTGCAAATTAAGAAACAGAGTAGGTAGCTACACCAAGTCTTGATTATTGCAATAACTTTCCTTTTCCCAGCACACACCACAGCACTCAGCTGCCTAGAGAAGCTTCACATTACAAAGAATTAATATTTTACCATCTCCCTTCACACTGTGTTGAAGCAAAGCTGCCTGCACCTGTGTCTTGCAGAAAAAAACATCCTTTCCAGGAGAGGCAATGGAGCACCTAAAAGTACTGCAAACTCCCTATTAATCTCATCTGAGTGTTGGGTTCCTGCTTGCAGCTGTGATCAAAGGACTAGAAAACCCATCAGGTCACCTCACAACGTAGCAGGATCCTACCACAAACACTGAACTTATTTTTGAGGAAGTCAGCTACATAAACAGACAGTCAGAGAATCTCTGGGGACTGCCTGGAATCTTTTCAAATCACTTAGTTCCTGAATGTCCTACTAAATCACTTATTTTATTGCTTTTTTACCTGTAGGGCCAGAAACACAAACTTATCCCAAAATCCCCTCAGATTTTTTTGATCTATCAGATGTATTAATCAAAGCACAGTTTTATCATAGAGGTAGAATTAAAAAGAAAAAGGAAAATAACTTGGAACAAACAATGGCATAATTAATAACACCACTAAAGTACTACAGAGATTTTTACGGGACTTCATGGAGGAGGTGTCACAGACATGAGGATGTAAGGACCTAAAAGGCATTTTATGTCTTTTTAGGTCATCTTACAGAGCTGAAAAACCTGATCAGCTTTAGGGGACACAAACCCTGGTGTGTTTTATCCTACAGTAACTATAGGTCTGGTGTCTTTAGCTTGGGTAACGCAGAAGGTACAGTCCCGATGGCTTACCCCTAGATGGCACTGCATGGCAGCCTGGCTTCACCTCCCAGCCTTTACCTTGGGTTCATAGCCAAGGTTTCGACTTCACTCAAGGTTGGGTGGAAAAGAGGACAAAGAGATGAGGGAATTAAATTTCTGCTACTCTCGGCCGAAGTGGCAAATATTCCCTTGTCTGATAATTTCAAGTAAAAAGCAAGTAAAAAAGTCTTCAATGAAAGTGTTATAAAGCAGGAATTTCTATGTGTGTGCGTTTGGATAGTGTCTATTTTCTTTTGTGCATGCAGCAGATACTTATTCTGACAGGGCTCCCTGCTGTTAAAACCAACGTTCCAGAGACATCAAGATGGGAACGTGCATTGTTATAAACTTCTGATCTATTTGATTATACTGCAATCATAGGGAACAATGGTCGATGTGACACATTTTTCCAAATTAACCACCCTTTCCTTTATAACTTTTCGTGGTAGAGCTTGCAGCTTGCTTTTGTGTGTTTGAATTATTTATCAATATTTTAGAGTGTTTTATACTGTGGATCAGAAATTCCTTGTGAAACTCCTGATATCTGAATATTTAACCTGTTTGGATTAGTTTTACCTGGACAGATTTCTCATGAAAGAATTGCAATTTTTCAAACTCATGTGAGTAGTTGGATCAAGTTTTGCAGTCTAACAATAGTCCTAAGCAATTTTCTATTTTTTTAATGTCTGTAATTATTTCAGGTTTAATTTGTTTACTTGTACATTGACAGAAAAAGTACATCAGAAGAAGAAAACATCTTTTTTTAAGGGCTAGCACCAGACTTTGCCCAGCTACTAGTAACATTTGGTGTAATCCTTTCCTAATCTGTTCCTCTGTTTCCTTTCTAGCCCACAAAATACATTTGTGAGAGTACCTGTAAGCACATGTGTGTACATCCTTTGCAGCCTGCAGAAAGTGGCCAGCCATTCCTCTTCATGGTTAGCAGAAGGCCCGCCATGCTCATGCTTTAAAAAATAATAATAAAAAAAGTCTGTGATTTTTCTCAGAAAATGTGTCAGCCTATAACTGGGCTGTTTTAGAGATGAATCAGCTTGCTCTCACCTCAGCCTGCCACAGCCCATTCCAAAATACTGAGCCCACGCCAATAGTCTGGTTACAGGAATGGCCATTGTGTAGACTTCTATCTTTTTTCAGTTCTTTTCACACAAGCATGTTATGATTACTGATTTGCACAGGGCAAAAGGGCACCCCAGCAGCGTCCTGAGGCCAGTCAATGAGCTACTGAAGAAATCCACCAAGACCCGATGTATGTATACCAATCAAGTTAATTATTAATAAATTAATAATAATAGATTGTTAAAAGTGTCTTGTCATCAAATTTTGAAAATCCAGATCTGCATTTGAATCATTTATTCAGTAGTCCTTGATTTTAATTCAGTTCAGACAGTTCAGAAATGGCATTGAGCTTTGAAGTGTGATGGGAAAGAGCTAAGAAAGGATCTGTGTTGATACTGAAAAGTGTACAAATTTAGTTTTTCACATCTTCCAAAATGCAGCTCTGTTCCTTGTCGATCAACCTACTTGGTAATCTTTCACACTTGGCAATCTTTCTCAACCTTCATTATAGAAGTTCAATGTGGTACCAAATATAGACTTGTAACACTTGGATATGGGCTGGAGTTCTTCCATAATCTTCTTTGGCAATGAACTGCAAGTTAAAAGATTATAAGGCTTAGTGAATAAAGCAGCAGTCTTTCACCTGCCAGACAGATTTCTGTCTTAGTTTAACCTTGCTTTATGTGATGACTTTGATATTAGTATATTTCTAAGCAGATAGGAATTTGTGTAGCCTGAAACTCTTATACTGTGTCTTGGATAAAAGGAGAAGCTTGGTTCTGGAGCATGAAAATTCAGGTCAAGACTTAAAACGACACATATTCTTGAAGAATAGATCTATACATGTAGGACAGGATTCACACAGGCACTGAGGTGCACTTCAGATACACCTTCAAAGGAATCTATGCTATTTGTGCATATCAGAGATGAATTTTAAGTGCTAAGTTCAGGAAATATTTTCAAGCTCTAAGGACTACTTTCTCAGAAACACCTTGCCCAGTGCTGCACTGAGATACTTGAGTATCTCCTTTTCATACCTCAGGGATGGCAGCCACTGCTCAGTACTGCAGGTGCTGCCATCCTAGTCTTAGGGTTGCATATCATCTCAGTTACAGGGACGTAACCACCTATGAATTTGTTTATGAATCCTTGTCTTAGTGTTTTAAATTGCATCTGGATTGAATGATACAGCTTTGGGGCCTTGATGTTTGCCCACGGGACCATATGCTGAATTTTTCTTTGATTCTGTGACATGGAAAAGAAGAGACTGATGACTGCTACCAGTTGGGTTTCTAACAAAAAGAATGAGCATTTCATAACCAGCATTGTACTCACCTTGTTTTTGTTTCTATTTTTCTTCAGTATTCATTAAGTGTTAAAAAGAGTGGGTTATTTATGAAATTTCCAATTTAAAGCATCGAAAACAGGCTGGTGATTGAAGTTCTGGTGTCTAGTAATGAGTGTAGTGTGTTATTGTAACTCTTTAGGTACTATCTTTTTACTTGGCAAATAAATCCCTCCATAGCAGCACAAGAGAACAGTGATAGTATTGTTATTGTGGGACAAGGAACTGCTTTTCTGTGAAAAGGACAGAGCTATGAAATAACCTGCTCACGTAAGAAACCCATGTCAGCATTGCCTGAGAGAGACAGGGAAGCCTCACAGCTGGTATCCACCCTGCCTGGTGCTTCTGAAGATGGACCTTACACATGGAAATAACTGGCTCATTTTGTCTTCAACACACTAATTTCAACCAGTGTCATAGCATCCCTGAAGGAGAATTAACCTGAATATGATTTTGGTTAGCATCTCCCATTTTACCTTTAAAATTAAATTTACTTGCTGAATAAGACAGAATGTAAAGTTGCATAGTGCTGTTCAAACCCAGAGAGTTTTTGCTTCTGTGAATTTGTTGGAGCTTAGACAACATAATTTTGTAAGTTATGTGCTTAATATTTTGGTGGCTTGAGAACATGATATATAAATTTTTGGCAAGGTACGTTCCACTAATGTGAATATTTTTAGAGTTTATATTTAATAACACCTTGTTAGCCATGGGCCTACTAGTTGAGGGAAAAAAAATTAGTTAAATATTAAATAAGTATTTATTAAGTCCTCTCTCTGTTCCACAGATATATCCAGGCCTTTTTAAGTAATCCAAAATTTATTCAGAGATGAAATGCAATAGGTCAAAAAATGAACATTCAGATGTAATTCAGCTTGTGGAGCTGAGGCAGTGCCATCCCAGTAGCTGCTCCATGCCAAGTTCCTCCTCCTGAGAGCCCACCTGCACAACTTTTTGCCAACTGTAGTGCTTTCATCACCACATGTGCTGCAAAGTCTAATCCCAGTGTGTCTGAGGCCTCTGCAAGTATCTTGACCTCTGGTCTGAAGGTTTAAATAAAGCTGTAATACTTCCCTTTAACAGGAGAAAGGAAATTGAGAAGACAATCATGTATTTTTAAGAATGATGTTTTTAAGAAATAATGATTATAATGCAGTAAAAAGTAACTCTCTGAGTAAGATCCTGTTAAGAAGCACTGGTAAAATGGCACTTGTGGATAACTTTGTGTCTAGTTATCCATCAGGCTTGCAGTAAATCCATAATAAACAATCTGGCAGAATTATACCTTAATGGCTGATATTTAATAGCTCATTTCTTTCTGGCATCAGCAAAATGCTTATGGGGATAATTTCTATTTAATAAAATTGCTGACAGTGGTCAAAAGTAAAAAAAGACAGGAGAGAATCAGGGTCAGAGAACAGTTCTGTAGTTTTGGGTTGTGCCTTAGAGAACACAAAATTGCAGGAATATCTTCATGTTTTCTCTTAGGATTGGTCCTGTGCTAATGCCAAATCCAGGCTCACGAGGTATTTCAGAAAGTGCTGGTTGGCCCAGGCCAAAGCCACACTGGCGACCAGGACAGACTTCAGTGGCCTCTGAGCACTCCCACTGCTGGTTAATTCATTAATATAGACACAGACACTGTGCCAGTTCCCTTTGCTCGTCAAAACAACATAAGGGAAAGACCTGATGCTGGGTTTACCATAATATGATTAAAGAAAGCTCCTTTCAGAGACAGTGTAACAGAAAAAGCTTCTGTATCAGCTTCTACTTGCCTGATATTACTACCTTGATTTCCAATCACTTCTAATAGTAGGAAATTTATGGGTGTCGTGAGGCAGCAATTTCTATCAGGACCACAGTCACAGAGGCAGCTCTGCTTCAGCTTCTCTTCGGTTTTGTATTCCTCCTCTATGAGGGGTGTTGCATAAACTTTTCGTGGGACCCGTGATAGGAGAAATGACCTTACATCCTCTATAGCTGTATTCAAAGCCTCTTCCATATCTCCATCACTTTCTCCTCCACACATTCACATCACTCTGTATATTCATTCAGAATCTAAGTCTTCGAATTCAAAACTTTTTGCCCCAGAAATTAGAGTTCAACAAAAATATTGTTCCCATTTTTAAAACTTACGCTTTGCAAGAAGTTGAAAACACTAAACCAGTTTGTGCATTTTCTTTTACAAATTGTTTGAACCTTTACTGTTTATCTTTAAAATCTTGGACATTCTTATTTAAGACTTGCAAGGTCTCTGGCAAACCAACTTCTAACAAAGAATCAAAAGTCCTGAAAATTTATCAATATTTCTCTGAACAGTTTCGTGGCAAAGCTTTGTTGTTTATAACTCACAGTTCAAGATGTGTGCCCAGCTGGGGACTACCTCTATCATGACTCCTTTGAGTGATTAAGGAAATGGTCAGGGCTTGGGGACATGTGGAAGGGTCACAGCTCAACCAGTTGTTCTTCAAGGAACTGCTGTGAGCCTGCCCTCAAGTCTTTGGGTCTGTCAGATGCCCTGTACAGGCAGTACAGTGGCTGACCCCAGCCTTCAACGTGCTTGACAGTGACTGTTTTCAGGTATTAGTTCTTAAGGGATTAGGAGGATAGTTTTCACATTTTATCTAAGGAAGATATAAGGGGAAGGTGTTAGCAATTTCCAGGGTTTCATTTGAAACTATTTTGCCTGTGGAGAGGCATTACCTTTTTGGGAGAGGTACAGCTCAATGCAGAATATTTTGCCTTCAATAGAAAATTACCTGCTTGTAAACCCAACATAAGTGTTATATATATCATATATTTCCGAATTGAAAGATCTTTTGTACAATATGTTTATAGGCATCTACAAAACATCTAGAAATACTCACATGCCAAATGTACTGAATAAACATGCAAGAGTACAGATCAACACTTTAGAAAATTCTATTCATCTCTCATGAAAGAGGGAAGTTTTTTATAAACATCTAAAATATTTTTAATGGTCTCATAGCAAGAGGCAGAGAATGGGTAATTTGCTGGTGACAATTTTGTAAGTCTGTTTGTTCACAGCTATTTATACACTTTTGCTAAACAGAGCTATATGGAGCTAATCAACCAAAAGCTACACCACTGTATTACACTGCAGTTTTTCAGACAACAAGAGTCAAATTCCAGTTCACATCATAAAAATAGTGCCAGTGAGGATTATATAACCCTGTAATCTGCAGCCACAATACCAACCTGTGCTGGCACCTGTGCAGTGGAGCTTTACCTGCTTCAGCTGTAATCCGGAAACACGCTCCAGGTAGAGGATTTTCAATGCCAGGTCACTGAGGGATCTCTTGCTTTTCCTGCCTCGGAAAGTCATCAGCCTAATGAGTAACTACACCTGCTCTTCTCATGACTGTCTACAAAGGAAGAAGTGTGGCAGCAGCTGCAGTAATTGTGGCAAGGTGCTGGCCACCAAAATGCTCCTCCAGAAAAGTGTAAAACCCACCCCTTCCTTTTCAACTGATTTGTGCGCCCCAAATAGTTATAGCTTAATATTAATTTACTTGAAATCTCATTGTAAATAATGTTTATGAGAGAAGGAAAAGGGAATGCAGTTCTCCAAACAGTGGCTGGGGAAACAGATCCTCATCCCACCTACTGGTGTCTCAGATGTCCCAGCACTGCCCAGGGCACAGCAGAAGTGTACAAGGTTTGATACCCTCCTGTCATTTGTCACCTCATAGTAGGTACCCTGGGCAGGAGGTGAGGCACTCTGGAAGTCAGAGGGTGCCACTCTTACTGGTTCCTTATACAATTTCTCTACACAGACAGATAGTTAAATACTTTGAAGAGTAAGGGCCACCAAATCGGCAACTCATATCAAGGGAGGTGTTGTGCCTAGCAAGGAAATAAATGGCTCTTGGGCATTGCCTCAGCTGGAGGGAAGCTTGAACAATCAGCAGTGACTGAAATCAGGCTAGAGCTCAGTGTGGCTTTATTCCTGAATGTTTCTGAAAGATCAGAGCTATATACATATGTTGATGTTTCATCATTGTAGTCATGTTAAAAATAAATATGCTACTTTATGAAACAAAACAAAAGAAAATAATTTTAATAGTTGAAATAGAATGGGAGATAATATTGTTCTTTGTGAAAGCATTTGGCATGACTGTACTGCCTACATTTGCAAAGCCAGTGTATTTATAGAAGCCTAAGACGAAACAGAAAGTTAAGTCCAGGACTGATTCCTTGGTCTGAACTTTGAAAGCGAGGTCAGAAAATTGCAGTGTCAGTCACGAGGAATGTCTGAGCTGGTGACCAAGAGCAGTACTCACACATCTTCCTCCTTTGGAAGGGAATTGTACTCAACCCTCAAGATCTTTCACAGACTGAGGGGCTTTCTCATCACCCAACTTTTAAGTGAAAATGTAATAAACTACTCCCACTCTCTGGGACAGCTACCAGAATTTAGGAAATCACCTGTGTAGAGCATCAGTCTCTGGGGATCACAGTGCACTGGATGAGGCTTTCCTTGAGTGAGAGCCACAGCTAACAAAATGGCCCTTCTTCCTGCAAACAGCAAACACCTGCAAATGAGGGTAGAGGAACAAAGGGAAGAGTGGAAAAACCTGTGGCCTGGGTGAAGTTAGCTAGTCAACCATAGAATAAAAATTAAGGCCAGTGTAACAAGGAGAATAAAAATAAATCTTTGCAATAACTTCCATGTTGCAGTCTGTGGCCGAGACTTTCAGATCCATCAAGAGTTTTAATCATCATACAGAATGCTGGCATTTATAGATTTGAAAAAATTGTCCAAGGCTGAGCAAAGAAGTAAACTGATTATGATCCAGGATTCATTTTGAGCTGGGAATGCTCGTGAATATATAAAGTTGGTATTCAGAAGGCATGACATAATTCTTTTTCTTTTAAAAAATCACAGATTTTTTGCAGAAGGAGATTTAGAAAGCTAACAGAAATAAGCCTTGTCACACCTTCTACAGAATCATTTTTTTAAAAAAGGATTAATGCCAGATGTTCCTCAATCTTGGTGCTTAATGAGGAGCAGGAATGTCAAGAAGCAAATATTTGCATGAAGGCATTATGGCAGCAGCTGTTTAAATGCAATAGACTGAACTTAGTCAAAATAGTGATGTGCTATTAACCAAATACTGCTATGTTTCTAGAAGGAATAGTATGCACAGGTGTGTGTTACTACTTGTGTGTCAAACCATCCCTAAATAACTTTTCACTGGACACCTGAAATAACAGCATGTGAAATCAATTGACATCCAGTCAATGCTAGACATTCTGAGTATCTCCTGCTCCCAGATACATAGCATGGATTTCAGTGGGAGCTGTAACTTTTCATTAGAGAAAACCTTGCTACAACCTTTTCTGAGATGGGTCCTCTACAGTTTGATTCTCTGCGTACCTTAAAATATAAGAACATTTGAACTGGGTTTAGACAAGGAGTGTCTACCTTGGTCCTAACTACTGGTTATTTACTGAGTACAAGTGGAAGACATTAAAGACTTTCTGAGCAAGACATGGTACGTGCATCTTTGTATTGTAAAGCTTCTATTGGACACTTTTTTCTATTTTCATTTAATTTACTGTCAAACTTAGTTGTACTTTGGTACCTAGACTTTTTTTGGCAATTAATTTATTTGATGTGTGGTTTGACAAAGCTAGATGTGTTTGTTTCGAACCCGTTGTAGACTAACTACCTTTGGTGTGCTTTGGTTTCAGTTCATCTTGTTTGAAAGCTATGTCATATCTCTGATCATTCTCCTTTCTCTTGTTTGTGTCTGGTCTCCTTGCTCCGCATCTTAGAGCTGAGATAACTAAACTCCAAAATGAAGGAATATGATTGAGTTTATGTGTTATTATAATGACATTTAAATGCTGGGTTCTACTCCTTGCCTGATAGTACTTAATCTTGTGTTTTCATTTCAAATTATAGTGAATACTGGGATGACATTTTCATAAAACAACCCACAATAAATCTAAGATCCATCTTTTTGCTACCCATAGTTAATGTCAGGCTTATTTTTAGTAAGTGCATTTCTTTTCAACCGTCAACAGTTGTTGAGTTCAATATAATTCTTGTGATCTCTTTGTGATCAGTTTTATTTTAAAGTACCATAAATAAATTCATAAAGTCAGAAAACTTACATTTATTTATGTTTTGTGGTCACTTCATGTAACCCCTTTTCTGGCTCATGTATGAATGAATACCCAGCAATACAGGTCCCAACATACGTTCAAAACCTGCCATTTTTTCCTGTCCTCTTTTCTCTCTTCTAGCCAGCTATTACTCTTGCAGAGGGCCTTCACTTTTAACCCATAGCAATCTACTTTCTCTAAGAGCTTTTTAGATAAGTATATAAACAAAAGTCTTTCTGAAATCCAATCCTAGTAAATAAACTAGTTTAGTGATAAGCAGTAGTTTAATGAGTTATCCAGGTACTGAAACAGGCTTAAAGACCCATTGCTCCTTCCTGCAAAGCCTACATTAACTGTCCCCTATTAAATCATATTAATTAATGTATACTGATAGTAAGTTATTTATTATAGCTCCTCCTAATCTGCCCAGTACAAAAGTACAACTTCCTAGTCTGTAATTTCTTAGATTCCCCAAGAGTTCTTATTAAAAACTTGTCTTGTATGTGCTATCTTCCTTTCTTTTTGTACTGAGGCCAATTTAAGTGATAGGTTATCCACCACAGCTGGGAGCATGAACATTTCAAATTTGAATTATCTAAGATACACTGGGCAAATGCTATCACTTCTGGCAGTGCTCTATTGATTTTTATTTTTTTTTTAATTGTCCTAAAACATCTTTTGCTGGCAGTTCTGACCAAGATGGTTCTCCTATTCTTTCTCCTGTAAAGAAAGGCTGAGTGAGTAAGACCAGACCCAGGCTTTGCCATACTGACTGCTGATGGATATACTGCACTTTGCTTTTCTGCTACTTCTTTCATCATCCTTGAGCAATCCTTTTACAAATCAACTATTCTTTGGTCTTACAAGTTTTCTGAGAGACATGCCATTTCTGATATGGCTGGAAAAGATTAGTTACTAACATTCATGTCTTAAACTGGCTATTCCTGGAACTTGTTCTGGCCTGTCTCAAAGTGGTTTTACATTCAGCATGCCAAAGTATATAATTTTTCCAGTTTTCTAGTTTGGAGATTGATTGCAGATTTTGAGGGGCAGCTCCTCACTCTCAGAAATCTCTCTTATCTGCTATATGACCATAGTTTTTCTTGACATTTTAAACTTCATTTGGATAGGAGTATATTTATTGTGAGCTTCTAATCTAAAGTTTTTATGCAATCTTCCTTCCACTTACAATAACTTTATTCTCTTATCAGGACTTTTTTATTTCCTTTGATGAAACTATATAATTTTCATGCATTTTCAGACTTCAAAGCTATGAAATACTGGAGTATGGGGCTAGGAGTTTTTCTCCTGTCTTTTTGGAGCTTTTCTCAGTTCTACATGGCTGCTGGATATAAGTATATTGCAGTCAGCATAACAAGATAGTTGTTTAATAATGCTTCAGACTAGGACCTGTGAGCTCATCCCATGAGGACTACATCAAATCATGGTACTCTGCTTATGAGATTTCTAAACAGCTACTCCAAGAGATAGTAGCTTTAAAATACCTACTATATCAAAAAATGTAGCCTCAGTATAACATCCCCTCAGGGACAACAGTGCAGAAGGAAGTGGAGAGGAATGAGACCTGCCTTTATTAACATGTTTTCTGCCTTTGTGGATTCTTTAATAACTCCCTAAAAGCAGTCACAGTCCATGTGGTCTCTGCCCTGGGTCATTATAGGATATACCAATAGCCATATTTTCTTGATATCTCTTTGACTTAGTATATAGGTCTCCTTGGTACATGGACTTGTTTATGCTCTTTAAAAAGCTTGGTTCTCTCCAGTAACTACAGTGCTGTTTGGGGTTGGGATACACCAGCAGCAGTTCTTCAATCATTTCTCCCAGAAGATAGTTCAGTGTCAGTGGTATTCCCCACTGCATATGCTGAGATGCCTACTCAAGTCTACAGATAATGGCTTTCTTTTTAATGAAAAGGAAAAACAAGCCCTTGTGTGCTCAGCATTATACCCAGATCCAAATGCTTACTGTCCTGTGAGACAAAGGGTAGTCTGCTGCCTCAGCTTCTAATCTGTGTTATCCTTCACATCTCCACCACAGTGTGTTTTAAAACTGTGTTTCAAGTGAAACAAATCTCGTCAAAACGTTCAGGGGAGAAGGCGGTAGTTCTTTGTCCCAAAACAAACAAACAATCAAACAAAAAATACAGCAGAGGAAGCAACAAGTAGGCTTTCGAATTCAAAGGAGAAATATTTCTCAATGGGTTAGACACTGAGTTATTGGCATAAGACACATTGAAATAGTGTTAGGTGTGAGATGGAGAGAAAAACAAGGGTGATAGGAGAAAATGAGAACTAATATATAATTTTAGCTATTTCATATGTAGAAATGTCATCCCAGCATGCTGAAGGATGGGGAGCTGCACGAAGGTCTCAGAAGCAGCATGAGGAATAACACCGGTGCTATCAAGAGCACAGAGGACTTCAAGAGCTTTGTTTCCAGAAAGGAAGAGGTAGATAGCAAGGAAGTCATGACAGTAAATATTTGCTGGTGTCTTCTAACTTTTTATTAGTTTCATCCACTAGAATGTATGGCATGAGATAAATAAATTTCACATTAGAAGCTACTTAGCTTCTACCCCATGAAAACGAGAAATGACCAAACACATAAGGAAACAAATATTCCTTCCTTTCTTGGAGTTGTTACTGAAGAGCTTGACAGAAATCTTCTTGAGAGATATTGGCTATTTGGCAGAGCTTCCAGTAGGAGGCATAAAAGAGAAAGATCATGGAAAGACATGGAAGATGCAGTCTCTGCTGTCTCGAAGATTGAAAGGAAATATGAGAAGAGTTGTGCTCAGACAGGAAATTAAAGGCTGAATTTTAAAGGGCAAAAAATGAGATTTGAACCTGATGTGGAAAGTGAGAAGACATTAGCAGAGATATATCAGAAGGAAAATAGCTTAGCTTGAGTAGATAAAATGTGGTGTTTAGTAGTGTTTGGAAGGAGGCTACACTCAGCTGCTTGCTAGAAAACAGAGCTCCCCTCCATGATGATGTACAAACATTTCAGGGAGTGGCTGCAACCATCGGTATGGGCAGGAAGATGGAAGGAAGGAGGAAAAGAAACACGTGTGTTTTCTGATGGAGTACCATATCTATCTATATATCCCTTTACACAGTTCCACATTGCTATGTGCTCCTCTGTTGCAACCCTGGCAGAAGCCTGGCTCCTCAAGTCACCTCAGCAAGGGGCTGGTGGGGATAGAGTGGGACCTCTTCTCAGGCCCACCATTTAGCATGCACAGCAAAGTTTGCCTTGAATGGAGGCTTTCACGCTATTTCCTTTCCCTATCTTGGTTTTCCAGAGATCTTCTGCTCAGTTATTGGGCTGAGATGAACTCAGTAGTGCCTCCCCCCTCACCTACCACTGCACAGGCTGGGTGAGCAGAGTGTCAGACACTGCCTCTGCTACGAACAGCCAAACAAGAAAGTAGCAAGTGATCATCCTGATGACCAGAGAAGTGAAATCAGCCAGGGGATGCTGGACAAAGTTCATGCACTAGTTTTTCTCATGCAGGGTTCTAAAGCAAGAAAACAGTCCAAAAGTGCACTCTGCAATTGATGCTAGCTATTATTTGAGAGATGGTATGTATCTCACAAAGGAAGACAGGGCAGTTATTTCCTCAGTGGTAATTATACTCCAGCCTGTCATTTTTTTTAATCTATGTATGACTAGTTCTGTGAATGTTATACATGTGGCAAAAAGCTAAAGATATGACAGTGTATTTTTCCATATTACTGACACACTATTTTTGAGTGGAAAAAACAAAGGTAATGCTAGGAAGTCTCTTAGGTAATGTGTTTATTTTTAGGTATAAGTTTATATAAAGAAAATTTAGTTTTCAAGGCAGAAAGCAATTGTTTTATAAAGATCCACTTAAGAATGTCAGCAGGATGTTTTTAAAGACTTGATAAAAATTCTGTAACCTAGAGGTCTAACTTAAACATACTATCTAATATGCCAAAACTGTTTATTTTCTACAGATTTTATGCCAGAACTCAAGAAGTTTTTAATGCCACAACTTTCACTGACACCTCAGGGCCACTCAAAAATCCCACCACTATGGCAAGGTTAACCTGTGTGCCAACATGCAAAAGTGATGCTCATCGTGACAGAAAGGGACCATTCGAGGAAGAGCACTGGCATCTAGACAAAGCAAGACAAAAAAAAATCCCAACCAAACAAACAAAAAAAAGCCAACAACCAGAACCACAGCAACAAAAAGCCCAACAACAACAAAATCTACTGAAAATCAATGACTAGCTGCTGGATTATGAAAGCTGAAGTTAGAGAAACGATTGACTTGTCTTGTATTCCAGCAAAAACATTAGCTGGCCTATGAGCACTGAGGAAAGAAAACACACCAAAACCCTCCTGTCTTACTCATTTACAGTGAAAGCTGTCTGGTTAGGGGTGACAAATAGGCAGTAGAGCTTGTCTAACATTGTTGTTAGGAATTAGAAATAGGAAGGTGCCTGCTAATGCCGTAATTTTATTTTGTAATGTACGTTGGTAGGAAGAATGTTCTTGTCCAAAAAAATCCAGCTAGAACAATGCCTGTCATGTTTATAGCGTGTTGTCTGCTCCTTTCAAAGGGAGCCTGTTACATCTCTTTATACAATTTCTGCTGCCATGCAACCATTTTCAGGAGAAGAGCTGATATTGTAAGTTTTGAGCTAGCAAAGGCAGTGTAAGTTTGACATAATAAAAGTCTAGCTGTAATTTTCCACTGTACCCATAGCTGGTACTGAATGCATTTGAATGTGCTGGTACTCTTTCTCTGAAAACAGCTCAGAATATTTAATTTCAGTTTCTCCAGTCTGAAATTTATCTAATGGGAAGGATTTATTTCTGGATCAATATTTTGCTTAGTCTTTTTTTACAACCATAAAATGCATGCAAATAAGAAAAACTTCGAATGCTGCATCAAATACTCTGGATATAAAAAGTAAATATCACCAACATTTTGTTTTGACTTTAGAATTTAGAATGAAATATTATTCTGTTAAAAAAGTACTTCTATCTGTGAGCCAGGCTCATCTGAGGTATGTCCTCACTGAACCATGGTGACATACATCATCAGTGACAGCAGAGGAGATGTGTCAGGGAAAGTTTTTGCCCAGCCAGCACTATATAAAACCTTTTTTTCAGTGAAGGACATCATCACTGTCAGGTGAGGAGAAGAGCCATACCCTCCCTGAGAGCAAAGACCGCAGGAAAGTCTCTGGGAAGTGGGATCAATGTTTTCCTGTACTGCAACTACTCATACGGGTACCCCTTGACAAATTACTTTCTCTCGTCTCTGGCTTCCTCAGCTAAAAACCAGAGATAACCACCTTTCCATATTTTACAGAAATGTTTTGAAATTTGGAATATGAAAAGTTGAGCTATGCTGGTCCCTTCACAATAGGCCGCGTGAGTGCATAAATGGATGCTACAGCAAACAGAACCTCTTCAGCCCTGGGAGTTACCAACGTTGTGCTAACAACAAAACAGCTGACCTCCTCAACAGCAGGAGAGACAATGTTATCAGGAAATCTGTCATTGCCCTGCTGTAACAAGAATATAAATCTCTCAAAGAGTATGTTCAGGCTGAGTTTGAAACTGAAATACCACATAGCAGCATCTAAGCTGAAACACAGAAGGTTCTCACATGAGCATCAAGAAGCACTTTTTTACTGTGAGGGTAGCTGAACTCTGGTAGAGATTGTTCACACAGCCTGTGGAGACTCCATCCTTTGAGATATTCAGAAGTTGTCAGGATGTTCTTCTGCACAAACAACTTTGGGTGGCCCTGCTTGAGCAGGGGTGTTGGACCAGATGACCTCCTGATGTCCCTGCCAGCCTCAGCCATTTTATAATTCTGTTAGATTTCTGTAGCAGATGTCAGATTCAGAAAAGGTAGCAACAGATTTCCAGCACTTTTCAGTTAATGCACTTAACTGATGGAAAACTTTGTATGTAGTTTTTCTTCAGGCAAAAATCATTTGGGGAGATGTGGTGGGGTATTAGCTGGAGAATCCTAGGAGTTCTTAAATCAGAATTGGGATTTAAAAGGTTGCTCTACATTTACTAAGAAAGAGACATGGACTTAACTGGGATATACAGATTTAGGAGGTTTTATGATTCTGCAATCACTGTACTCTAGGAGCAGATGAACATTTCATACCCTTAGGAACTGAACTACTGGTCTCATTATCGTTGCAAAGCTAATCACCATTCCCATCTATCTGTACAGGAATCTTTTCTAGGGAAAAAGAAAATATTTTCTGTAATCTACATTATTTAGAATACTGAAAAAAGGCTTTACTTGGATTTATTCTTGTGGAGAACTTTCTGTTATCATTGCGAGTCTCATAATGCATTGTTTTGTAGGTGTAAATAATTCAAGAGCTATACATATGCAAAGAAAAAGAGAGATCTATTTCTGCTTCTGAGTGTCACACTTCATACACATACAGTATGAATGTGGACTCTTTGGCAACAAAGAATAAAATCAGGCAAAGCTTAAATCCAATCTTTTCTTCATGGTTGCCAAAACTGTGACATCAATGTTCAACAATAAGCCAGGTACTATAAGTATTGATACAGGACAATGAAAATGTTGATACTCTTGAGCACATCCCACAAAAAAAAAAAAAAAAATTAAAAATGCAGACAACAAAACTTCTACCTGCTGAATTTTTCTAGCAGTAACATAATGAAAAAAAATAGTATGAACTGGAAAAGAAGTCCATGGTTTATCTGCAGAAAGGTTATGACCTCACTGAATGAGAATTTGAAAAGGATACAGTCCTTCCTGGGAAGGCACTAGTCAGCTTGTTCTAGACTTTGGGACAATTTTACAATATTTCGTTGAGGAAATAACTTTTGGAAAAGACAGTACCCATGTGGAGGGGAGAGGATTTTTTTTTAATACTTTCTACTCTCTGATATGTTCACGAGGACACATGTATTTATTTTTTTGCAAAGAAGCATATTACATTACCGCAATATGCCAGTCCACAGCTGAGGCTGCCAGAGCCCCAGACTGTTCACACAATATGTGCATACATTCGTTCCCTCCCTGGCTCCCTTTTGGAGTGAGATAAGGATGGAGGCAGCTCAGCCATAGAGCACCCTGTAGACATGCTTTGCTCCACAATATAAGTCCATCTCACTCCAGAGCACACAAGATATATAATCGGTTACAGTATGGTGCAAATCCCAGCTACTTATTTTAAAGACTTATGAAATACCTGTATTTAACAGATTGCTTGGAACCCTTGTGTTATTAAAAACACACAACTGACTGCAGGCAGTTTGGGAAGCTGTGGCAGGAATCTGGCTTGTCTGCTGGTGGATGATGAGCAAACATGTCCTATGCATCGCACCCCAGGGGACAGGCACAGGGGCCTGCACACATGCAGGTAGTGTTCCCAAATGTCCCTCATGACAGTGTGCTGAGCAGCTAAAGATAGAGAAAGGAAATTTATTACTTTCATGTTTGTAGGTAGGGACTTCTCCAGGTCATGGGGAAGGTGTTTTGTGTCTTGCAACATGAGAAAAGCTGCGGCACTGTGTTCTAAGCATGGATAACCTCACAAAAAACACTGCATGATAATGCTTTGAGGAGAGATCTGGTGTGAAAGCACACTCAGGCTTACCAAAATTGTCTCATGGTTTAGCAGCTTAGGATACTGAGCCCTACTGAAAGTCAATGAACTTGAGCTCTTAAGTTGATTAGGTACTAGTGCCCTGCTGCAGAGAACAGATTGCTCAGTACAATCTTCTTGATGTTAGTTCTGCTTACTAGCATACTTTGCAACCTCGCATCATAATTAAAGATTTTGTCTACTTTTATTGTTAAAAGACATTTGAAAATAGCCACTGCTAGATCAGATGCAAGGACTTCCTGGACTGTAAATGGGCAGAAATAGCCTACTTTGACTTTGTTTTTTTGATCATTTAATCATTTTAAACATTTCATGGAGAACAGATTGCTCTTACGTTTGGTAAATGTCCAGGGGACAGCTTTCTATATATATAACACACCTAATTCATAACCATGAAGCTAATATGTACTTGTTATCCAGGGGATTGAATTTATGCACCTAACTCTTTGTAACACTAATTGCTCTGTTGTAGGTTGCAAGGTAAGTCCTCTGTGCATAGGGAAGAAAATAGCTTTCTCACTACCTTCAAATCAGTCGAACACAAGATTAAATTTATGCAGAGTAAAACTCTTTCTTGATCATATAGGGCTAAAATGTAACTTCAAGGCTGAGCTCGAAGAGACAGTAATGCAGAACAATCTGTCCCAGAGGGAGCACTGTGAGGCACTGTGCTTCTTGGAAATGCTTGGAAGCATTTCAGTGCTTGAGACTGTCACTATGTAAGAGTATATCCACACATAAAAGGCAGCAGACATCCCATGTCTTACTACTTAGCATCTTTGTTTGGTAACCCGGCATTAAAGAGAGCCTGTCTCCCTACAGGTAGCACTGACATCTTGAGAAACATCACCTGTAGAGCATTAACAGTGGTGAGTATCTTCTTTTAACCACAGGTTCTTTGGTCATAGTTTGACTTTTGCAAGATGCCCTAAAACAGAGATAGAAAATAGCCTCTCCCATTACATCCTCCCCTCTTCCATCGGAGTCCTTTGCACCCTCTCCCTGTTCATTGTCTCCCTTTGCATCTCCCCATAAGAATCAGGAAGACTTCGGGTTACAGGGATTCTCATGTATTCACTGACTTCTTAAAAAGGAGCAATAAAACAAGTGGCCCCTCTTCAGCAAAATCAGGATAGTGGAGAAGGCAGAATTTAGAAAATAATCCATATTTCACTTGGAGTATTTAGGGACCCTTAGTAACCTTTGTTTCTTCCACACCACATCCACACAGAGCTTTATAGAGAGAGCAGTAAATAAGAAGGACAGACTCTTTCTTCCTCCCTTACTTTTAATTTCATACTATGCTACAGTGACTCATGTCAGAATTACAGCCAAATACAAATTTGCAGTTTTTATTTTAGCATACAGAAATTATAGATATTCTGAACTGATTTATTTTTTTCAGGAAGTTAGAGAAAAAGAACATTTTGATAAGATTCAACATCCACTGCTCTATGTAAGGAGTTACTGCGAGTCAATTAAAAGAATCAGTTAAAAATAGCTTTCCCTTGATAAAGGAGAGGTTTCTCTCATTAGGACACATTGCTACGTTCTATAACCTTACAAGGAAACAGCATTATCAACTAAACTGCCCCGGTTTACTTTCTTTTGTCTAATTCTGTAACACCCACATGTTTTACAAGGGAACCAGTTGTGGTAGGTGTGGTAGAGTGTTTAACCAGTATTTGTCCTGGGAAGTGATGTAGATGAAAGTAAAGAAAATTTATTCAAACCCAGGGAAAAATGAGGAAATTATCTGTTTAGAAAAAAAGGCTTTAGGACAAAAATCAAAACAGTTTAATTCTGCAGAAGGAGGGAGATAGACAATGCAGAGCAACAGAATTAGGAGAAAGCTAGTTGTATGAACCAATATAATTACATGGAAACCTCAGGAGCCATGGCTCTTGAGAGGACTCCTTGAGCTACATCCCTAGAGAGGCGGCCTGAAGGCTTCTCAGAATAAGAGCCCTCTACTGAGAATGACTCCAAGGTGCATGGATGAAACAGAAATATAGGCACACAGGCCTGTGAGAGCCCTTGCATCGTCAGATCCACTTACCTGCTCCTGCAGACAACTAGGTTACACCACTCTGTCCATCAGTTTATAAAATCCATCTTACAGCTAAGCAGACTGCTGGATCCTGCTACTGGGACTGAGATTTCTGTCCAGAAGTGCTCCACAGAACAATGGCCAGGTTTGGTACCAGCTGCTTTTCAGAGTTTTCCCTCTGTGCCCTTGCACAACTGCTGTGGGCTCTTTCCCATTAAGCTATAGACAGTGAAAATGCTCCTGGTCACAGAGTTATTATTTGGGCTCAGTAATCAGGTTGCCTGAAGTTGTAATGTATTTTTTGTAAAAGTAAAATCTGTTAGTGGACTGATTTATTTTTCAATAAAACCCAGATATTTTAGAGTGTTACTATTCTTTGGAGCTGCTAAAAGTGAGAATTTATGGTGTTAAAACTTGCTTTTGCACTGAGTAAGGCAAAATGAAACATCCCATTCCTGAATGAGAGTAATACAGAAATTTTGAAGTACTTAATTTTGACTTTACGATATTGACCTGCATCCTCTTTAATTGACTGTGATGTTTCATGACATTTGCTGCTACAAACAACTCTGTGATCTGGACTTTTTTGCTGAAATACATATGCCATAATACAGTTCTCACATGCAAGCAATTCAGAGGCAGATTAATGCTCAGCTGACATGAGGTAAGTCAATTCAATTCTATTTTCTTCATGGCTTTTTTTTTTCTGTGTTCAGATATTTCCTTTGAAAACTGAAATCAAAGATTTCTTTCATAGCATTTCAACTTAGCAGATAATGTAGGAGCACTCTTCATAGTAGCTTTGCTGCTGTTTCAGCAGCAGAGAGAGAAGTTTGAAAGGTGCAAATCGCACGGAGACATGCAACATTCATAAACTTTCTGATGGAGCTTTCAGTCCTGTGGGGGCTTGACATATTTTTCTTACAATCTCAGAGCAGCAAGCACACTGAGACAAGCACACGTGAGAAGCCCACTGCTCAGAGAAGCTGCCTTTCACGCCACTCTGATCACCTGTACCTGTTTCATCTGCAAAGTCTCACTGAGCAATGCCTTGCTCCACTCAGCTCCATCACAAAATTTTTAGCCATACGGTTTCAGCGGTTTCTGAGCCAAACACATGTTCCCTCTTTGCTTGGATGGCACACAGAGGTGCTGGTGGGAGAAAGTGTAGCAAATAGGAGACCAAGATCTAAGTCTGACATTCACACAGTGTCTTAGCTCAAGCCAAAAATCCCAAGTCCATTCTGGTAATGCTTAGCACTGAGTTTATTATTTCTCAGGCTTCCCAGACAGAGATTGCATGTGGACAGGTGCTCCAAGATGGAGAAGGAGAAGGAGCTCTCCCAGGCTTTACTGCAGCTCCTCCCGAGGTCTCCTCCCTGATCAGGCTCTGTATGGACTATGGGGTCTACTCCTGCACCATGCACACTGCAGTCAGCTTTAGGAAAGGCTGTGGGGAAGTAAGATCATCAACCAACAGATGGGACAGGACTAGGATCAGACCATGGTCTCCTCAGGACTGACAGGATATTGCCATATTCCCCAGGAGATCCTAAGAAGGTCTTGCTCTACCCCGAGCTACAGTTGTCAAAGTATCTTCACCCATTCTTACCCTTGGCTGGCAAACCTTTTTCTATGTGTAATATAAACAAGATGACTCTTTGACTCATACAGATTTCATGCCTTGTTCTGTGTGCATGGAGATACTGCTGTAGAACATATGAAAAAGCATTATACTTCTGCCCATCAAACAACCAAGAGCAAGCATTTACCTTTCCTGTTGTTACAGAATATTGCCATGGTTTCATGAAAGAAAACAAATATGTATTTCATTTTCTGAAATGATTTTACATTTCCCTGGTTCCTCCTTATACAGTTCTTGTTAGAGCAGAGAGGCACACGTATTTATTTCCAGTCTGTGTTTACAAAGGCTTGCAAAGGGTCACAGAAGAATTTTGACACCTAGAATTATTATTCCAGGGCCATGATGTTTTTCCCTGCTCCAGCAGCACACAGCAGCTATAAAGTTGCCTTCACTACCCTGCTCATGAGGATTTCTCTGACGTGAATCCACAGTTTGACACAATTGTTCTGGATAAAAAAGCATGCTGATCCCCAAAGAACCAGTTCTTGCAGTCTCACTCAGAGGTGTGCCATATCATTAAATTATGTTTCTCATGGATTCCAGTGCTGAATATTGCTGCAGCTTTGTTTAAGACTTTAGTTTCCAGAGGATATCTGCAACTAACTAAATTCTCCTTCCAGCAGCAGAAGATGTCCCTGTGTCAGCTCATGCAGTATTTCACCAAGAAGCATATAACAAATTATTTCCAGGGCAATCCTTCTGGGTCAGCAGTTTGCAAACAATTTTCAGACACAATTAAAATGTTTTATTTCCCCACAGGCCTGAGGGAAATAAATGAAAGAATCTCTGTAGTCAATATGTCTCTCCTTTGGAAATTCTTCATATTCCTTGGGATCCTGTCTGAGATACCCTCTTTAAAGTTTAGTATAGGCATTTGTTTTTTAAATGTTCTAAAGAAGCACTTAGTTCCTGTATTCATTAAGTTAGATGAAATTTGGTCTCAGAAAGGTGGAGATTATGCCTGACAGAAAATCCATGAGTAAATAAATTCTTTGCATTCTTGTAAATGCAAATACAAGTTCAGATGCTGTTTCTGTAAATCAGAGGGTAAGGTCCTATTTTTTGAGTTTATATGAGCTATGAGTGAGTTCAAGGAACCTAAGACCCCGATGCTAAGAGACACTTAAATAGAGGGCTTTTAAAGAAATAGCTAGTGTCTTTGCCTGTTTCCCACAATGTTCTGGGAACAGCAGATTCACTAAAATGCCTTTAAATTTTAAACAGTAAGGTATTAAAATGGATAAAACACTACAGAATCCCAGGCGTCCAGCTGAGATTCCCTGCAGCAGAAAAAGACCCAAACAGAGCTGATTTCTTCATATCTTTGATGTGAAAGAAGGTATAATGAGCTCAGCAGTATTAGTTTCTAAGGAGATACTTGCAGAAATTAACTCTATTTTGCTTTATAAACTGTTAAACAAAAATATTTTTTATGTTAGACTTGGTGAAGATGATTTTTTAAATCTTCTTTCCCTTCTGCTTTCTGCAATGTTTTTAGTTGAACAAAATAAAACTCATGTCTCTAAATTAATGAGACTTTTAATTTCAGGATCTTACTTTGTAAAGAGTGTATTAGATCTAATCAACATCTGTTCAATTAAAATGGCTCTTCAATTACAATTAAAATTTTTCAAGCATTTTTTCATTTTGGTCAGTGTTTTTATAGTCTGGTGTTGACAAGTAGACAAGATGACTCAGAGGAGTTCACGCCATTTTCATATAAAGTGTCATTTTCTGGAGCTTGTTAAAATTTTGGGGTTGTGGAGTTTATTAGCAACATTTTCACAGTCAACCTTACCCTTTTTAAACAAATCTTCATGGTTTTGGCTTCATTTTATCATGTGGAAACTAAATAATTGGAAATCTGAGAAAGAAAAAAAAAATCAAGTGGCATTTAAGTAGCTTAAATGCTTATTTCTTCACACCTAACAAGTGAAGGAGATACTCCGTCACTCAGATTTGCATTCAAGAATGGACAACTGGAACCACTTCTGTGGTGAAGATGACTTTCTGCACAGCAGATGCCACTCTTGCCTGCAGGATCTGCAGGGCAGTAAGGCCAGTGGAGGTGATGAGTCTTCCCTTGGGGCACAGGGTCACCCATCATTCCCATCCCCAATGGCAAAGAAATGGCACACTGTCAATAGACCTGCTTTTAGCACAGTCCTTTAGTCACAGCGAGGGTATTTAACGAGGGAGAGCTGAGGCATCTCAGCATCACACTGCAGACAGTAGTGTTGGCAACTCTGCATCCTTCCAGAAATTTCACAGCAGTTTCAGGTACCCTGAGTTCAAGTAACTAATGTAGCAACCGACAAGGCTAGCTTTACCTGGATAATAGTGATTCGATAGAGTTGAAAAGTTTAGTTTCTTTAGACTGTTCCATTGTTAATGCCTGTTTAGTCATCAGGATACATATTGTTTTTTAACATACTAAATATTCTTTGCTGTGAGAAAATAGGTTCATTTAGGATACATCTACACCTGCATACATGTCCATAGACACGAGCTAACTGTATGCTTACCACTGAGCTAAGCACTGAGGAGGTGCAAAGGGAGTCATATTCTGGTCCCAACAGTAACTTCTGCATAGAGCTGCCCAGAGAGGTTTCCCCCAAAACCCTGGTGATATTAAGCAACAGTAGGTTGCTTACAGTAGCTCTGCCTGTGGCAGAGCTGTTACGTAGCAAAGACATTTCACAGACACCAAACCCCATCTGGCATCACAGCTGGTATCTTGGTGATAGGGCCTCATGCTTTACTCAGCATTCACCCCTTCCAGGAGCTGGAGGAAATGTTAAAAATTGAGATCTTTAACCTATCAGCCAATGTTTGAAATAGAAGATATCTCTAAAGTTTGTACAATTCCTTCTGAGGTATGTCATTCCAAGTCAAATTATCTGCTGTTGTCATTCTAAGTTTTCTCCATAACTGACTAGCTAAACAAACAGCCTTTAGACCCAAGGAATAATAAGTGATGTCTTAATGACTACATTTTTCCAACTCAGTGGAAGAAAATTTGCTGTGTTCTAGTCTCTCTGGCTCATTAACTCCAGAAATCTGATAATGGTTTTAATGTAAAAAAATAATGTTAGGTTTTAAATGGGAACAAAATAAAACATGCACAGGAATAAATTAACCTGTTACATCCCCCAAACGATTACCTGTACGGGCTTGGAATTTGCATAGACAGGTGCCTCACAAACACGTACACAAATTCACCATTCAGCTCTGAATATTGAAAATTAATCGGGAATTCTGTCCCTACAGATGGACCCTATGATAGGTGTCTTCTGATCTTGTTCTTTCTCATACTGTCTTCAAACCCTCGAACAGGGAGCAAAACGGGGCACAGTAGGGCTCAGCAAGGCACAAGAGCACATCTATTGTTTGGAGCATCAAATGCAAAGGCAAGCAGCATTAAGGCTTTTCTTAAATTGGAACAGTAACAGCTGTTATTTCCCCTCCAACTCTTAAAATGACTGTTAGTCAAGAAATCTCACATTCCAACATATGCTTTGAGCTCCATTTTCAGTGTAAATATGTGTTAGAAGAACAATCTCTTGGTTGAAAGGTGGTGGTAACACATTAGCCCTTAAACATGATGGAAGTTGTGAGCTGAGAAAATCTTTCTTCAACCACAAGGAGAGTGGATTAAGGAAAGCTATGTAAGACTACAGGAAGTCTTTCAGAAAGGAACAGCAAAAGTACTCTGGGACATCACATAATGAGCTTGACAGTTTAAACTGCAGAGAGAACAGCTTAGAAGTCAAGAGGCAATGGACATAACCTGAAACACGGGAGGTTTCCTCTGAACATCAGAAAACACTTTTTCACTGTGAGGGTGACTGAGCACAGGTACAGGTTGTCCAGAGAGACAGCAGAGACTTCACCCTTGGAAATATTCAGAAGTTGTCTGGACATGGTCCTGGGCAACTCTCTAGGTGACCCTGGCTGAGCAGGTGAATTGAACCAGATGACCTCCAGAGGTCCTTTCCAAACTCAATCGTTCTGTGGTTCTGAGAGATGCAGCCATCAGAAACACTAGAAAGGAGTTAATGTAATGATTACTAGGTAGCACTACCTAATAGGTAGGCATTTGCAATGCACATGAGGAACTGTTTCTCACTGACCTTCAAGTGTAACCTCAGCCAGAGTATAACTATAGGTCTGCAGCAGAACCTCAAAATTGGAAAGTTACAAGTTGCATGGAGAAAGTGGAATTTAAAAGAAACTGTCTAATTATTCAACAAGTGGAAACAGAGTTGGTGGATCCTCCTAAAAATAGTCAAAACATACGTGCAAGAAATCACTAGCCAATCAAGGTTTTATCCAAAACAAAATTCCCACTAAGGACTGGTGAAACAAATTTATTTCCACTGTTCAATCTTGATAAAACTGTTGGCTCCGCATGAAGGGCATGGCTGTCCAAATACCTTTAAAACATTCCCATTATAACCTTTCAGTCGTAATGAGCAAAAAAAAGAACCTACAAATGCAAAATTGTATTTGAGAGAAGAACAATTCTCTGAAAGTCTCAGCAAGGTTCAAACAAAGCAGTTAATCTGTTCATCTATTCTGCATCTTTGGCAAGGTCTAAGCATACCTCCTAGGGCAATGCGTTCCTGGGGAATATATGGGCAGCAGCAGAACATTTTCCACTCCTAGAGAAAGGAACAAGGCTACTGCATTTATGTGTTTGCTTCAGAATAGTATTGAGGACTTTATAGGACATTTTGCCAGAAATATTCCAGAAAAAGAAGACAGTTTGAGGAGTGATTTTGTTGGGGTTTTTCCAAAATGGAAGTATAGGATACACCTCATCCTACTGAAGGCACTGTGTGGCAGTGGAAGGAGGAATTATTCTGTAAATCAAGGAAGTTTCTGGTCCCTGATCTAAGAAAAAGTGCACTTGTTGGAGATGTCTGTGTAGTGGAGGCTAGTTGTGGAGCTAGACCCCTGGAGGCAGCAGGAAAACAGCCAAAATTACAGGCTGGGTTCACAAGAGCATAAGGAACAGGGAGAAAGGAAGGAGCTGCTGAGTTTGCCATGTAGAGTCTTGGGAAGATAAGGTACACATTTGTGTTTCTGAATGCTTATCATCATCACATGCTTTGTCCTAAAAGATTTCCAGTTTTTCCAGTATGGACCAGAGATGTACTGTGGGATCTCCAAATAATCCAAGTTTACGGATCTGCAGTGGGCAACTTTGTGCCTCTCTTCCCTTAAAGGCAGCAAGCAGGATGAGCTTTAGACTGTGTGTACCCTGCCCAGCTGGTGCAATTGGAACTTTAGCCCATATTTGAGGCACCTTTCATGCAGTGTCCTCTCCTGTGATATATAAATCCTTATATGGGGAAAAGTGGCCCATTTTAGGAGTATTCTAGTCCACCAGCTCATTCCCAGACCTTTGCATTCATACAGGTGGGAATTCCAGGTTTGTTCCCTGATGAAACACTGTTCTGTAGCAGGACTCTGATGCAGTAACAAAGCATAAGGTAACTGGAAAGGCAACATGATGCCATGACATGTGATGCCTCTCTTCCCTGTCTGCAAGAACAGGAGCGCCATCACTTGCAGAAGTATCAGATTCTTCATCTGATAGAAGTGTAAGGTCTGAAACATGTTGCCAGTTCTGTGTCAAAGAAGACCAGCTTTTGGAATTGAGACCTGGACATCCCTGATACAGGCTAAATCAGGTTTGCTGCTGATCTGTCAGCTAAGCCATGCCTCTCTGATCTTTTCAGAACTGTATCACCCACTTTTGGGGAATTTGAGTGCATAAGAAACAAGCCTGTGTCCTGTCCATCATATAGCTGCCCAACACAGGTTCGGTTTGAAGGTACAGCACTTCCAAAGATAATACCTATGGATGATTCGGAGGTCAGGATTTGCTAGTGACCATTCCCAAATAATACTACATCACTTTCAGATTGGTGGGGTGTTTTGCCAACATGCATATTACTTCCCAAGAAGACACTTCTGGGGCTCACTGGTAACTCTGAGCTATGGCAGATATTGTCCTTGGGTCTTGGTTCAGGTGGGTAGATGCTTCTTAAATAACAGGTAATCAAATTCCTCTGGTTCTCCAAACCACAGCATTTCAGGGCAACCCCACTTGCAGGAAAAATTACATATGGCTTGTAAAAACTGTAAGAAATCTGTTCCCCTTTCTTTTACAGGTCAAGCGGTGATGTCTTCTGCTCATGGAAAGTGATCCATGGGTAACTATTTCCTCTACTTTTTCGGATAAGAAGTCAGTTGGATATCAGGCTTATAGTCTTTGAACTCCTTAGTGTGGCCAGAGGCGGAGAGAGCTGCACAACCAGGAGATGACTGTCTGTATCGTAAACACAGACTCTGCCCTTTCCCTGCTTTGCTGTTAGTTCGGAAGCCAAGCAAAGGCTTGGACCTGTCACAGCAGGAAGCCATGATCCACAGGGACAAGGCACATCTCCTTTGGCATCTGCTCCAAATTTGTAGAAGAATAAAAGCTAGACCTAGAATCACATCCACCCTGGCCCCTCTCCAAGCATCCTGGGAGTGTTGGAAGCATCTAAGAATAGATAGAGCAGAGGTGCTACCTTCAAATCTGACTCTTTCTAGTCACCTGAAATAGAAGGCACTGTTGAACCACCCTGCATAAGGCAAAACCTGTGCAGGGCCACATACCCATCCTAGCTGGGAAATATAGCTGAGGCTCTGCTTGGAGTGCTTGCTGTCTTACTCTGACTCTGGCCATGAATAGCAATATATTGTAATGGCACTTCTCACCTGTCTTCAGAAATATTCAACACCCACTCATGTGATGTGCTGTCAAATGCAAACCCAAGATTATTAAAAGTGACTACTGACACTGTGCATGTGGTTTTGAGCAATTAACCTAAGGTAACTAAAGGAACTTTATTTCTTTAGCAAAAGAAGAACAGCAACAAAAATATGTATTCTTGTATTTAATGAATGGAAATTATAATTAGAAAACTAAACTTTAAGATTGTTAAAGACTAAAGGTTTTTGACTCCCCATGAAGGCAAACAAAAGAACAAAGAACAAACAAACTCCTGTTTAAGAATGTAAATTTTCTTAAGCAATTGAGTGAATAGATTTGGGGGAAAAGGGAAAAAGTCCTTTCAGCCAGGTTGCTGAAAGGAGCTAACTCATTACAAACAGAGCTTTCCTCCTACTGCTGGATTATTTTTCTGCTAAAAGAAGCATACAGAGAAGGATAGGATGACAAAAACCTGCTTTGTCACTTTACCAAAAAGAAAAAAAAAAAAAAAGAAGAAAAAAAAACTAAACCAAAAAACTGCTTGCTGTGCTCTGGAAAGCAGGATGAGTGGTGAGCAAAGGACAAAGGGAACTTCTGAAAGCCTCGTTTTACCAGTCAGCATGTGGCAGACCTTCCTAGAGGCTTCTCTTCTTCTCAGTTTACCGTGGCAAAGGAAACAATCGTTCAGCATCTTCTGAATGCCCTGGCAAAGTAAGCAAGTGTAGTGACCACAGATGGAGGGAACTGTGAGTTATGAGACATTTCTCTACGATTTTCTATTTTACTAGCACATGATCTCCCAAATTAGATGTATCCTAGAGGTAGCCAGGCACTAAATTAGAAAGAGGATCAATTTGGTATGACACACCTTGTTCAAGTTATATGACAGTAGGCAATCAGTAGCTCCCTGGAAAGGTGCCTTCCTTCTTACAGAGAATTGGCATGAGCTGCACTTTTTTTCAAGTGCTTCAGGTTTTCAGAAAATGGTGGTGTTATCAAGCAGCATGCTGAAGAAACAAAGAAGTTCTTTTTCACATGGGATATAGCTGAAAGGTGGAACTCTAAGGTGTTGGGGAGACCATAGTACCAGTGAGCTCAGCAACTCAACAGATTGATGAAGAATTAATATGCTGTAGTCCAGATGTAACTATCTACTCAGAGATCTCTAATCAGATGATTTTTTTTTTTTTTAATTAGAGAAATTATGATAGGGAAGAGGAATAAACTAAGGAGCAGTATGCAGGAAGACATCAGCTGATTATGCCTTTTTTACACACATTTTCTTCAAGCTTTGCATAACTGGGTGATGCCGGAGACAGCTTTGTGGGCAGTCGTTTGGTTCATTCCTCACTTTGTGTATTTTTTATTGTGACAAATATTACAATTAGATAGTTGTGTGAATATAAGATACAACTTATCGTGATTGTTTCATAAGTGCTCAGCCACCAATGGCTCAGCACACTTCCTGCTGGTGGTAAGAGCAGCAAGTATGCACATGCCACAGGAATCACTACTTAGGCAATACTGATAGCCATATGTGAAGACCACATATCCACTGTTAAAGGCCTACAATGTTAGCAAGTTTACCCTTCTTTTGAACAGTGTCTTGAGGTTTACATGGGGCTGCATAAGGATTAGAATAGGTGGGAGGGCATTTTAGCTACTTGTTATTAGTCCCTAGATTTCCTAACAAAATTCCAGGATAAGCTTATTAAAGTTACCACAGCTAAGTAGTTAGCCTTTGATATGACTTGACCCAAAAAATGAGAAAATTCAGTGACCCATTCAAGGCCTACCTATTGAATTCCTTCCACCCTTAAGAAAAAAGCCCCAAAGAAGGTGAAATTGCAAACAGGGCAGTCAGCAGGTTTAGTGTTTGTGTTTGTGCTTTTTTAATTGAAACTAACAGCTCTGACTGCAAGAAGTCAGCTGACAGAGATCCAGTTCTGCACAATTCACATTTTGTGGACGTACAGATTAAAGCTGACTGCAGAGTATGCACAAGCATTATTTTTTGTGAAATCATTTGCCCGACAGCTGCCTTTTCAAGAGGAAGAAGATATAAGCTCATTCCTGTTTACAACTGATGGAGGAAAGAAGAAATCCTTTCTGGTGTTTGGGTGGAAGCCAGGCATGAATGAATGAAAATGTAGATCTACATTTTTCTCACACTGACAAAGGATGTATGTCTTTTTCTCTACTTTGGTGCAGGGAACAGCCTATCGTCAGCTGTTTGGAAATGAAAACAGATTTTGGAAGGAAGCTAACTATTTATTGATCCAAGAAACATACTAAAATCCTATCAGCAGTACAAGACTTGAAGAATCTTTGCTCAAAAATCTCAAGATTTAAGAAAAGTACTTGGGAAACAGATGAACCATTTATCTAATGAATGATTGTTCAAATTACAGTGGAATAAGAGTTATTAGGGAAAATAAATAAAGCCATTCCCACCATTTCAGAACTCCCATTTTGCTAATTATGAATGTTTCAAGTTCTGTACTAAATTTAGGAGTTCTACATGAAATCTTGGCTCTGTTGAGCTTAATGGGAGTTTCTGTCATTTCGAGGAGGTTCTAAATTTAGCTAAATGAATTTTCTGCTCAGTAGCTCAGTGCCTTCTCATGGTTTTGCTGACACTAGCCAAACATAAATGCCCTTGCATTAAACAATAACAGCCATTGATTTGTTATTTCACATTAAATGCTTGTTTCAGTGAATATTTAATTTTTGTTTCCCACAACCTACTTCATTTTCATATATCTGAGAAAGGCCTTTATAGTTTGACGACTCTGAACATGTTCCTACAAAACTGGCTGAATGTATTCAGAGTTGAAATACATGAAAGTCTCTGTCATAAAGGAATTCAGAGCCTCACAAAGCCGAGTGATCTGTAAATTAAAAAACTGTGTAGTTTTGACTGTCCTGTATTGAGATAATCTATCTGCTGGTAGTCTGAATATTCTTTCAAAGTCTACTAATCCGGTTTTATGCATGTTATACCCCTTTCTTCTTGTGAAATGAGAGACGTTCAAAGATGTAAGAAGTTTGGTAATTGGCTTATTTTGCATTTCCTTCTGAATTAGGCTTGATGAAAATTGTAAGTTATGTCACAAGCTGCTATGTGTAAAAAAATCCTTCCCTGATCCTTAGAATTTTCACTGGTGAAGTTGGAGCTAAATTGGGTAACAGAAAGCAAAAACTTGGGGATGTCCCCAAGTAACCTGCACAAAAATAGACCAGTAAGAGACAGCGGTAATGACCAAACTGTAATATTTTATGATGCAGAGGTAAGGAATCAGACATCGTGTGGATAGGCTCAAGAAAATGGTATTAATTTTTATAATATTCATTTGTTAATAGGAAAAAGTGATACAAACTGTCAACAGTTTAGCTCCAGGAGTGCTAACGTCAATGAACCACATGTCTAGGCCAACTCGTGAGGAGAGAAAAATGCAAGAGGAATTTCCTGGGTTTTTTTGAAAGCACCAGAGAATCATGAGTTTTCTCTGCATCATGCAAAGAATAATTGTGCAGAATATCTTAAATCAGCTCTAAATAAGATAGTAAACCAGTTTAACTCCTTTAGGAGGAAAATAAATTAGAGCCACAAATGCACCTGTAATGCTGTTGGGATTCAATCTGGTATCTTTTTAATGGTTTTGGATGTGGGATTTCCGTTCTGTCTTTATCTGTCACTAAAAGAGCTGTGTGCCTTGGCAATAGAATTTTATCTGTCCATAGCACTGCAGGTAGAAAAGAAAAAATCAACTTCTTTCCTTTGCAGAGGGCACATTCAGGACGAGGCACTTAGGAACCTAGCTGTTGGTGATATTTCTAGATTCGTATGTTAATGGCTGCCTCAATAAAACATGGAAAAACAAAGCTGAAATTTTGCAAATCTGTCTTCCTGTGCAGCCATAACACATCAATCGACTCAAATAGCCCAGCAGGTCCCATATCACCAAATATGTGTTGTGCTCTCAGGAAGGGTGTCTTCACGCCTCCATTGTGCAGGTGTGTGGGGAGCAGGTGACTGCTCCAGGTACTGTGGACATCAGCCAGCCTCAGTGGGAGTTACATGTGTTGGTGCTTTAAAATTAATTGCCTGTGTGAATGACCTGTGGGCTGCTTCTGATGCCTAGTGAAGAGACAGATGCAATCTCCAGACTTCAGGCTCTATTTACACACAAGATAGCCTTATGTATAATAAAAGAGGAACCCACTGAAAGTACTTGGTTCAGGAAAAACTTGAGTCTCAAATTTCAGAAAGCTGAAGAGATCTTGGAGGACATAAAACATCTGTTCCTTCTGTATACTTTTCCCACTGTTGATTATCATCAGAGAAGGATGATGGACTACATAGATCTGCAGTGTGACTCAAATTTTGGTATTGTCTGCAAATTTGGTTTGGCAGCATTATCCCAGCTGGTATTTGGAGAGGAATCTGTAATAATATAATCTGTATGTCTTTCACAGATGGACAGCAAAGGTAAAGGTGGTGCCTGAAGTAGTTCCTTATGAGATGTTTGGTAAATACAAAATACAGAGATGGAATTAAGGAATTGGAATTAATCTATGATTGACGTTTAGTGATTCAATCTCTCTGGTGTCCAGGGCTGTCATCCCTGGACCTCCTGTACCTTTCATGAGAGATCCAGTTGTCACACACACTGATCAAACCTGAGTGTCCCACCTTTCTCTCTTTTAAGACTTCATAAGAGCCAGAGTCTGTCAGCTTGGAGAGCGAAGATTAATTTTTTCTCATTCTCTTGAACTTAGATATCTCTTAAATGAGTAAGCTGAATAAAGTCTTGTCAGTTTTCTAGCTAGCAGTTTCACCCAAAAATACTTTATCTGTCTTAGTAGTCAAATTTTGTCCTTCTCCTTCCCTACTCACCCATCATACAAAAAAATTAGAAGAGAAAATCTTAAGATCCTACTTTGTCTTAAATATCTTTATCCTATATACATCATATCAGAGAAAATGTAAGGGCTATAGTGAAGGCTAAAGGCATTTAAGTATTAAGAGTGAAGCTGTTATTAAGAGAAGCTGTTACGAGCCCAAGGAGACATTGATTTTTTTCATGCACTGAGTCCCTTGCAGATTCGGTTTATTGACTTATCAACTGATGCAGTATGCAATAGGGATTTTCTTGCTACAAGTTTTATTTAGAACCGACAGATTCCAGCAAAGCCAATTTTGGTTTAACTCTGTTTGTACTGATGTAACATTGAAAATCGGTTGAGATGCTCAACTGAACTCCATATTCAGTAACAGCTTCATTTCACAGTGGAGTTTGATGGTAGTAACACCAAACCTCATACAGATAAGAACCTTAAAAGATATGAGATGTGAGTTTGCATTCAAACCTTAGGTCTTGGCTGATTACTAATTAAAAAATACTGGCTATCATTCAAAAACTCACTGGAATGAATGCGTTGGACCAGCTAATACAGAGCTAGCTGAACTTTTTAGGAACAATTTCAAAATTGTTAAAAAAATACAAAATTTTTGTACTCAAAAATGCAGTGTTTTGGCTTAAATTCCTAAAGAATTTAAAAATGAAAATTCAGCTATACAAGAAAAAAAAAAAAGCTAAATTCAAAAAGGGCATTTAAAGCCAGTTCATTAAAATTCACTCTCAACACAGAGACTCAGTACATCATTTTGAAGCCAACTTAGAGTTCAGCAAACTCAAAATTGATGAATTTTTAACTTTATTTCTACGTGTCAAAAATATAAAGCAGACATCAAATATCTCATTTAAGATATTCTACCTTTTTGCCATGGAACCAAAATGGCTTTATGTGAGTCATTAATGAAATTTGATTCTTTGTTGTAAACATAAATATTTAATGTGAAATTATTGCTGTTTGTAAAATTGAAATCAACTTTCTAAGCATAGTCTAGGAAAGCTATAAAAACTCCTTGGTGGGAAACAGCTTCACCACAGCAGACATAATCTTAACCGCTGTAGTATTGTGTAAAACACCTAGGTCTTAGCAACCTGTACATCTAAAAAGAGACTTTTATACTCCAGTCTTCCTTGTGTTTGGCCTTTCCATTGTGTTTTATCATGTTGTGAACTTAGGCAGAAACCACTGTGAACATCACTGAAAAGATATAGTAAGAACCTCACCTCCAAAATGTTCCAAGAAATATCTATAATCTTGTAAAGCTGGGATGTAACCAGACTCACATTCTTTCTTACTGAAAATTTACCTGGACCTGGGAAACCAGATTTCACCACAGTACTGAGGTGTGATTGTTTATAGCATGACTGCGGTAAGCACAGAGTCCAAACCCAAACTTACTCTATGAAGACAAGTGTCCATGACATGAAGTATAATTGTTAAAGACTCATCTCAAGTAAGGAGTAAAAAGCTTCAGCTAAGGCTTGGACCTTGTGCAAATAAATGAGACTTTCTGCACATCCTGTTTAAGTTCTTTAACAGGACCAAAGCTTAAGACGCACTGAATTTCCATAAATCACACAACTTTGGTAAGTGTTGTGAATGCTCAATATACTCCCTGATCAGCCTCAAGCTGTGCAGGTGGAATAAAGCAAATAACAGACGGCAAAAACACAGAACCAAAAAATCAGCATTGTTACTGCACCTGTTTATTGTTTGGAGCAAGAATTTGAAAAGTTTATCTTATTACTTTTACCCGTGAATGACTCACTTTATGACAGAGAATAGCATTTTGAGCCATTTTAGTCTGCTAATGTCAGCATTAAATTGATAAATCAGGAAGCATTAAAGGAGATAAAACCAAGCTCTCCAGTGAGTGACATTAGGCAAAGAATGCCACCCACATCCCCTTCTCTGTCATACTCTGCAATCACACACAAACGTGGGCAATTACAGTGTTTGTGTATGGCGTGAGAGAGAAGGATTTTAGGATGCTTTAGGGGAAATGCTTTCATCCCTGGCTTCTATTAATGTCACTTATAGTGAGATTGCAAAGACAATGGAACAGACTTGGACTCTGTGAATATGGGATTAAGAGTGAACTGGATTAATAACTTCCTTGAAAAAGTGACCCTTTATGCAAATTATGGTTGCACAACATTCAGTGCTTTATCACTCAAATGTAGTTTCCTGGCCTATCAGGGTTATTATATATTGGACATACTTTGTGGAGATGTCCAAATGGCTGAAGTTATTAACTTTGGGTAAACTTACACTGAAGGACAAGGTGACCTTCATCGAGGTGAATGCAGGGCACTAGTTTATCCTCTGCCAAGAGACCTCTGAAGTCAGGGGACAGCAGGAAGGACCTGAATCAGAGTGCCTCAATTGCTGGCAAGAGGCAGACTCCATTTCAGGGTGCTGTAGACTATGTGATATCCATCTTGGCAATAGTCTGGACTGCCAGAAACAAGGCAGTTTCTTTATTTTGACCTTCCTGAACACTGTCTGTCACTACTGCAGAGAGAGTCCCATGACTGCATAGGGAACACCATGACTGCATAAGGAGCCTCTCTGCATCATGGCCATGGTAAACTCTCCAGTTCATGCTAAACACTTATATTGCACAGCTGTAGAGGGCAGCCTGAATTCAGCTCCTATTTCTCTTCATTGCATAAGGAAACCAGGTCTGGCAGTTTGACTGCCAGGCGCTCTGCCCTTGAACACAAGATAACCACATGGACACCTAAATCTTCACTATATCTGAGTAAAGATTCTAATTTGCAATTTCTGGAGAGCTATGGGCTAATCGTGGATCCAACAGATAAGTGGATCACTGCTGTTAAGATTGTCTGGTCTCTAATTTTTTCTGGTTTGGATCATTCTATTGAAACTGTCAACAAAAGGACTAATTGTAATGTCAGAAGTTTCTATGCTGAGACCCTGCATCCTCTTTACTTTTGCTTATTTTCAGTAACTCTTATTTACTGATTAAAACTGAAAGGACATTGAAGAAAAACTGAAGGAAAGGAAAGGACTATTCTTCCTAAATGAAGAATCCTGACTATTGCGTCTTCTCTTATCTTCCAGGAAAATACTGTATTTAACATTAATGCATGATATCTGTTCCCATTTATGAGAGGTTTCATGCTGTGCATATCAACATATCAGGGTCAACAAGGGCACGAGCTAATTTGATTTTCAAACCAACTTCCTCCTAGGCTAGGATTTAAAGCAAGTGGGCTTTTCCCACCAGGTCCTTGTCTTCTATATTCTTCAGTTTCCCTTAAATCTTATCAGTTCAGCTGTGCAGTAGTTTTGTGAGACAGAAAATCATCCCAAACAGACCTGGAAAACTCTACCTGTAATCTCAGGATTTCAGGCTGGAAGACTTGATCTAACCTTGAAAACCAGAAGCACTCCTTTGCTTCAGCCCTCACTCATTCAGTATACTCTATGCAAATTACTTCATCATTTTTGGCAAGTAAGCACATTAGAAAGTAAGACCAGCAGATTTAGTATCCAAAAAGCTCCTTGCAGAAGTAGCATTATATCAATAAATAACAGAAGCTAAAGACAATTACCTCCTTCACATTCCTTCTTTGGGGAAAAAAAGCACTTGAAGACCAGAATCAAAGATTTTCATAATTAAAAAAAAAAAAAAAAAAACAACACAAAAAAACCAAAAAACCAAAACCCACACACACACACACAAAAACAAAAACCAGAAAACAAACAAAAAAAAAAAAGGAAGAAGAACTGGACTAATTTATTAGGAAGAGAAACATTATGGCTTTGGCCACTGACCAAAATGCTGCTTTCTGTTGCATTTCTACCTTGCATATGTAATGCCTCTCCCCTACTCTTTTCACAGCCCATGACCCTGGTGATGGTACTAACCTAAATTTTGGATTATGCTATGCCTGCAGTGTCTGTAACTGCTCTGTTAATACTGCAGCTGCTTCTTCCCCTTCAAAAGAGACATCAAGGCTGGGAGACAAAATGCAAACACATCAGTTTCCTGTACATAAACCTTGAAAACTTTTTTAGCAGTGCAGCATGAAACTTTGTGTTAGAAGGTAAGATGGAAATCAGCCTTAGCTGTGAAGATTAAAAGCAATCAGGGAGTTATCTCTTCCAACAGCTGTTGGACTCCCAAAATCTTACATCAAGAAGGGGCATAAATAACTTGGTACTTAGCTTCCCTATCTCATTGTGCTGATTTACTTTCAGGATGTAACAATTATTTTACATTGGGTGAATGTCTGCAGATTGTGGAAGTATTTCACTCACAAATCCCTTACTAAGACATTGCATTCCCCAGAGTATTGCATCACCCTCCATCTCATCCTGATTGCACGTGCTTCAGCTTGAGCACAAATCTGGAGCCAAAAAAGGGAGCTAAAGCTTGTACTTTTCCCATTGATACTGTGTTTAAACTAGTCATTCCTTTCAGTGTGAAAGTCCTGCTGAAAAGAGATTAATGAATGGGTAAGGAATAGACTACTAGTTATGCTGGTTGGATACATGTTCTTTGCTTTTAGGCACATTTCATTTGTTGATTCTGCTCCTACTCTATTATTCCAAAGTGGCCTCAGTCACCTTATGAGTTCTTTCTCAATAAGCATTTAGGAAATCCTGTATCATTTATACTGTGTGACTGCACATAAGATTCTAAAAGTAATTCCCAGTGCATGTGTAATTTCCAGTCAGCTCCAATGCATCCCTTTCTTCATGCCCATGCTAACCCTTGTTTTACTATGTCAGTGTCTGTGTTGTGATCATTTGGGAGGAGGACCCTTTTGCAATATTATGCTAATTCTCTAGGCCTTCAGAAAGAACTTCAGTACTCAGCAAACTCCAGCTCAAGAAGCTTAGATGAGATGACACTGGATTTCTCCAAGTATGTATCATGATATAATAGCTTTATGAAGCTTCATCTGGGCAATGCTCCCAGCAAGTCGGTCCTGAAGTTTGCATCACACTGAAATTGATGTACAGCCCTTTTCTGGAACAGCTTCATGCTACGGAGATCTTATCTCTGTCTAGCTTCACTACATCATACCCCTTTTCCAGGAAATGCATGGCTCCTTCTTTAGCAGGCTTTGCTAAGTGAATGAACACAGAGAAGTGGTCTTTCCATAAGAGGGGAAGAGGGGTCAAAGCAAGGGCTTGGTTCTGTTCTTTAATGCCTTGGAAGTGGTGTGCTGCCCAGGACCAAGGTCTACCTGTGCTAACAACAGTGTGGAAAACTCCTGAAGAGGTTGGTAGGCTCTCATGCTCTCCTCAGTCCCTGTGAGTTGTGCACATGACACAGTCGATGAGCTACTCAGAAAGACCTGGTGGAAAATCACGTAATGTAAAACAAACAGGTCATGGTGTGCTGCTTCACCAAAGCCAGATGTCCCTGAAGCTTCAACCCATTTTTGGCCTCCTACTCAGCATCTCTGGTGTCACCCTTTGCCTTTTTCCTGATGGAATTCTTCCACCTTTCTGCTGTGTTTAGGATCACAGTTCCCATTTCTCATCTGCATGTACCCTCTGGACAGCTGAGGTTAACACTCATAAAGTGCTCCACAAAACTGTTCCCAGCAACAAACTCAGTACTTCAACTACCCTACCCAAAACCAAACCACTATTTCTACAGAAACAGGAACACAATTTATTACACCAGGAGCAGAGCACATGTCATTTAGATCTTTACCACCCATCTTCTAATAGAGACTGAGGGATGCATCGCTCTCCAGCCAGCTAGGTTTACAGTAGAGTTATAAATTTCTCCTTCACCAAACAGTCTCTGGTCATGATGTTAAACTTCCTTTGGCTCCAAGACAAACCGTGTATGGGCAATAGCCCCTAGTTTGCACTAACTCCCAGATTTCTTGGAAACTGTATGGAAGAGTGCCAGCTAGCTTACCAGACTGTTAACAGTCTAACATAGTACAGACCGAAATTCGACTGTTCAGTGACATTTCCTGACACTGTTTGACAGCACAGACAGTCCAGAGAACTCTGTTAACAGCTGGCCAATGGGGCAATGATTCTTTAGAGGTCCATGGAGGGGATGTATGGCTGCGGTGTGTCTCTTTTCAAGCTGTAAAACTGGGAATTCTTCCTTTCATGGTGAAATTATTCCTGTTTTCCTATCCTTCTCTTCTCCAAGAGACTTTGTGGAAAGACAGTCTGGATTTAAACAGATAGGTCTGAAAATTGTTCAGCTGTATATGCCCATCAGAACAGGAGGAATAATTGTCTTTTCCATTCACCCCTGCTGTTGAGAATCCATCTCCATGGTCTCATGAGGTGTTCATGAATGTATGAATGAAGAAAGAAAGATGGTACTTGCAAGGAAGACAGCTGCACATTTACCTGGTGAAGGTATGTGTTTCCCTGCTAATGTTCCCATAGAAATGGGCCATATCAGATTTACACAATGAATATGAAAGGGTGTGTATTTAACATCATGAGCTCACTGCCTTGCCAGAAGTTTGATAAAAAACCCCCATGTGTTGCTCCCTCCCACCACACACTTGTGGGGGGTCTCATGCCTGTAAAAGTCTGTTTCTATTAACCTGTCACATATGACAGTTCATCACACCATCCCACAACCAGGCATCAGAAAATTTTGCAGAGCTAAAGATGAAAGATACTTGATCCTCCATGACATTGTTCATAATTTCAAGTGAATTTAACACTCATAAGGAAATGGTGGAGATGAACAGCATCTTGCACTACTTACCCTCTGAGAATTAACTCAGGGTCAACTTCCTGTATAGGCAGATCTATCAGTTCCCATCAGCCTTGCTGCAGACAGAGCCACCTCTGAGCTAAGAGGTTTGGTTACAGCTCTGGACTCCAGCTATAAGAATTGGGGCCAGCTATGGTCATGGAGTTTGTAATGTCAGTCTCCATCCACAGGGAAAGGAACATCTCACAGAAGTCAAAATTCAAGTTAAAATTCCTCTTGTGTCAGTTTTAAGTATTTCTAGCAAGAACTGTGTGTGAACCAGTTATCAAGGGATAAAAGTTTGCTATATACATACCTATATGTTTTAACGGGAAGAAAAACCACAGGTTGATTCTGCTTATCTGATTTTCACCTGCTCCCCTTGAATTTCTCATATGATGGTGTTGAAGCAGAAATTTGCTGTCAGTCCTCATTAGAGGGCTGCCATACAGTTATCTAGAGGAGTACACTTGCTCCTGTTTCTTCTCTGCAACCAAATTGCTAATGAACTCACTCCTTATCCAGTTACAGAGCTCCACACAGAAAGCTGGGAGGTGTTTATGACTCCAAAGGCTTGTAAATGAGAATGGTAAAATTACTCCTGCTGACTGCGCAGCAGGGAACTGAGAATACAACTAGCTCTAATACTACTGTCCAGACACTTCATGTTTTCAAGTTAAAGAGCAAACCACCTAATTGCAGCAATACACATGTCCAAGATAAAGCATAATATCCTTTAAAAGGACTTTCCAGTACCTTGGGTACTAAGCAAGAAGCAATTTACATGCACTCATAATTTTACTAGGTTTTTGGGGTTTTTTTTAAGCAGATTGCTCCTGTTTTAACAGCTTTTGTTCCTCTTGATGATGTCATCTTTACTGTCCCAATTCTACTTTTTGGGAGGGATGTGGAGAGATCTTGTGCTTTTTAGCTTTCTAACTTTTCTGACATGGGATGCACTAATAATCAAGCTTGAGACATGAATTTCTGAATGTCACTTCTCTCACTGAGGGTTTTGCAGACCCACAGAGATAAGTGTAGTTTTGCTTTAAAATTCAGGAGACCCATTCTCATGTTGAGCAATGTTCCTGATTTAGACTGTCTATGTTTTTTTAGAAGACAAATACAGTAGTAGACCACAAATGAAAACCACTCCCATTGTGCAGTTGTAAAGACTGGAGATCATTAATTAAAAATCATGCATAACTGATTAATGCTTCATACCAGTGCAGCTGCTGCAATGTGAAAAAATTACCATATTTTTCAAACTTTTCTGGAGCTAAACAAGATCCACTACATCATGAGGCAGCAAAATGTATTTAAAGCTCTGAAGTGCCTTACACTTATTTGTAACACCTCAAGGTTGGCCCTAAACAGGATTCAATTGGCTGCCCAGAAGTCTTTGAATCATAGAATCATAGAATACTTTGGTGGGACAGGGCTGGCCAACCTCGTCTTGAATGTTTCCAGTGATTGGGCATCTGTCACCTGTTTGGGCTGTTTCTTTCAGTGGTTCACCACCCTCATTGTAAAAAATTATTTCTTTATCCAGTCTAAATATACCCTCTTTTAGTTTAAAACCATTAACCCTTGGCCTATATCAACAGGCCCTACCAAAACATTTCTCCCCATCTTTCTTATAAGGCCCCCTTTAAGTACTTAAAGGCCACAATAAGGTTTCCCCATAGCTTTCCCTTCTTCTGGCAGAACAGTCCCAACTCTCAACTCTTCCTTACAGGAAAGGTGCTCCATCCCTCTGATCATGTTATGGCCCTCCTCTGGTCCCACTCTATCAGGTCTATGTCTTTCCTTTGCTGAGGACCCCAGAGCTGGACACAGTTACTCAGCTGTGCACAGGGGCAGAGTAGAGAGGCAGTATCATCTCCCTTGATCTGCTGCCCACCCTTCTTCCTATGCAGCCCAGAATATAGTTGGCTTTCTGGGCTTTAAGTGCACATTGCTGACTCATGTCCGGCTTTTCATCCACCAGTATCCCCCAGTCTTTCTCCACCAGTCTGCTTGCAATCCCTTCATCCCCCTACATCACTTGTTTTATAGCAAGTGTTGCCCTGACCCAGATGTAGAACTTGATATTTGGCCTTGTTGAACCTCATGAGTTTCCCATGGACCCACTTCTTGAGCTTGTACAGAGCCCTCTGGATGGCATCCCATCCCTCAGGCATGTCAACCACACCATTCAGCTTGGTGTCATCTGCAAATTTGCTAAGGGTGCACTTGACACCACTGTCTTTGTCATTGTTGAAGATATTAAACAGTATTGGTCTCAATATGGACCCCTGAGGGATGTCACCAATGTCCATCTGGATATTGAGTCATTGACCACCACCCTCTGGATATTGAGTCATTGACCACCACCCTCTGGTGACCATGTAACCAGTTCCTAGTCCACCAAACAGGCCACCTATCAAATCCATATATCTCCAATATAGAGAGAAAAATGTTCTGGGGACGATATCAAAGGCCTTACAGAAGTCCAGATAGATGATATCTGTAGTTCTTCCCTTGTCCACTGAGGTAATCACTCCATCATTGAAAGCCACTAGGTTGCTCTGGCAGGACTTGTCCACGGTGAAGCCATGCTTTGACTAATATTTTGTTCATAATCATTTCTTTGTAGCTAGGAAGACATCCTACTGCTATGAGGAATGTAACAGAAAATGTTCTGTTCATCTCTTAGTTGTCTTCAAACTATAGTCCTTTAAACTGTTCCTCATGGAAGAGGAGACTCTGTACACCATTTTCCCTTTCTTTAGTCTATTAATAAACCAGATGGTTGCTAGAAGAATAAAGTGCATCTGTTGGGGAGGGAGTGAACAGAGCTGCTTATAATTTTCATTCAATCTTATACATAGATATAAAAAAAATATATATCATATATATCCAGTAATTCTGCAGTTGACACTGAGATCTTCCACTTTGATGTTGCATTAATGTTGACAAGGTCATGCTGACACTGCGTTCAGTGGCTGCAGAGTGTATATATTTGCATGACTACCTCCACTGAGGGAAAACTGTTTGTAGTGTGACTAATGAACTGTAATGTACTGCACATGTATGCATTGTACAGGGCACTGTGGATGTCCCATCCTCAGAAGTATTCAAGGCTAGCTTGGATGGGGCTTTGAGAAACCTGGTCTAGTAGGTGGTGTCCCTGCCCATGACAGCGAGGTTGGAACTAGATGATCTCTGAAATCCCTTCCAACCAAGCCTTTCTATGACTCTATGTATACATGTAATGATTTAAAAAGTCACTCCTGATGTACATGGCATCCAGAATAGAGCTCAGTGTGTTCATTTTCAGAACTCAGCCAGCTGAAGTAATAAGTCTTTGTCCAGAATAAGAAGGTTACACACGTGAAACCTCCTGAAAAGATCCATTTGCACAATGTTAGCAACCAAATGAGGAAATTTAAAGAAAGGATTTTTGCAGTGCTTAGAGTCTTTTAACAGTGTTAGAAATTCTGGGCTCAGTTTTCCCAAACAACTTGCGCAACATCTTCAAATCCTACATTCCGATTGATAGAACAACACCTCAAGGACTTCCCATACCATGTTTTTTCTTGTATCAAAGTGTCCCATTCTTCAGCAATGTGCTTCAAAATTATTGCTTTAGGACATGCATTTTAATGGCTTCAGGATGTCCAAAAGATTTTGTTTTTTTCTCACAACACAGAGAATGTTTCGACACGGTAAATTAACTTCTGTTTCTAGTCCTCTGTTGCCTCTCTGTTGGGGTGAAAATATATGATGCAAGCTGATGGTTCTTGACTGTTGTCTCTGATCATTCAATTATTTTCCTTCTTCATTTCCAGTTACTCGTGAAGGATGAACCAAACCCAGCTGTTACTGAACTACTTGCAGCTAAAAAAGAAAATCTGTGAGAGACTGACAGAATAGCTCACTTACAGGCTGTGGCATGTCCTGAAACCTTCTTACCTGTCTTTTGTATGTCATCCTTTGAGATGATCCTCCAAATCCAGCAAAGAATAACACAAAAAATAACAGGGCTGGAAAAGATCTCCTGCCCACTTAGTGCTTCACTTTTCCATTTGAGGCACAGTGCCACATGAACTCTTTACTATTGTGCTGAGATCTGCAGCTGCTCTATTGCACCATGGTCAGATGTCAGGCACTGTCTTACAGAGCCACCATCTCTCCCTTGCAATAAGTAAATGCCGAGTTCAAAGTTCATAGGTACAGAAAGATAATTTGTCAGCAGATTAAGAAATTAAAATGGCATCATGTTGTTTTTGCTACTCAAAAGCAAGAATTTGCCAGGCTAGCAAAGAAACCAAATGCATTTATTTCTCCTCAAAATAAGAGTACCAAATACTAGGTCAAACTAGGAAGAAATAAGTGTATTAATGAGGTCAACAATAACTTGATAGAGCAGGAAAAATCCAAGGGACGCAGTGGCACTGCTGAAGAGGAGATTACATTTCCCTGTCTGAATAAGATGGTGAATTCAATGGGTGTCTGCTCCTTGGAGAACTGCAGAGGACCTCTGTGCTGGACCTGCAGCAACCTGGGACAGCCTTGGCCAGTGAGGACAAAAAAGAGGTCTTCCATCTGACTTCTGCCAAGTGTCCCACACCAGCTGTGGAGTCAAAATGCATGTGGGCTCCGACCAGTGCAGGTACATGATGTACAAATTTGTTTGCGCATCTGCTCAGCCAGATGTGTTAAAAGTCTTCTGAGGTATCTGATAATAGTATGCAGTGAAAAATGCCTGGAAATGTTTGCAGACTCATAGACAAAGTGAAGTCTTTCAAACAGCTTCCAGAGGACCAGGGTCTTCTCTGGGCTGCGGACTTTGGGGGTCCCCCAAAGTGGTGTCAGAGCAGGGCAAGGCAGCCTGCACTCACCCCAGTGCCCTAATCAGGAAGCATGGCAGCTGCAGCAGACCCAGGCTTCAGGTACGTCTCTGGGGATGGAGATGGGCACAGGCTGACATGTACTCCTGCAACATTTGGGAAGTTATCACAAGGACAAAGAGGTTTGTGGACTGCACCTTCACCTACCCCTATCCTCCATTCCTTTCTAATTGGCCAGGCCAAGCCCTGACTGCTTCTCCCCAGGCTCAGAAACACTGTGTGTTAGGATACACTGCCGGAAATCCTTTGGATGAGAGAAGGTGGGGGTGGAAAGCATCACTCAGTGGATTCTACTATCAAGTTCTGCTTCTCAGCCTCTTCATCCAGCTGTATCACTAAGGAGCAGCAACTCACAGCTGGATTGAAAAAGCTCCCTGAGAACCCAGAACAGGCAAAGAGGCCTTCACAGAGCTGCTCTTTACAGAGCTAAGCTGAGGAGAGGGTGGGGTGGATGTCTGAAGTGGAGTGATAAGAGATACTCATTGGTGAAGATGAAGGATGCTAAATGACTTATTTACAACACCATTTCCTCTTGACTTGCAGATGCTATCAATATTTGTGCATGTGTGATATGTTTCTCTTTCCCTCCAATTATGTCCATTTTTTTTGCCTTAATAAACAGATTTTTTACAATTAGAGAGCGATAGCAGAGGCATGATCTGACTGCACAGGGCATTGCTCTGTAATTTGGGGCTGAATCTTGCTCAGTCACCTGTGAAGAGCAACCCTAGATATACTGAACCTGGCTGGTTTTGGTGCTATTAATTACCCGGCAGAAAGTTTATAATTGCCCTGGTCTGTTTGCTCTGGCCAAGTTTGATTCTGGACACCCCTGTGAACTCTGTCAATTGAGTATTCAAAAGAGCATCAAGGACACTAATTGATTCTGCTGTGGAGCTGCCCCAATCTTTTTCTCTGCCCTTAGACCAGCAGTAGTAAAACTAAGATTTGTTACAGAGCTAATAGACATTTTAGCAGGCAATCTTACTGAATATTTTAAGGAAAGACAAACTGGGAGAACACGATTGAATGGCCCAATTAACCCCAGCATAATATCATGAGTTGGCAATATAAAAACAAATGCTAGAAATTCCTCATCTAAGATCATTCAATCTTCTGCCATGAATATTCGCATTTTAGAGATGACCAGAGCTATGATGTAGGTACCTCTTTTACCATCTCTGCAGTTTAGAAACAATTTTATGGAGCCTTTTTTCTGGCAAAATAACAGTGGCAGAAAAAATGCAATTTGAAAGTAGCCCTCAGTCTCCGAGAAATTCAACTTTTGGATATAAATAGCAGTAACACCTGCCTAACCTAAATGCTCATTTTACTTTAAACTAGTTTAATTTAAGCAATAGAAGTTACACTTACTTTTAATGGGCAGCAGCTGTTCATTAAATTTATAATGACATTTGGGTACCCTGGTGATAGACATTCAGAAATATCATATACATAGAGACAGAAATTCATTAGTAGCACTACTGAGATGGCTTGGAAGTGAAATTAACTTGAAAAGAGACACTTGTTTTGTCTCCATCTGCAGTTTGAAAACCTAGACTGTTTTCTAAGGCATATAAGTGTGTTGCAGAATGACAGCCAAAGCCCATCCCATAAAAAGCCTGAAGAATTTTCCTTGTGAAGACACACTCACAGAGGATTTTTCTAATAAATGATCATGGTACTACTACCATGGAAATCTACATTGGTTTCACTTTCAATTATACACAGGTATACAGAGATACAAATCTAGTATGGAGTTTTATATTATTTCCACCAAGGCAGTGGTGAGTGTGTTAGAGTTTATGCGCATTAGGGTATATGCCTATCAGAGAACTGCTCATTTCTAATGGGCCCTTTCTCTGTCCTTCTGATGCCAGGTGGAATATTTTTAACAACTTCAGGAGACAAAAGATTTGACCTACACATTATGGACTTACACAGAAAATAATTACAGAACTCTAGTAACCAAATAACTTCAGTCTTTTATCATTATGAATGCAATCTCTTGGTCCATTAATTACACATTAAAATCCATCTCCACCTCCAATCTCTTATCTTGGGCCTCTTCATGTCAACTCCATTTCTCCTCTCTAAAATTAGAACGGCTAGGACTGTCCTGTACCATGTTACCTATACAAAAAGGTCCATGTTTTGCAGTCTGGAGAACCCAGCAGGGAATCAGGACTAAAAATGTTATTCCTACTTGCATGTCACCTGTGTTTATAAAGTAACCAAGTTCAAATAAGGTTTCATGTAAGGGCTCCCTGGCATTTCAAGTAGTCTGCAGTGGCAGTGACACCTTTGCAATCTTTTTTAGTTCAGAGGTATTACCAAATGTTATCCTTGGCATTTCATTAAGCAAATCTGTTGATTAAACATAAGGATGGACTAGAACATGACTGGATTAGAAGAAAACATGTTAAGCGAGACACAAAACTAAACAGCAGCTTTGCTAGCTTGGTTAAGCATGGATAGAAGCAACACACTGTCATTCCCTTCAGTAGATACAGCCCTGATGTTACAGCCTACATCTGTATTATCTAATTGTGTGAATAAGTAGGAGTAGATTTATACAGAAAAAGAGTTTGAGAACCCAACATTCACAGCGCACCTGTCACAGAGTTTTGTTTTGCCTTTTTCTTCAGCAATGCATTAGCTGCACTACTAGGAAGCATTGTCCCCTCTGGTTTCATACAAAAGCAAACCAGTTCATGTCTTCAAAAACTATTCCACAATAGGAACCAAAGCATGGTAATTGTGAGCAGACATTTGTTTCAAAACACACCTCTGATCCAAAATAGTGCATTAAAATAGATTAAAAAACATATAAAGCCCATTTTTTTATGTATAGAAGAGACAGTTCACACCAGAGATGCTCTGAGAAGGACTGCATTTGAATAGCTCTGATGAATTCGAAGCTTTAAACCCTCACACAATTCTCTCTGTGCATTTCTCATTTTTTCTGTTGAAGAAGTCCTAGTGTGGCAGGAAACTCATTAGCAAATTCTTTGCTGAAAGTAATGCTTATGTAAGTAGAAGACAAGCACATTATCAGAAGAATGCTTTGATTAATTTGCTCTTCATTAACAGTACACCTCTGTGACTGTACCTAAGCTCTCTTTTGAAGACAACTACAAAAATTATACACAGCTGCTTTTTGGTGTTTTTATTATTATTATTATTATTATTATTATTATTATTGAGAATCTAGTGGTTTGAGAACATTTAATCACCTCAAACAAATGCTTGGTGTTTTTTTACATCAGGTCCCCATTTAAACTCTGTAGCATACACTTGAAGGACTGGCAATCTGAGGTCCCAGAGTGCTTCTTCCAAGAAAACTATAATTGCAGAGCCATAAAAAGTCTTCCTGGAGTTAAAAGGTGACAAGGTTTGTACGCCCTGTCACCCATGAATCAGAGGTAGAGAACATATATCAGCTTTTTCACAGAAAACTTACAGGAATTACTTTTTCCAGCAGGTCAACTGGGACACTTACTATTATGAACCTTAACCTGGATCATGCTTGCTTAGCATCCAATTGCAAGTCCAAAACTTTGACCCTGTCTCCTTTAATGATATGTATCTTTTGGTGACCTTTGTCAGAATACCTTGCCAGTGCATCTGCTAAACTGGAGACATCTTTCTTCCTATCAGAATAACAGATGGGGTTTATTGTGAGGAAAAAACCCCAACAATTGAGTAGCTTTGCATTTTTAGCCCAGGGGAAAAAAAAAAAAAAAAGAGTTTAAATGAAGGATTCATTTCTGTACTGCATCTGTGCACTCCTCCATTTTAAGGGGTATTGTGATGATGAAGACATCATCAGTGTTTCGACAACATATACTAGCTACAGATGCTATATCACCCTCAGTAAAAATAGCTGCACTAGTAACAACACTGTGCCAAGCTGGTACTAGGCAGTTATATTTGGCCAAAATAACCTGCTTACTATATAGGGTATTCTTCAGTACTACCATGTGTTGTAATAAAAAAGCCTCTTCATTCACTTATTGTTTCTGGGGGTAAAACAAGAGTCTTCATGCACTGTATGTATTTCTAGGTTTCTAAAGAGCTTTATTACAACACTTCTATAAATATAAGTAGGTGTAAGCTCATTTTTTTGCCACAGTTTGTCATCTGCTTAATTTTTTCAGTTGGTTTGCCCAGAATATGATTTTCCTTTCACTTAGTTTTGGCTAAGCCTGGTCTGCTCAAAAACCTGCTCATAAATTTCACTCAATTGCTGAGTGTAGATTGGCTGGAGTGACTTACCAGTTAATAATTCATTAAAAGAAAATGTCTCTTTCTCCCAGGCATCTTCTCACTTTGCCAGTCTGTAACATCAGATAAGTGGAAGTTGCAGTGGTCTGCTGTCACTGCTTCTATTCCTGCTTGTGCTGGAGCAAAGAGGGCAGAGAGTACTGACCAGCAAAAAGACATCAGAAACACAGCATGGTATTAACAGCTCGTGCTTATTAAGGAGAACAAAGAGCCATATTTCAGCCTAACAGCACAACATCTGCCAAAAATCTTCACAGAGCAGTTATAAACACAAATGAGTACTTCATGAGCACACTCAAGTAACGGCAAACTTCAACCAAATAACTTGAGTGAGTATGTAGCTTTCCAAACACCTTCCTGGCTTTCATCCCAAGGCACAATGATGTGCACAAATCAAGCAGCTCAATAGCATTACCCTATGGAAATGTGTCCCCAGAGTCCAATGTTCCCTCTTCCTTCTCTAGTACACCCAAAATGACTCCTGTTAAAACCACAACTTGTTACAGAGATAAAAACAGCTTGAGGAGTTCTGTCTTTAAATTATCACCAAAAAAGAGGGGAGAAATTTCAAGGCGTGATTCATGGAGAAAGTCAATAGGAACACTATGGAGATCTGTAAAATATTCCTTCCTGCCCTGCTGTTAAATCAAATGAAATATTTGTTTCATTTCTTTCTCAATAGACAGAAAAGATTTCGATGCCTTCAGTTTTGAAATATTGTTATTAATAATAAGAAAGGGTTAGATACAGCAGGGATCTTAGCTGCCCTCTAGGTCTCTGGTCTATGACCCTGGGGGGAGAGACTGCCTGTCTTACATGGCCTGGAAATTATGCAGCACTTCTAAAGCAATACGCAAAAACTGGTAACTCAGAGGAAAGCCATCTAAGTCAGTAAAGCAGAAAACCCCAAAAAAGGTGTCTTAAAATCCTCCCCATTTACAACTCTTCACTCAAATTCTTTCCCTATACAGGTAAGCACTGACGTCCACAGGGCAATGGAAGTGGCTTTTCGGGCATCGGGGTTGTACCAGGCAATTTTCTTCTAGTGTGGGTGTTACACTGGGAGCTGTTTCATGATGGGCTGGTGCCACAATATTCCACAATACTCAGAGCACTTGCTCTGAGTTTGCATCTTTTCTGAACTGATCTTGACACAGCCCTTTCTTTCAAAGTTTTGATGGGGATCTGCTTCTCCTGTTGGTGTCTACAGAAATCTGGGATGCAGAGGACTACACTTAGCTTCTACTTTTCTCCTAACTGGGTTGAACTCTGAGCACGAGAGGGCCTTGTCTATGCATCATCTACATGCTCCTTTGTAGGCTGCAAAAACTTCATCTCTTCCCTGCTGTAAAAGCAATTCATTTCTGCAAGGAAGAGGGTAACAAACATTTTCTCTGTTGTGGTTGAGGATGCTTATATGAGAGATAAGACACCTGAGTGCTACTATATCGTTTATATAAAGTAATTTTCAATAAAAGATTACCACAGATAATCTGAGGAGTTCATTTTTATAACTATTCAGGAAATAAAATGGGTTGTAGAAAGGGTTTCATATTTAGTAGTCATTGCAAATGAAAGCACTTTGTCTTAGTGGGGCCATACCAGTGGAGTACTCCACACTGACTGCCGTAGCTTACCCATCTTCTGTGGTCCCAGCTGGAGTCACAGAAACAGTTTGGGTTTCTCTGTATAGCACTGAACTGTACAGCACTGATGTGCCCATTACTTCTGCATAAAGGGCACTTGCTCAGAAGAATTTTGTTTCCCACCCGAGCCATCTCACTGACACTAATAAAGTCTTGCCAGCTGACATCCCATGTCCTTGCAATGAAAAGCACGTATGCTTCATCAGGAGTGGGACTTAAAGTCAGAGTATTTTTCTTCTGAGCAAATGTTACAGGAATAGTCATGAGTCTTTTGACTCTGAAGCCTCCAGTCAGACAAGTTCATTATCTGAAATACATATAAAAATTTCGAGAAGAATACAGTAAAATTTTCCAGAGATCTCAAGAATGATTAGGGACTGCGCAGTTTTGAAAACAGACTTTGTGCTTTCAAATAAGGTTTCTTGTAGCCTTTCACGTTACAGACAGACCTACCTTAGCATGTCATGGAAAAACAAGGTGGACTTTAACAAAATAAAGCCTTGTCAGCCCTTCCAGTTTTCCCACTACATTTCTTTATTCCATTCAAAGAGACTGACCTTTTCTCCTTTGTATTGGTCTTCTATTCTTACCATATTGCACAACTGAAAGATCTGACATCCTCAGCTTCTCAGGTATTCATTTTCACCAAACTACTCTAAGAAAGAAAATTCATGAATGGGAAACTGAAGCACCAGAGATCCAAAGAGCTCACAGAGCCATTCAGGGAGTCAGTTCAGGGAGCACTGAGCCCAGACCTCCTAAGTCTAACGGCAAGACCTCAGTTATTCAATCATCCTTCCTTTCAATACACCATTTACCTGTCTGGAGATCACTTTCACATGATAAATCTTTTTAATTTAAAAAAATACTTACATTTTCAGCATATGTTCATTCATAACAAGAAAACCAGAATATTTTTACTGAATTATGTTCATTCTCTATCAGTTATTTATGAATACCAGAGTTGTCACTCCTTATTCAATAAAATAGGTATGTATTAATTTAAATTAATGCAAATAAAGACCATTGATTCCTCTGACCCCTTTAATTCATTAGCCAGGCTGATTAGTTTTTTAGATAGAGTTGAAGGTAAAAAATATACCCAAGGTGAATTTTGAAACAACTGTGTCAAACTGAAACTGATCCCAGAGTGATCCTTATCTGCAAACTACAGGATATTTGTTCCATTGAACTTCAGAAGGATAAAATCAGTCTAAAGTCTCATGTTAGCAATGGACAGCCACTTAAGAGCACTGCACCTGAGAACAGGCTTTACTTTATTGACCATAAAAGTAAACAATGTGCCTTATCATGCTCCTACTTATGCAGCAAAATACTTTGAGGTGGTAATTTTCTAAGTTTTCCATACTTTAAGTATACAATTTTTAATGGGCCATTACTTCACTGAAAAAAAATTCCTCAACACAGACCTTGTAAAACCCAGACATTGCATCAATAAATATTCTGGCTATGTCTTCTGACCTTTGCTTCCAGAATCAGGAGCTGGACAAAGGAAGGGACATGAGATTCTTACAAGCCAAGTGGAAATTTTTAAAGCGTTCACTCTGGTGGGGATCACCCCAGCCCCAAGGGCTTTACTCACAGTACTCAAATACTGACTATATTATATGATGATGGGGCACTTTAAAGTACTTCTTCTCTGAATATGTATATCTCCTTTTACAATATAGACAACACTTAAGAAAAAGTCAGCCACAGAACTGAGTTTTTTCAAATAAGCCTGAAAAGTTTGTCAAGGATTGTTGTAACACAAGGCAAGACAGGCACGTGATTCCAGAAAAAGCCCCGGTCTATAATCATTAGCTTGTGTGAAGTGTTCACTGGGGCTTGGAAGCTGGGATTACATCCTCTTGCTCTGCTCACAAGGAATTGAACCTATGGTGACTCACACTTTTCAGGGGAGAGAAACTCTCATTTTTAGGTTACCACATATTCTTGAGGGGGAGGGGGAGGAAGAAATCCCACTTGTAATGTTTCCTGTCAGAGCTGCTCATTTTATATAGGATGATTAAATATTAATTGGCCAGAAGATAAGCATCACTCTCTAGATGCTCCTTCAGGCAAGGGGACACCTGTGTTTCTATCCTGCCTCCTATTAATGCCTGCACAGTGACAGGAATGCAGGTGTCTCTTCTGCTCTCACCTCCAGCTCAGGAGAGTGCACAGTGCCCAGGTTGGTGCTCTTTCCCTTTGGCCAGAGAAAACACACAGCTACACAATGCAATGCCAAACAGCTGCAAGAGGAGTGTGGGGGAGAGCCCCACTGTCTGCTGCTAGGGCACTCACCTCTGCAACTGCGTACACAGGCAGAAAGAAGAGTGCGAACCTGCTCTTCCTATTTTTGGAGATGCAGAGGACCTGTGTGCCCCAGCTTGATGGTTGCCTTATGGTCCACTCTATAGATTAATAAAAGCATTGTTTTCTGTCCTTGGTTATTTAGCTCTGAGTCACTCATGAAAATGGGAAATTTCCTTGAAAAATTTACCTATGTTCTTTATAATCTTATTTTCAAATGTGAATCATAGGCCTACGTGCCTTCTAGATTCCTAGGTTATGCAGAAGAAATGAAAGATGAGATTCCTGTGGATAAAGAAAATTTGCCACATCTATGCCATACCCTGCTGTCATTGTGCCAGCCCTGGTAACAGGATTATGAGCAGACAGCACCAGCATGGCAAGAGTTCTGTTTCCTTCATCAGGTGCAGATCACCAGCAACAAGTTCACTGATAATAAAAATCTAATTCAACCCTGTATTAAGCAAATCTATTGGAACTATTTATATCTACCATGTAAATAATGAACTTTATGTCATGTTTCATAGGAGACCAATTAATCCTTTCTTGCATTTCATATTACCCAAGTGTACTAGATGTGAAATAGTGTCTTGGATGGCTTTAAGAGATACCTTTAGAAATGCTGGAACAAGTCTACACACCACTATTCTCCATATAAATGCATTTCAGGCTTTACTCAAAACCCTTAGGAGAAAACAGTATTCTTTCTTTCCAGGTCAGACTCCTGCTTTGCAGGTAGCATTTGTACTGACATGTTAAAACAAAGTATTTCTAAGCTTTGCCTACATACAAATGAAGAAATATGGTGTTTGTGAGAAACAGGGTACACACATCAATTTTGGAGACATATTTACCACAGGTCTCAAAATCTTGAATACTGACCCTGCAAATGCCAAGAAACTTAGAATAATAGCAACTAACATAGAAGTGATCCCCCCTTATCTCTTTCTGAATTCCCTGGCTTTAATAGATTATTATCTCTGTTCTGCAGGAGTAGTTTTCCTCTCCCAGAACCAATTCTTTTCAGCACAAGTGGGAACAAGAAACGGGCCAAGTCATTTACAAGCAGATTAGTCAATAATCCAACAGCAAGTGTGGACTACCATGCCATAAACAAATTCAGGTTTCAATCCATTAACACAACTACAGAGGTATAGGTTAGAGACCTCTGGCACTGTTCATCACTCTTATGAGCTGTCACTTAGTTGGCTTTTGTGCACTCTGATCAGGGTTTCATCTTTTTTCTAGCTTCCCCTGCATGTCCCAGTCTGGTCATTAGAGGTGTTGAAGGATTTCTCTAATTACTGACAGTTGTTTGCTCACCTACCCCAGACACCTTGGTCCACAGATATGCCATGGCAGTTGTCAAACTGATTTTTCTTAGTGCCACAGATCTCCCTGACCTGGGGAGCATCTGGAGGCCAGTTAAGCTGGCATTAGGGCTGCTTTGTGTGGATGATACAGAGCCAAGATGTGGGAGTGTTAGGGCAACAGTAGTTGGGACTCCTTCCAGGGGTGTGAGATTTCTTGGGCATGACGACCTTGTACTGGAAACAAGGTGCCCTACTGAGCCAAGGCTGCAGGACCTGATAAAACAAGGGTATTTCCTGCTAAAATCTTAAAGGACCTTTCTCCTTACCTTCTCCTAAAACTCAGAGAGGGAAAAAAAAAAGGAATTAATTTCCTTCTTTTCTAGAACCACAGAAACTGACAAGTTTTAAGGACTTGGTTGGTTTTTTTCACAAACTAATAAAAAAATACACGACTCCAGAATATTCTGAATTATAGACAAATGCACAGATGTTTGCTTAGACTAGAAACCATGTCCAAAGGGAGATGAAAAAAAAACAAAAACAAAAGCAAAAAAACGCAACACAAGAAAAAAATTCCCAGAAAAGCTGATAATAGAGATTGAAGGATTGAAGCCAATGTACATCTCACCAGACTACCACTCCCTGACAGCCAATGGCATTTACATGAGTAGTGATTTAACTCATATTTTTATAAATCCTGCATGCTCAAAGGCATTAGAAAGACTTCAGCATCATCAAGGAGAGCTACTAAAACAATTGCATCAAGTTCCTTTCAATAGCTCCAAATGCTTTTATTTGCCTATGCAAAATACTTACAAGTGACCACTGCTTTGCCTCTGCTCTAAAGCAATTGACTGTATAAAAACTAAACATGCTACCAAGAGAAGGAATGAGAAATTTTACCTAGTAAGGATAACACCTTCTAACAAAAATAGAAACCTATATTTAGGTTCTGTTACTTCATGCCTGGTTAATCTAGGGAGCATGTCCGGGAGAGCAACTGGTGTTAACCAGTCTGATAGTGTGATGCCTGCAGCAATACAAACTTGTTAATCTTAAGTTTAAAATAGATCTTCACAAGCAATTCAAGTTAACTATATCTGATCCAACTAGTTTTACCTTAAACTATTCACCTGATTCCATCCCCTCTTTTTTGGTGCTGGAAAAATTTGATCCCAATAATGCCTTGATCATTATGTAGCCTGCACTGAATTGCAGAGACAGGAAATTTGTAGACTTTCCAAACTAATAACTTCAGCTTGGTGGAGTTAAATGAAACATCAGACACCTAAATATGAAGGCAATTCATGCACAGTTATGTGTGTTTCAGTGGCCCTTGCAGCTGTAATCATAAATCATCTATGGTCCTTATTTAATTAAAAAAACATAAAAATTATTCCACTTAGAAGTTTTAGGAAAAAGTTCACTTTCTTCCAGTTTGGGCTACAGTACACACCACAGAAGATCCTAAAAGTGATGAGGATGATAATCTTTCCTGCCTGCAGGAAAAAACCTTCATGAAGTGATGGTGAATATCTGCAGCGTCCACTGCTTTAATAGGATTTTGGTGCATTTGAGTTTTGGAAAGTCATACAGGGTGTTCACAAGGGCCTAGATATAGACTTTGGAGCCAGACATAAATCTCTAAACTGTTTTGCCTGTATCAAGCAATCTGACTAAACAATACGTATTATTCTTTTGCCAGACTTTTTTCTCTTGGGAGAAAGAAAGATCCATTTGCAAAACTGATCTCCAAAGTATTACATTTTAACTTGTTTTCTGGCACTTGTTGACAACTTTGGTTCAGAGAACAGAAAATCACATTGGACATTCACTTAGCTTACATTATTAATAAACTTATCCAACCTCAAGAGACCTTCAAAGATTTTTGTATCACAACATCAGACTCAGAAGCCCAGAACTTTCCCTAAGAAGTTTCAAACACTGAAGAAATAAGGATTTTAGTTTGCTGGAATTCAGACAAAAAATGTAGCTCATCCAGAAGCAGTCTTCAGATATGTCTTTATTATATAAGAAAAAAGCTTTGGCCTCCTTCTTCTTTAAATAAACTTTTAAAAAAATTAAGCTTCACGCTCAAGTTTTTCTCATGATATAAGATATGCTCTCAGCAGCAACCCTCCTCTCTGGGATGGGAGGAAGCAAACATTACTTGGTCCTTTCAGTCCCTTCCACCAGTGGCCCAGAGAGCTCCTCCCCTGATGCAGGACACAAACATACACAGGTTCCTACACACACCAGTGGTACGGGCTGACTGTGTGTGAAACCAGAAAGCACACCAGATTAACCAAAAGAATCCACAGTTCTTTCTCCCAAAAGCATGTTTTTCCTTTTTCACATACATACTTTGTGCCAGGCAAAGGATAAATAAGGCTCCAGGAGCTATGGATCTGGGTGTATTACAGTCATACTAGTTAATGAAAAAGACTTTCTCTCAAGGTTTGAAGACCTTCTTACAAAAGACAAGACTGTCTTCAGAACCCTTTCAGACTGAAGAAGTACTTTCCTATTGCCTTCACTGAGGAGAAGTACAAAAATCCTGCTTGAACTCAGGCTGCTCTATGCAGCTGACCTCTGGTGCTAGTTCCTGGACCATGTCTTCCACATGCAAGTTCCAGATACTGTTTTTCAACATCTTTAGGAGCACGCTGTTGCTGTTTGCTTGTGCCTTACTGTCTTTGAATAATGTGGAGAGAGGAGATCATGAATCGCAATTACCGGTGATCTTCATATGAAGAAGTCGCCACAAAGAAAGCTTCCGCCAACTTTGTTGCCTAAAGAATCCAGACTGCCCACTACGCCATCCTGTGAAATCAAAGCCTCCTCCCACTTTCTTGAATTGTATCTGCTTTGTACATTTGTTTTAGGAACAGATGACCTTGAAGATTTATGTGTAGCAAAAGGGAAGAATATGAGTCCTGTGTAAGAAACTGGAGAAGTACTGTAGCTTTTGTATCAGTGTGCAAAGCACCAAGAAGCCAAACATGTTCATTGTATCTGTGAGTTAAAAAAAGTCCCACCCTGGCATCCAGGGAAGACATGTGGCTTGCAATATTTAATAATACATCTTCAGGTTACTTGAAACATTAATTATAAAGATTAAAGATTAATCCCACTCTATAAACTTGGCTTGTCAATGGAAAATGTATGGTGAAGAAGAGTGTTCTAAGTCTCTAGAAACAGTACTGGAAAGGCTTGCTGAAGTTCACAAACTTTTCTCAAAGATAAAGGCTCTAAGTGTATCAGAATCTGAAGAGCAGCCCTGCAAAACACTCCTAATTCCTCCACTTATCGGTATCCTAGATAATATCACAGAGAAGAGGAGAAGTGTCAGCCAAAAAGACATATAGGATATTCATAGGATAAAGAGAACAGTGCAATTTTGCATGATAAAAACAGAACAGGTATGTGAGGTACCCACAGAGCAAGCTTTTGGTCAGTCAAGCATAAGCTCCATACGGCAAAGGCAGGACTTGAATGGAGCTCAGCACCACCAGAGATATTTACTTTCTGGTGTGTCTGTCTGTCCTTCAACATGCAGAATGACTTTAAGAGAAGTTACTGGAGTTCTGCCTGCAAAAGAACAAGAGTCCTTTGTCTTCATACGTATGGCTAGAGAAAGTAACCTCCATACAGGTGGAGGGAGAAGGATAATCCCTTACTGGGGGCTCCTTCAGGTCTAACACCAGCTCTGTCAGGCTGCAGTGATGCTGGTTTTAAAGCTCACAAGTTTTACTAGGTCTCGGTTTATTCAGTTCTTTGTGGCTTTCTGGGATATTTTCCTCTGCCCATTCTGGAGACAGATTCATATATTGTTTCAGGCTGCAGAGTATCTCATTTTGAAGGCACAGCTTTTATATGCCAGTTTTGCCTTCCATTTCTTTCATGGACAGATACAAGTTCTTCCTTACCCTCCTCCAGGCTGTGGGAAAAGTAGGGATGCGATGAAAAGCAAAGGGACAGACATTTCAAAATAGTCATTCTGAAACTGAACGACTGATAACAGCCAGTGAGACACTGATGAAAAAGTTGTAGGAAATCTCTGGCTATTATTCTGATTCCCAGCAAGTCTGGGATACGTTCACTGCAGACAAACCAGTCTCCAGCAGCCAGCCCAGGCATCTAAATATGATTCCCATGCTTGACATGAAGAGCCCTGCTACAGCTAATGGTGGGTCACTAAGAAAATCTGTGCAAAAGTATTGCCAGTGGGACTGTGGAAGACAAGAGACCTTCCAGGAATGTCCCTATGCTTCTTCCACAAAAAGACATGGCACTAAAAACCTGGAGCTGAGGTCAGCCTTGTGTTGCAATTTGTAAGAGCAAGAGAAAAACACCTGGGCAAGTAAGTTTGTGCCCTGAAAGGACAGAGGTAATTTGAAGTATTTGTGACACATTTTTCCACTTTTGAGTGCAAAACTTGATCACTTGGTATGTCTGTAATATGTATTTTTCATGTCATTTCACTAGTTTGGACCTATTTAAATACAGGGTTAACTTTTCCTGATTTACATTGCTTCCTCCTGGTCAAATTGGCAGCCCCACTGGTGGCCATGGCTAGTCCTTAGCTGAGGGCAGAAGGCAAGCTTCTCAAAACCTTTTCATGACAGGTACTAATACTCTCATTCACGGATGAGGAATAATGCAGCAGGTGGGTCTGCACAGCCCTTACATTTCTGCTCGTTCCCACACCACTACTATCACACGAGGCACAGTGGGAATTGCCTTGCAGTCCAGGTTGACCTCAATCAAGAAGTAACAAAGAACTTTGTGAGTTTGGAAAAGGGCTGTGAGGCTAAAGTTGTAAACTGATAACAGGTTGGACACACTGCACTGTTGTGTTGTGAAAGCCTAACGTTTAGCTTCTGTTTGCTTTAACTTGCTAACATTTTCCATTCTCTGGCTGTTGTAAATGTCATTTCTTTCCACAATCATAAGGTGAGGCCCTGATCTTTGCTCAGAAAAGGGTCCAGCTTTTATATCAAACCTTCTAATCATAATTTTACTGCAAACCTTGGACAATTTTGATAAGTGGTTATGTTATGAACTGTTGGAAGGAAAGCTTCTAATCTTGAGCTTGAATGCAGGCAGGTAGAATGGATCAAATTTTGAAATAAAACAAAATGAATGCTTTTTAATGTATCATTTACAAGCTTCCAAGAAGCCACTGTGCTTATCAGATACTGCAATCATTTCCAGGAGCTACTTAGAAGTAGCTGTCAATTCTCTTCAGAAGTGATATGCCTCAGAGATTCCTTACTAAATTTCTCTTTTCTGATCTTGAACTCATCTACAAAGTAAATTATTTTAATTTCTAAAGAACATTAAACTTTTTTTTTTTTTAATAGATCAGGGGGATGGAAAACATTGTTAGCAAGTCTGCCTTCCCAATGTAATGTTCTATATTCTTGATAAAATCACACATATATTTTAATCTGTGGATAAGAAGGGAGATAAACTGGTGGAAATATTAACAGTAAAATGAAAAATATAAATAAATAGAAGAATGCAGCAGTCTATGTAAAAATAGTTCATATAATTTGGGAGATAAATAGCATAAAGAAGAGTTATTCTCCCTTTGATACGCAAGATTACCAGTGGCTGATCTTCAGTGAGAGCCATGCATAAGAATGGAACTTACAGCTGAACTATAGTTATGGTAATTGCATGGAAAAAAGTAAACAGAGTTACATGCCTGCCTCAGTAGACTTCCAGTTGTAGTAATAATTGATCACACAGATTTCTCTCCATTCCAAGAACCTGTCTTGTTGTGAAGCAGCAAGCAGTGACTGAGATTTTTATTACAACAGCACCTACGTCATTTTTGCTGAGCTAGTTTTGAGTTCAGCGCAGTTTGAAGATGAACCTGTTCACCTTATAATATTGTTTGCTTTATTTATTGTTTTTTCCATATTACCCTTTGAGACTCTCACCATGTAATTTTATGGCTTTGAAGTTGTGTGGGTTGACCTATAACTGTAATAAAAGAATTTGGAATGAGATAACACAAGTTTTTCCATTACTTACAAAAGGTTGAGGCTACTTATTAAACACCTTCATATTCTGTAACTTTTCTAAAAATGAATGCTTTTTCAAGCAACTGTTATGTTGTGGTAGACCCTTGCAGCACACAGATTGGATAGGATAGGTCTGTGCTGTAAGCTCAAACAAGAAAAAATGGCCGTTTAAGTTTTTAATTCAATCTTTATGAAGAACACTGAATTTCCTAGTTACAAATTAACAATATGTGATCATCCTGCATAGCACTCTGGGACACAGATTGTTTCTCATGATTTGAGCTCTTCTTAAAGAGCATTGAGTTCTGTTAAGATGATGTACAGAGAACAGAGAGGAGGATATTTCTCCCACTCTGCACACAGGGGACTGACCCACAAAACCATTTAACAAGGATCCCTTCACATCTAATGTACCCCTAAACTTCATTCCCAATTTTCAGTCACACAATCAGCTTTCCCTCCAAGTAGAATAATACCCTAGGGATGTGCCTGGACTGCAGAGCAGGTGTTCCCCAGGGTGTATCCCACAGTGCTGGTCCCCCACTCACCAGGACTGCAGGACCTGTGGGCGTACTACTTTTCCTTTCAGCTGTCAGCTCAAGTTTCTTTGCAAAAAAAAAGGTCACTGCTCAGGAAGTGAGGACTATGGGAACAGGGACCACTGACACACACCCAGCTCTCCTCCCGTTGTGGAGTTAATGCTTGGCCAAAGCATGCAAACTGCCCAGTAAACTAGACACAGTCGGAGTTCTCCAGGATGTAAAGTGAAAGTGTCCTAAATACTCAAAGGAGCTCTAAAACCCTCCAAGAGACAGGCAAATTTCCTCAATTAGGATCCTAGATTTTCAGCTGTCTCTCAGTAAAATGTCTCACAAGGTGGGTCTCTGAAAGCTTCAGTAACTACTGCCTCTATTAGCAGCCCTAACATCCCAGAAGAGAACTTGCTAGACAACTAAACTGTGCTAAATGCTCTTGGAATTGCATGCAAATATACGATTCAAACAGTGGAACAGAAAGGAAATCCAGTCTGCCATACAACAACATAAGCCACGAATAATCCCACTGAAACTCACTGAAATCAAAGATGAACATTGATTTTAATAAATAATGGGTCAGATTGTTAGAGAAAGCATGGGGTCCAGCGACATTCAGTCAGATTCCTGGTCAGTCTGTGCCATGCAGAGAGCTCAAAACAACAGCTGAAGGTCTCCTTGTGCCAGGGGCATCTTTGGCTGTAGCAATAACTTCACAGCACCTCACATGCCACCAGCGTAAAGGTATTATGGGATTGTGGCAGGTGGGCAAGAGTAGCTGCTTTTCCTGGCATGAGTTAGGTCATCCCCAAGCTGCTTTCTACTGGTATGAGTTACATCATCCTTGAGGCTCTTCTAAATTAGGCATTTACCAGGTTAGGTAGATAGGTATTTACCAGCAAAATTAATTAAAATTAATTGTTATCTTGGAAAAGAAAGAGCTAAGTATAAGAATTCTGCATGGTTTCACTTGTCTTCTTCTTGGCTTCCTAGCTGGTCTATAATATTGTAGATCATCAAACAGATCCCATTCTCCTCAGGCACTTTTCCTGGTAGCACCAATACATTGACAACCAAGTACAGCCTTTCATGCATATGTAGCATGAATATGGTGTTGTATTTCTTCAAGCAAAATGCCATTTTCCCATTCCTGGAGTCACGGGTTGTCATGCTCCCAGCCCTTGGGAATGGCTGGGCTGGAGGGATTTGCCAGGCCAGTACAAATCATGAGGGCTGTGGTGGCATCCATGTAGTTCTTGAAGGAAAGGAGCTGCAATGTAAAGAATGAAATGTTCTGATGGCTATGAGGATCTTACAGAGTGGGAAGACATGGCAAAACATGGTTGCATGGACTTTGAGTCTTCCTAATGCTAAGAAAACTGTTGTTGAGCATTGCCTTATCATTTTGCTGCTCCTTGGAAAGCTACAGATGAAACTGTAAGGGTATAAATGTGGCTTAAAAGGTTTAAATTAGGCCCTAGCTTCACCTGTCAGAAGGTTAACGCTGCAGTCTGAATTCACAAGTGACTCACCAGTTTGAACTTTCTGTTGAAATACATTTCAAGTCTTCAAAATTATTTTGGACAATTCTGTCTTCTGCATGAAAAATAGTGGTTTACCATAATGATTATAAAAGTCAAAGGCAGAATAAGACAGAGTGTGCATTTCAAGGCAGCATTGTCTTTTTCATTTTTAAAGAATACAAATACTGATTGAAACGTAGATAAAGAAAAAGTAAGCAGTAAATTATTCTCTAGTATTAGTCAAATATTCTAAAAAGACACTTTCCTCCACCCACTGGCACCCATACTTGATGGCAGTCACACAAAACTTCAAGCTGCCTTCTAGAGCACAACACTACCTCTGCAAGTTCTGCTGCAGCCCAAACCAGGTACCAACACTGTTCCAGCTTCTCTGACTGGAGTCAGAGTATGTGTCAGGAGTAAGCTTGGGGATCCCATTTGAGTACCTGCATCAAAGACAGCCATGGAAAAAAAGTGTCTTCCCCAGGTTTTGGCTTCCTAGGATCACTTTATAAAGCACCAGCCCATACTTATCTTCTGGTCTGTGCATCTGTCACCCTTAACACTGACAATAGCAGGATGTGCAGTAATGTATTCTGTATAAGTACAGGTGCTTGCCCTTGTTCAGAATCAACATAATCTACATACTTTGTTTCTTATGGAAGACTTCCAGTTATGGAATATATGTTTTCAGTCATGTATTTAATGTAGGAGCATAGAAGCGTAAGAGAGACCTGTATCTGTATCTGATAATCACAAAAAGGTTATAATTACAATCTATGGAATCAGTTGCTTCAACATGCTTCTTACTTTTATTGCTCTCCATAGAAAGGCAGAACTGTAGTGAGCAACTACAGCCAAAGACCAAAATTTCCTTCCACATCTTTCAAGACTGACTGTGCAGCTAACAGTCACTAAGCATCAAATAGGAAAGAAGATATTGGTAAAGTAAAATCCAGCCACACAAGAATTTGGATTTTCAGAAAAGAGGTAACACAATGGTCTCTGCCTTTGAAATATCTTCTGGAGGTGGATTGAGAATAGCTTAGTAAGCAACTTTTGTGGAGCTTTTATGTTCACGTAGGATCTGTTCATTTGAAAGTTCTTACATTTGGGTCTCTTTTGATTTCTGTTCCACCAAAGCAAGTGTGTAACACCTCACATGATGCTGAATTGTTGGCGTTTTCTGACTGAGAATTACATGCCCTGTTATTTCTTTCTTTTATTTGGGGGATATTTTAAGTTGAATTGCTATTATAATTTGGATATTTGATTTCCACACATCTTTGAGAAATCCTTGTGCTATTACCACTAGGTGCTTTCCTGTCAGTGGAGACAGAATTCTGGTAGTCAGAGCTAATAAGTCTCAGAAAAGCCAAAGGAAAAAAAAATAAAATAAAAAAATTGTTAATGAAAATCTTTTGAAGAACAGCTCTGAACAACAAATGTTTTCAAAAAAAGTCGTTGTCACTTCAATTCTGGGTCAAATTCCCAGATGGCTTCATTGTAGTATTTCTCATTTCTGCCAGATATGGGTCTGGCTCACGTAGCTCTAGCTAAAATGAACAACAAGGATTAGGCTTTGGTATATATGCTTATCACAATACAAATGATTTCTGCAAATATGAACAATTTTGTCCTTGCATAAAGCCCTCTAGAATCACTGGGAAAATTTGCATGGACTTCATTCGGTTATGGATCACAGCCTGTATATATCTACATTTTAAAATCTTTTCCAGTGCTTCCTCTTTCAATGGAAATTAATAGCCTCGTGGAATTGAAATGACCAGTTTCTGATTTAGTTTTGCATAAGAAGCAGAGTCCAGTGGGATTAAATATGAATGCTGGCTTGGTAATTCATTAATCATGAAAATATGGTGTGCAGTTAGTTATATAAGTGATTATTTTTGCACAGAAATGTCTGCCACTTTTATGCCTGTGCAGAAGGATCATGTCAAGTGCAGCAATGAGAACTTATGAACACATTCACCTTGATATAGTTTTATAAAGAACACACAAAGATACATAAATGCTCTGTAGCCAGTATTGATTCTGTGGATGTTAGCATAATGAGAGGTCAACGTGTCCAAGCACCTGCACTCAGTTACACAATTATGGGGATAAGCAGCATTTTTGGAAAGTTCCGGTGAGACTTCTTTCAAATCCTCCTGGCCACATATGACCTATGTAAAATATTTTATTCTGAGAACTTCTGAAAATGTAAACATTGCAGCTCCTGTTCATTTAAAAGTCTGAACAGTCAGATGAACAAGGTTGAGCTGGCCCCAAACAATGCTAAATTTCTTGCTCCCATTCAGCTACAGTCTTTTGGGTCAGAGAAAAGGAACAAGCACAAGACTTGATGGGCCATTGGAAAACGGTATGCAGCAAGGAGCAAATCAGCATCAGATGCAAGTCAGAGATCTGTTGAAACAGGTTCAGTACTCAGTTTCCTTTCCTGCAGGCTTGCTGGAAGCTGAAATTCTGCACTAGACGGGGTAATTCAATACCCCTGGTGTGTAAGAAGTTGTCTCACTGGCACAGACCTCTTCTATCTAAAAATGATGGAAATGCTAGTTCCACCTTTGTCTCCTTCCAGTGTCCTTGCGTCACTGGCACCCCATTGTCTTTTCCAAGCACAATGGATAATCCCAGGCTTGATTCACTATGCTTGTACTTGTCAAGGCCAGAGCTCTGCCCATAAAGAAAAGCCTCATGAATTGTCTCTGTTCTAGTCATCATCACTACTTTATGGAAATTGCGTTAGTTTCAGATTTTTATTTCCAAGAAAAGATGCAGGCAGATTACAGAAGTTTCAGGACATGACTCTCACTGAAGTCTACCTCTCCGAGAAAGCCATGCCTGAAAAACAGTTCATAGATGGGAAACTGGCCCAGTCATGATTAATTTTTTTTATTTTTTTTTTTTTACATGGTGAAACACAGACCCTGCTTGTAAAGAAATACTTAAAATTTCTTCAGTCCTTTTGCAAGTATAATGGTATTTACAGCTGCAAAACTAATACAAATATTTTGAACCAAATAGATTCATGATCATATTCCCGTGTCTTTCCTCTTAGCTGCTGCTTTGTTCAGCAGCTAAAAAGCCACAGGCCAAGCCAGTGCATCTCTTGAAGAACTCATAGCCAAACAGCAGCAACAGAAGGAGACAAAGCTGCACATAACAGGTGGAGAAACAAGAGAATGGAAAATGGAGGGAATCGAGTATAAGGTCTCATGATTACTTAATCGCTATGCCCACATCTTGTTCCATAATGCATACAAGATTTCAGCCACCCAATTTACTGAAATCCCTCTCAGGACAGGTCAGCCTTTAACTAAGCATCCACCTCTCATCCGACTGGGTTATCCATCCCCCTTGGCATTTTGCTGTCTTCTGGGTTACCCTATTATTTTTTTGCATTCATGCTATAAGTGAGTCTTAACATGCTATTGTCCTACTGTTGCTCATGTTGATCACTTAACATGTGGGGATTCCTGGGTTTCCCAGCTGTTCTCATCCCTCATCCTTACTATACTATTGTACTGTATTTGGCAGTGTCCTATCAGCTGATCATTTTGACCATGAAACCATCGTAACTCAGTGTAGATCTGAGGGTTAGGGCTGAAAGGAGAAAGTCAGGTTCAGAGCTTCAGAGAATCCATGTAGCCCTAGTGACTAAAATGAGTCATCCCAAAACGGATTATTAGTACAGCAACACGTTACCCCATTGCAGAAGGAAGATTTTGTAAGCTGCTCTGTCCCTTCCCACCAACCCACTGCTATAGAAGGGGAAGTCTCCAAAGATGGTCTACCAAAAAAAAGCTCTTGCCCAGTCAGAGCAGACTGGTAGCTTCCCCTGCACCTCTGCACTGTTCATACTATGTCTCAACATGGATATCTCAATATCCCATCATACATTGGAGGGAGTACCAGGTCAAAGGGTTTCAGGTCTTTCAAACATCAAGTCTGCGCAAAGCTGTCTACAGTGAAAAACGCATTCCTTGCAGCCCACATGGTGTCCCAAGTGGCTTTTTCATTGCCCTGAGACATCCTGAGGTGCTACAAGGCACGCTCTGACATTCAGGACCCTCTTCCAGATGGAAAACCCACAGCTAAACTGGGAGGCTGCCCTCGGCCTCTGTGCCCCCGTCTCATGGTCACTCTCTCTACAGCCAGGGATCCGCAGTAACTGCTGGGTCTCCCAGCGCTGCTCGCTCTGCTCGGGGCACCCCGCTCGGCACCCGCCCAGCCCTCCCTCCCTCGCTCCCTCCCTCCTCGCTGCCACGTCGAGGGGTGCGGGTTCCCGAGGGCTCGGCTCCGCCGCCGGGAGACCCCGGCCCCCCCGCACCGGGCGGGGATGGATGGAGGGATGGAGGGAGGGAGGGAGGGAGGGAGGGCAGCGCCGGGGGAGTGGCCGGGCCGGGCCGGGCCCATAAATAGCCCTCGGCGGGGCGGCGCGGGAGGAGCCGTCGGAGCCGCCGCCGTCGGAGCCGCCGCCGTGCCGGCCGCGGTCAGAGCCGAGTCAGGACCGCGGACAGCGCCCCCCGCGCCCCGCGCCCCGCGCCCGCACCATGACGGCGGAGACCCACCTGCAGGGCGTGGAGATCTCGGCCGCCCAGTTCTTCGAGATCTGGCACCACTACGACTCCGACGGTGACTCCTTTCCCCCCGGGGCGGCGGGGGCGCGGGGGGCGCGGGGGGCGGGGGGCCGCTCCGGCGGCAGCCACAGAGGGGCCCGGGACGGCCCCGCCGGCGCTGCGGAGTTCGGAGCGAGCGGTGACGGCAGCCCGTAACTCTTTGTGTTGTAGGCAATGGGTTCATGGATGGGAAGGAGCTACAAAACTTCATCCAGGAGCTGCAGCAGGCACGGAAGAAGGCAGGCTTGGTAGGTTTAATGTTCCGCCCCACTTTTCCGTGTTCTTCGGGAAGGAAGAGTTTTCTTGAGCAAACTCCGGTGTCTTTTGTTCGCTCTTGCCGCGGCACGGGTCGTGCGCCCGCCGCTCCAGGCAAAGGGAAGTAGCTCGGTTAGAAATGAGCAGGTTGCAAATGAAATAAATCGTCTGCTTTGGAAAGGCGAGACCAGGGTCCACCTCCCTGGAGAGCGGGCTCCGCTCACATCTTGCCAGGCTACAAGCTGATGCTTCTGACAGTGCTTAAAAAGAAAAGTCAAGAAATACGTGGATATTTTCTTTTTGTCTCGGATGGGACCTTACCCCTTACCTTACAATTAATCTTATCTGATCCAGATACATAATCTTACTAAAACAGAGGGGAAAAAAGAAAAAAAAGAAAATAGGAAAAAAAAAAAAAAACAACCAACACTTCAAGGTAGTTGGACTCTCTTTTATTTTCATACCTAAAGGGCAGTACGGGCTGAAATGCATTCCTGCCCCTTGGTGGTCACTAAATAGATCTGCAGATGATTCCTAACCACTTTTGCTCCTCATCAGGAGTAGGAGTACCAAATCCTGGCTGTTTAAATTGTTCGGAGAGACAGCAGAGTTTTTGACAGTGTTGTCAGAACTCTTCTGTGTATGAGTTATAGAAATACTAATTATTAACTTCGTCCAAACTGTATCCCTGTGGCAGGGGGAAAAAAAAAGAAGAGAGAAAAAGAATGAAATGAAAGATTCCATGAAAAGATTTTAATTAAGAGGGAAGTGAACATTTTTAAGAAATAAATTGCCTTTAAAATAATGAGTTTCTAAATCAGGCCACTTTTAGCATAAAAGTCCAATATATAACCTAATGAAATTGGTTTAAATGAATCTATGCTAAAAGACTTCTGAAGAAATAGAAAATAAAATTATAATGCAACATGTGTGCATGGAGGAAATAGATTAATACTTCATCATAAGAATGCCTCCAAATTGGGCAATAGCTTCTCAATAATTAACTGCTTTGAAAGCTGCTGTATATTTCAGAAGTAAATGCAAATAAAAAAAATTAATATGAATCTTAATTGATTTTGTGGAAAATTGTATCTCCTAATTAATTGTATGAGTGTAAACTTTACACATATGAAAATCTGTCTCCCAGCAGTTCCTCTAATGTTACTGCAGTCTAGGTACTAGTTAGTTCTTAGAGTTATTGGTGTAGGCTCTCAATTTTCATGAATGTAAATAAGTTTAAAGTTAAAAATAAAATGAAAAGGAACTAAAGTAAAAACAAACAAAACAAAACGGAGGATTGGGAATGTGTTTTTTTTGGAGGAAAAAAGTCTATTTTTTCACAGAAAAGGTTAAACACAACTTCAGTACATTCCAAGTATTGCAACAGAACAAATCTCTCTTCTATACTAAAGTGAAGGAAACTTAAGTATGCCTAGTAGAAAGAAGATATTAGAGCCTCTGTATATTTAGTATGAATGGCAATGTTAGTAGAAATGCTGATATATTATTCAGTAGTTCAAAAATTAATTAGAAGCTCAAGGACAAAAATACTTATAATTTTAAGATCAGACTCTTTTCTCTCTCAAAGTAAGCATGCATCTCCTAAAAACAGAGCCTACTCAAAGCAACACAGAAAGCCCCGCAGGATTATTCTCATCCGCTACAAATTTTTTAATTTATGTGGATTTTTCAAAATAATCCCCACCAGTATCTCACACTGTATTTTAAGAATGCTCAGATGTCTAAGTTTTCCTTTCCCATTTCTCTGATTCAATCGGAACTTTGGAGTGTTGTGCTAAGAGCAATCTCCAGCAGCAACACCAAACTCAGCCCTTGGTCTGTGGGCTCTGGAGTACGGCTATATGTCATCTATGCTTCAAATCTAACCTGATTCTTGGATTTGAAGGCTCATTTGCCAAACAAGCATCTCATTAGTTCATTTCTTGTCTCACGGGATACTAATTCAGTAGCTTTGAATTTCTATTCTTTTGCCAGAAGGGACACATTGGAAAACTAGTGTAGGTTATATCTAATTTCCCTGTCTGTCCTTCTTTTAACACCCCAAAGCTTCTTTGTCATTATTAACTTCTGCATTTCAGGACATTCTCCTTCTCACTATTTTTGAAATATTCAATTATGCATTCTTCATAGCTGGATTTTGCGCCAGTCATGCCATATGCGTTAAAGAATCACATTGATTCTGTCATCAAATAGGATGGTTTAATATTTCCCAATATTCTTCCCAACCACGTAACTGTTCTAATTATGTTCTAACGCTAATCCTTGTATTAATCCACTCAGTAAGCCTGTACTTTCACAGCTGTTTTTTCTCAGACGAAGCGGTAGCATGCAGCTTGATTCAGGCTAGTCCTAGAGGGGGGAAGGTGTACTCAGAAGTTTTAGGGCTTGGGCTTTGGTAACATTAGGCCGGTTTGCTTCATGCATTATGGTAGACAGTGAATTGATCTGATATAATTTTAGCCATGTTAAAAGAACTGCATCTTTTTTAAGATAAAAGCTATGCAATTATATAAGAATAGCTTCCATTTATTGTACCCCACTTTTATGCAATACATTCTCTATTTGCCAAAAGAAACTTTGGGATATAAGTGACTAATGCAGAAGTTGATAACGTGTCAATAGTTGTAGATTGGCTGATCTATTCCACATCCATTTCTCACTTTCCCTGCGTATATAGATAATGATAGTATTTCTCCACAGAAATGTATGATTTATGAACACAGTCATGTAAGTGTTTCTGTAGTGCCACCTATCCTTACATTTTCAAATTATATCAAAATAAGGTTTTTTTGTTCCACTTGTGGGACAAATGTCTCTTCTGAGGTGTCTGGCTGAGGTGTGAAGGGCTGGTTTCTTGATTTCAAAAATTGAATACTGCATCTGTATCAAGTTTAGTAGTAGACTTGGTTAAATTTAGGCAAGTTTTTTGAGCAAAAATATTTATTTGAGTAATATAACTTAAATAACTCATCAAGCATCTCAAGAGCAGGTGAAGTGAACATGAAAAAAAACCCACAATCATTTCTGAATAATGAACTAGAGAACAAGCATCCTGCTTTGTTTAACCTGTGATTGACTATTCCTCTGTCCATGGCTGGACACTGCCTGGCACTGCAGAGCAGCTATTAGAAAGATTAGTAAAATATTTAACCAAGACTAATTAAAATCCAAGTATCCAAACTCTCCATTCTATGTGCTAAGCAAACTTGTCCCCACTTTTGGATCATTAAATGAAAGGTGACTTTGAAGTGCATTTTATTAATAACCACATCTCTAATTAAAGCCATGGCAAATTACTAACCTGCCATGGATGACTTTGACAGAAATAGGATACTAGGCCATGACTGCATCAGCTACAAGGAACTCACATTTTAGCTAGTTTTGGTGGTGAAATTTGGGACAAGCTACAGTGGACTTTGTACAACTGAGATTCCCCATGTCTCCAGTGAGAGAATCACTTAGGTCCCATATAATCAATATAAGCAACTAAACCTTTAATTCCCAAAGTCTGCTGTATCTTCATCTATAACCATAGAATTATCCACTGTGTTAATATAACTGCAATCCTGATCCACGCTGCATGGTTTCTCTAGCTCACACTTATAAGAAATACATTGAAAATTAAAAGGTTGATCAGCATCCAGGGTTGATGGCAGCTCATATCAAAGCAAGGCAAGTCAAATTGAAGTGTGAAATCAAATATATAGATATTCACCCCCAGCCTGGCATTTTTGCAGTAGCCTAGAATGAGGATAGCCTTTAGAGAACAGATGTATAGCAGGGACCATAATTTATATGAAGAACAACTCTCATGGCTTTATTCTGTCAGATATAAGGTTTTGCTCGAAGTTTTATCCCCCCTAAATCTGTCTCTCTTCATTTCAGCAGTGACATTTTGACTCTGTTTCCATGATAACTAAATACTAAACAGTGAAAAATATGATATTGTGATGAGTTCTTTAAGGACTAAAATAGCATCCATTGTTCAGGAAAAATCCGCTCAAAGATGTGGAAAGGCTATTTTGGTGTTCAGATGTATTATACTGAAATTTTCCATATTTTGAAAGATTTCACACTGTCTTCAAGTTACTAATTTAAAAATGAAAACTGAGAAAATGGACTAATAATTGCCTATGAACTACGCTGTCATGCTCTTAAACAAAGGAGCTGTTACACGCATCTTCCAACACATCTGTCTTTATAATTTTTTCATTCTGTAAACTCAAAAAGAGTTCTAAGTATTTAAATGTCAATCATTCACACTGACTATAATATAATTCCTTAGGAAGTAAAATTTATCACAATGACATTATTCATGACAGAAAAGATATTATTTTTCATTTAAACTAGCTGTGATGTGTATTTCATTAAATGTAGCATGTTATTTTGCAACTAATAGAATATTCAAGTAAGTTTACATACTTTCTCTGTGTCTTATAGTAATGATTCTATCATTGTAAATTTGTAGGATTTAACACCTGAAATGAAAGCTTTTGTGGACCAATATGGGAAGACTACTGATGGAAAAATAGGAATTGTTGAGGTAAGACAGTTATTTTGTAACAAAAGACTGACGTGTTTACCTGAAGAAAATGCATTTAATGCAGAAGAATGTGAGGATAATATGCTTTGGATTTTTAGTTGCACAGAATATTTCTTCCTCTCTCTTAAGGTCTATAGTATTTTTTCATTATTAAAATCTTTTCATTGACAAAAAGTAAGGTATTCCTTACCACTCTCCAGACATTTCAATACATTTCAAATAAATTTCTCTCTTTATTCAGTACAAGTAAGTATCAGCAGCAATTTAGTTTTCCTGCAAAGCTTATAAGAGCTCCATTTTAGAAATGTAAATTGTGAAAGGCAATGTGATTTATTAATGCTCTGTCACCACTTTTATAATGAGGATAATATACCAGTGAACAAAACTGGGCAGTCACCATAGTCTATTCTAATAAAAAACACATATGGTAAGAGAGCACATTAATCATGTTAAATGTAAACAAAATTTTAACAGTAATTGTGATCCAGGGAAAGACTAGGATTTATTAGGAATTCCTTTCTTGAACTTTAACCGAACTTCAGGCAGAAAATTGCTATATTCCTTACTCCCACTTTCTGAAGAGGTTTAAGATAACCAACCTCTTTTCTTTGTATAGCTGCTCAACGATTTTATCATTTAGGCAACTTGCTAGGAAAGGGTTTTCTCTCACTTTCACTCTCCAGTGCTGCAAGTCAAAAAGGAGAGTTCATGGGGTTACAGTTTGAGAAGTCATTTATGTCACTCTGAGTGCAGAGAGACTTCAGTTTTATTATTAAATCATATTATATTTTTTCCCGATAATAAGAAATTTGACCTAGAGAGATAATTAAGGGACAGCTGGAAACAAGCCAGGCCTGAAAAAATTCTGCAGTGACCAACTTTGAGGCAGTAGCTAATTTTAAAATAGAGGACTGAACAGAATCTGTAAAAGTCAATAGGAAGTATCACTGCTGATACAATAGATAATTGAAAGATATCTTTTCTCCTGTGTCATATGTCTGAATTTTATATACTCATTTAAATGCATATGTAATTATGACTAAACTACCATGGAAATATAAACAGTTGCTTTCACTTGCAGCTATAACTGATTTTTAAAAACGCATCTTTTGACAATCCTTAGCATTGATCAATAGCTCTGCATCAGTCAAACAAAATGTTTGGGTTTGGGCTGATCAATATTTATTTATTTGGTATTGAGGAATCCTACTTAATTTAGTCTTTTTGATTATGTGTCATAGCAAGCATTGGATGCAAGAAGAATGTGTGAACAGTGCCTGAAAAAGATGTGCCTCCCCACTTAGGAAAGATAATTGGAAGTTTTACCCTTCAAATTCTTTCTCTGATTCTGATATTGACTTAATGGGTAAAGATGAGTAAATTCAAGAGAGTCTGATATGGCTCACCACCCCCATTGAAGTGCCAAGCATGTTCAGCATCCACGGAAGCCATTGAATAGTGATAGTACAGAGTCCAGTGACTGAAGGGACTTTCTCCCTTAATATAGCAGTTTCCAAACCCAATAGCTATATTTTATTTCACTTACATCAGCATGAAGCTTGATTTGGAAAGCGCTGATGGAACTCATGAAAAGTGTTGTATGCGCAGAGCAGTATGAAAGTAAAATTGGTATTTGGACTTGATTTTCCTTCCTTATTAAAAAAAAAAAAAAAGTCCAGTTATTCCATATTGCTCCTATTTACATACTACATCAAATAGTTTTTCTAAAAACGTGTATTAATGCTGGTTTTTTTAAAAAAAAAAAGGTAAAGCATTCAGACTCCCAACTATGATAATGACTCGACTATGTGACAAAAAATGTGCTAGCAAATAATGCGTTTTGGAAAAGGTCTGTTGACCGAGATAAAGAAAAGGCCTGGGTGGCTTCACAGAGGAAGGAGTGGATTTTCAGATCAGATTGAGTCAATTCTGCCTTTGCAAGAACACTGCAGTTAGTTCTCCGGCTTTAGTCCAGTGCCCTCCAGCTAAAGACAGAGATTGACCATCTCTTACATAATGACTTTCTTGTCATTGTGTAAAAGACCTTTAATTTACCTTTTGTACTCATTCAGACCAACGCTTTCACTAAAATGTGCTTGTGAAACCCAAGGCTTCAAAACTTGGAAACTGCTGCAATTCCACATTCAAATCATTTGAAGATTACTGCTGCCATAAAAATAACTACCCATTAGCCTAAAATATTCTTTGTACTCCCATGCTCTATGATAGGATTTTAAAAAAGCAAATTCACTGTATTAGGTGAAAGGAATTTTAAGTAGCATTAAATATCAATGGAATTTACTTAGAGAACAATTTCTAAATAATAGTTCTGATATTGTTTTAGGTACTGAGAGTATTTTTTCTGCTAGGTAACTGATAAAGAGACACCTCAGCCTGCAGCTGAGCAGAGAGGAGTCAAACCAGTCTCAGGCTTTGTGATTGTCCTCTACTATTTGCTACACAGAAATAACCAACATTCCCCATAGAAGCAGCAAAGTTCACTAAACTACTGTTGCGGCCATACATGGACTCGCAGTGGTCTGCAGTCTTACTCAGATGTTCTCATGAAGTCCCCCTATGCTTATCCTCACAAAGAAGTCCTCACCTGAAATAGCACCAGGCTTCCATTTTTCTTCTCAGTAGTGGTATAAAAGTAGGAAGTTGAACCAGTTTCCACATGATTTCCTCATCCCTTAATACTGCAGAATTTTCCACAGAAGGCAATTTAATGCTTTCCCCTGAGACACAGAGAGGGTGAGAGCTATAGCTTAAAATAAGGTGATATATTCTGTACCTCAAATACAGTTTGGTACTGCTAATAAGCTGTTAATGATTCTTTGGACAGTTACTATTGTACATTCACCCTTGCACCTTGTACTATTTTACAGTGCCCTTGCAAAATTCACAGGAGTTACCTATGTCACTGAACGGCATCTTATTTGTAATTTCCACCCATGCAAACCCTTTCCCATTGTCATAATCCCTTCCTCCAAACTCTGCTTTTTGTTTTAAATAGTTCTTCCATTCCATTTGCTGTTAAATAGGAATGTACTATAAAAATCAAAGTTTGTCTATCATGGGAGAAATAAAAACATTTTTCCATAAATCAGGACTACGTTACACACATTTAGCTAATAACTACTTACCCACATGTGTATATGCTATTTATAATGGAGTAGATTTTGAAAGCTGCTGACAAAAACACATTATTTAAATTGGTTTTGGTTTGGTGTTCAGCCACTTAACAAAAGGACTCAGAAGGCTCTGACAGGCCTGACAACGTGTCATCAGCTGTGCTGTTTCTCTAAGGAGAGTGCTCTGATGTGTCTTTTGAGTTGTATCAACACTTAGAGAATATAACTGATCCCTTGCATAGATAATTGTAGAGAAACAAGAGATATGTTTCCATAACCTTGTTGTGCCTGTGGGGTAAGAGCTGAACTCACTTACAGCTCTGCTGGATCCCAATAAAAAAGCCTCAGCAATTAGGCAAGATCACTGAAATAGGCAGAACAAGGGGTTTGAGGGTGTGAAATGAATGCAAAAAAAACCAAAAATTTGAATCACAGTTTTAAGATGGGACTCCAGGAAGTCTGCAGATGTCATTTTTCATAAAAGAATGCAGCTAAGAAATGTCTTTCTCCATTTTCTCTTCTTAGTAAGCACAGCTGGTCTATTCTTCAAGTAAAAAGTTTTCTTTAATCAAAACACATTTCATACATTTTGAGAAAAGAAAAAAAATTGGGCTTTTGTTAAAAACAAATCATGATTTTACATTAAATTATACAGTAATGCTCTCCATCTTGTACATTTGTCACTTGCCAAAATTGAGTTATAGTAAATGAACATTTTCAATAATCAGTACAATAATGTCTGATTTTAAAAAAGCCTTTTGTAGAGCAGAGGCATTGGAAGAACAACCCCTGGTTTTGCAGGGCTAAAAACCCTTTTGATTTCTTTCTGGTATTTATAGCTCTTCTTGAACGCATCTCCGAGTCTGACAATTGAGCTCTGGTTGCCATCCCTTACCCTCCCTGCTTTGATTTTTTTTCTCCTGCATTTTTCTTGTATTTAACCATTTACCTTACACATGTGTTCTTCATGTCAGTATTCCTCTCTCTTCTTCCTCTTCCTTGGTATCTGCGAGTAGTCTATTTTCCTCACTTTCTTCATTCATGGTCCTTCACACTTTTCCTCAATGCATTCTTGCCTTATGCTTTCTCTTCATGCCAATTCAATGGTTTTCAGCACAGATCCTTGCTCTGCATGTGTAAATTTTTCCCCTTTCTCCAGCTACCTTTTTGTAAAGAGCTGCCTTCCTCGCTTCTGTCAGACCTCAGTTCTGTTTGACCTTGATGAATATGGCAAAACTGCAAGCCATCTTCCAAACATTTCAGCTGTGAGGATGAAGCTTCCTATGGGGCCACTATAGGGCAGTATGAGCACAAAGAATTTCATACAGTTTTAAAAAGCTTCATGCTCCATTACAGGTTCAGTTGGCCTAATGAAGAATCAAAATTTAATCTTGCATAAATTCTGTTACAGCTTGCTCAGATATTGCCAACGGAAGAGAATTTCCTGTTGTTCTTCAGATGCCAGCAGCTAAAGTCAAGTGAAGACTTCATGCAGGTACAGTATGGAAAGCTGCCTGTTGTAAAACAATCCAAGACCTGCTTGCCATAAATATATCATTAACGCATTCACATTCTGATTGCAGACATGGAGGAAATATGACAGCGACCACAGCGGCTTCATTGATTCTGAGGAACTTAAGGTAAACCAGTATCTATGAGTATGCATGACATGATGATAGGTGTTGTATTGCAGCCTTGCTGCTATCTCTTTCTTCAGATACCCACCTGTGCATGTTTTTGCATTTCAAACAAGACAAAAAAGCAATATAATTAGCTGATGTTTTTATCACCAGTAAATTATTTAAAGTGAAACCCTAATCTGATCAATGTGTTTCAAAACATGTTTTAATTCAGACCAAGTTTGTCTCAAGTGACTCAGGGTAGCATGTATCTTTGAAGTAAGAAAGCCTAAGAAAGCAAGATGGGCCTCTGGAAGCTATGTTGGTTATTTTTTGGGTATATTAGGGTGGAGGGCTATTTTGTTCTGTTTTTTTCCTAAGGGTATCACTACCATTAATCACTATGCTGCTGGATGGACTATATCAAGTTCCATGTAACCCTACAGTTTGCTCTGTAATACTGTTAGGCTAACACAAATGGGATTGTACTGCCCCTCCTTGGTTAACCTAGTAGGATTTTAGTATCACCTTTAATATGTACAAATAAGAGCAGAATCGAGATTATTCCATTAGCCATCTCATTTTAGCAGAATTAAGAAACCTTAGAACTAGAGTGATTTTACTTCTCTAGTCATAAAACCAACAGTAATTTGTAGATGCTGAATTAGTGCCACAGAATCACAGAGCGGCTGTTAGGAATCTCTGGAAGTCACCTTGTCCAACCCCCCTACTCAAGCAGAGCCACCTAAGCCAGTTGCCCAGGACCCTGTCCAGACAGCTTTTGAATGTCTCCAAGGATGAAGACTCTAGAGCCTCTCTGGGCAACCTCTGCCAGTGCTTAGTCACCCTACAAGTGAAAACATGTTTCCTGATCCTCAGAGAGGACCTCTTGTGTTTCACTTTGTGACTATTGCCTCTGGTCCTGTCACTAGCCTGGCTCCATCCTCTTTCCACTCTCCCTTGAAATACTTACACACTTTCATGATGTCTCCCTGAAACTCCTCCAGGCCGAAGAGTCCCAATCCTCTCAGCCTTTCCTCATAGGAGAGATGGTCATATACAATAGTATCTGAGTAGGAAGGTGCCTTTTTCCACAGTTAATTGCACTTGATTCATTACTGTAGCTTAACATTCAAAGGAATCAAAGCAATTCATAGCAAGAGAAAGGCCCAGTGTCAAAGCAATTCATAGCAAGAGAAAGGCCCAGTGTCTATCCATCTAATATGGACTATTTTACCCATATGTGGTATAAAGGAGCGTTATATAAGTTTTATTAACTAAAGCATCAGGAGATCAAACTGTCCAAAATCATTACAGATCTTCTACTCAGAAAAGAAATCTATGTCTGAAAATTCACTTTTTTTTTTTTTTCATTTTCCCTTCCTCTTTTGAGTTTGGTATCTGTATGACATTTGCTGAGGATCTAGCCTTAGGGGGAACTCTCTGGTAGACGAACCCATTCTTCTGCTGACTCGTTACAGGAGGTCAGTGTGCCTAAAGTTGGTAGGATCAGGAGGAGGTAGCACTCGAGAGCTCTCCAGCTGTTAGATTGCCTTAAGGACTGTTATAATTTAAAATAGACATAAAAAGGCAGAGCTGATTGAGGACTGGCTGAAGAATGGAGACATTTTAACTGAATCCCTAATGGTTCCATCTCTCTTGTGTTGTGAGATTTTTGTCTGCCTCAGAGAAACAGGTCATTTTAACATGTTGAAAATGAGACATAAATACAGTTTTATTTTTAGATCAGCATTTCTTGACAAGTCCAAGCATTTTAAGTATTTGCTATGTGAGGAGTACACCCACTGACAACTTTGTAAGTGAAATTCAAGCTGGAAATCAGGAAAACTTTCTAACAATAGTAATGGCAGTAGAATATGTTGTCTAAGGGGGAGGCAGACTCATGATCACTGTATTTTGGAAAGGCTTGGCAATAGCTCAGATCAGACAGTAATTCAGGAAGTTTAAATAGACATATTCCTTTCTTGAGACATGGAGATGGACTGGATAGCCTTTCAATGTCCTTTCCAGTTCTATTTTCCATCAAAGCACACAAGATTAAACATGTCTCCATAACATCCATTTACCACATTTCAGTCATGTTCTTTGTATACAAGCTACCAGGAAGGGCCTCCAGCATGGAGGGGGCCAGACTAAAACAACTATAGTGGGTATCAGTCATATGACTATTGACATGGTTGCACTCAAGTTTAGGAATACAAGTATATTTTCTTATATGCTTCCCCCTTTTTTATCTTGAAATGTGGACCAAAATTCCACAAAGACAATGACATTTCAACTGATGACAGGAATTAGGTGCTTCATTGAGCACTGACAGGCATACAGACATCTCAGGTCTTGTAATGCCCTTGCTAAACAATTTTGTATCTTTATTTTCATGTCATAGATCTAGTGCAGAAATTTGAAACACTGAGTGAGTGAAAACCATCTTACTTTTTAGACTAAAAACGGCTGGTGTTTCAAGTCATGTGACATCAAATTCTCATGCAAAAATGCAATGAATTTGGCTGCACACATTTGAAATACAAGGTAGGAAGGAGCAATGTTCACATCTAGCATTAGGTAGTGCCACAGGCAAGGACAAAACTTGATTAATCATTCATCCTTTCTGTAAAATTGTTCTTAGGTTGCAAGAAGTGATTAGGCATCCAAGTTTTCAAGGAGACCCAAGGTTAATTAGTTTAGTTTACTGATAGAGCTGATTAGGAAGCAGTACTCTTGAAAGCTAAACTTTTTTCCAAATTCACAATACAACAAATGGTATACAATGAAGAAAGTTATGAGTCACTTTTTCCAAATAAAATGTCATATACTTGAGCTTGTCAAAAGAAACGGTTATATTTTTAGCTGTTTGTAACTAATTTTTTTTTATACTTATTTGGAACTTCATCAGTAAATACCAAAATGGAAGTAAAATAGTATTTCCTATTACTTTAATCTGAAGTTAGCAAGTCAAACATTTTACACTGTACATAAAAATTCACCTATTACTCTTCTATTTAACAGAGCTTCTTGAAAGATTTATTACAGAAAGCAAACAAGCAGATTGAAGACTCAAAGCTAACGGAATACACAGAAATAATGGTAAGATTATTTAAAGGAATAATGGGTTAATCTAAACTCTGTTTAGCCACTGGAAGGCTCCAAATGACTTGGAGACCCAGGTCCCAATCAAACTATGTCATTGCAATGATGAGACAACCGTGGCATCTGGCACAGCACATACTTCTGCAGCTACCGAGTTTTGATGGGCAATTTTGAATGCTGCTTAAAAAACAAAAGCTCAGGAATTTTTAAGCTTCTTGGTATTTATTCATCACATCATGCCATAGTATTTTCCTGGTTTATTTCCTTGTGCTGTTAGTTGTAAAACTGAAGTCTTCACAGTTCATAGGAGAAAAACTTCCTGTCATATTTACATTATTATGTTTAGATCAAATTAATTTGGAGTTACTTTCTGTTTTGCCTTTTTACAGTGCGATGATGTCTGTCTCTTGTCTTAAAAGCCATCACTGCATGGTAACTTCTTACCAGATTTACAAACCTCTCACACTTTCCTTCTCCCTCTCCTTCAAGAAGGAGATATTGATGTTTTAGACAGACATTATAACAAGCCTGTTGTTTCCCTGGACTTAAATCAGCCCATCCTTAGAATGCTCCTTCCATCCCACTGCTGCAGTACTCCACAAGAAGGCCAATTACTGGCTTCTGTGTGGGCTTTTCAAGAAAACATATAACTTCAGGAAACATATAACACCATATTTTTTGTTTTACCAGCTTGTTTTCATCCTAAAATATTTTTAGTAATTTAAAACATGCTAGGAAAACACTCTACTCCTCAAGCTGGCTTGAGAATGGCCAAACAAAATTCATTTCTCCTGGAAAAAAGTCGGCTGGTTCAGTGTACCATTATAAACCATTTACTTAGAATTGTCACTGTTTATTCACTGGTGAAGATAAAACATATCCTTTCATTCAGGGAGCTTTGTGACCTTCATCTTAATGTACGCTCTAAGTTCTGGCCTCTGCAGAGAGACACAATGACAAAGAATTTAGTTACAAGAAAAAAAAAAAATAAGTTCTCCCATAATCTCCTCAGAAGACTTAATAGACAACACGCGGTCCTGAGCAGCTGCTGGCAGGCACAGCCAGCCACTAACAACTCATCCAAATACAAAATATGTTGACTTCACAGCTGCCACTGCTTACCTCCCCCAAATGCAAATCTGCTTTCACAGGAAATGCATCCAAGGCAGATGTTTTTTTGCAAAGGAAGGAAATATTAAAAGGAACCAGAGTGTTATGTAGAAATAAATGTTTGTAGAATTGATAACTTTTTCTGGTATCCTTTGCCATTTTTTGTGTATTAACCAAGTGAAATCAGGTATTTTTCCATTACATTACATTAATTATATCTTTAAAAGTATATACACTTAGGTATATATGTCAGTACAGAATGTCACTTTTCCTCATCTATAAACTACATCTAAAATTAATATGATTGCAAGTGATGGGATGGAGCGTTGGTTCTTTCACTGTTTTGTAGTCTACTGGTTTTTTGACACTTTTATAGAGCAAATGCAATATCGTGTTTCTAAGTAGAAAAATGGACCTAGACAGACATAAAGACTGGGAGAGGAAGTCCCACACAGGAACAATATCTCCATCTGCTTCTAATAAAGTTTTTGTGCCTCTCAAGCAGAAGGAGCTCATACTTTCAAGGCCTCAAAGGAAAATACTTTAATACAATAGTTATTAAAATTATTAGAAATAATATTAACTTATTTTGTCAAATTACATTATTTCTTTCTGTAATTTAATTATGCATATGTGGAGAAATTTATTTCCCCATTTTCACACCATCAACAAAATATGATCATCTACAGCATATGTTCACCTTTTTTTTTTTTAAATATACCACAGTAACAGAACATTATCTTTACTTAAATATTTAGACCTAGCAGTCAATTGAATGAAATGTCTATTATTTTCTCTCTAAGGAATTGAGTACCTGCGATTCTATTGAAGTTTATCTGATAGACAGTTTTTTCATCTTTATGAATAGATAATAATAATTCTATTATCAAATCATGACATGAAGTCAAAAATAAAGTATTATCATGTCAACATTCCTCTCACTTATAAACAATTGCATTTCTCATACAGGACATTAATCACTGTAGGCGGGTTAAGACCTACCTTACAGTAGGTTAATCAGAATAGGTCATCTCATCAAGCTTTTGCAGTAGAATTAATTACTATAAATTACTTAGTCAGTACTTAAAATAAATGTATTAAACAGCAAATGTGACAGATTGAAACCTGGGGCTGTTATTTCAGGATTAAGTTAATTGCATTTAAATTTTTCAAATAAGTGTTTTCTTCATTATGTTGATTAATTTTGATTAGCAATGTAAAATTATATATTCTTTCAGCTCAGGATGTTTGATGCAAACAATGATGGGAAGTTGGAGCTTACCGAACTGGCCAGGTATGTCTCCTGTTTCTTTTTACAACAAATACCATCTACCAAATGCTGTAATGGAAACAGTTAAATATTTTGACCTTTGTTTTTTTTCTCTCCAAAGACTACTCCCTGTACAGGAAAATTTTCTTATTAAATTTCAGGTATGAATATTCACATTCTTCAGGTAACCTGTCACCATCACACATAACTGGTCTCATTAATGGATTTATTTTCCTTTTGGCATTTAGGGTGTCAAAATGTGTGCAAAAGAATTCAATAAAGCCTTTGAGATGTACGATCAAGTAAGTCTTCAAAAAACCTTTTTATTAATTGTGTAGTTTGATGACACTTATTTTCTGAATTTATGGAAAACTAGCCATAACCTCAGAAATTAAAAAAAAAAAAAAAATAATATTTAATGGTATTTTTCAGGATGGCAATGGCTATATAGATGAAAATGAACTTGATGCCCTACTGAAGGATCTCTGTGAAAAGAACAAAAAGGTAATCCTGGAGGACTTTTTTTCCCCTTAGAGATTAGATTTAATTTGTATTTTAAGGACACTTTAATCCACCCTAAGATAAATATAGAGCTTCTAAGTCATAATTCCTGAAGTCAAAGTACAACTAAAAATTGTGGTGGAAATAACAGCAGTGTAAATCCTGAACTAAGGAACTTGTGATTACACAATGACACAGTCAAAAGCTTGCTTGCTTCTGAGATACCAGCTATCAGCAAGCCAACATATGGCTGTAATATGGATAACATTCAAAGAGATAAACAACATTTGCAATGTGTTACATTTGGACAGGCTGAGAATACCCTTTTTTTATCTCATTTCCTGACACTGGAAGTAAACTTGTTCATGCTGATAACTAAACAAGATTATAAAGCATTATCTGTTCTTTAAATAGGAATTAGACATTACCAACCTTGCAACATACAAGAAAAGCATCATGGCCTTGTCTGATGGAGGAAAGCTTTACCGAGCAGAATTGGCTCTTATTCTCTGTGCTGAGGAAAACTAGAGCTCTTCTATCATGTCCACTTAACTAGTGATGTACTCTACACAATAACTGTGCACTGTAAGGGAGTAGGCTGTATTTTTAAACTGCATATAGAAAATTAGCCAGGATGTGTGGCACATTCCTTTCAGTTTGTTTCTATACTGTTTGTAATGTACAGTTTTTGTAACAATAAGATTGATAAAGAGAATGTCTATGTTTGGGCCAGTCTCTATATTCAAAAAGAAACTAAAATATGTCAGGGTTGGTTTTGGTTTTGGTTGGGTTTTTTGCTTTCATAAACATGCCTGGAGAAAAATTAAACCTGCTGACATTGCTGTGGTCATCATATCCTTTGACACTTGCAACATTTCTTATTGAACTACATAACAAAAAGATCTACAGGTATCTTTCCCATTACAACTAAATGTGGGGTTTTTAAAAATAAAACATGAAGTCAGATTAAATGTGATCTAGTCTGAAATAGGAAGGAAACATTGCCATGTCTGATTTCCAAAATTTAGTAAGGCACTAATATTTTGAGTTGTCAAGCCACCCACTTACAGGTCTGTGCACTCTGCAGTTTTACAATTACTCTTCTCATTATGAATTCATAGCATATAGACAAAGCATTTATCTGGAATAGATCTCCATGCAGTAGTTGATAAAAATATAGTGTTTTCAATCTAGCTGTTTTACTGAATTTAAACATAGGCACTTCAGAAATAAATGCCTTTAATCTGTCTTGGAATCCTGGCTAAATGACAGGTAGCATAGTTAATACACAGATTAACATATATTATAAGTGTACCTTTCATGACTATTGCTGTGTCAGAGAATATGACAATCCATTTTCTAAACTATTTTCACATTTTGCAGGTTATAATTATTCTAGTAAATTGCTGTTTTTACATCATATTCTGTGTAATCTATGATTAAATTTAATATCCTAAGATTGCTGGTGTCTAGTTTGTGTATCTCCTGGATTCTTATTTCTGTACCCTGTAAAGGACAAACTGTCTATTTAAAAAAAAAAATGTGCCTCCTTGGAACTTACAGTGAATTACTAGTCTATAATAGTAGTATTGAAATTTGACACTAAATGAAGAAAGAAAATAGTAAAGATTTTATAAAAATTTAGTAATTTAGTTTACATGGTGGGCTCTGCTTTTTATTATGTTAGAGATGTATTTTCTAAATGGGAACTATACTATGAAGCAGCCCTGTCTTCTTGCATCTCTGTTTTTTTGGCCTGGCTCCCTTTTTATTTTACACCAATTTTATGACAGATAAGTCCATGAGTGTCCAGGCCATTGCTTCCAGAAAGTACTGGAGAAGGAAGGAAATTGGGCTGTGTCTTAAAGCCAATAAACCTATGCTGCCTCCATGTACAACTGTTTCAGAAGCAATTCCAGGTTAGCAGGTTAGGTACAATTTTTCAGATGATCTCTGCATCTTATTTAACAAATGGAAGCAAATGCATTTTATTTGAAATGTGTCTCAATGAGGCTCAGATCCTTCAGGATTACACTCAATGAACTCCCACTGAAATGAATCCTTGAATTCCTCAGGTGAACTCAGGCAACTAAATACCATTTCAGGAATAGCCTTAGGCTCTCTCCAGGCTGAGCCTTGGAAAGTTAAGGAGTAGGTGGTGCTGGATGGGGTCTCGCTGGGAAAAAAACACATGCAAAATTAAAATAAGGTTAACCTAGCTCATTCTCACTGCTTTACTCCCACTCCATGCACAGTGATTTAACTTCTCACCTGCTTGTCTCCTCTTTTCTCTATGCAATGTGAAATACAATTGTGTACGTTAAGTGAAGGAACAGTGATCCTGCCTATCAGTACAATAAATGATTGATATTGTTCATACTGTGCACTTGAAGCCCTGGATTTTGCTTTGTTTTAAGAGTATAAAGAAAAAAAACACCCCTGTGTGTAAAAATGTGATGTTTGGTAAGCGGAGCATTGAAAGTGTTTTGACAGAGTCACCACAGAAACTGAAATCTGTCTTCCTGAACATGAGTAAACTGTCACAAACCTGTTCTGAAGCCACCCTTCTGCTACTGCTCCTGCCCACTAGCTGGCTCTGCTGTGGAGCACAACACGGAAAGCAGGTCTCAGTCACCCACAGGCACTGTTTCCTGCAGTTATTTCTCATAAATAAAACTTGGACTAAAAGACAGAAATTAAAAACCCCAGTGTGAGCAAAGGTGCCTACTGTGTCAGTGCAAAGTGAAGCATGACAAGTATGGCTAAATCAAAACCACTGTAAAAAGTCCAGGTTTTAAATTCTCTAAACCACTCCTGGGCAGAACTTTAAAAAATGTCATGGTTGGGACAGAACGAGGCTTAGAATAAAAAGAAAGGTGATGATAGGGAAGACTGCAAACTTTTCTCTTCTGGTAGACATCTGGTGACCAAAGAAAAGTAAAATCATAGCATGCTCAAAGATTAATTACATGACACAGTGCAGGTATTCCATATTCCAGCTAGACAGGGAAACTTACTAACACAGAGCTACCTGGGTTTCACTTTGCTGAAGCTATTAACCATTTTGCTGTCTAAAAATATATATTTTATTAAAATAAACATTCAAATAAGCATTCAAGCTAACAAATACTCTACTTGTCCTAAAAAAAAACAAGTATGCTCTAAAAAAATTTAGCCCATTCTAGTTTAAATGTGTACAGATTAAAATTTAACACAGTGCTAGGTATTCAAAGATGATTTTCTAATAATTTTAAAGCACAAACCAGCAAACTTTTACTAAGAGTGAAAGTAAAAAACAGAAACAGTAACTATTATGCCCTTCATCAACTTTTGGCATTATAAATACAGTGTTTCCTGACAGAAGTAAAGCTCAACAGTAGCAGGTCAGGCTAAAGGGAGTGCCTGCTTCCAGCGGTGCCCACATCGCTGTCCCAGCAGCCCACCTCAGGAGCCACTAACATTGCCCGGCTGACCAGTATGGAGAATATCCTGTGAATTTTCACCGACAACTTAACTGGGATTGAACACGGGCCTTGAAGTGAGTAACCTGACTTTCATTCATTTACTGCTGCACTGTTCTATCCTCAACACTTCATGCACAGTACATGGCACCAATCCAATCCTCCCTGTTTACAACTTACTTATGCATCTTTGAAAAGATTACCCACGCACGCTTACAAAATTTTGAAACAGCATGTTCCATGTCAAATGTCAAACATAGATCAGGATGCTGACAGTCAGCAGTGCTTTTATGCAAAATGACCCTTGCCAATGAACAAGATACATACATACACGCTGCTGCTGAACTCCACTTAAGGATTAAGCCTTTGTTTCACTACACAAGGTTTGCTTTTTCTCATTTATACTAAGCTCTCATCAAAATTGTGGCTATAATCACTGGCTGTGCAGGCAAACTGAAATACACACTGACTTGCAGTGTCTATGAGGAGGCATAGAATCCATATTTAGGCAATCAAATATACCTGGCCTGATTTTCTGAAATGCTGAGTGCCTCCAAATCCCTCTGAAATCAACTAGTTGTTCTGCACTGCTTAAAGGCAGACCAGTGCACTGAAATCCCAAAGACTATTTTATTTTACTGCATATTAAATGATCCCATAAAAGACTGTGGGGTTACCTCGGTTACAGTGAGATTACATACTTACCAGTTACAACACAAGATGCTCCATGAAGTTAGACAAAGGTATAAACTTCCTTGCAATTCAGTGTCTTTACTTACATGTTATCAACATGTGAAAAAAGTAAATATAAATGAGCAGTTCATGTACCAATAAACACAGAAGCCAGTATGGACAGGCAGGAACTCCCACCAACTAGTGGCATCTTCTCCTTTTGAAGCAAATTCTTGAAATGGAAAACATTAGCAATATTCTCAACAGTAATTGAAATATTTAGGAGGAAGGAATTCCCAAAAACAGGAGAACCAGAGATTGAGGGCAGTTCTGGTATCATACTGAAGATGTAATACAACTGCTCTCTTTCATCTGCAACCTTAAATGACTTTTATAACTTGTTAATAAGCCTCTCCTATAGCACAATACTGCTTTTATAGCACTGAATTCATCTAAGAAATTTTAACAGACAGGTTCAAAGATAGTAAATCAGCATTAAAAAAAAGGGTCATTTCAAGATTTAATCAAGGAGACAAGATGTACTTTTCACTTGAAAACAGACAACGAATCCCCTTTGTGGATGTCTCCAAGTTTTGTTCATGGAAGTGGTAACACCTTTGACTAATGGGTCATGGACAAGTCATTTAAAAAGAGGTATTTGGATTCCACGAAAGTTTACCCCCCCCCCCCCGCCCCGATTCGCAAAAATGAAACCACTTCTGCAACCCTACTGACTCCTGTTGCAATCTCCAATGTATACCATCACTTTTTCTGACTCATTCCTCCACCTTCTTATCCCTCCAACTTCATCTCCATAAAATGATTGTGCCACAAAGCAATCCTTTTTTTCATCCTTCCTTTACATTGTGGCTCACTGACATTCTTCACCCTCTCTGAGATTGCAACAATCTCAGGACAAATACGCCAAAGACAGACAGCTTGTTTAATGTGGACACTATCTCCTGCCAGTTTTGCTATGTCTGGAATAAAGTAGCTGTGATGACTGTGTTTTGTCAGTCTGTATGCAATACTCACCTGTGGAGTGTGCTTATGGATTGAGCAACTCTTGGGTTTTCAGGATATTTTATGCCTTTTTCAGGACAGTCTAATCCTTGAAGCCAAACCAGACACTGCCTGGGTTAGGCAGTGGCTATAAGGCTACTTTCTCTTGTTCTTTTCCTGAGTTTAGATGTCCTATGTTGCCATTTTAGTTAAAAAATATTAAATTGTATTTAGGCAAAACAAACTCTTGAGAGGTTTAAGATTCAAGTCTTCATCATAATGTTCCTTTCCTGTCCATACCAAGACTAACAACTCCTAATGAGGGACATGCATCCCAGTCAGACTATTCCATTCTCCTGCAGAAGTGGATGACAAGATCAGAGTTATGTTTTTTCACTTAACCAAGTCTGTTTATTAGGAAATATTTTGCAAGCTATCATAAAATATAACTCTTAAAACATTATTTTCCAATTCTGAAACTTGCATCAACACATTGTATACATTTGTCAAGACACCGTTCAGAAACTAAAAACAACTAACATGTAATTTGAAATGAAAGTCACTGGTATAGTTGCTCATTAACATTCAAAATGTGCTTTCTGTTTTCATCACTGAATAACTCATACTTTAAAAACATTTTGTTGTCACTTAACAATTAATAATTCATTTAGCTATGAACAGTAAACGGGTAGAAGATGATACTTCAGAAGAAATGCCCATTTCTGCAAATCTGTTACTGAATAAATCTCCAGTACCTATTTACAAGACAAGCTTTAAGAGGCCTCCCTTAAATATTTTGACCTTATCACGTAAAGCAAAACCTGCCATCCTTCAAGGATGTGTTGCAGTAACTCTGATGGTTCACTGAAGAGCTTCAGTCCCTGAAAGGCTCACTATGAATTTAAGTTTCTCCTAGATGCAAAGCTGGCCTGAATCTCTCTGATGAGTGAAACAAGAAAAAGATGTGTCAATTTTTTATTAGATCAAGAAGCAGTATTCATTTTAAACTGCAAAAGCACTTGACATTCTTTAAGTACTTTTGTATAGGAACCCACTGCCTTTTGCTGTGGAAGAGAAACATTTACGAAATAAGCTCTGTCAAGTTTGCTTTTTAAACAAAGGACAGACCATGCATAGCCCGACTCCAGAGGATAACCTACTAAACACTGCAGAGAAATACTTGATGTTACCACTGCTCTCAAACATGTATTTGTACATTTTTCTGAAACTTTTTTTCAAGTGTCAAAGTATTATATGCAACTGTGTCCTATACAAAGAGAAAATATCAGTATATGCAAAGCATGATGAGCAAAAACCAGTACATATGGGCCTAACCTTTCAATTAAATCACTTTTTTGGGGAAAAAACATGGATCTGATATGAGAATTCAATCTTGACAGCAGGCCTACCAAACTCAAGATACTACAAAAAAGCCTTGCATTATACTCAATAGACACCTTGTAGGCTGGAATGATAAATACATTTGCTTTTGTTTTATTATCAGTGCCAGAGATGCTATTTAATCCCCCACAGGACCACCACTCATGGGAGAAAGCTGGCACACAGAAGCCTGCACTAATATAGTCCACACTTCAGTCAGAACATGTATTAGCTTGCTTCAGATTTTTAATAAGGCAATCAAGTGACTTCAAAGTCAGATAAGGGCATATGTATGTATGTATGTCCTGAATTGTGAAAAAAAATACATGAGCAACAGCAGCACCTGGAAGAATGCATCCTTGAACTGCTTCTATAGTCCTGACTCCTAAATCACGGTATCAGTCTCAAGGCATACAAAGCTGTGTGCACACTTGTGTGTGTGGACAGCCTAGAGCTCTGGTTAAACACTAGGGGAAAAAAGGAAAAAAGAAGGCTGTAAAGGCCAGAGCCTGATAATTTCTTTCAAGAATTCCAGCCATTGTCCGAAACAGGAAGGAAAACAACTAACAACTCCCTAACCTGAAATACAATACTAAAAGAGGGACAGCAATTTCTTTTATCACCTGCTTATTTGGGATGGATAAACTGATCAGATTCAGAGGTAATGCCATCTTAAAGTTTCTTTAATACAGGCCTGTGTATGCAAATGAAACCTAAGGATTTTTTGCAAACAACAAATGAGGTATCAACTTTCAGTCCCAATTTACCAATGTCCGTTACTAGACTTAAATAAACCACTTTTTTGTGGAGAGACACCCCTAGTCATACACGTTAATAGCAAATGATTTTGTTTCTCATTTTCGAGAACATTGAATTAATCATGACAAAGAGTGAGCTCCTTAGCAAGGCATTTCAGGTCCTTAAATGCCATTTTTAAAGTTCAGCATAAGCTAATTAACAGACTGAAAATGTCACAAAAGATGAGACCAAGAAAGTCATGCATTTCAAGATTCTATAAGTAACCACAGGAGTTACATCTCATCTCAGTGTATGTAGTCCGGCTAATAACTTGAAACTTTATTTGCAGGTTTAGGGCTTTTTATTGAAGTGTGAAGATTAGGACTTAATTTTTTGTTTTTTCTTCAGATTCATAATTGCATTCAGTTACGATAGTGCTGAAATGCTATTAGAATTACAATATTAAGATTCACTTGCATATATGTGAGGAAAAAAAATCCTCTGAGGTATATATATTAAAAAAAGCTAACTGTAGTCCATGGCTGTGTAAGACAATCTAAAAACAGTAAAATTTCAGCTACCAGCTGTTGTTCAACTGTTGGCAAGAGATTGGATTTTAGATGGGAAAAATATACAGGCTATATTCAAAATACAACAATTTAAAAATATTTTATTAAAATTAGCATACAAAAGATTTTGAAGGCCATTTCTCAATTGGTTATTCCTAAACATTAATGAAAAAGTAGTGGTTCATTTCCAAAAACCTCCACCATACCATTACATACTTTAAGACCCTTTTGTTTTTCTAATCATTGCTTCCATCATATCCCACTGCTCTTTGGTAACCTAAAAAAGAAAAGAGCATTTTATTGGAATTCCATATAATAATTACACATCTGAGTGCCTGAATGTAAAATAAAAAGAAAGGAAATTAATACCCTTTTCAAATCATTGAATTCTCCTGCCATAGAAACATATTCTCCACCATCCATTCTAATAACCTAGAAAAAGCATAAACAAGGTATTTAGTAATAGCAGGTTTTCTGTAGTCTTCCTTTGTTATGAACTGTTAAAGTAATTTTTACTGATTTGGGTGAGAAAACTCCATGCTCAAAATCATCAACTCAATCACTTTTAGAAGCTCTTTTTAAAGGTACTAACTAATAAGCACTACCACTAAAAGGTGAATAATACTTGTACAGGATTTCAAAGGAAGATGTTTTGCTTCATTTCTGAAACCAGTGGTTTAAAAAATATCAGCAAAACACACACCATCACTGGGTTAATTATATAAACAAGATCAACCAAAACTCACTGCTCCATTAACCCAGCTTGCATAGTCACTGCAGAAATAGGCAGCAAGATTTGCTATTTCTTCTACCGTTCCCAGACGGCCACAGGGAATCCTCTCAATCATCTTCTTCTCAAATGTGCCTGTTGGGTCAAGACGACTAAAAGCACCCTGAGAATTAAGATAAACATTAAAGTTATAACTACACCAGAAAATAAAATCCAACAGAGATTTGACTCCACATACACAATATGGAAGTTAATATTTGTGAGTAAGCTGTCTACACCCTCTTTGTCAGTAGCATAAAAAGTAGGGAGTAGGAAAGAGAAAACAGTTTATCCCTTTTGCACTGATATGCATCTATTGAGGATGAAAAGCTGGACTGTGACACATCTGGGATACTCACCCACCAGCTATCTGTGAAAAACATAAGGGAATAATGATATTTATTTCTCAAACACTCTTAGTAAACATTTGAAGAAATAAGCAAGACTCAAAACTGCTGCATGGACAGGGGAGAGGAAGAAGGGAAGAAGTAGGAGAGTGCCCAGAAATAAATTATATATGACAGAGCAAATAAAATGCAAAAGGAAAAAACATGTTCAGTTACATTGCAGCAACTGCTAGAACTAAAGTAAGTTACTGGAAGTTTTAGTATTTAAAAAACTTAAAATGGCTTGTGAAATAGAAGTGTTTTTTTGTTCTTCCTGGCTCCTCCACAAGGAAACAACCTCCTCAAGTAACATTAGAAATGTAACAGTAACATTTAAGTTACTGAAGTTAAGAGTTAAAGCACACTGTAATTTATGTAATCATTGCTGTAGCCACCCATTTAAATCTTCTACTGCTGTGTTTTAAAAAAGTCAGTTTATAAACTTAATGCTATTGAGCTTGTATGCCTTTTTCTTTTCCCGTCATGACTTACAACAGTATTTTTAAAATAAATGGATACAATTCCTAAGGCAGAAAACCTTGCTTTTGCAATATGCTGTCTTAAGTAAAGCCTTTTTATGCTTTCAGGGAAATTTTAACTTGAAACCAGTATGACAAATATAGAACTTTGTTAGGAACACACAGTATCTCAAGTGTTACACACTACTCATTTAAAGGAGAAACATTAATAGGAGGTAGTAATACTGACATTTCAAGCACTTAACTTGTCAAAAATTATGAGAATCTATAAATCAAAGAGATCTCACTATGTGATATAGTGGATACCAAACATTTATGTGGATTCAAAATGGAACAGGCCAAGGTAATGGAAGATAAAATCTACCAAGATAATTGCAATATGAAGAGACACCAACTGCATCAAACTCCCCAGGCCATAGAATGCCAGAGGCTGATGACACAAAGAAGAAATTTCATTAAATGTTTTTCTTCTACTCTTGCCTAAAAATCCACAACATACATGACCTGGAGGACTTTTAGTCGGATCTTGTAATGTTATTTCAGCATTCTTATAACCCTGCTGATTCTGACCCTTGTTTTTCTTTACATTCAGATGAGTTATAATTAAGTTCTACAGTGCGGCATCTAAAACTGTTTAGAGGGGGAAAAAAAAAAAAAAAAAAAGAAAAGCAACTCTACACCCCTACCCCAAAACAACAGTAAAACCAACCGTGAAACATTTTACAGGTAGTAGCAATACCATTATTATCTGTTACTGCTCATAATTCTAATAATTTGATTCAATGGGAAATGGATCCTCCTCTCTCCTCCTGCAGAACTGCTTTCTTTACTCTTCCTGTTCCAGCTGGTCTGGATTACTTCCTTCAAACCCTCCAGTTCTCCTTTTCACTCACATCAAAGCTTCTCATTTCTTTGCCGACTTAGTTTTCCTAGTTTTGAGGTTTTCAATAAAACTAGCGAGATTCTGTTCTCATACACCTAAAAGAGATTCTGAGATTTTGGAACTGATGAGGTATTTTGTTTAAAAATTAGGAGTACAAGCAGAAACAGACACTTCACTCCAACAACTGTAAGAATTCACTTCACTTGACAAACTAGGTACAAACAGTTGGTAAGAACTGACATTAAGTATTTTGATATATAAATTCTTTGAAACACTTAAAAAGGTTCGGTTTATATCAATTGTAGTAGAAGGGACAGTGGCAGTTTACAAAAACCATGAATGGGAAGCTTGTTCAATATTCCAGCACAGTTTTGACTACCAGGGAAATCAAACTTTAATTTAACAGCTATAGAAAAGGTTAGACTATCTTAAAGTTAAGTCTACTACAAAGCATATTCGAGGCTGAGTTTCGTTTCATGCTATGTACCTTTGTTTTTATTGGACCTGGTTGAATCACATTGAATCTCATGCCATATCTACCCCATTCAGCCGCAAGAGACCTAAAAATTCATTAACAGAATGCATCAATATTTTAAACACAATATTTTAATAATCCTATTCAGAAAAAACAACATTAGAACTTTCCTGAAACAGGTATTTCTACTTAAGGGTTTTTTTGTTCTTAAAAAAAACATTTCAGAGAAGAAAAAAAAAAGCATTCATGAACAGAGGAATATTGACTTAATAGATGCATCATAGACAGAGCAGCATTAAGGAGTAATTCTTTCTCCCTTGCAAATGACAGATGATTTCAGCACCTAAATTCCTTGACAAAAAGCTGTTAGGCCACCATCTTTCTCTGGAAATTTAGAGTATCCCACAAGTATACACTTCTAACATTGTCAACACAGCTCTCACTTTACATGTTTTGCAATTACAAAAAACAAAGGATGCATTCTAAAATAGGACCACTAGAATAATTTTGCTTTATGGTATTTTCTCTATGTAAAAAGTATTTCGGGTAGATGATTTACTATGGTGAATTAATTGAGTCATAAAGTCTCTGAAAAGTATACATTTCAGCTACAGCTCTACAGAACAGAAATCAAGACCATTACTCAGACCCTCATTTTTTTCCAGATAAAGAATTCTAGTTACTAGAAGGCTGTCAAACTATTCAATTCCTTCTGCCAAAGGGCAGAGGAAGATCTACATACTAAAAAGGAGTAGTCTGAAGTTAATAATGAGAGAAATCCTTTTTTTTGCTGAGTAACGTGAATGCATTACATGATACTGTTCTGAATTAAGGATAACTGCAGCCCTTAATTTAAAATAGTGATTGATAGGAAACAAATTTCTTGATGAAACTAAACAGAGGTGAAGCCACAGTATACTACACCCAAATAGAATCGCATCTTTTCCTGAGACAGAAGAACATGGAAGACACTATAGACCTCAAACAGTTCCCCTAATAACAGCCTCTAAGTGCTGGATCACCTATGAGAATGCAAGAGAAACTGAATAGCCAAACTCCTTAAAACTGAAACTTCGGAACTTGCTATTGCCAAAAGTGGCAGTTCTACTTGTCTTTATCTTGGCCTTGTGATAAAAACCATCCAAATAGTAACAGTTAATATTTTTTTCTGTAAGAAGCTGCCAGCATACTAACATATTGCTAAGATACTGGAGCCTGGAAGGATCTCTTAGGGAATAGGATTATACCAACTAGCTCTATTTTTATAAATCAATTACTCCATCTCAGGTGTGTGAAAACCAGAACACATATTTTGCTGTATTACTCACTTGCTCATTGCTTCTACACCAGCTTTGGCAGAGGCACTTGGCAACACAAATCCTGAACCACTCTCAGCATAAATTGTTGTAATAGCCAGAAATGCTGCTCCTAGAAGTTGCAAACACATTTTAAAAAAATCCCACACCAAACAAATAAAAAAAAAAAAATATACATGAAGACCAAACTCTGAACTTAAGCTAAAAGCACCACCAGTGGTACAGAAGTTTGCAGTACAAGTGTTAGGGATGCCATTTCACTCTGGATTGTGAAAAGGTGTTTTAGAAATACAGCCTTGGAAGCTTTGTTTTCAAGCCTTTTTATCTCAGTTCCCTCTTTTGCATGACTTTTAAGAGTTGTTCCAGCTAAGTGCAGATAGCTATTGATTAGGCTCCAAAGGTCTAAACCCTCACATTTCTACTGATAATGAATTTAATGCACAAATCAGTCTAACTGGAGTGAAGGCCTAAAATCTTACAGTGTTTTTTTTCAGAAGCTGCACTAGTCTAGTTTTCAGTAACCAGGTATATTTTGCCCTAATTTCATCAAATCCTGGGTGGGGGGGAAAAAAAAATAAAATCAGCATTAACTATTAGGTTTGGCATAATCTAAGTTGAGGGTCTGAATTAAAGTTTATACAGAAAAAATAATTTTTAAAGACGTTTTCAGAAGCTTTTTCTGCAGTAGAGCCTATTACAAAGTTAACCTGCATGTCTTCCTCCATTATCATCACAATGAACTCTGTTATAAAGACTACTTTCTTTTATAATCTGTATTTTATACCAGATAAAGCAAAAAACATTCTGGAAAATAATGAAAACTGCTGATTTAATCTGTCTTTTACAGACTCATGCAAATTCTCTCTGGTCAATGACTAGCATCAGCTTACTAAACTAGGAAATGGAGGGCAAGGAATGACAGTTCACTACTTATGCCACAGTAACTAAAATAAGTGTTCTACTTACTATAACTTTAAAATAATTTAATTAGAATAGCTACCTAAGGGATATTTCTAAAACAATATACATTACTGATAGATTGTATGTAAAGTAGAGACTCAGGAAAAGAAATACAATTATGTTACAGGAGAGAAACTAAAGAGAACTATAAACAATCACTGATTGAAATGCTAGCAGATATCCAGAAACATGGTCCCTGCTCATAGAACAGTCTACACTGAGAGACTTCGAAAAGAAAAATCAACACAGGCAAAAAAAGCATGTTAAGTAGAGGTGAGTTAGGTGAGAACCTAATACAGAAGAAAGAATAACTCATAACTTTACAGCTCTGAGGTTTAAAGTACACTTCGGTTCATAGAAAACTTTTATTTGTAAAGCCTATACTCATAAAATGGACAGTAACTGAGCAATTAACTTCTCCCACTTTGTAAAACTAAATAACACAGTAGCAGAATAAAAATTCCTTTAAAATACCAGCACAAACTTAGAGTCTAAACGCAGAAAAGTTGTATTATTTACTACATTAGATTTAATGTGGGTCATGCTGCAGACCTAAAAGATGTGCCAATGTTTTAGAAACTGTCAGATTCATAATGCCCTCACAGACCGCTCTAAAATATTTGCATTAGATAGCACAACCATCACATCAGAAACGAAGGTATCCGCTCAAAATTAAAAAAAAAGCAAGTAAAAAGAAAATGAAGGTGGAGAATGAGAGAACAAAGAGGTACACTTGATTTACTTGCAAAGACATGTCTTAAAGAAAGCCTTAAATAAAAAGTCTTACTTACAGATGGAATCCCCTAGAAAGAAGGCATGCAAATAACAGCAAAAGAAATTCAAGTGTTTTGGAATCTTAGAAGTGAAAGAAGAGAGACAAGAAGATGATGAATGAGTCCTGAATTTTACAAATTTGAGGATAGAATGAAAAAAAGTAATTTTTCATACAAAACCAGCAAAACCATATTTCACCTTACTACACAGGGACACTTTATATACCTGGAAGGCTATAAGGCAAACTATCACAGTGATCTGAAATAATTGTATAGGAAGTCAAATTTGGGGATGGGTTTTTAATGTGGGAATACCAGTATTAGAATGGTAGAATGATTTTTTTCATGTGCTGCTAAAATGTATGAGGGACATACCTACATAATAACAAAAACTGTTACAGACCTACAAAATAACATTTACTCTATATTGTTATAATTAAATAGTATAAACTTATTGAGTACTTTTTGGAGAGGAGTTTTGAAGAAATTCAACTAATTTAGAGGTTAGAAAAATACAGTTCAAATGCACGAGTACTATTTCAACACAGTTTTACACAGGCCTTATTTTTTTAATTTTAAAAGCATTTTACAACTAGAACTCTGCAATCCCACTTTTATATTCAACCTCATGGCCTCCGGGTCCAATTGTAAGGCCTGATGCTACAATGGAAGTTAGTCAGATCTACTATCTGATACCTAAGTACAGCTTTCAGTGAAAATGAAGTTACATTAAACATTAAAAATTTTATTTCTTTTGCAACTATTCTAATAATAGTAAGGCAAGGAATTCAAGTAATAATGTCACAGTGCTTAAGATACCTTTTTGTGCTTTAATGAGCTCCTTTCCAATTTCCAGAGTTACAAAAGCAGTACCATTAAGCACAATATCAGTTATTGTTCTCCATGCATTAGCAGATAGTCGTTCAGAAGGGGAAATAAAGTTTCCAGCTGCATTGTTTATCACAACCTGCAACACATGAAGGAAAACTTGAGAGTTAACTAAAAAGTAATCTTCCTCAGACAAAGGCAAAGAATTTACAAGTAACTTTTTAGTGTTTCCAGACACGAAAGTAAAAATATCCTCATAAAATAAGGTATGGGGGGTGGGGAAGAGAGAAAATAATCCATCAGGAATTTTAACATCTGCAGCATGTATCAGTACCAGAAAATGAGCTGTATTTCCAAACTACTGTAGTTACTAGTCTAGTACTGAGTAACTGTAAAAGGTGACTTAAGTTGATAGTTTTCAGTGTCTCAAGTGCATCCTAACAGAAAAGTTTGTCCCCGCCAAGATCCAACGTCACATACGTTTAATATAACAGATGCATGGGAATAAAGGCAAAAGAAGTTCAGACAACCTGGTAACTGAAGTCTGAATTAGCTGACTGTTGCATAACAGGAAGTCAAATCAGTCAAGACAATGAGATTATAACATAGTGTACTGCAAGCAACTGCTACAAAACTTTCACTGAATAGATGTGCACCCCTGCCTTTCTATAAACAGTAACTAGAGAGAGGATACTTTCATTTATCATCTGCTTAGCCCTCCTAACTAGTAAGTAGGTAACTTTTTCTTAAGGGGACTAAGCATCATACAAACAGTTTTTAAACCAAAACCTATGAGGCTGGATCCTGTATATTTAGTAATACAATATGCTGAGGAAATAAAGTGGTGTATTATTTAAGGAATGCACCTCAATTCATGTAGGTTTGCATGTAAAGCCAAGTCCTGAAGAACTTCCAGGCTAAATGAAAACATTAGAATTTTCAACAACAAAACAGAGCACAACACATACTACATGAATATAAAACTAGTCATATAGAAGAGTCTTAAATTATACATATGGATAGCAAATACAATTTAAAGGCCTCCTTGGAGTAAGAAGAAAAAAAATGCAAACAACACCCCAAGATAATGAGAAAGTGACTTGAATCAGTGAATAAATACAGCAAAAACAAAACAACAAACTCATGAACTAAGGACTGCATAATACGATCTTTGAGATATACAGGACTGCAAAACAATCCACAACAAAAGAATGATTACATTGTAATTGGAAGTAATGGTCCTGGGGACAAAATGAACAAAGCAAAGCTAGGAGGACTACCATACTGCCATTAACTTCTATCTTTGAAGTCTCACCTCACATGCACAGTGGCTGGGAATGATAGTCAGGCTTGCAGTATTCATAAACTTACATCTCATGTCTGTCGCTAAGAGAAGAACTGGACAAAAAGAACTGAATATTCAATTTACTCTGCAGTCTATCTTAAACACACAGAATACGTGAAATTAAAGAGAAAGGAAATGCTTGTAAAGAACAAGTCATGGGGAGTATCTATTCAGAAAATTACTGGTGTACTAAAAATGTAATAGACAGGAAGAAGTCTCCTCCCTCTGTGCACGCACTTAAAATCTGGAGATCATGATGTGTATTGGCCAAAACCAGCACCTAGCAGTAGTCAAAATAAAAACCAGATATCTTGTCTACGAATCAGGACAGTGAGCTGCCTTATTTCTAGAACTGTTATAGCAAACAGCTGCAAGAAATAGTTTCTCCACTTTTTACTATACTTAGAATTCATAGTTTCTCTGCCACATCTAGACGAAGTTCCTGGTGAGTGCAAATTGCCTATGATATACATATAACAATTTTAAATCTACAGTAAACAGATTTAAGTCCTATTCTTTACAATGATATTAACAGTCACCAGACTTCCTATAAGCTAGTAGGATCAAAGTTGAGATCTCACAATCAAATCAAAATTTGATGCCTACCATTCTTTGGACTCCATCACATCACTCTTCCCACAGCCTGATGTAAAGAGTTCTGTGTTTTGTGCCAAACTATTAAAAAACAGATGCTTATCTTGACTGAAGACTTTTTTCTTGTACAAGAAATTAGTCTTCAAGTTAGAACCTTCCTTCTGTTTATTAATAAACTAGCAAGGATCAAAGATGATGTTGATGATTACTTCCATTTCTAATTTGTGAGACATTCTGTTAGTAAGCAACAGGTGTAACTCAGTAAACACAAGTAAGTGTCACCTTTCAGGAATATTTAAGGGCAATATTCTGTTCACTTAATTCAGAGAATCCCTTCAGAATTGTCCTACTGTTTAAAAGAAAACAAGAAAATGTTAGTCTGCAGATTAAGGGGAGCAATGTTTTGTCTATCTGGCCTCTGACTATTTAAAGAATCAGAGGAATAGAGTAACTATGAACATTAGCTTTACCTTGAAGTACTGCCACTGTTCCGCCTAGTGTCTTTCTAGATTCCATTAATTTTCTTTCATAGTAATTTTCTTCATACCTACTATGAAGAGTATTTTCAGTAAGGAAGAGTGAAGCTCTTCCCTTTCCCTAGAACACTTACATCAGGATGTCCTGCCACTTGGATTGTTTCGGCAACAGCATTCTTAACTGAAACTGGATCTCTGACGTCACACTGGACGGCATGAACCTAAATAATAATGGAAAAGCATTTTTAAGACTTGAAAACTATAACACTCATAAAGTCCACAGAACCACATACATGCAAAAAAAAAAAATCTGCAAATACATAAAGTACAGTAAGTAATACATTGACAATTCCGTAAAACTTTACCTTATTCCCTGTTTTTGAAGAAATTTCTTCTGCTGTTCCTTTCAAAACATCAAGCTTCCTAGAAATAAGTAGAACACATCCCTGACTTCAGTTAAACGCAATTACTATTCAGATTAATAAATTCTCATTATTTTCTGAACAAATATGAGCTATTACTTAAAATAGGCCTTTGTGCACATGCACATTGCTGATTTTCCCGAAAACTGAGCTTTAAGATTAAAACTGTTTATACACCAACTTTCTCAAAGAAAACTTTAAATCCAAGTAATTTCTTGTTAGTGCTACTTCAACTCAGAAGTGACTACAATAAACTATTTAAACCTAATCACATGTCACAAGCTAGAAAAAATATTTTCTTTCAGAATGCATAATCTCCACACACAGTTTTAGCCACTACTCTACTAGTACTAATAAAGAGACATGCATACTGTGATTTAAAAGTAACTAAACCACTGTTTGGATGAATGTCACACCACTTCTGTTTATTTTGATTAAAAATGAGGTTGTTTTTCTAGACTTTACTGCAGTCCTACTTAAAAGACCTGTAGAATGATAATCTTCATCAAGGGAAAATCCAAGGTCTTCTAAAGTCAGAAGAGGAATGGCTTTAATTCTTTATTGCAATTCAAATTTGTATCAAGAACACCGGTAATAATACAGTAAAAATATTTGATACTGCCCACTGCAATGTTTTGTTCTCTTTAAGGCTTTAGTTGAATTTATGTCTAATACTCAGGGTTGTTTATTTTGCTGCCATTTATCATGGGAATGTGTGTAGTTTATTTCTTCCTACTGATTTTTACACAATTAGACACATACAGATGGACCTGCAAGTTTCTAGGATCTAGAATATGACATTATAACTTAAAAGTGCATTGAGTAGAATAGAATAAATTTGACCATATTTATGAAGAAGAAAACAGATCTATCCAGCATTCAGTACCAAATGAAAGCTCTAAAACATCTTCATTAATATTTACCGGCTTGCTATAACACACGTGGCACCTAAACTGGACAAAGCTGTTGTCATCCCTTTGCCAAGCCCAGTACCTCCACCAGTTATAAAGGCCACTTTCCCTTGGAAGGTATTTGGTGGCAACATCACTTTTTGAAGAGGTGAAAAGAACGCAGCTTGCGATGCACTGCTTTCCTGATGCAGCACATTTGGCCCACGGCTGAAAAACTGAAAGAAACAAAGAGAAAAGTTATGATTTTTCTCCTTTTTGTCTACAGGACTGTTACGCCAGATCAGAGTTGTGGGTAGTATGTAGAACAAAATTCAGAAAGTAAAGCTTGAAATAAAGCTAGAACTATCACAAAAGTAAAGCAGTGCAATAAGTCCTAAAGCATTTATATCAAGTGTACTTCAGGGATTCTTTCTGGAGCTTGGACTCTTCAGCTATGTGCTACAGTTCATCACAAAAACAAAAAAAAAAAAAAGGAAAGGAAACCAAATGTGGTTCTAAGGAACACAAGCAGACCAAAAGGAAAACCTGAAGAACATCACATTTTTCTGAAATAATACAATTCTTCAAATCAGATCTGCCACTAAAAAATTGTAAAGTTCATAAAATGCTGATTTTTCTTTTTTTAATTCTACAGTGAAAATAAAATGTGCATACTTTGATGGAATACCAGAATATCACTAAGCCTCCAGGAAATGAAAGTGTGAAGGTTCTCTTTTGGGACTTTCTTAGTCCCCCACTCATCCCTCTTCAGGAGAAAAGCTCGCTCTAGAGAACCTCAGCTGGAGGCAGAGACTGCAAATCATGCATTTGGACTCCCTCTTCCTTCAGAATAGGGAAATAACCTCTAGACAGTACTCAGACACCCTGATCAGGTGCTCTCTTGCATGACAGACACAGCCGACTGGTCTTGCTCACCTACAGAAACCATGCAAGCTGCTTTCCTTCTGCCGGAGGGAGGAAGAGTAGGAAACAGGCTGTAGCAGGGGCAGACAGAAGACTGCACCAAGACTAATAAAGTACTGTAATGATATCTAGCAGCCAGTGAAGTTGCTATAATTCAGCAATCTTTTCGTAAGACTGCTATCCTCTCATTACTAGCTTGCACAAGAGACAGAGCACTCTGACAGGATCCACTCAATTTAATCATTCCAGTCTTTAAGGTCGAGGTTTTAAATTAAGCCTCAGGTGTAAACAGAGACATAAAACCCCCAAGAAACTGTTCAAACAAAACCAGAAACAATAATCCCCCCCACAAACACCCAAATCATTGACAAACCAAAAAACAACTGTCATTCATTCAGGAGGTGGAAGTGAATTGTGAAATTACTGCAGAAAGCCGTCTCAGAAACACATAAGCAAGCACTACGACAAGGGAGAACCAACTAGAAATGACCTCCAGCAACCCCCAGGCAATCACAGAATGGTTTGGATTGGAAAGGACATTAAAGACAATCTAGTTCCAAACCCTCTGCCATAGGCAGACGCCTTTCACCAGACCGGGCTGCTCAGAGCTCCAACCTGAACACTTCCAGAGACGAGGCATCCACAACTTCTGCCGGCAGCCTGTTCATATCTAATTTAAACCTACTGTTTCAGTCTGAATCCATTCCCTCTTGTCCTGTCCAGCACAGGCCCGTATAAGAAGTCCTCCAGGTTTCTTGCAGGCTCCCTCCGGGCTCTGCAAAGCTGCCATAAAGTCTCCGCCCCCACAAGTCAACCACGCCCCTGCTGAGACAGCAACACTCACGCCGCGCTACCCGAACGGTGCTGCACAGCTTTGGTATTGGGGGCAAAGGGCGACGCGACGGCCCGCAAGCCCGCACCGACACGGCCACAGGGGCACAGCTGAACAGAGCCCAGCGCCGTGCCCGCGTCCCTGCCCGCCTCCCCAGCCCGGCGGGCGGGGCCGCCCCTCGGCACCGCAGCAGGAGCTGCTCCCGCGGCGCCGAGCGCAGGGACCCGCCGTGCCCCGCCACGGCACCGGGGCAGCCGGGGAGGGGGCGCCGGCTCCCCGGCAGGGCAGGGAGCGCCTTACCCGCCCGGCGCCGGGTAAGCCAAGGCCGGGGACTCCCCGCCGCCACAGCCCCGCCGCTGCCGCTGCCACCGCCATGTCCCCGCCGCGCTGTGCGCCTGCGCCGCGGAGCCCGCCCCGCCCCGCCCCGCCGCGGGTGAGCGCCGGGAGCGCGGGGAAACATCCCTAGGGAGGGAGGTTCTGTGCTGTTTGATCGTTCTGTGATGTTTAAGCTTTCAAGCCTAATCAACAAGAAACAGATGGCAGCTAACAAACAAGCTCTAAGTGATCTCGGGGTGTTAGAAAGGCAAATTACTGGTCGAGAGAATTGCCTTGTTAGGTGTAGGGCTCGGCACGTTTCAGCATCCCAGACGGAGGTTGAGGAAGCTTGGGGAGAAGGATGTACCAGTGGTAGTGGACACAAAGAATGCAGAATTTACAGACCAGAAGGACATCTCGCAGAACCTGATGACAAGGTAAAAAATAAAGATGGCTCAGCAGCTGGGCTGAAATCAGCTGTGATTGTGTAAAAGGTAATTCTGTTAGGGGGAGATTGCTCATGGACCCAAAAGAAGAGGACTGAGCCTGCGGACTAATTAGCTGGAGAAGAATCATTAACCAATTGATAATAGAATACTCTTTAATAAGAGTATTCTTGTAATAAACATGCATTAATGCCTTTGTTTGCTAAAATGTATAAGCAGTGAAAAGTTTTGGGAGTCAAGCTGGCTTGGTGGATTTATCACCCAGCACCCCTTTCTGCACAGAACTGTAAATAAATCAAATACTTCCATTCTGTAGATTGGCCTCTTGCACATAGGGACTAATAACCTGTTTTGGGACAACACAGGGGCACCTTCCCGGCCACTGCCACCACCCTGGCACCTCCCCTTGCAGCTGCGAGGGTCAGAGCGTGCTAGGTTTGGTCTATCTGCTTCACTGGGTTGGGGTTTAATTATTGCAAGTGATTTACTGCTACTTAAGGGACACTAAATAAAGATTTATTTTTTTTCCCACCTTGTGGGATCCAAACGCAGGAATTTCCGTGGCCTTTACCCTTAGCATGATGGCCATGTTTTGCCATTTGTTTTCAAGGGAGAAGAGTTTTTATTTAAGGAATGAAAGAAAAGGGGTAGCACAGCTGTCTGCTAGTTGGGATTTCAAATAGGGTGGGTAACACAGGGCCTGATTTGGGGTGAGATTGTTCAATCACACATCAGTCCAGGGCAGCAGCAGCAGACACTCCTGTGAGAAACAGAGCCTCATCCAAATGAATTTATTTCTTATAAAAAAAGGTTTATTATATGGTAAGAGCAATGCAGGCCTGGACACAAGGGGGGAGTCTTTGCTCCACCAACTCGTGCAACAGGTACAATGTGTGTCTGGCTTTTATCTAGCCATTTTATACATATTTATTACATGGTACACATATGCATTTTACATAGTTCTCCTTATATGGCTCCAATTAAGTAATTATTTTTACAACTGGTTAATTACTACATTACAATTTAGTGTCTTGATAACTTCTCACCATAATTCAGGTATTCCTTGATAAAGGAGTGACAGGGGAATTTTAGGATTTAGTGATGTGACAGATTCCCTATCATAATTTAGGTATTCCTAGATAAAGGTTCAGGGAAACTGATGACCTTGCAACAGTTAGTTTTACTGGTTTATGAGGGTGCAATAAAACCATATTTTTCCCTACTGGCACGAAGCATATACATACTTATTACACTCCTTTGCCGACTCCACTACACGCACCAACGCTGGCTGACTGCCATGAAACGAAGCTTACCAGAAAGATCAGGATTCCTCATTTCAAATTCAGCACTGCCAATGGAGTTCAGAAAAGGCCTGAGCAGTGTGTGCACATTAGGCCTTATTCAGCAACAGGGGATTACGTTGAGATAACAAGACATTTGATTTATCTGTGTTGAGCACATAGGCTGATCAGAAAGGTAATGCCTGACTGATAACTGGGTAATAAAGCAGGGAAACCTGCAGAGTCTTACCTGCTCACAAGGAATGAGAGGATAAGGGGGTGGGGAAGTAGCGTGATAGTTTTAAGAACATGCAGATTTTAAAAAGTTCTGGGTTTTGAGGGGAGGAGGCCATGCTTGATGAATCTATGCAGTTACAAAATTTGCCATGAAAGACAACAAACCTATCACGGGGTCTATAAGAACAACTTTTGAATTAAGAATTCAGGGCAAACTCAATGCATGCTGCTCTGGGAGTTAAGAGGCATCAGAATTAAAAACCTACAGCTTAGTCATCATTGCCCTGTATAATAATAGCCAAACAGCCATTTTCTGGAATGTTCAACATCTAGGGGATTAAAAATAACCACACACACACACAAAATGTCGATGCTCTGTCGGTACAGTAAATTCTAGAGTATCTAACATCTTTGTAAGTGCTACCCACCATGTGGCAGCCACTGAAGCGAGAGTGCCACACTGCTAGGCAGTAATTGCCACAGTATAATTAAAGCTGCAGGTGGAATATCTGATAGGTGTCAGAGATTCTGACACTCTAAGATTAACACAGTAATATTTCATTAAAATCAGTTAATTCAAAACACATTGAGTCTCAAGAGATACGTAATCATTGAAGAAAAAACCCAATCAACCAACCAACCAAAAAAATCTCAAAATATCATTGAAGGCAGAAGTACCAGCATTTTACAAGGAAAATAAATGGGCTTAATAGGCTATTACTCCACTTTAAAAAATTCTACTTTAGTTTGGGTGATGCATATTTACAAGTTTAGGAAGAGTTTAAGAACAGCTTAATTGAAATATTGAAGCATCCAGTCTCTGATCTAAATCATGTCAGGAGGTTTAAAGTGCAAAAAAAATCTGTTGTGATTTTTGGGTGGGTTTCTTGTGTTTTTTAATCTTCCTGGGTAACATGAAAAATTGTAAGACACAATCTGTAGGGGAAAAAGTAATTAAAAAATGTAACACCTAGAAAATCATGATGTGAAAGTGCCTGTCTAGCACTAGTTTTCTGCAAAGGTAATGTCTTTATCACCTCTTACAGAAATGCCTAAGAGGTGATAAATGTATAAAAGCTGGCAGGCATAATTTGGACTTTCAAGGATTTAGCCAAGTGGCATAACATAGAGCTCATCAGAAACCTGAGTCCTCACTGTAAACTTGCATGCCAATGCTGTTTCTACCACTTAGAATATCTTGTTGAAAGAAATGCATATCACCTGATGATAAAGTTTAAAAATAGTCCAAGAGACTTTTGACAGAAAAGACTCCTAAGGAAAAAAATAATAATCCTAGGTCAGGAATGAAATATGGACATAATGCTGACCTAAATTTCTGTTAAGGGCAAATGTTTAATGAGAGATCACCTCTGTTCAGGTACTGTTTCACAGGGGTTAGTCAACTGTGATACTATTTCAATAGTTATATGCAAGTTAAGCCTGCAATCCATATGAGTACGTGAAACACTTCTTTCTGTTCTAATAGTCTCAAGTTTCAAACTCTGCTGAATTATTTATTTGGGAATTGAAATGAGGAACAGTTAGAAAACCAACAAATATTAGAAGACAGACAGTTAGGTCAGTCCGACTGCAAGAACTCACAAAGTCTAGAAGGTAAATGAATGGGAAACCACGATGCCAGAAAAATAAAAAAAAAATTTGATCAGTGCAGAAAAATTTAAAGTATAAACATTATAAAAAGGTTTATATGATTCATACAGTTTCTTATGATTTTGATTTATTGTATGAGTTGATCACAGAAGTCAAGCCAGCAGGATAAATAAGGCATAGAATAATGACAACAATACAGAAAATATTTAAGTACAGTTATATAAAGCTGAGAAATTGTCTCATTCAGGTTATGCTGTATGTTTCTGGTCACCTTAGTTCAAAACTGAAATGGCAAAATTATCATGGACTACAAAGAATAAGCAAAGATGGAGAAAAATCAGAAGAGATTAAGGAGACTGATCATTTCTCTTAGAAGCATAGGAAAATATATAAAGGTATCTAAGTGAACATCTAAGGACAAAGGATACTTACAGTCATAACAGTCATAATACATGGAGATTACATAGATTATGCTACTACAGAAACATTTCTGGTAGCTCGTATTTGCATTTCTCTATGTTTTAGATTAATATTTTCTATTAGAAAAATGTTATTCTGCGTCTCCCCACCCCATTTCAACTTCACACGTTTTCTGATACTAAAACTTCTTAACTGTGGATGTAACTCCAGAAGACTTGACTATTCTGCAAAGTTAAAGGGCAAACAATTACCAATATCCATTATCTGAGAACTAAGCTGACTGCCTGGCAGGAATCCAGCTGCAGCTGATGTGATGATGGAGATCAGGAATTTGATACCCTGCTCCCTGTGAGCTGCCTAGAATGAGGAGGAAAATGAGGAGAAATGGGCATTCTGAGCCATTCCTCAGGTGTATGTGACCGCAGGCTGCACCAGTGGCTTCCCCACACCTGTCCCCTGCTCTCTCTGTCCAGAAAACTCAGTGTAAGACGAGTCTGTGGTAACCTGCTGAATGGCCTTTGGACTACCAGGTGTGGGTTTTTGGTTTGTGGTGTTTTGTTGTTGTTTTGGATTTTTGGTTGGTTGGTTGGGTTTTTTTCCAATCCAAAGTCACTTTGAGTTAAGAGATGAATGTCCGGAGCATTTCCTGTTCGGGGTGCAATGCATTTTGTCAGGGATACTAGCGCACTGGGAAGGGCAGGACGGAGGGGACACGACCCACCTGGGGGCTCCCCCTGCCCGGGGGGGAGATGCCACTCCCGGCCCCGCTGACACGGCGAGGAGGGCACCGGCAGCAACCCGGGGGGGCACCGCGGGGCGCGGCCGTGGCAGGGGCTGAGGGGGCAGCAAGGACACCCCTATGGACGGGGTACGGCGGGGCGGGGCCGAGGGGACACCCCAATGGCAGGGACATTTCGGGACGGGGCCGAGAGGATACCCCAATAGCGCGGCCGCTGAGGTGCCCCGGCTGTGGCGAGCTCGGCGCATGCGCGCTGCGGCCGTTCCGCAGCCCTCGGCCGGCCCCGCCCCTCGGCCGGCCCCGCCCCTCGGCCGGCCGCGTGCGGAGGCGGCGGTCCCCGGTTCTCGCTCGCTCTGCCGGGCTTGTCCCGGCTCGCCCCGGCGCCCCGGGCGGAGCTCCAGGATGTGGAAACTGGTCCCCGCCTCAGGAAAAGGTGAGGGCGTGCCAGACGCTGCCGCTCAGGCGCGCCGGCCCCCTTCCCGGCCGGCCGGCACCTGCGCAGGCCCCTCGGCCTCGGGGCTGCGGCTGGGGCCGGCAGGCCTCGGCCGGGCGAGGGTCCCGCTCCTTGGGCAGAGCCGCTGCGGGCCGAGCCCTCCTTGTCCCCGTCGCTCTCCCGCAGCTCCGGTTAGGTCTGACAGGCGTTCTCTTGGAGCCCCTGCTCTCTGAGGCAGCAGTGAGCCTCGGGGGTCTCTCAGAAACGGCGTTTGACTGCGTTGTGTTGGTGTTTCAAGGGCCAAATGTTGAACTTCGTAGGGTTTCTCGGATGCAGTGTTAAAACTAAATTGCCCCTGTACTGTTCTTCATGTTTCCTTGCCCATAGAAACTTTGATAGTAGGTATCGTCTAATATATACATGCTGCCTTTAGTATTTACTGTATAAGGTACGGTTCTATCAGAACTGCATCTGCTCTCTATTTCCGAGTTCTCTGGGAGTGAATTTTGGATGTTTATCTCCTAGGGGCAACAGTACCTAACCCTGTTGAAATGAACTATCTGCTATTGCCTGAAAAACTATTGATTAAGAGCCAAAACACTGCTATTTTCGTTGTATTCAGGCTGATAATTTCTGCAGAGTTTGTATTTGGAAAGTTACTTGTCCAGTGTTGATAACTAGAATTCAATTTGTAGTTACTCGTTTTCATCAAGAAGCATTTCTGGTTCTGTTGACCAGTGATAGCACACCTTTGGCGTGGAGTCTGTCCATTCACTGGGGAGTCCCCATATGGTCTAGGTGCTAGGTACCCAGATAAGCTAAAGCATCTGTCAGAGGCTGAACTTAGTAAGGATCAGTTTCATTTACACTGCAGATCTCTTTAAATTAATTTAGATTCGTTTTCCTGTGAACCTCTCGATCAGTCATGTAAATAAATTATATACTCTCAAAAAATTATGTACCCTTAAAAAGGTGTGGTTTGGAAAAGCTGTCTTTCATCATAATCTTTTTTTCTTGCATATGTAGCACTTGATCTTCAAAAAATAATGCAAGAGAAAAGTTAAAAGGCAAAGTATTAGTAAAAATACATTGTCCTTGAAAAAAGTGTGTTGCCCATTTTGCAACTGCTTTGTTTTTCATAAAATGTATCCTTTTATAATAGACAAATCCAGGGAGAGAGGAAAAAAATGTTTTGTCTGTAAACTCAATGTGTAATTCTAGTCAGCCCAGTAAATGATTCATGACAAAATTGAGTCTCAGATATGCTGCAAACTTATGAATGTCTCCTCTGTGCTTTGGGTATGTTGGCATTTTTGTAAACTGGTATTTTTCTGTTTCTTATTTGTTTCCAGGGGAGCCATATCGGCTTTTAAGTGGTACAGAATATGTTGTTGGCCGCAAAAACTGTACCATTTTAATTCAGAATGATCAGTCCATCAGTCGAAGCCATGCAGTTCTGACAGTAAATCGTCCTGAAACACCCCCTGTAAGTAGCCAGCATTTATTGCATTATCAATGCACTGTGTGATAATTCAGTCTGCCATGACCATGCATACTTTCATTTTGCTCTCATCAGCATGTTATGCTTGGAGTAGAACTGTTGATCACCTTCCTTTTGTTAATCTTGAAATTTGTTTTTTTTCTTACGTTTTTTGAGAAATTTAGTGGCATAATATTAGTACTTCAAGCTCCCTTTTATTGCAGAGTGAAGATTCACTAGGTATTTTTATTAATATAATCATAGGAGGAAAATTTTGCAATTGAATGTTATTACATAGGCAAGTTTTAGGTCTTGGTTCTGCAAAGTGCTTCAGTTCTTACTGCAGGCTTAGTTTCTGTTTCATTTCACATCATGAATTCTGTATTTGCTTAGGGCATGGAAAATAAAAGTCTACCAAGGAGAATTAGCAAACAGCAGTTTACTGTCACTTAGGTGCTGCAAAGCTTATGGATGTTTTGAAGCCAGTTAGCAAGATATTAATTTATTAACCTTATATAGAGTTTAAAATAAAATACATAAAAAGTAATTGTCCTTTTAATACTGCTCATGCTAATTGAATCCAGTGAAGGGCTATGAAGATGATGAGGGGACTGGAGCACCTCACTTATGAGGAAAAGCTGAGGCATCTGGGCCTGTTTAGTCTGGAGAAGAGAAGACTGAGAGGGGACCTTATTAATGTCTATATGTATCTGGAGGGGGGGAGTCTATAGGATGGAGCCAGGCTCTTCCCAGTGGTGCCAAGCAATAGGACAAGAGGCAGTGAAAGAAATTGGAACACAGGAAGTTCCACCTGAACATGAGGAAGAACTTTTTTACTGTGTGGGTGACTGAGCACTGGAACAGGTTGCCCAGAAAGGTTGTGGTGTTGCCATCTCCAGAGATAGTGCAAAACTGCCTGGAGACAATCTTCAGTAACATGCTCTAAGGTAGCCTATTAGAGCAGGCAGTTTGAACTAGATGACTTTCAGTGGTCCCTCTGGCTTCACCCATTCTGTGATTCTGTGATTCTCTGAAATAACATGTAACCACATGGCAGAATTTCATAAAAACAATGTTCTCATTGGCTTGTGAACCATTTTGGAAATCTGACAGCATTTAATTTCTTATCAAGAGATGCTGGTGTCTCTGTGCCCTGCAGCTTGGGGAAGGCTAGCAGTCCTCATGGAAGGAAGTGAGGGAAAGGGCTGAATGGTAGATAAAAACATCAATAATAAATCTGGAACCCTTGCTAAATTTCACTGTCTGAAGCTTTGGACCAGTGAATGATTACCTTGCACAGTCCCAAAAAGGACTGAGCGTCAGAAGCATAGATGGTCTGAAGCTGAAAAATATGTTTTCTCTCATTCCTTCACAGTGACAACCAGAAGATGAATAATTACACATAGCCAGCATCGTTGTCCAGTCTTTATTTAAGATAGTATTTTGTGGGCTGCTTCTAATTTGTCCACTGCTTTGACCCATAGTGACAGTAACCTGTTTCTGATAAAATTATCTCATTCTGAAAAACTGTGCTGACTTATTTATGTTTATTTTCAGAGTCAGTCTCTCTCAGCCCCCATATTAACAGTAAAAGATACATCTAAGTATGGTACCTTTGTTAATGGATCAAAACTCAATGGCAGTTCAGTGTCTTTGCAGTCTGGTGACAGAATCAACTTTGGAGTCTTTGAGAGCAAGTTTAGGTAAGTGCTTTGATTATAAAATACCAAGTAAAAAAAATTCCGTTTTTGAAAAGAGAGTGTTTTAGCATGTCATATGACTCAACAAGCAGTACATCAAAGATGAGTTTTTAGAAAGCAAAGGAGACAAGTAGTATTTTGCCTGTGTTCCACACCTGTTTCTGAAATAATCATCCATTATATTTTTGTAATATAATTTATTTTGACATTAAGAGATTAAATTGCTCATAGTAAAGCATTGGCATTTCAGAAGGTATCATGTACAGTGACTGTGTTCAGGCTATCATAAGCAAAGAAAAAAGTCCTAAAACATAAATTATTCTAAGGAAGGTTTAAGGAAGGGAGAGCGCTTGTCTGAGCCCTTGTCTGCTGTTGATAATGTATTGAGGAAAGAACAGACATTGCTGGAGGATATTGTGTGCAGCACAAGCCATTGAACTCTTGCTCCTGTGATGCCTGCCCTCTTCAGTGAACCCAGCTTGTTATTTTTTTCAAATTTACATGGTAGCCCATGCTGTTTGTTTATTGGAAGCACTTTGGAGTGAAGTGGCAGATCAACTGAAAAGATCTCATGACCATCAAAATCAAAGTTAAAGCAACGAGAAGGTGGCTTTATGTCTTAAAATTTGATTCAGTTTTATCACTACTACTGGTATTGTTTGTTAGAAAAAAACACATCATTCTCCTCGAATTACTACAAGAAATAATTTTTTATATTTTAGATAAACATACCTGAAATGTGGTACAGGAATCATGCCATGAGATGAGATACATCATGACTGTTGTACTAGAAAGATTATTTAAATTTCTTTCTACTTTGTGGACTAAACCAAATCAAATAATGGAATTTGATATGTTGAATTCCATACGGAAGCTCTACAAATATAAATAGCCTTATGGTCAAGGGCATTGTGAGGAAAAGGGTACTTCTACAGCACTTGCATTTTTTAATTATTAATCTGTTGGTGAACTGTTGTGTTGAGCATACTTTTGCCTTTGGAAGCACACACTTAAATTTCTTTCAATATTTCCAGACTTTGCATTATTCTTGATGCACTAATTCTGTGTAATGTCTGTGAAAGATCCGTAAGTCTGTAGAAATATTTCAGACATCAGGTCAAAATGTCATTAATTTTTCTTAATAGAATTTGATATTTACTTTTTCTTCAGGAGATGTTATAGCAAAGTCTTTCATCTAGGTAAGAGTATGGGTATTTTTATTTTTTTCTTCACATTTCCCTGAGACACAAACAAGTCAGCTCTGTTCATCATAATGATTGGCTGAAATAACTAAAGTATTCACTTCTATTTGGTCTTTGCAGAGTGGAATATGAACCTTTGGTTGTCTGCTCCTCATGTTTAGATGTAGCTCAGAAAACTGCCTTAAATCAAGCCATCCAGCAGCTTGGAGGCCTTGTAGTGAATGAGTGGACAAAAGAGTGTACCCACCTTGTCATGGTGTCAGTGAAAGTTACTGTTAAGGTATGTTGAACTTTTGTATATTGATTGTGTTGCTTCACAGTTTTCCTACAAATGTGACTTAAATTTTTTCTGCTCAAAGTTTTTCTCTACAAAACCCTTTCTCTGGTCAACGCTTGCAAGTTTAGAAGAGGTATATATCAATGGGGGGTTGAAGGGAAAAACTGATAAAAGCGAATTTTGAAGACTTACTGGTTTTCATCAGTTGCCTTCTATATTTTCATAACTTTCGTCAAGACACCAGTTAAAAGCTAGGGTGTTAGAAGCAAAACTATCCTGTTTTTCACTTGCAAAAATCAGTATTATTTTATTTGTTTGTGTGACATTTTCCACATCTAAGATCTTAAAAATCTGATGTCAGTTGAACCGTATTTCCCATGCAGTAAATATTTATTTTCTGGCTTTTCAGACTATATGTGCTTTGATTTCTGCTCGACCAATTATAAAACCAGAGTTTTTTGTTGAATTAATCAGAGCTGTTCAGTCGAGGCAACAGTTGCCAAATCATGAAAGGTAAGTTGCCAAATCATTATTTTCACTAGGTCACAGAGTTAAATTCATGGGAGTTAGATTATTAAATAACTGCATGTTTATCTGATAATTTTTGACACAATATGTGATTCACCATAACTTTATTTATGGAAGAATGTTTAATATGGCACACATTTTAGTAGTCAGGCAACTTTCTTCTTCTCACGCCTGGGGTTATAAAATGAGCTCTTGAAATTGACTATATGCTAAGAGATGTTACTGTCTCTAAATAGGAATTTGTTTTATTGGTGAGTTTAAAAGTGCTTCAAATAATTTTGGGAGTTGATACATAAATTATATTTTTATAAGAGAAATTGTGTCAAGTTTAAATTCACTAGGTAGGCATATTTTCCCAGTGTGCAGTTACTTACTGAGTTTACAACAAACTTTTGTCAAAACAGAGTTAGCCTGACCCTTGAGTTCACTGAAACAGCAGAGGTTTTTAATTATCCGTTAAGAGGTGAAGTGAGACTAATGTCCATTGGTCTTCACTACATGAGAATAAAATGCTCGTTGTTTTTCATGGTTAAATTAACTTGAAATGGGAATTCTTACTTTGGGATAAGTAAATACTGTGGAAAAGCGCTTCCGGTTTTCTTCGCGATGTAGAAAAGCATAAAATACTCCCATTATTGCATGTGTGACAGTTTCACCTGAGCATGTTGCTACTATTTTTACCTTGAAAAGGGTTGTGTTTTATTTGGGGGTTGTGGTTGTTGGTTTTTTTGTATGAAGATATGATTTATGTGGGTGAGAAATTTCCACTATATATTTTTAAAAGGTAAACTGCGTGGGTACATTTTTTTTATTGCTTCTGTTCTTCACATGCTTTGCACAATACTGTGAAATTAAATAGGTAATGGAAATTGTAAAATAATTTGGCATTTGAAAAATAACATTGAACTTTTCTCCCTCTTAACTGACATTGAAAACTTGTAAAATTACTTCAAATGACATTATGATTTTTCTGGATGTATTGTTATAACCAGGTGAATACTGAACACTACTCATTCAAGTTGGGGGAAGTAAATGGTGAAGAATAATGGAAGTCAATTGATTTTACATATGTATGGATATACATTCATATATGCATATATGTTTGGATACAGGAATTTATTTCCTTTAGTGGGTCTTCAGGTGGCCATTGATAGAATAGATTGAAGAAGGAGGCTGGGGGGAAGGGCAGCTGAACAAACCTCTGGTGCACACATGGTAATAGACACAAAGCTGCAGAGGTTTCAAAATAAGCTGTGCTTGGTATGTGGTAAAATGTATTTCACAGAACATGACAGTATCTCGTTAGAACAATATAGGTGCCAATCTGGAGCAATTGGTACGAAATACTTTTTAGTTTCTAGGTGCTGCTTCACATTTGCAGGGGTTCATGTAATATGTCAAATCAGTCATCTGTGAGTGGTTTAAAGCTCTTCTTCAGTTTCAGAAGAAAGGGAAAATGTTAGTGAATTGTAACTTTCCCTTCTGCTTAAACATCTGCATTGCTGTATAAGGATGTGAGAAAACTAAACAAACTATTTAATCCTCTCTGAAATATTTTTCTGGCAGATCTTTTGGTTTGGTTTGTTTGGGTTTTTTTTAGTACAGGTCATAAAAGCCATCAAAAGGTAATAATTGGTTGTGCAACCTGTAACTTGCTAGGTCTAGTGTTAGCTGGCTGTAAAGGTACTGTTCCCTGTCTCTTACAGTCATAAACTGTCTTTGGCTCTTGAAACTAGGGTGTGTGTTGTCCGTTCATTTATTACAGAAGTGGCAGTATAACTGAGCTGTTAAGTGCTCCTAAAATAGAAGTAGATGGAAATGTTTTCCCTTCTTAAATATTTTTGCTAACTATTAAGACCCTGAGGAACTGAGTGACACTAGCAGTATATCTATCATGTAACTTTCAAAGAGAGTTTTGTGCCAAGCTAAATGAGACAGCTGGTGTCATACAGAGATCTATGTTTAAAATAATTGCTGTATTTTAAATAGGTAGTGTTTTTGAGATGTAGCTTGTGGGAAGATATTGAAAATTTACTTAGCAGCTGTTTTCATTCAATTTCCAGAAATACTTCTAACTTTGACAGGGAATCTCTACATTGTGCATTGCAGGTAGAGGTGACCTGAGCTGGTACATCAGAAGCACACTAAACAACTTGGGGCAATACTAGTTTGGGTATGAGATAAGAAAAGTATATTGAGGTGGTAATACTGGGTGATACTGTTAATGGTATCTTTTACTATTACTGTAGATCTGGTCCCCCCAAAAAAATCCAGGGATATGCTGTCTTAAAGTTCAAAAAACGAAACAAATGAAAATAAAGCTGCTTTTTTGTTTATGCTAAGATTTCAAAAAATTGCAAACTTGCAGTTGCTATATGAATGTGGGACTTCTTACTTGAGGGTTTTTTATGGTGAAGTGCATTACCCCAGTCTGCTGGTACTCTCTGACAACATATAAAAGGATTAACAATAACTGAAGATTTCACTAATGGCTGCTTAAGTGCAGCCCTGTATGAAATAATGTGTTTTATTACTGCAGTCAAGTGTAAATAGTGCAGGGCTTTGGAAAAGTAGAAAAGTAACTGAGTCTTTAACAGAAACTCACCAAGAATCAAGATCTATTTATTGAGAGATTCAAGATTGTAGAGGGTCTTTTCTGGATAATGGTGTTAGTATTAAAAGCTTGTGGGGCCTGAGTAAGAGGAGCGCTTCAGAATCCTGAGATGGAAAAAGACTTGTCTTTTGAGCTTACATCTCCTTTGGATAAGAGTTTCTAAGGAAAATCAAAGGCTTTTTTGAGGGGGAGATGATCAGTTGAAGTTGTCTGCTGAAATTAAAAGGCAATAGATTTGAAATGTATTTATAGAGAAACTGTAGTGCAGTTTCAAAGTAATGGAAACTGCCATTTCTCCCTTTTTACTCATCCTTTTCTCTTTAAAGATGACTTTATCCCCTGCTTATCTAAGTTAATAACTGTCTCTATGAGCCTTGGTGTCAGAAGTCTTCTGGCATGACAACTCAAATCAGAGTTGTCCTATTTCTTACCTTAAATTAATAGGCTTTTTCATCTCAATTTTAGTGCAGGAATATTTTTGTAAACAGACTTGAACAGGTTGCTGAAACTTATCAAATACTCATCTTTTGAAACCTCATGGATTCAGGCTGCTTGATTTTCATTGTGTATATAAACCTTCCGGAATTAATCGTGAAGAACACAAAAGAACAGTTAATTTAAAAGGGACTATAATTACGTAGTAGTACATTTTAACCTATCGTAATTGAGTTATGTATTTGGATGTTGTAGAAAGTTTACATGCATGTTTTTCAGATATATGAATATTCACAGTGTCTGAAGAATGTTTTTATATTTACAGAAGCTCCGTTTTTTTCAAGAACTTCAGTATTTCAGCATTTCATATAACATGTTTCTTGCTTAGAATCTGCTAATCTTTGCTGTTAAACCAGATTTTGTTTGTGTGTTTCAGCATATTTTTTTTCCTGTGTAGAAGGATGTATAATCAACAGTCAGAATAAAAATAAGTAGTTCTGTCATCAGCTGGACTATGTACATAAACTGCTGTTTAGGTTCAGATGTAGTATACTTTGGTTAAAATTAACCTGTAGTTTCTCTTCTCTGTAGCGTGTGCCTTCACCTTGCAAGGCTGCTGTAATAGTGAATGTGTGGCACAAAGATCCTGTAAATGCTATCCTGAAGTTATCAGTTAGATGCTTGTCTTAGATACGGCATGCCATTGTTACCTGGAGCTGAGATCACAGGCTGTGACAAAAAGGAGAGCTTCAGAGTAGAATTTTACTTTTGCCTAATCTGTTCCCCAGCTGAACTCCTGCTCACTTTGCTTGTACTTCACAAAACAATTAAGAATCTGCAAGGGGAATCAGTTCAATTATCTATCCCACCAGCAAGAAAAGTGTACTTATCTTCTGTCAGATAAGTAGGCTGTCATTGAGTGTAGTGGTACTCAATTTCTTGACACAGCAGAAAGGGGTAGAGTAAGCAAGATGACTAATTTTGTGTGGAGTTTTATTATTACCTAGAGTAAAGATGAGGTTGCAGTCTCATTTGTCAATATTGTTAGTGAGAATGTGAATATGCATATAGCAGATTGAATACATTCCTAAAAGCGTTGTCTTAGTTACTGAAGTAGAAAGTCTTGGTCTTATCTTAGATGATGAGAAATTATCAGCTGTTTCTTCCTAACAATCTTTAAAAAAAATTTATGTAAATAGTTGTAACAGAGCAATGAGTATTTTAGTTTCAGAGCTTTGCTCTAAAACACAAAGGACTGTGAGTCAGTACTGGTAATCTGAATTTTACAGCTTTATTTTTCTGTTCTTGCAGCTTTTATCCTCCAGTTGATGAACCTTCCATTGGCACTGAAAAACTGGATTTGTCTGAGCATCATGAAAGGAAAAAAATATTCAGTGGAAAAACTTTTGTATTTCTGTCTGCTAAGCAGGTAATCAGTTTTTACATTGCAAAAATATTGCAGGGGTAGCTGAGCACGGATTTGTTCCTGAATTATGCACTCTCAGGCACATGGTGTGACTCTTGGGGATGGTCCTGTGCAAGGCTAGGAATCTGGACTCGATGATCCTTGTGGGTCCCTTTCAACTCAGAGTATTCTGTGAATTCACACTCATTCTGGGTTTATCAGGAAAGAAGGATTTCTGTGTATTTATCCTACAATACAGTGGCCTAAGCATGATGAAATATAGAGGAGAAATAGAACACACTACATCTGCAGTAGTGTATCAATGAGAAGAACATACTTGAGTATTTTGATACTTCTAAACTGCGTGTATTTTAAGATTTTTTTTTTTTTAATTTGCATTATCTTTTTAGCACAAGAAACTGAGTCAAGCAGTTATTCTTGGAGGAGGGGAAGTAAAGTTGATGACAGAAGGAAAAAAAGAAATGCCTTCATTAATTTCTCCTGAAGTTTGTGTTGTTGATGTGGGTTTGACAAACTCTCAGAACCCAGGATCTGACTCTATGAGAAACTGGACTGATTCCATTCTGACTGGCTTGCAAAGGTACACCATTGTGCTCTTGTACACCAGTAGGGTAATTTCAGAACTCCTGCAGAGACTTAGTCATGGTGTTTGCATATATGTTTAACCAGGAGGCTGCTTATAAAGAGGACATTTTTTTCATTGCTTGAAGTGTTTAGCACAGTAACTAAAATTTCTTGAAGCTGGAAAGAAAGGACTTGGCAGCTCTATGAGTATTTGATGGGAGTTTTGGTTTTCTTTTCTTTCGTAAACAATCTAGTTCTACAAAAATTTGTTGTCATAAAACTTTGAAATGACAGACAGCAAGTAGTTTTTCTTCTACTATTTAAAAGGAGCTAAATTCAATATATTCTAAGAATAGAAAATAGATAATTATGGTATTTCAATAAATGTATGTATTTCATCAAAAAGAGGTGAGATGGCACCTTGAGGTTCTGTGGTTTGTTGTTTTGTAATTATTTGCCTACAGTGTTTCTGAAGAGCAGCTTCTGTTTAATAAAAATGAGTTTTTGTTTTGGTGATAGGTTTTCTTTGAGAGCGCAGACTGCATATTTTAGATATGTTTGGATTTTCATTATTCCATTTTATTAAAACAATGAAAGAAAACAAAATCTCAGTGCTTTATACGTAAGCCTACTTCCCCAAAGTTTTCCTGCTAGATAAAAAAGACTACTCAAGCTCTTCTCACGGCCGTAGTACAGAAGCAGGGTGTGTGTCTGTGTATGTGCACTTGACTTGTAAGAAGTGCTCAGATCTTTCAAGTCACTTTCCCACTCACGTGTTTTTGAATCAAAGGAGAACACAGTTGGTTAAATGTCCAAAAATCCACTAGGGAGAGATGTATTGGCTAAATTACTAGGAGTAGACAGTGGCTACAGGAGAAGGAAACATGGGAGTTCATATGTATAGGGCATAGCTATTATAATGAAGGATTATTGTGCTGACTTATTGTATTGTGAAAAATTCTAGTGTAGACTGATGTTTTTTGAAAGGAGAAATGGAACATTTTGTATTTTTCCTACCTGTGCCCATTTGTCTATTCATCTTTGAATCTGTATTGAGAAACGTTTTTTGTCTTTGTATTTTTTATTTGTATCTTAACAGCAAGAATCTCAGGGCTATTCCAGAGGCAGAAATTGGATTGGCAGTTATCTTCATGTCTACAGAAAAATACTGCAACCCTCAAAAACAGCCTGATAACAAAGGTAATTGGAAGAAGGGTAGTAATAAGTTAACAGCCTTAAAGAGGCACTATTTCTTTTTGTGTAGGGGCATCATGAAGTGCTAATGTTTAAGTTCTTTTGTTTTGCAAGGTCACTAAAATAGAATGAAAAAGGTGTACAATGCTGACGAGGTAATTGGGTTTTAGAAATGAAAATTATATGACTTAGATGTAAATAAAAAAGTAGATTTAAAAATAGCATAAAAAGCAGACACAGTGATCTTTAAAGGAAAGGTACTTGAAATAATCTTTTCAATTCCTTAGTTTTTAGAGGCTACTGAATTCATATGTATGTGGTAGTTTGAATTCCATGCTGTTTTATCTTTTCATAAAAGACTGGTGTAATAGGGAGGTAAAAGATGAATGTTAGAAATTAAGAGAATAACAATGGAATTAATTTGTCAAGGCTTGCTTTTTTTTTTTTGTCTTTGCATTAAAAGGAATTTGCTTTAGGAAAATTCAATCACCTCCCACCCAGTTCAAAACTAAAAATAATCTTGCCTTAAGAAGTAAAAAAAAATGAGACATGATTGCCATGTTTGCTAAAGTAATAGTTTCTGGATGAACGTTCCAAGTCTTGGCTTGATGCTTGTATTTGCTAATGCAGTAGTAATAAAAGTCTGAGAGACAGAAAAGAGATTTTGTTTGTGTAATTCTCTTTTCATTTGCTCTGTATTTTGTTTCTATAAAATTTTTCACAGTTACATTTTACAGATTCTATTTTATTCTACAAAGTGTTGTATCAGGTAGCAAATCCTACAATTATTTCTTTTTTTAAACTCAAAGAATCTGTCTTTATGTGTGGGAACATTACTTACTTGAAAATGTTTTTTGAAGAGAGAAAGACATACATGCAGTACTGGGAGAACCGTGAGAAATATTTTGTTTGACTGATACTCCTGTATGAAGAACTTGTACATGATCTGTTGTCTGAACAGTTAGTTTAGAAAATAATATGCAATTAATTCTCAAATTAAATTTTAAGATTTTTACCCTGCAGACACTGAACGAATCAGAAATAATGCTTCTTCTTTCCAGTCTGAATGATCCAATTGAATAAAAGTTGTCTGGTTAAATTGTGTAAGTGGACTGTATATCAGGCTTTTAAAGAGAGCTGTGTTTACAGTTGAAAAAACTTAGATACAATAATTTACTTGTTAGAGAACATCCTAAAGAAGTGTAAGGAATTTTGTGTTTTGACAGTTTTGCGTAAAATATATGTCACATGTTTTATTATGTATATCTGTGTTAATATATGATTTCCCATTATGCTTCATTTTTATTTAAGCAAAATTCCTTTACTTAATTTAGTGAGGTATTTAACTTAATCCCAGAACAAGGTCCTTTAGAACTGTTTCTCTCAGGTTTTTTGAATGAATAATTCTGCTTAAGTTTTTTGTATTAAAATTTCTTCAAGATAATTTTACAAGAATCTCACCTGATCAGTTACTAATGTGTGATGAGAGGTGCAAAGAAACACAGATTTGATATTAACCTTCCAGTTCTTCTCTTGTGTTGATCTTGCAGCTGTAACTGAAACTGCTCCTGCATCTGCTGGTGTAAGCCGAGCCATTTCTCAGAGTTTGTCTGTGAATGAAACCATAATGCCAACTGTTGCAGATAGCAGCACATTATACATAGCTGGTACAGAAGAGCAGACATGGTAAAGTATTCATGGAAATAGTTTCTAATATCTGCAAATAAAGCAGTCTTTTGTGACAGAGGAACTTTATCATTGCCCAGGGCAAAGATAAGCAGTGTTAGAAATGGCATTTACTAAATTGCTGTCACTTGTCTACAGTGAGATAATTTCTGCTTTTCAGTTCTAGATAACAAAAACCATCACATGTGACTTACATCACTCTTGCATATGCAAATGTAGATACTGTGTACCTGATTTGACTGTCTTAACTATTACAAATTTTCAAGCTATTTCACAATTATAAAAATATGTTGATAACAGCAACTTCAGAGTTTGTTTTAGCACATTGTTTATAAGTTTAAAGTACAGATATGGCTTTTTAAAAAAGTGGTTTTCTCAGTTGTCTCTGGTAGTTTCCTGTGTGTCATTTAGTTTGGGGGTTTTTTTTCTCTCTAGTATGGAGGTAGAGAATACCCCCCAGATGGATGGTCAAGGGAAAATGGCTTTCCAGGATACAACCACGATCAAGAAAAACACTAACACAAGTGGCAGTGTAAATGCAGGAATGTCAATATCTAGAGGGAACAGAACATCTGGGTTGAGTCAAAGAAGTCAGCCTGTCTTGCCGTCTAAAATTTCAGAAGCTGGTAAACCTAGCGAGAGTGCTTCACGTCACCAGTCTAACTCAATTATGAATTACTTCCAAGTAGCTAAAAAAAGGTATGTTGAAATGTTCTGGATATTGCTTCCCTTATCATTATTTTGGTGTTGTTTCTGGAAAATAATTTTACCTCAATCAACATACTTTCAATTTGAAACATTTTTAAAAATGTAATTTTTAGATCAGATTCCTAGAAGGCAAGTTTTTCCTCCAGAGTACTTTAAATTTCACAATGCAGTCCCTAAAAACCTAGGAAGCTCTTATATTGCAGAGGCAGCTGGTCATATACTCAAAAATGCTTTTGTACTTTATTTCTGGCTAAGGGAAAGAACTGAAGAAGAAGAAGAGGAAACATCTGCGCCCAAACTAGCGAAACTGAAGGAAAGGCCTTTTTCCAAGTGTGCTGAACCTACAGCTTCGTCAGTCTGGAACAGTGAAGTGAAACAGCATCAGGAGAAAAATAACATCCAGGACCCAAACCCAAATTTTGCACTAGAAGACACAGGTGTAAGGCTTATGGGGAAAAGCAGCAAACCAACAAGTGATAAAACAGACACTAAAACCACTTCTAGTGAAAATCACGCAGCAGAGAAAAGAAAAGGGTTAAATGATTTAGCTGAAGATACAGAAGCACTAGAAATTGTGTTTGGAAGCAGAGACCTAGACTGGGAAGATCAAATGGCAGATCATGACCAGGCAGCTCAAGGAAATACACGAAAAAAAAGGTGTTTGGAAGCCAAAGAAAGCAGAAATCAAGAAGTAAATGTAAATCACAGAGAGGAGAATAAAATATTGGTAAGTTTTATATTCTTCTCACGTGTCTGATCTTGAAATTTGCAACTTGGTTAGAAGGATGCAGTTAGCTCCTTTAAGGATGAGGCTGCCTGCATACAGAAAGTGGCTTTGTAAAGTTTGCTTAAATCTCATACATCAATTTTTAGTTCAGTGATTCATCTACTGTGTGTGAACATTGCAGTTTTACACCTACCTAAATGGTTTCTCATTCTTCAGGGCATTTTTTCTTTGTGAATTAAAAGTTGCTTGTATTCTGAAAGTTTTCTTCTTTTTACCTGATAAACTGTAGGTAGGCTGGTCCAAGAAAAACTTTTCATATTGCTTATTACTGTGTTAATCATAATGTTGATATTTATACTAAAATAGTACACAGTTACCTTTATGTAATTAATTTTCTGAAGAAACTGTTAGTTGACCTTTTTTCTTGAATACCACAGTCACGATCAACATATTTCAAGTCAGAATCTTTAGGTACCATGTGAAAGATTATCTAAGTTCCTGTAGGAGAAATTTGAAAAAAAAACCCCAAAAAACAAACTGAACAAAATCAACACCAAAACACAGCTTATATTTTCTTGATTATTTCTCCATTTTTGTTTTTGAGACTCTAAGGGAATTTTTTAAGAGGTATGAGGAAAACAATAGATTTTGAGTAAACAGTGGTCACTTCATTAAGAAAACCAAAAGCAGATTTATAGAGGAAAACAGTGTTGAGAGTGCTGGACTACTAACAATGAAGAGGGAGATAAGAGAGAAAGAAAAGAACAGGTTTTATTTTTGTTTAATTAACATGTATATACTAAAGTGCCCGGTTCTTATACAGAGTGGGCAGTGTTTAAGTGTTTAAAAGTTTGAATGTGTGATTGCATAAGTGGAATTTGCAAGATACCTTGGATTAGTAATGTTCTGTGCATCTGTAGCTTAGCCCAGCTGGACACTGTTGATACTTAACTGGTGCTTACTTCTGACAAAGCGTGAATTTTGAACTTCATTATATTGCTATTTTTTGTGTGTGTTACTAATGGGCAAATTTTAAGAAGCAAGTTCTATAATTTTATAGAGAATTTTGTTTCTTGCTCTTTATAATATCAAAGAGTAGATGCTTCTAATTGCCTCTGACGCTACTGAGAAACTAAAATTGCTGCTTGGAAGTCTGTTGAATTTTGTTGTGGCCTGGAAAGATTTTCTTGTCTAACTTCTTGTCAGGATTGTAAAGGAAAATAATAAAATCTTACGTACAACTAAACGGTTACATTACCTGATGTATAATTAAGGATTTTTGCTGACAAGATGTCTTCTAATTGTTTAATCAATAATGACCATAATAATGTATGTAAAATGTATTTCCAATGGACTAGGAAGGAGATTCCATGATAAAGCTCCACAGGAATATTTGTTACCTATTTTCTCTAAGTATAGATGCACCTTGTGTATCTGGCACGACAGAGAAAGTGAGTAATTGACTCAAAGCCTACAGGGTATATCATCTGATTATTTTTTTTTTCAACCACTGAAAATAATTTATGTAAAACAAATCTTATTTTAAACAGTAAGAGGTAATCAACCTGCAGAATACTTTGTTATCCTAGTAATAAAATGTCCTTTCTGTACACTTGTACACTTAAAATGTCAAATTGAAAATGCTACTTTCTATATTCAAAAGCCTTTACAGTTTTCCAGAACCTGTCAGGAATTTGAAGGTTGTACAGATGAACAAAATTTGCTACTGGTATAAGAAAGAAAAAAAAAGAAAATAATCAATTGTGACATGTACATAAAATCGTAAAAATTTTAAAGTACAGGCCAGTTTGTCTCTATCTAAACATTTACATTTTATTGCAAATGCTTATTGTACTCTAAAGAGCAGAAAATTTAATATAATTAAATTTCCATTTAATTTCAGTTAGTTTTTTTAATCAAAAATTTCTTTCAATAGAAAGAAGAGGAACTTGGATCAGTTCTAACTTCAGAAATGAAAAGCAAGATCAAGCAAGAGTCGCCAGTCTTGGTAAGAAACCCCAGTTAATTTTAAGTTTGAACAGCATTATAAAAGCACATCGAAATTTTGCTTTAAGAACATAATATTTGTGGATCCTACTTCAGAGCAAAGGAGGTTTAGAAGATTGTACTCCCTAACATAATCATATGTAAATTTGAATAGTACAGTCCATCTTACTGACTGTGAAAAACCAAGCACCTGTAGTTCATCCATGTGCTTCTGTAATGGCATTTGGGTGGATGCTTAAGGTGACTGAAATTACAGAAATTTAATGTAATTGTATTAACCCTTCAGTGTGGTTAATGCTGGTACTGATGTTTTTGTTATGTTGCTGCTGAAAGACCAGACAAGGACATAATCTCCTTGTCTGCTCTAAAGAGATCACAACTAGAATGGAGAAGATGGAACCATTGAGAAAATAGATGTAATATTCATTGATTAGCAGTAGATAGCATGCTATTTATAGGTGAGATGAAGGAGGGGAGAATTGCTTGGAATGGGAGGTGAGGCTTAAATGAAACTGAAATTGAAAAATTCTGAAGAGAAAAAGTAGTGTAGCCAGTCAACAGGAGCCTAACAATACATTTTTGCATACATACAGAAAACAGTCCAAGAACAGGGAATGGTGTGTAGGTATACCAAAGTGCAGGGTCAGCTCAGATTAAAGCACTTTCAGTTTATACTGTGCTGTAAAAGAACTCTGCTGTATCTGTGCTGGAGCTGTCCATAAAGATAGTTCAGTGTTACTGTTGAACTTGTCTTGCACCCACACTTCTTTTTTAATGCACGTAGATGTAGCTGCAGGCAGCAAAGTGTGTGTGCAGACTTGCTGGCATAGGAGTGTTCTCATGTACAAGAAAAATTGCTTCATTGATAAGATCCTGCTTTCAGCCCTAGAGTTGGCCAAAAATTGCTTCATCGATCAGATTCAGCTTTCAGGCCTAGAGCTGGCCAAAAGTCTGTGGCTAGAATTGACCTGAAGATGTTCAACTTTGTCTTCCATGGAGTTGGCTGGGGTTTCCATCAGAGTAAATATGCTTGATTGAATTAGTCCCGGTAAGAGACAAGGTGAAGAGGAGGAGAGAAGGAACTCTTAGATATTAGCTAAATTGGGAAAAAAGTAAAAATTCTTACTTGAAGTTTTATCCTGAAGTAAAATCCTAGTGAAATTAAGTACACTTACTTCAGCATTGTTACTGGTCCTGTCTTTTGAACGTATTTAAATATGAGAGAAAATTCACTGAGTTCACAGCTCTATTTGTAGTATATAAGGAGCTGAGAAGTTCATATATCTTGTTAGCTTCTAGCACTGTGGCTGCTTTCCCTCATCCTTTTGTAATTCTAACTTTTGTTAAGCTCAGCTCATGCTAATTTCTCTAAAGTTTATACTGTTAGATATGCTGTATGTCTGTTTGTACACTTGAATGCTTTTTCCTTTTTCTTCCCACATAAGAACCACAGCAAACTGCAAGATGACTCCAGCAATCTTCCTAGCAGGCTTCTGTTGACTGAGTTTAGATCACTGGTTGTCAGCCATCCAAGACAGAACAGTCGTCTTACTGGAAATACCAGCTATGGGGGAAAGAAAAATTTCAAAATGTTCAAAAAGGTTAGTGTGTATTTGAAATGGTCACAAGATGGCACTATTTTAAAATACTGAAAGGTGTTGCCTTGAGATTGTAGAAAATATATTAAGAAAGATTTTATTTTTTTAATAAAAACTGCTAGTAACTACAGAAACAAATACCATATTATACTGTTAACAAACATTTTGCTAATTGACTGAAGAAGTACCAGGCTGACAAAGGCTTACATCATTCTAGATTATTTAGGTACTCTCTAATGCGAATACTCTATTCCGAGCTGTCACTTCCAATAAGTAGTTAAGTGATTGCTGCCATAACTACTCCAAAACCTAGTAATTCTACTTCTCCAAAGACCTATGTATAAAGCATATGGTGCTTTGGAATCTTGCATTTTAACCAGTAAATCTTGGATTTCTAAATAGAACTAAATTTAGTATGGTACAAAAATAAGATGATTGCTTGCTTGGGTCCTGAAGGCAATTTCAAAAGGATTCTTAGTGTTGGATGTAAAAGTACCACTTCAGCTTATTTTAAAAATATAATAAAGATTAAAAACATGTGATGTAAGATGACTAGAAATACATTTCAGTAAAATATTGTGTAGGGAATGTGAGTCACATCATTAAATTTCCAGTTTTCAGGGAGTATGGTCTCATTTTTAGGAAGTATTTTAGAAAGTATTTTAAATTTCTGTTTTGTAATAGATGCTTGTGCAGTCTGACAATAAAATATAAGCTGCTGTTTACCAATATTTCAAACTCCATTTAATGTACTATCAGATCTATTTAGCATATTTAACATACCTGTTTGTTTTTTTTTTTGGTTTTTTTGCTTCTTCCGGTAAAAGGAAGGAGTTAATAGCTTTTTGTAAATGCTTTTTTTACTTCAATCACTTTTAAATACGATCTCTGATTCAAGGAAAGACTGGATGACTTTCTTCTGTGATGTCTGAATAGACTTTATGAATATGTTAGAACCTATCTTTTACTTGTACTAGGCTGGCCTTGTAGTTGTTAATAATTTATTGTCCAACAGGTAGCTTATCCAGGGGCAGGACAACTTCCCTATATTATTGGAGGATCAGATTTGGTTGCTCACAATGCTAAAAAGAATTCAGAGCTAGAAGACTGGTTAAGGCGAGAAATGGAGGTAAGGAATTATTTATTAAAGATTATCAAATAAAAATTTGACTTCTGTAAGTGGTCATACCAACCTGTGGTCATTACTGAACTCCTTCAGTATTTTGGAAATAAAACTTCAGCTAGTAAGCTGTCCACACATACACATAGGAACATGTACTTTAGGAAGGTTACTGAAAGTTAGAGGTCAGTGTTAAGGCTCATCTTTTTGCTGATTATTTGAATTCATTTTACATGCAAGCATTTATATAATCAGAAATACTGATGTAAATCAAAATCAATAACCTAAAAGAGAGTCATTTTTAATGACATTTTGATGAGGAAAATAAGCATTATGGAAACTTGTGACTTGTAATATGTGACAGGGAGATGGAAACAACTTCTCTATGATTAGCTGTGTTCAGATAATTCTACACTACAATTGATATTCTACTCTTGAACAGAACAGAAAATCCCTGAGTAAATTTCTGTTGTAAAAATCTTCACCTTTATATGTGAAAGTTCTAAAAAAATACTGTATCTTGTCATAGAAACTCTTAGCACGTTTTTTCAATAGTTTCCTTAAAAATACTTGCTTGTGAGTCATACTCTGTTTCCACAGTCTGATTGATATGCAGTTACATCAACACTTCTTGATTGTCTCATTTTTTTAATCCCTAGATATAAATAATTCTAGTTAACTTAGGGAAAACCTACTTGTTCAGGAAAAATTGTATTAGTGCAGGAATATATTGTTTTTCTCTGTTGTTCATTAGCTTTATCCTTAACAATCAAATATTGAATAAATTTACTTTCTCAGGAACTGAACCGATGTGCAATAGAAGAATCACTTGCTGATGATCTCTTTAGGTAAGAGTTTTATGTTTGTACTTAGAAAAATGTGTACATTTTGCATCATATCTTTTTTTGGGACAAATTTTGATTTTGCAATACTTCATTGACTATTCAGAATTCCATGTATTCCCATGTATGAAATACACTCAAAGTGATTCAACAACTTCTCTCAAATTTTTTTATGTCTTAAACTTTCAGTTTGATTCAGGCTTGCTTCAGTTTTTTTTAATAAGAATATTCACAAACAGAAATGTTGCAATTTCCTGGCTTATGTGCAAAAGTTTGATTGTTCACAAAGGCCAGAAGATGTTCCAGAGTGCTTTTAGAGCCTAATGAAGTGTTTTGATCTTAGAATTAGGTGAGTCGTGCATTGTCGGAAAAAAATGGAGTTTGCTACTTTTTTATTCTGGCCATGGCACTTATCTGTCGATGTGCTGAGTCACTTGAGGGAGCTAAAGCAACAGAGTACTAGTTCTGTGCAAAAGTGATTGGCAGGACTTCTTTTTCCTTTTTGGATATTTGAAGTAATGACTCCCAGAATATAAAACAAAAATTTAAAAAAACCCACTCACACCCTAAGTAAATCTTTCAGTATACCCCCCCCTACCCCGTGTCCCTTATCTTTGAGATTTTAAGCTGCTTTCAAACCCATTCACAATGAACGAGCTCTTAGCTTTTTTTAACTGTTAGAAACTCCCTCAGCAAGTTACCATCTTTCCATTTTTCAAACAGAGGAGACATTTTGACACTAATCATTCTGTGCATTTGGCAGTCTACTAGAGCCATTGATTCTGCCTTAATTGGTTCTTGTGTCTCAGGAGTTTGAGAGATTTCTTTGATAGGCCCAGGTTCTTGGCTGTTTGTGCTCGCGTTTTGCCGTAACTTGCAATAACCCTCACTTCAGTTGTCTGCCACTTTCCCTAATGTCTCTTTAGACAGAGTGAATCATCCTGCTCAGTTCATTTCCTGTCCAATTTACTTTCAACTGCAATCCTAATTTAATGAATTATAACCACTTTCTAATTAGAAAAAGTTCTAAGACAAGTTTGCCACTTTGTCCAGTTTTTACATCTGCAGTACAGCCTTTAAATATATGTCAGTTATCATTTATAAAAACGTGGTGCAGCTAGACTGCTGTGCTGCAATATTAACTGGCTGAAAATATCTTGGTTAATTTTTGCCTTTCAAAAAACAGCAGTGAAAACTTAGATAATGTGCATGCATGAAAGTTAATTCTAAGCATGAAGTTTTCACGGTCAAAAATATTAAATTATGTAATTTAATGTTCAGCAGTTTGTAACCTGCATCAAATTTTTACCTTAATCTCGAATAAAACTACTTGGCGTAATGCTAATGTTAACAGCTCCAGTTTGCCATGAAAATTGCATTTGAAGATGCCAGTAGAAAGAGCCATGAAGTACTCTGGTGAGAAGAGGTGCTAGAAACAAAAGCTATGCTGTCAGTATGTTAGGTGCATACTGAGAGGAGGAAGGGAAAGTATATTATAATACCTGCTAAGAGTATAGATAAATGGATTATGTTTAGTAACAGCCCTTTGTATCCTCCAATCCCTGTTTCTAACAAGGTCGTAATGCTTTCTGTGCATTCACTCACAGTGGTGGATTCTCTGTAGTCCTTTCTCCATTCTAGGCCACAGGCACTGTACAGTTTCCTTTTCTGATAATGTTGTTTGATTCCTTTCTCTCTGGAAGACAAATACTATCCGGGCTTCATTTAACATGGAAAATGGCTGAAGGTGAGGTGGAGGAGGTAACATGAAAAGATGTTCACAACTGTCTGTGTCAGCATCTCTGTAGACAGTCACAGACAGGGTTGAAGCTGCTATTGTTCTGATGAGGGGTTTCCATCAAGTGTCATCCCCTTTTCCTATCTGCTTATCTTCCTATCCCTCCTCTGCCTCCCTTTCCACAGAATTTGGTGTCCAGGACACATTTAAATGTTACAACTAATTTTACAATGCTATAGCAATAAAATCAAATAAATGTTTTGAGGTTTAATGTAAGGATCTCACTCTGTTTAGCAAAGATTTCATTACTTTCTATGTTTTTTGTGTGAAGAAACAAGTGACCACTGTTTGACTTCTCACCTGCCTTGCATTTGACTCATATGTGCATTTAGGTAGAAAAATGCATATGGTGAAGAAGGATGTTGTTTTTTTTTCCAAACCACTATCAAAGAGACATAATACTACATATCACATATAAGAGCCATTCAGGAAATCTTACTGTATTAACAACTTGCTCCGTTAATTAGCAGTTAATAATAGAGCATTTACTTTTTGTCAGAAGTCCGAGTTGTGTAGCAACAACAGTGACTTCTAATACCTTTCTAGCTATGTGATGATGTAATTTGGCTCACAAGTTGTCACATTTTCCTGCCTAAGCAAAAGGTCTTGATGAAGGAGAGCAGAATTAGTGGAAGCAAAACTGTCTGATCATTCAGTTGTGTCCGTAAGTTATTCATGCATGAATACAAAACACATCAGAGTTTCAAAGAAGTAACATATGATTTTGGGGGATGAAGCACAAATGGAGAGAAAGGGAAGGCCAAGGCAATGCAGTGTCAAGCAGAGGCAAACTAAAAAGCGTTTTTCAGTAAATCAGGTAACTGTTTAGTATATCCAGGAAGCAGCTCCAAATGTCACAGTTTTGTCTGAACGAGTTGTGGCCAAATGTACTTCGATGTAAATACACAGTACTTTTTTCCCTGCTTCCTCTTCTGTTTTTTTAGTGACACTTTTTTAGTACGGAACTTAATGTTGGTACATTAAAGCTTAGAGAAACTTGTTCATGCATCAGATTTAAAGATTGTAAGTAGCTGGGAAGTCAGTGAAAATTTTATTAAAGGTTATTTCTCATTCATGCACAGGTTTTACCTTACGCATCCTTCAGTCAAATTGTAGCAGCAATGGTAGTTAATTATAGGAGTGTAGTTAGGGAAAGGATTGAATGCTCGACATTCTCGTTATAAATATATAAAAAAGCTTTTTACATCATATTGTTAACTTTTAATATTACTTTTACTTATTTGTGACAAATTTTCTTTTTTTGTTCTTTTTTTTGCAGATATGATCCTAATGTGAAAAGGAGAAGATAAATTGTGACCTGGATTTACAGTGTTTCTCTAGCAAAACCTGCTTTCTGTTTCTTAGCTTTTCAGGTTACAGTGTGTATGATGTTCTCACATAAGACCATTTGAACTATCTATTATTGTAAGACTTGTTTTTTAAGTCTAACTTTAATTAAAGAAAAATTTCTTTTCACTGCTTGGTACTTACGGATTGCACATTCTCAGGACTTTAACACTATTTACTTCAGAGCAATGCTCAGTAAAATACTGTAGTTATGTAGGATTTCATTTTAGGCTATTTGAAATATTTGCTTATCAATACTATTTTGGGGAAATAAGGCTTTTTTTTTTCTTTTACAAGGGCTTTGTTAATGAGGTATTTTCATGCGTATTTTCTTAAGAATTGGAAATCTATTGAGAGAGACTGAAAAGCAGCTGTTACTTGATCATGATAGCCTTCTCAGTGTTTTATTATGTACAGCAAATACTGTTGTTACTGTTACAGAAGGTCTTGGAACTTCTGTAAAAGAAGAGCTTCTGTAAAAACTTCTGTAAAAAACTGTAAAGTTTTCCGTAAAAAAAAAAAACCTTCTGTAAAAAAAAAAGCTTTTTTTCCTCTTGTTTAAACATATTTTCATTTTCAACTTCAAATCAGTATGTTTGAATTTTCATTTGTTAAAACCTACTTCCAAGCCAGAGAAAGTCTTGGAGAGCTATTGCATTCCAATTTGGGATTTTAAATTATTTGACCTATTTCTTTCTCTTGTGCCTTTACATTTTGGAATCGCTGTGTGAAAATACGGCCTTCAAAACAGCTATGCATCCTTGAGTTATGAAATCTCACTTTAATGATCTGAGAATTTGCAATTTGAGGAATTCCTCTGGAAGTAGTGAGGAGAACCTTCCAGTCTTTCTGGTCAGCTGTATGAAGCATACAGATAAAGATGGACAGGAGCTCCATTGCATCCATTTCAAGAGGCAGGATGGTAGGATCTCCTTCCTTATGTGAGGAAGTTGTGTAATTCAAGTACACACAAAACTATTTCCTCTGCCAAGAGCTCAGAGCATGCAAGAAGGATGATTTGAAGAACATTGAGATAGCAGATATGCTGAAGTCAAGATAGTTGTAACATGCAGAAAACACTTGCGTCTTCAAGAGCCCGTATTTCCTCAGGCCTGTCTTGGCATCTTCTTGATCACCTGGTCAGCAGTGTCCAGAGCGTTACACAGGGCAGACCAAACTTCTGAGTTACGGAATAGCTGCGAGAGTGTTTTGGTATTGTAACTTACATCAGGGCACATCAAATCTTATCCACCAAAACCTTTTAAAAAGGCTGTTCTTAACCAGTTGAAATTCTGCCTGGAGATGTACTGACCTCAGTTTGTTGCGCCCTCAGGTGAGTTTTTCTTCTGTCACAGTGAGAATCTCCAGGTTTTCTGGTTGGAGACCCACTGATCCAGCACAGCAGCTCTTCTAGATTGCTGAGGTTTTTCATTGTTACTAAATATCGATGGACAAGATTCTTCAGAAGGGTTGTGTTTACAGTTGTAAAAAAAAGAACTTGAGAATTTCTAAGGTAAAATGACAAAACATACGATGTAGAAGGGCTTTCTACAAGAAAGTAAAGGCTAAGTGCTTTGCTGCTCAAACTGGAGCCTGCTAGGCTTCAAGCAACTCTGATGGCATAGCCGAGAGCACTCTTCTCTTTTTATGATTTAAGACTTTTCGAATCCAGTTCCCCAGATGGCTGAATTTGGGTGTTTTGATTTCTTTTCTAGTTATTGAAGATTAGACTTGATCCTTTTAAGTCCCTTCCACCTCAGAATATTCTGTGATTCTGTGTCCTAGGACTGATGGACTCATCACACCATGCGACAGGGAGCACCCACAAAACACTTAGAGATTTCTTTATAGATGTTGCATGAGATGTCTTCTATTAACATTTCCAACATCAGATTTCTTTGCAGTCTTTCACAGGCAGCTGTTTACTCTCTAGAGAGTAGGAGTTGCGGGGATTTCCACAGTAGTGTAGAGAAAAAAAAAAACGCTAGGTTCATACCTGGCTAAAGGTACGGTTTATATTCCTGTTTTGGGTCCAACTTGAGGGTGCCTAGTAGGTGATAGTTTGGTTTGTAATCCACTTGCAGCTGCTCTCAACTTGCAGTTGAGAAGCACGTACATTAGTGCACCAGAGTCTTCTGCTATTTCAACAACGTTATGCTTGCATTAAAAAAGCTTAGACATGGAAACCTCTACCACTTAGCCATGGTTTGAATTTCAATTCCAAATTCATGTAACCAAGTCCTATTGATAATTCTGAAGTCTTCCATTTTAACTTCTGTCATAGTTTTCAGGTCAGGACAGTAGAGGAAACATGCTTGTTGTCTTACTGGTTTGGGCCTTCTGTTACTGAAGTTTCTGAGGTAGATGATAAAGAACGTGATTTCACAATCCCCGTCTTGGGGGCCTGAACATCCAATAAATCACATCAGTATCTGCCTTAACCCTGGAGCTATTGCATTAACTTCACCTAATATTTCCTTTACTTTATAAAATATACTGTTGTGGGCCAACCCCAGTAGGGCAGCTAAGCCCCATGCAGCCACTCACACCCCCCCTGCAGCAGGATGGGGGAAGCATGGAATCAGAAAGGTGAAAGTGGGAAAGCTCATGCATTGAGATAGCTTTCTAGGTAAAGCAGAAGCTGTGAACACAAGCAAAGGCATCAACTTTGCATTCTGCAATTCAGATGTTTTGCTGCATGCTCCATTTTCACTCTGTGGAGCTTGTACCCTGTGGTTTCAAGTCTTCTGAGAACTTGTGTGGTGATTTTCTTTAGAAGGTTAGAAGAAGTTTAGTGGCTCAGAGATGGTATCTAAGGACTCTCCCATCTGCCACAAACCACAGTCTGCAAGCATACTCACCTTTTTGACAAAATCATGCTCTTCACCTAAGAATACATCTAAGTGAAAACTTATCTTCAGATCTTGTTTCTTTTTTGTGTGTAACACTGTTTGAGAATTTGGATTGTTTTTTTTGTAACACCTATTATCTTTGTTTCCGCTGCTCACAGGAAGGAGATGGACACAATACATAGACTAAATATACTTTTTATTAGCAAGGCTCTTAAAATACAGTCTTGCATTCAGCAGCTTAGCTGATGAAAACACTTTAAAGCAGATTGAATTACTCCATGTACCACTAAAACAGAGGATGGGTGCTGTATCCCTCCAGGAACAACATGCTTAATTTTCAGTTTCAACTCACACCAATTTCAGCTGACTTCTCATCTTTCCCACATCAGCTGGGGAAGCCACTGCTTTTTTTTGGCAAGACTATGAAGATACTCTCACTGTTGAAGTCTGATTTCTTTTTTGTCCATTCACATCTGTGAGTCCACCCCTATTTCTCCTACTGTTACTCCCCATGGTGGGGCTGATGGTGCAGCAGGGCTCACCTCTCCTGTGTCACTGCACCAGTTCCTGTATGTGGAATGTGTTTGCAGTTCAGCTTCAGTTTCCTCCATCCACTGACCTCCCCATCAACTTCCTCTAAAGTGCTAAGCCCCCTTCATTACCTTCATTCCTCACGTGTCTGAGAGGTTTTATTCCATGTTAATTCCTAACTGAGACAGTAGCTGAAGCTAGATCTGCCTCCAACTCCCTCCCATCTCTCTCTCAGTCCACATTATACAAGTGATTTCTCAGTCCTTATTTTTATTGTCTTTCTCCCATAAAACTGGAGGGAGTTTTGTGCCTTCCTCACTTGCTCTGTTTCATGTATCGATCCTGAGTTACATTTGGCCGTATCTGGTGTTTGATTTACAAATTCTGATTGTGTTCTGGTGGTTCTGATATCTCCTTAGAACTCAAGCCAAGTGTGACAAAACATGAAACCATATTCCTCACCATTATTCATTACTCTTCCTCTTAAAATCTTTGATAGCCATCACCACATTCCAGTGAGATAGTTATAAAAATGTTACACAGTATCATATCTAACTAGCAACTTTCCCTGCCCCTTTCTTTAGTGCTCTGTACCACTCCGCCGCAGCCTCGACTGCCAGACTCCGAGTCATTGGCTACAGCATCAGATCCATGCAAACCAATGCCCTCTCCCTCTTTCTGAACACTGCAGCTCTCTGAATGCCTCTTCCTCCCCAGTTTGTTCTTTGCTTTGACATACATGTTCCCCACTTCTCAAAACCGAAATAACTGACTTCTACGTGAAACTTTTAATATTTTTTACCTTCAGTCCATCATCAGTTTTCACACATGAATATAAAACAAGCTTAGCATGCAAACCTCAGGAATGTTTGTCATCTAATAAAAGCTGAGGTTTTGCTTGCTGCTGACAGCAAATATTCTGTACACGTTTACATTGCTTATCTTAAAAAAACCCCAAAAAACAGTATGACCCAAGCATACTCTAGCAAAAGCAGAAAACTGAAACACTGACTCACAGAGAAAATGACATTTACATAGTATTTCCAAGTCCAGGTGCACTGTGTGTGAACAAACATATAGGTAGATGAATATAAGCCTTTATCTCATTTAGAACTGGAATTTGACAACCAGTATACCAGGCCTAACAGAGAAACAGACAAGATCAGGGTATTGACTTTGTAAATTGTGTCAAGATGTAAGGTAGCAGGATCAGTTCTTGAACAGTAGTAGCTCAGTATTTACACAGAAGCTGGTCCTAGCATCCAAACTTATGAAAAATGAACCATTTCCATCTCTTAACAATATCCTTTGAAACTGCATCAAATCTCTTTCATCATCTCTAGCTTTGTCTTTGTGGACAACTATTTTTTAATTTGTACACCTAGTTAGAAAAGAACCTAAAAATACTTGGATGCTGTAATATTCTGTGAATACAGAGCAAACCTAGTTGTTCACTTTTTTTATGCTGGCATGTAAGTCTAGAGAGCGTGTCCAGAATAATGAAGCTGAATTTTAGTTCATTGAAGTAGGCATTGTGGTGCTTACACATTGCCAGTGATCTCAGAATAAAGAGATGGAGGTCATTTCCTGGTTTTGATAACTAATGATGACCACTAAGTTTTAAGAGTTGGCTTAATATGCCCTGAATGTACAAAATTATTAGTTACAAAATGAGCTAACATCCAGACAGGTATAATGTGAACTCAAGTTCAAGGTCTGCTTAAGATGAAATGTTCTAGTGTCTACGAAGACAAAACCATCTCTAAAACAGTGCATAGCTTCACTCTGACTACTAAATTATACTATAAATGATTTCCTGCCCTCCCCCCCCCGCCCAATCCTTGTTCCTTACACCAAATTCATCCTTTACCGCAAAATTGCTTGTGTAATTCAGGTTTCAGAAATTAAGTGAAACAGCTAAAGTGTACCACATTTTCCAAAATACACTCTTTTGCAGAAAAAGACCTGTTTATAATTCAAAATTCTCGTTTCAGAGTTGTACACCTAATGTCACCGAAGCCTTTTTTTTCTCTGTCAGAGATGTTTCAATTTCATTGTTTCTGCTAAATAGAACCATTATGGTTATTTCAAACAAAGCATGACTTTTCTTTCAGGTTGGACAAGGGGAAATGGGGGATGTGTTTGCACACCAAGCTCTGACATCAGTTTAGTGCTCCCATCTTGCTCTCACCTTAAATGATTACAGAACATGAAAATTATTACAGAACATTATAATTTTAAGGTTGTAAGATATTCTCTAAATTAAGATGTAACAGTATAAACCTTTTAGCATTTTTGGTGCCATGACTTACTCTAAATTAAATCATTACTATATGGATGATAAAAAAATTGAGTAATCAGCTGCCTTTAAGGTGTATGTCTTGCTGTTTAGAAATGTGAGCACTGTACAGCCCAGATCCTATTATTACATGAAGATACCTGCTTGCTTTCTCAGAAGGTAGAAAATACGGTAGCAGAGCAACAAAGCCTTATCTCTTGGCACACCACCTTACTAATCCAGTTCTACAGCTTAATGAGCAAATACAATTGCTTCTAGTCCATACGTACTTGCTGCATTTCAGTGCACTTCAGTTAATAGCCAGTCAAAAATATATGGCAACATGTTAGATGAGCAGCTCCGGTGCAGAATTCCAAGGTCAAAGTACAGGACAAAGGACAGGAAACCACCAGCCTGTCAAAGCTGCATGGATGCTCTTCAGCACCCCTACGTCTGCAGTTCAGATTGCACAGGTTCTTTACAGCTTTCCCTCAATCATTCCTCATGGTCATCACTTCTCATCAGTGAATACTCACTGGAAATTTGCAAGTTTTACACCCTTTCATTCTTTCTCAAGAGCAGTTGGCCTAAAAATGGCTGTTCCTTTCAACTAGATATGCAGCTCAGACCTGCCTCTAAGTTTGGATCTTAATTTGATTTCCTCCAGCTTTGAGTAAGTATTCTGCATTTCTGCCCCTAGCTTCTTTTCACCGTTCTTCAGCTGCAAGAGTAAGAAGTTACAGCTCTCTCCTTCAACGAAAGTGCTGAGGACTAGGGACATAGAGCTGTGGGATGCACTTCAGTGTCCCTTAATCGGTGTATAGCTGCCATTTCTGGGAACCATACTCCTTCCATGCATTCACTGGCAAGCCCAGGCTGCTAGTCCAAGGCAATGCATTTTCCCAAGAGAGTGAAGAATTTGGTGTTATTGTCACAATTCTCTCTGGATTACCTGCAGAAGAGATTTCTGTGTTTACTCATCTGAGTGAAACTTAGCCTTACTCCTCTGTGGAAAATGTTTTAAGCAGAATTCAATCAGAAGAGGCACTGGAAAGGAGGCAGATTGTTAGGGAAATCTACTATGAGAAAACTTAGTCCCAGTTCAACAGCTGGATACTACTTAAAATAATCTTAGCAATACTTTTAACTAGGAGACACAGTCACAGCATTAAGAACCAAAACCAAATGTAAGAGAGATTTTTCCACTAGCCTATTAGCAAATATACAGTACAGGTTAACACAGCTTTACAAATTCTCTAAATTCACATTAAATTACTTTGGCTAAAAATTATATTCTGTCTGTATTTTACTAATAAAGCTTAAGTAATTTTAAAATCCATTATGTTTAAAAGCCTGCTTTTCTTACTGAAAGAAGCAGTCTCCCTTCTGGGAACTATTAGAACACAGGAAGTTCAAATGTTTTTTGTTTTGTCTTGCAGGTTTGGTTTTTTTTTTTAATCTGAGAAACAAGGTGTTTCCCCAAAACACAACTCATCAGTGCCAGCAACTAATTCACAATAAATGCAGCACTTTAGGTAAAACTATCTTAAGGCAAAGCTTGAATTTTTGCATCTCTTAGTCCCTCAAAATACCAAAGAGGAGAGAGACAAATTTCTCTCAAAATCAGAAACACAAAAGTGAAAAAGTCCAGCTACAACTTTAAATCTAGCAATTCCTAGAACAAACAGGATGACCTTTTAGTAAAGCTTTGGTTGAAAAAAATGTGTTTATAATGGCTTAATAAACACACTGAGAAAATTTCTCTGCCCACCTATCTCAAAAATACTGCTAAGACTGCTAAAAAATAAAAAGCCAGTTAAACCTCAAGGTGCTGTAAGACTGCAGTGAAAGATAATAATCTGTAATAACAGGTCACAGATCTCTGCTACAAATTTGTCACTACAACACACACATCTTATATGCAGCTGCAGTTGCTGTCACTAGAAATCCGGCTGGCTGAAGCTTTTTTCCCCTTCTTGCAAAATAATTGTTTAAGTACATTCTTCGTTTTGTTGGCATTTTAAATGTCTTGTGACAAATGAAAAAGCCAGAACATGTCGTGGTATATTGTATTTGGAGATTTATATTGACACAAAACTGAAGGAATTTAATCACGGTGCAGATGTATTCCCAATAATTTAACTGCAATAAAGTTCTATAATCAAGTATTTTGCACCTGTAACCAATTCTCAGCTAAAATTATTAGATATGACAGGTTTAGAATAGGTTTCTATATACACAATTTCTGCCAAAGGCGGCAAATTATAGAATCTCAATTCAATTACGAAGAAAATAAGCCTAGAATTTGGCATAATTAAAAGCAGCTCAAGTATCAGTATAAAAAGGTATCTTAACTAGTACTGACAATGCATGGTTAAAGCCAACCATGTGGGCAATGCAGAAATTGATAGGAATGTCCCTTAAGAGTTTATTTTTATGCTATTAAATGGCTCTTAACTAAAATTTATTATTAGTAGTAGCATCATTTCATAAATTGCTTTGGACTTCACTGAAAATAAGTCATCTTAATCCTTGCATACTTTACCTTTTCAACTTCTATGTCCAAAGTCTGAGTAACTTACTCAAATGCATAAGGGCCTACAGTAGCCACAGAATCCTGTAATTCAGCAGGCACAGAAAGCAGGCATTTATTGAATACAGGTATCTACAACTTATGAAAGTTAAGACAGCTTAGGAATCAGTAAACACAAGCTGTTTCACAAAGCCTAAGCCTAATTTCCTTTCTTAAATCTGCTGAGCTTCTAATATGGAGATTTTTAATCATGCAAACACAATACCTTAAACTAACATGATGTTCTTTAACATAAAAAAAGCCCCAAACAAAAAACCAACACCTATTCCATCACACTGGACCTGAATTAAAACATTTGGTAGTAAATCAGTTAAAATCAAGTACTTTTGTCTATTGGAGAGTTCTGGAAGTTCACTTTTCTAATTAGCTGTGGCTTAACCTCACTATGGTGAATAATCCATGAGTGTGTTCAGATAAACTAAATACTCTAAACCCCAGCAAATGAAATCTAGGTCTTACATTACAGAGCAGAAAGGTGAAACTTGGATTCAGAGGTAGGTACTAGTTATCTTTGTCTTTCATAACAAGCTCTAAGAAACTATTTCGTGTTTGTTTTGAGTTTGGTTTATTTTTTAGCTTGCTGTGAGATATAACCCTTTTTTAAGTTTCAAAAACTGCAGGCTAAAATATTTTACTATTATGTGCTGCTTTAGGGGGGAAAAAAACAAACAAGAAAAAGACCAATCCTTGGTGGGAGATGAGAATATCTCTCACCCACCCCATCTTCATCAACCAGGTGATCCTATTCAGTCTTCCTGAGCTAGGAAGAAAAAAACCCTTTAGATTGCTCATGTACTTAATTTTTCAGTAGTACACTAGATGTTCATTATATTGACACTGTAATAAGAGCACTTACATCAGTACTTTATTATTGTTTATGTTAACACGTATTCTCAGAAATGTACATATCACTGTAGGGGAACATGTCATGTTAGTCTTTGTGCACTCACCCAACTCTAGGCATAGTGTGAAGAAACATTAATGGATTGTGTCAAATCACTGTTAAAGATTAAATGGGAATGCTTATTCTTTTATTCCAATTACCACGATAATTTATAATTGTTGAGGAATACTTGCTTAAAGAAACCCTTCTTACAGTAGAAGCCATTTTACTAAGTGCTCATTCCAAGTATTACTGTGGCAAATAAATAAAATCCTTTTTTCAAGCAGAAGGCTCCAAATTTGCTTTGGGACCACAAATCACTTTGTACTAAGCAAGCTTTCTGCTTTTAGAAGTTACTTTAATTCCATGGTAAGAGTATTTTTGTCACATTGGGCACTAAAATGTAAAGCCACTCTGGTAGGGATTGCTTTTCCCAGAGGAAGTCTGCTCTTGTAGCTGAGCAAGAGATGACAGGCAGATCAGTTAGTCTGTTTATCTGGAAATAATTCCAGTTGAGATTGGTTGAAATAGCAGATCAAGTTTTTCTATTTTGAAAGGGTGAAGTGTTGTAGTATCAGCATCCTTTACCAAGCAATACAAGCGCAGGTTACTTGTACACAACAGAAATGTGACTGCTATCAACTTTCGCTGCCAGTGAGTGTTCTGTTAGACTACATCTGTAATCCTGGATGTGAAAGCTTCTAATGCCTCATTTATGGTACCCCATCACCTCCTCCATCCCCACTTTCAATCAATTCATGTTTCTTCTTCTGTCTTATTGCCAAGCATCGTGCAATGCCCAATGCACCTCCTTTTAAAAACCGTACAAAGTTGTCTCCCACCAGAGGACCTAAAGCAAAGAGGTTGGCTTCTTTAGTGCATTCATAAGTGTATGGATCAATCTCTATAGGATTCCCCTTGCATGTGATGGGCTGATTAGAGTGATGACCTATGCTATGTCCTTGGTCCTTTAGAAAGAAAAGATTTGGATGAGAACCTATAAGAACTAAGGCTACAGAAAACTTCAAAATTTTCTTCAGTCCAGAGGCACTCTGAAGAACACATTTCATTTCAGGCTTGAAGGAAAGGACATTGTGTTCGGGGAAACTAGTGTAAGCAGAATGTTGATTCGAGTCCATGGTATGGGACTGAGTACACATCATATGATAGACCTTATGGTATTCAGGGTAAAGCTTTTTAGGTAACTGTTTGAAAATTAGGCTTGTATCAGTAACTCTTCTACGGAACACATGGATTACTGGGATGTTGTTGTTACAGGCACACAGTACTGCATCAGCTGCTGTAAGTCCAGCACCCACAATTAACACAGGGTCTGCCTTCCCACGTAACTTTCCTTTGCTGATTGCAGCTCCAAAGTCAGACATGGAATGAAGGACAAAAGGAAAGTCTTCTCCTTCAACTTGTAGTCGGCCAGGAGAATCAAAGGTTCCTGTGGCAAGAGCCACATTCTCAGCAAAGAGGCAGAAGGGCACATGAGAACCATCTGTTGCTCGCTGATAACCTCTGACTTCCCAGTTTCTCTTAATAAGTGATTTCTGTCCATCTTCCATTTCCAAATGCTGTGTTGAAATATCTTCATTTTGTTGACTTCTATCTTCATCATCCTTTCCACGGTAAAGTCTGGACACTGATGTTATGTAAACATTGTCTCTGAAATTCTTTTGGAGGCCCATGACTTTAACATAGTGTTTATAATAACAAGCTATTTCCTCTGGCATTACTCGATCACTCTTTATATTTCTGAAACAAAATTGAATGGTTCCAGTTAATGTACAGACCTTACTGGTAATCTGAATACCATATATGACATACCATGTGACAAATCAAATTTACGAGGACTGAATCTGCTCAGTGTAACTGACACTGAGTTCAGTATCTTTAAATGCATTCAATTTATTTGTTCTCTTGATTCCCAATAAACAAGACAAGCTAGTGGTTTTTTATATAGTTTTAAGTCTTTATACAATGTAAAGTGCTATGGTGATTAACAAATTAGGTGTAACAAAGCTCTGTAGTATCACGGTAGATCCATATGGAAATGTTTTACAAAGACAGTTTAGAAACACAACTATCAACAATACAATACTGGCTAAACACTTACTTAGGATATAATTAATTAAATATCATAGTTAAGTGCTAATTTTGAAACTCTACATTCAATATCTCACTGGAGCCAAGTATTCTTCATTATGGTTTGCAAAAGAGCTCTCCCCTGAGAACAGCTGTTCACTAAGTATCAAATGAAGTAGTTCGGTATCAGGTGAATGAATAAAGCAACTACGGCACAGTGTTACTGTAACTATGTTAACAGAATTATGATGTTCAAGTGTCCAATAAAAAGCATTTTTGCATTACAACCCTAGTATTACAACTACGCTTTTCTCATGTTTATTGCATTCTCTTTTATAAAAAGAATAAGCTGACAGTGTAACTATTTGGATCAGGTACATGAATTTTGATGCTGCTTTAGAAGTAAGCTCTAAGAAGAAAGCAAAATAAACAATGGTGAACATCAGGACTGCCACTGAATTACACTTAAAATCATATTTACAAGTAATCAAGCTACTCATTTAACAAGATAATAGCATATTTACTTTTAAATGCTCAGGTTACTACTCTGAAAATCCTCATGAGACATTTATTGAAGAGGATAATCTGACAGTGTGACACCTCTTACACAGAAACTTAGGAAACTATTCTGCATGACTAGAAGTTCTCATTATCATCAATACTTTTAAATATGTTTGTTTAATTATAGTATAACAGGTCAATGTTTCTGGTTTTAGCATTGTCAAAAACTATAAAATAAACAAATTAGCTTCAAATAAGCAGTTTATGGGATTTCCATTAATAAGGAGACAAGATTGTTTTCTTAGATAACCGCAGTAAAGAACAAAGGTAGAGTTTGTTCACTGTCAGTATTGTCCTGAAATGAGTAGCAGTATGCCCTCAAAGACATATGCCCAAGTAATTCTTCTTCTCCCATATATGGTACAAGAATAACTTCCTTTAATTTTGCTAGAATAAAGTCAGGAAAGTTAAAATTTTACAAAAAGCTTATGTAGAGTGTTCCTAGGTTCATTTGCTAACACAAACCTTTATGAGCTACTGTGCAACAGAAGTAATTTTTCTTCTCAAATTTTTTCAAGAAACTACTAGAAAATAACATTGTAGAATACTGAAGTATGCTCTTAAAATTAAAATTCATAGATAACATTTCAGATGCTGCAGCTTTGCCTGTAAAAGCAAATACTGAACTGTACAACTTCCTGAATGCAACAGCAACTTGTTGCATCTGTGTTGAAAGAGAAATCCTTCCTCCATCTTCTGTCAGCTCTGATCAGAACCACTTTCAGTAACAGTGCCTCTTTGTGAAATGCTGCTAGTATGTATGCTTTCTGTGCACTGACAAGCAATTATTCTGCCTGACCATTGTCCAGCTTTTTTCCATCAGAGTACACACACCAGAAGAATTTCCAATGCCATCAGGCAATTTAATAAACAAAACAAGAAAACCTCCTGCGAACAGTGAAGTTTGAGTGTTTTCCAGTTCTTAAAATAATGTTATCTGGATTTTTATAGCAACTAGGATTCCCAAACAGATTAAGCAATACCCTTACCTGCGTTTGCTAGCTGCCCACTCCTTAAAGCTGAGGCCAGGCAACTCCATCCAGTCTCCAAAACTAATGGTTAGCATAGAGCCTTCCATGGACTATCGTGAAAAAAACAAAGATGCGTGACCAGACACATTTCAAATGCATACATTTATGCAAAAAACAATTAAGTTCTTCTCACTGTACTCATATAGAGCAATAAAACACTACAACACAAGAGAAGACCAGGGCATTACATGAAGCATTGATTAATTACTTTTGTGTTACAGTTAGATACTATTTTAATGAGCAACTACATGAACTAATAAAGAAGGTGAAGAGAGAGCATGTGAAAATGAAAACAAGTTATTAAAATAAAAGAGGAAGAAAACCATGAAACCAAAAGCATATAAAGACATCAAGATTAAAGATTTTCTATAAAATCACCTGGAAACAATGCAGACAAAAAAATTTAAGAGAAAATATACTTAATTATAATTCATTAAATTTAAACTAATAACAAACCATAATAATATAAGACAGCAGTCACAGTCACAAATGCCCAAATAAAGGACAATTTTTTCCTTCCTTTCTTATCTCCCCAACGTATTTGGGCTTTGGTAAACAAGTAGTTGAAACTGCAACTGGCATTACCAGCTGAAACAGCCTTAGATAGTAAGAAAAATCCCAAACCATAAAGTTATCAAGTTATCCTAGAAGTGATATGGAATTTTTACTCACATGCCAAGCCCCACCAGGTGGTCCTTTACCAAGCACTATATGGGGAATATAATTATGTTGTTCCAGCTTCCAGTGCAGAACGGGTGGGTAGTCATACCCAAAGTCGGCATCAGGGTGAAGCAACGTATCAAAAAGCACTGCAACTGGGTTTGAAGAGCGTCCTTCGAGGCCTTCAGACAGGTACTCCAGATCCTGAAGTATGAAAAAATGTGACACGTTCATGCAACTTTTACTGTTCATCATGCTATTCAGACATACAGAAGCTGAATTGCAACAGAAAGCACGATAAACCCAAGTTGCATTTTAAGTAGAGATAAGTATTTAATGTAGTGATTCAATCAAAAAACTTTTCAAAAATAACTGCTATTATTCAGTTCTTCTGTAACTCCGAATAATACATTACACTCATTTAAAAATTACATATGTAATACAGTAATACTGGGGAAAGACAGTATTTGAAATTCATTGTAGAACAAGACACATATGGCCAAATACCCAGAGATCAGAGCAACTTAATAACATCTATATTTATAGAGACCAGATTGCTTTTAACAAAGAATTGCTAAAATTTCTAGGAGCCCCATTGTGATAAAGCAAAAATGGAATGTAAAAACATTAAGTTTTAAACATCAAGTAGAAAAGGCTCCTTTGACAGCTCTTAGCTAGTTCCAACACTAGCTTTATTATATTTTGAAATAATAGAGGTATTATAAGTATTATTGTTAAAAATTGAAACTAGGATTATTTTACAAAGCAGGCAGTGTTGAGAAAAATTTCTAAAACTTTGCAAAATGGTCACATTTCAGCATCTATTAACCACCTGCATTCTAAAAATTTAATGATGCAATAGTAAATATTTGAAGAGAGAATAGAGATTTGAAGAAAGAATTGGCCATAAGGCAAATTTTTACTGACAATGGTGCAGTTTAGCTATTTGGCAAAATATCAGAGGGTCAGGGCAGGATGAAGTCCAGGAAATAACTATAGGCAAAGCTTGGGAAACTTACTCTCCTGCCAAAAAAAACCAAACCTGGAGACTCAGGGTAAACATTACCTGTAAACAGCATGGCACTGAAACAAAAACACCCTCCAAAACACAAAGCCAAAGAAACCCCTACTTATCCCCTACATACACAAATCCGTGTTTGTATTTCAAATAAATTAGTCACAAAGGAGGCAATAATTGATAGGATTGTCTGTAATCCATCAGGAGTATAGTGAGGTGAGTAGAAAACAAGTGATAACACAAGTGGAGAGAAAAACACTGGAGAAGATTTAATTAAAATCAAATCAGACAGAAAAATTTGATGTATACAAGGGTAACAAATACAGCACAAGAGCAACTGTGAGTGCAACACAAACACTGAAGGATGCATACTCTTTCTAAAGGAAAAACAGACTGTGTTTACAGAGGTTGTATGTCCCTAATATTACTAAACTGAAATCTTAATGAGAATTTGAGCGTTTAGGAAGATTTTAACTTGAACTATGTGTATTTGAAATATGTTAGCAGCACACATTCTTTCATGATAGTGCCCAAACATCCCAGGACATGGAAGCTGGAATTTCTGCATCAGCTGCTCAATAACCAAGTGGTACTTTTAGAGACTCCTGTCAAGCAGTAACAAAACAACAAAGGCCAGACTGTAAAACAAAAAAAAAAAAAACACCATGAAAACACCCACTCGTTGCGGGTTTGGATCGAAGAGTCATGAGCTGATTCTATTTAAATTGTACACAGTAACTTATTAATGCATTAGAAATATGAGTAGGTAAGTAGGCCAGTTTGTCATGATGCGATCTGCAAAATTTTTTTGGATAAGCAGTTCTTCTCATCTGCACGTCTATACATACAATTTGTTACAAGCCACTGAGGAAGGTATATTCTGCTCTTTATTTTACAACCAGGAAGAAGAGAGGCCAAGAGATAAAAGTCAGTTGAGGCCACAGAGTTACTGAACTTTACTGTAGTCTACCTGATAGCCTTGCAAAAGCATTTTAAATAGAATCATTAAAGAAAGCCCACTGTTTCATAACCATGGTTGCAGTAGGAAAAGATCCAGACAAGATGGCAACCAAAGTTTACCTGATCAACAATGGAAAGATGTCGAGCTTCTTCTAATTTCGTATGTAGAACGGGGTTTGGGTGTATAGCTTCAGGAGACAAATACGGCCTGTATCCAGAGAGCAGGTAAGAAAGACAAATTCCTGAAGGTCCATTTCCTATCAAAGAAAGAAGTTACTGCTTTAGTACAAATTTCAATAATCTGTAGTTTGTAAGTCACTAAATATGCAACAAAAAGTAACAATAAAGTAGGATAAACCCATACTGTCCTGATCCAAAGCAGTTTATAAAACTTGCAGTAGAATAAAGCCTTCCATAGGACTGTCCCCACGTAGCAAAATCTTTTTCAGGTAACAAGGAACTGTTATGTATGATTGTTTACATCAAAAAATAAAAGGAGTTCCATAATTTAGTACGTCAAATTCATTATTCTTGTGTGCAAATGGCCCACCAGATAATGGTCTGCCTGTCAATCACAGTGATATCTGAATATTATTGCCATCTTACAACCCTGCATTCCCACATGCACAGTACAACACAGAGCACAAAGACAACCTAGAGCATATGCACTTCAGGTATGCCCATAAAATAAAAGGAAGAAAGAGACAAGCAGAAAGCTGAAGACTGAAAGTCAGATGAGAAGTTACAGACATGGCAAAACAGCAACATAAAAGCTAAGTGAAGACAGGTACAGCAGGTAAGTGGTAAAGTACAAGAAACTCGTGTAAGACCATATTCATCGTTCAGCAACAATATAAAGTCAAACATCTTTATCCTCTTTGTAGCATTTTATAATCTGTACATGCACATTGCTGCAATTTTAATAGACACTTAATTTAAAAATATTATTAAAGGTATGAAATGGATGGGACCAAAACACTATCATAAAGTAAACGTCTCCATTTATTTGACTAGTATTAAACAAAGTAGGGGACCATATTTACCACATGCAAATACAGAAGTAACATTCATGTTGCAAAGCCAGATAACAAAACCCAAGCAAAACTAAAATCAGAAAAGTATGTGCTATGACACAGAATTTAAATATTTGACTATGTATTGTCCTTTCTATAGCTCCTCTTCTTCATTAAATGAATGAAAAGCACAGTGTCCTCCTAACGAGGCATGCATCAGTACTTTGTCTTTGCTTTCTAGAGCGGCACTCATGGTATTTAGCATACACTATGCAAATTCTGAGCTTAAGTTACTAATTTATTCATGCTTCTATACAGCACTCATTGTTGAATGTTAGCTCTTACTTCCAACTATTTCAGCTCCTGATGTTAAGAGTTCAATGTCATTTCCTGTTCCACAGCATCCCTGCACACACTATTTTCACCACCTGTTAAAAATCTCACTTTTCCAATCCCAGTCTCTTATGCCTTTTCTGATTCTTCAGTTCCTAAATTCCCCATCAATTTGCTGAGACCTGTTCATTCTCTTCATACACTGGATCTCTTTTTCCTCTTCCACCAGCCTACACTTATCTGGTCTGCAGTGGCAGAGTAGCCCATCCTTTATTACACTGCTGTGCACACAGCCTGGTCACAGTCATGGCCTGCAAGAAAATCATGCAGGCTCACAACAGATGAATTCTTCAAAGGCTGAGACTGTTAAGTTACAAGAAATCTTCAATAAGCATGTTTTCTGCAATGGCCTAGAACCCAACTAAATATGTCAGAGTGCACAGTGGATCCTATCAAACAATCTAGTTTTTGTATCCAAACATGGAGCCAAAAATAAAGGCATTAGTGTGCCTGTGTACTGTAAAGACCATAATGCACTGAAAAAAAACTATCTAGGAAAACTGTTGATTTCCATCATTAGGATCTATAAGACAATGAAATCAAGTCTGTAATAAAAGGTTTAAATATTAGTTCTTCTGACTGTACTATTTCCCAAACTACTTCAATTTCTATTTTGCTAATTACAAGAAAGCTGGTAGAGAATCTACAGACAATAAAAAAAGACCTTCCTTACTCTCACACTGTTCTGCCCTCCCACAACCAGATCAGCTGGATATGCTTCAGTTCAGGAATTTAAAGTTTACAGCAGATGAAACCCACTTGCCATATGAGATGGTAGTGAGAGAACCTTAGCAATACAGTGAAACCATCCATAACAAAATCATATGAAATTATGAAAACACCGTGATAATACTAATAGTTCACATACATTCTCACGACTGATTAAATTTTTAACTGTTTTTAGAATTGTAACTTGTGCACAGTAAAGAATTTTCTATCTTTTTACAAGTGCATAGCTAGCTTTTTTTTTTTTTTACCACTGGGGTGTAAACAAAGCTAGTCCGCAATGGAAAGAGGAAAATATGTTCCATATCCAAGCATGCCATGCTGTAGATTATTCCTACTGGAGAAAACTAAAAAGAACCAAATGGATAACAAAGGTTATTGTGGTGGTTTAGTTTTCTTCGTTTTGGTCTAGGCCTTCCTTGGTAACAAGGTCATAACTAAGAAAATATTCCACACCATTCCTTCATGCAATTAGGTGTATATAAAGACAGGAGGAAGGTTTCCTCTCTCTCTCTCTCTCTCTCTCTCTCCCTTTCCTGTGCTTGGAGGACATCAGGTCTCTGTGTCGGCTCAGCTCTTATCTATCTGAGCTGAGGCCTATCAGAGAAACTGTTGTCCCAGGTGCGTTGAGGGGAAGGACCTGCTTTCTCTTAAGGGGAGTGTTGGTGAGAATTGATTGTATTAGTTACTTATTGAGCTTTTCCCTGAGTTTATGAGTGTGTGTATCTGTTTTGTTTGTTCTTACCCATTTTTGTCCCATTTCCCTTTCCCTTTTGGGGTTGTTTTCAGATTTGTTCTGCAGATTCATTGTGTCTGATTGTATACAATCGTAATATACGTGAATATATATATATACATATATATATATACACACACTTTTACTCCAATTGTCTTTTTGGGTACTTTTTTTCCTTCTCTTTTGGGAGGGGGAATCTGTGTGGCCTGCAGTTGGGTTTGGCAGGGAGCCACCTGAAACCTCCACAGCTATCAAAACAAAGGCTGGTAAGGGCCAAGAAAATTACTGAGGGTGGGATTATGTTAAGGTGAATTATTGTCACTGAGCTCCCTAGCATCTTCCCTGAGGCCATCCAGAGAGCTGATCCAAACCCAGTTCCTATTCTTTTAGCAGACTGCATCCAAAGGAAAAAAGTTTCCTTGAGTTTCACTGTCAAGAACACAAAAAATGAAGGTTCAGCTGCAAGGTCTGCAATTAGACTAACTAGAGTTTTCTCAGAAAATCATGTGGTAAAAGAAAAAAAAACGTTTTGAAATGAGAAATCTACACCTGAGGAGTTTGTTCTTTATTTACACACACTGCCTTCAATAACAGCTTTGATTGCAACTGAGCGGTATTACTATTATACAATCTTTAGATAAACAATCAATATTACCCCATGGCCCTGTTCATCGAAGAAGCAGTAAACAGTTTCTTTGAATATCAGCAGAAGCTTCTCCTGATCAACAGCAAACTACAGTTACAATCATCTTTACATTATGTGTCTAAATTTAAAGAAAATAATCAACTTCAAGTACCATAACAGCTTGTTATTTGGATGAAAATCGACAACACTGCGTTTACACATTAATGACCAAAACTAGTGCAGAAGATGGAAGTGTTTAACACAGAACATGCTCTAATCTTAGAGCTCCAACATGAAATTCTTCAATCCCAACTCATTCCAAAGGAATGTATCTGTTTCTTCCCAAGACACATACTGCACAGAAGTTATTAAATCGATAGACTGTATGTTTGTGTATGGGGGGCACAACAACTATTTTCATTCTCTTCTACTACATTAACAAATCATTTTTAGATCCCTTTGAAGGCTCTTTGGTTGGACAATGAATTAGTGATAACAGGCTGCCAGCAGAGAAGATCAGCTTGCGAGGTGGCTCAAATATATCTGTGGAAATACATTTGGGCAATGCATTTGTTTTTCAAGGAGAAATAGTGAAGGGAGCTGTGTTTGGTGTCAGCACCTAGTAAGGCAATCTAGACAAAATAAGTATTAAGCACAGGTATTTGCATAAAGCATATTTGCGAAACTAAACAGTGAAATCTGAGTCATTAACCATATGGCAAGTTTATACTAAGGCTGACAAAATGCCAGGAAACCACTGCTCTTCAGCTGTGATGCAGAATTCATCAAGTGATTCACGTCTGTCACATCCACTTAAGTCTATTACTTGAGCACTATTTTAAGCTATCATGAAAAAAAAGCTTTGAGAACAGGCACTGTACAAACATCAGTCTTTCAAAGTTGTGGAGACTTACTGCAAAACATCAATCTCCACGAACTCTGCTTGTTTGCAAGTACTTGCTCTAGTCCCAACAGCTTTGGACTAGATTATTGAAAACCTTCTTTACTCCAGATCTTTTCTTTATCCCCTCATGAAGTCATGGTGATAAGGAGCTAGGGACCGGCTGTTGCTGAAAAACCTTGGTCCAATACATATCACCCTGGCACCCTGAATTAAGCTCAGTACCTATGGAGCCTGTTCCCTCTGCTATCCTGTCATTCAGCAACATTTTACAAGTACAAGCCTTTAAGTGTCTAATCAAGACTACAATTTATTGTGTTGAATTGGCTGAGTTGACTCAGATTCATTTTGGAAAAGAAGGGGAAATACTTAGACATTTGTGATGGATGCAACAGAGAAAAAGGCAATTAATGAGAGAGTACCAACTGACCAACACACAGCACACACTTTACATTATGCTTTTCACTGTCCCACGTGACCCCACAGACATCTACTGATGTACCATCAACAACCTCCATGCATCCTGAAGGAGACATATCACATTAATCAAACCCTATGTGATCAACACTAGAATCAATACAGTTCTTCCATTAAGACTGCCATATCTGCTGCCAACTAACACAGCTCATCTTGTCAAAGCACAATTTAAATTCAAATATACTGCAACAGCAAGTCCCTTAATGTAATTTCATGCTACTGTTGTTAATCATAACAATGGTGTTACTCTAACAAAGACCTTCACTGTAAGGATGCTAAGCATTAGTTATTTAATGATAAATTATTTCATGCAGCAGGTCTATAAAGGCAATGGCAGTGACAGAGAATCTTTAAAAAAGTGCAAAAACTCACCTATTATTACAACAGGCAGGGTAAGGAGGGAGTCTCCAGGCAGAACAGTTTCTTCAATTAAAGGCATTCTTTTAATCTTCCTCGAAAGGCTGTCACCAAAATACTGGACAAAGGAATTCAAAAGCTGTCCTTCGGTTTCAGTGCCGCTGTATGTTCTAATTAAGAAGGACAGATGGGAGAAAACTAAAATGAAACAGTGAACTGTTGTCAGAACAGTCTCTTCAAAAATGAAGTTGCTTTTGATGTTTTACTTGAGGAGCTATGAAACTGGCAAAATTGAGACCCAAACAGATATGTTTCATGCAATCTACAAAATTTTACTCTTCAGCACAGCTTTTCTAATGGAAGATTTTAAAAAGTCCACTTTCTCCTAGCAAGTCTACAGAAGGATAACAAAAAGGCACAGATGGCTCTGCAGAAATGCAGATTTCTAATCTCAGTTTATACAAAGCCAATGTATAACTACAAGCATTATTTTGATCCCACACGCAGTGGAACTCATTCCTCATTATCCTTATCAAAGCAGGAGATATGCACTGCCTAGCCAATTAACAACATTAGGGCCAGCCAAAGCCTGAAGGAGCTGCTGAGGTACAGCAGCAGCGTTCCTGTCCACTTCCTGCTGGCTGAGCAGCACACAGGACCTCACCTCAACAAATTTCCACTGGACGAGAAGCAAGGCTGGTTAAACATGGCAGTGGTGTGAAGATGGATCCTTGTGAAGCGATCCCTTTAAGCCCCAGACACAACCCATTCTACCACTGTCAAAAGAAAAGCTTTTAAGAAAGGAATTGCCAACCAGTCCGGTCAGCTCCTGCTCAGCAGACCGCTCTCATCCCTAGCCATTTTCCCAGATTTCTCAATTCTTTCTCTGAAAACATCTGTTTAAGTTTCTCTCATAACTCTTCACTGTCTAAATGTGCTTCTAGACTGTGAAGACTTGTTTTATACTATTTTCCATTTAACTATTTAGGAGCCCTTTCTGAAGCCTTTTCAAGACGTTGAAGAAGCACACACTATCAGTCTAGCTAGAAAGGGAGAAGCAAATAAAAATACTCTGTTATTGGCAGTTACTTTGTCAAGTCAAAATAAAGACAACAAATGTTGAATTAAAAATACCTCACTCAACAGTTCTAAACAATTTCCTCTTTACAAACATGTTTAATTATTAATAATAAATAAAAGTACTCTTATCTATTTCCTAAGAATTTACATATCTTAAAGCTATTCTGGTGTTTCAGGCATTACTTTCTACACAGGACCAACACTGTAAAACACTGACCCAATTCCCATGGCCTTCAAGAAGCCATGTAGGCTACATACTACCTCAACTCCCACAGGACTGAAGGTTCTGTTTCAAAAGCCTTTCCTGAGTGGGGAAGTCTGGAGTAAACTGACAGAGCTGGACAGCAACAACAGCACTAGCACACTCTGTAATACATCTCTCTGATGGCTATGTCTTTGTTTAAAAGAGTGGGGAGCTATTCTAAGGTTGCATTTATTTTGGAAATTACTTGGTATCTGTATTCCCGGCAGTACAATAAAAAAAGGCTTGCAAATACGTGTTTACTGTTTGATTACAGCTGAACATTAGCTCTTGCAGATGCCTAACATACAAACAGCATGAGTGATGAGAACAAGAAGAAGGCAGAGAAGTGATATCTAATTATCATACTGATCTTTTCACTTCTGCTTTCAGATAGGCATGGGTAAAATATTTTATTTTCCAGTCTTTGTTCAAAGTTACCTAGGGCGGTAGTACCTTAAGCTTTGCAAAAGATGGGCTTAAAGGGAGCATGCATGTTTTAGTGCAGTTTTATCATGCTTGCTGTGCTACATGGAACACAAAACCAAAACAAAACACGTCAAAACCTCAATGCTGTAGGCTACAAAAGAATGTCTTATTAAAAATGTTGCTTCTGTGTAGTTTAGTGTATCACAAACTGCCAAATTGGTAATTTTGCACAGAAACATCCTCATACAACGTGCAATTTCTCAGCTATATAGGGTGCATACAAAGGACTGTTGTCAGGAGTATGCTTTTCCTTTGCAAGAGCATCATGTCAGAACCCAACAAGATCTTAAGTTAGGGGCCACTATGTTCCCAACTTCCGAACAACACTGAAAGCCACCAAGCACCAGAAGTTTCAATCTTTATAAAATTCATGGTAGAAAGCTTTGCAGTCGTGGGGATTGGGTACAATTATTTACAGCTCTAGCCCTGCAGAGATGTGAGTAGGCACAAGATGAGTCACTTCCAACGCTAGTGTTTAGTTCATCTTCTGCTGGTCACACCAAATAACCTCAAGAATTAACATTCTGTCAATCGCCTAGATTCTAAACGTGTGCAAACGTGCATCTTTTTTAACATGAAAAAAACCTTCAAGAGAAAAAACAGCATACATATAGCAGTTTTTCTCCCTTTTGAGAAAGATAATAATTTGATAATAGCTGCTAGTTTGCTGCAAGCTGTTAAAATAACTGGCGCCTCTTTTACGCAGCGCTTTTGAAAGACCCTAGAACACCCCATGTACTTTTAGGGGGAAAATGAAATAAAAAAATACCAACACCCGAGCGGGCTGTGGTGGGCGGCTGACAGAAAACTCGTTATATAAACGGAATATGAATCTGGTCTCGACCTGACACTTGGGGAAGCGCATCTGCCTCCGCCACACCGCCGGGCTTTGCCCCCGGGCCGGGCCGGCATCCCCGGGCCGGCGCTGGGAGCCCCCCGGGCCCCGCGGAGCAGCAGGGCTCGCAGCCCCCGGCCCGCCCGGCTCCCCCAAGGTCACGGCGCTGCCGCCCGGGCCCCGCCGCCAGCCCAGGGGCCGGGGGGGCCGTGCGGGGCCGAGGCCGCGGCATCGCCCCCGCCGCCCGTGCCCCCCGTCCCGCCCGACCCACCGCCCGCCCTGCGCCGCCTCACCTGAAGTGACCGGCCAGGGAGCAGCGGCAGCACCACACGGGCATGGGGAGGCTGCGGGGGCTCCGCGCTCCCCGCTCCCCGCCGGCACAGCGCGGCCCACACGGCACGCCCGGCCGGCCGGCCCGCTCAGGGCGGCAGCGGGTCACACACGGGAGGAGGAGGAGCCGCCGGCACCGACCCGAGGGAGGAGCGGGGGGAGCAGAGCGGAGCGGAGCAGAGAGAGCAGAGAGAGCAGAGGATGCGAGGGCGCCGCTTCCTCCGCCGGCCCCGCGGCCGCTGCCCGCAGGAGGATGCGGGATGCGGGATGCGGCGCCTCCCCCGGGAAGGCGGGGCGGGCCGGGAGCCCCGGCCTGGCGCGGGGGAAGGAGCGGCGGGAGACACCGCCGTGGGCCGGGAGCGGGCTGCGGGGGCGGGAGAAAGATTTGTGAGGCACCTCTTGACTAACAGCCACCTATTCGGGAACAATGCCTCATGTGTAATGCGTGTTGGCTGCTTTAAATTGTGTCTTGTTATAAATATTTCGCAGGTTTGCCCCTTTGGGGTAAAGCATTCCTTACCTAGCCCTTCCCTAGTCGTAGTGGGTGCGGTTGGCAGGACCTCAGGAGGCCATCCTGTCCAAATCCCTGTCCAGGAGCACGGCCACTCGGGTTTCCAGTGTCTCCAAGGACAGAGACTTCATGGTCTACCTGAGCAACCTGCTCAGGAGTTTGACCACCCTCACAATTCCCTTATGTTCATGTGGCATTTCCTCTATTTCACTTTGTGCCCGTTGACTCATCCTGTCCTAGAGAGCCTGTGAGTTCCCTCCCATCTTCTGATGAAGTATTCTTCATTCCCCCCTACCTCCATCAGGTGTTTATGCACATGGATTAAGATCCCTCTAACCTTTCTCTTCCACAGCCTGAACAATCCCAGCTTTCTCAGCTGCTGCACATGGTAGCCAGCCTGCTGTGTGAGAAACCCATGTCTTACACTGTTTTTCTCTCAAGCAAGTCTACCAAGGTGAATGCCAACAAAATCTATTACTAGCTGTTAAACAATTACAGCCTTTCGCACAGAGTTAAACTTGACAACTAGAAATGTCATCTCTGTGAATCTATTCCGTAAATCCACAACAGCAAGCTCTTACAAGGCTGCAGAGTTACTATGGCTGAAAGCAGCTGTTGGTAGCTGACAGTCCAGTTCACCTCAAGGTTATTCATTCAGCAGACTGTCATGTCTGTAGTCAGCAAATAATTACTGCTTAATAACGCTTAATAACCCTGTTCTGGTTCAAGTAGAAAGGGTGGCTTTATATTTAGTAGATATGTGCTTTATAAAAGCTCAAGGCGAAAGAACATAGGACTGAGTTGTACCACTGAGGAACTACAGAATATTGGCATAAAATTTCTATTTTGGATGGATGAAACACATTCAGTTAAACACACTGTTGTTCAAATATACTCAGCACTGATTCTAATATGTCTTTAGACCAGAATTTACAGCCTTGGCTTGCTGTGTCCCCCCCAAAATTGCCTTCAGTTCAGGAAACAACATGAAAAATTTGTATGTTGAGCAGGTAACTCATGACATTTGAATATTCATATTATATTAAAATTGTGTTCTCCTTTACAATGAGTTATGGAAAACTCCATCAGAAATCGCAAGGAAATTTTTTTTCTCCCACGTAGTACCTTACTTGTTGTCAGGACAGCCTCCTCCCAGATACAAACCTCCGGGTCTGTGGACCTCACAGTTTTTTGCATGGGATTTATTTATTTCCTTTTAAATTCTACATGTTAGCCTGGGTTTTTCAAATGTCTTAGTTTTTTGGTTGGGATTTATTTCAAAACCATGTCTCACAATAAAATATATTTTCTTTAGATGTACCTTTGTATTAGTTATTTAACACTAAAAAAGGAACAAAAAGGAGACAAAAACACAGCAAGCCATAGCAAATACTTCCTCCCATATGCAAACAATAATCACATTTTAAAGGGATATATATTTCCTGTTGGGTTCATTTCTGTTAACAGATTCAGGCAGTAATATTCTAAATCTTTATATTTTAAATCATGCTAGCCAGTTAGCTAATTTAAATCTCCTTTCTTTTGCTAACACTCCTTATACTAACTTAGGAAATAAAATTGTGCGTTTGTTCAAGCATTATTTTTTTAAAAAATCAATTAAATTTTAAAATATTTCTTCCTCAAATATTCAGCAAGTCATTGTCTCAACCAATGCTGTTGGAAAATACCTTAAATAGATGCCTCTTTCTTAATCACAAGTATATTTTTAACGATATTTGTAGCTTCTCCTCATCAACTGACTGATAATGTGTTTAGTACCAGCTTGTCACTACATAATTCTTAAAAATTCTGCATAAGGTGGGAGCATCAGAGCAGGGGACTGTTGTCTCAAGCCATGATACACAGCGTGGAAAAAAAAGGGCTTCATCCTCTTGGATAAGAAGTGGCAATGGTCAGTGACTAACTGAAGAATGACACTAGCTGTGCTGAATGCAACCTGCACCTTGTAATACAGCATGGGAAACAAGGAAGAAGACTGCAGCATTCTGATTGGATTCCATGCATCCATCCACTGCAATACGAGATTAAAGTACAAACTAAGTAGAAAATAGACCTGTAAGGCTTCAAATGTCACTACAGGAATATGATCAACTCTGTCTGGATGAATAATGCATTATCCCAGAGCTGGAGCTTACCCAGGACAGATGTCTCATCAATAACAAACTTGTTCCCTGTAATGGTAAATGATTCTGAAAGATGTATGAACTGCAAGGCCCAGCAAGCGACAGTGTCGTGAAACATTTTCTGAGATGAGCAAACAGGAAGTTTGCCACAAGCCTGTGGCACTCAGCCTGAAGCACGAGGTGCTGAAGAAAGGCCAGGGAAGATTAGGAAGGCTTGAGTTTATTTGCTAAGTACTGTTAAGCAAGATGGCAACTAGGAAATCTAGCTGCAAAACAGCTTTCTGCCTGGCCAAATAGAAAAAAAAAATAAAATTGTAAAGATGGGAGAATGTCAGACAAGAAGTTCTGTTGCAGCAATTACAGACCCTGCCAGAAAGTTAAGATACTTGTCAAGAGGGACAAAGAAAAGACGATTATGAAACGAGCTTAAAGGAGCAGGCCTGTCAGGTTCCTGGGATCTTTTCATCACCTGTGAATAAAATTATTTTTAGTGATTCTCTTCAGATGTTGGTAAGTACTACTGAAATAATACTTGCTTGGAGAATAAAGAGTCAACACTTTCTGTGTCAATTATTTTAATGCTATAGAAGTACTGACTTCTATAGGGTCTTTATGGGCCTTTTTCACTTCAGAGAGCAATCTGCCTGAGTATCCCAGAAGATGTCTGTGTAGTATTCCGTGATGATAGGATAGGCAAAGAAATTTGCTGATGATTTAACCTGGCAGGAAGGAACACAGCCACTTGCTCACTGCCCTGCAGTGAGATGGGGAAGAGAAATAGAAAAAAGATAAAAGTCATGGGTTGAGATAAATATAGTTTCATAGGACAGAAAAGGAAGGGATAATAATAATAACAATGACAACAACATCGACAATAACAACATACAAAAGTGATGGGCAATGCAGTTGCTCACCATCTGCTCTCCAGTGCCAAGCCAGTTACCAAGCAGTGGCCTGCCATCCCCTCACCAGCTCCCACTGTTTATGCATGTTTATGTCATGCTGAGCATGACACGACATGGTGTGGGATATCCCTGTGGTCAGTTGTGGTCAGCTATCCCAGCTGTGTCCCCTCCAGCTTCTTGTGCACCTCCAGCTTCCTTGCTGGCAGGGCAGTATGAGAAGCTGAAAAATCTTTGTATGTAGTGTAACCCCTGCTCAGCAACAAGTAAAACATCAGGGTGTTGTCAACATTATTTTCATCCTAAATCCAAAATACAGCTCTGTGCCCTCTACTAGGGAGAAAATTAGCACTACCCCAGCCAAAATCAGGACAATAGGATAAAAGAATGATCATGCTGATGCAAGGCCAAAATTCCTAGCCAGTGTTATACTGCATAGCTGTGATAACGTCACTAGCATGTGGAAAGAATCAGCATTCCTTAGCACCACACTGCCCTTCAACAGATGGATAAAATCAATTTGGAGGAAGCCTGAAAGATCATAGTGTGACAGATAGGTAGAGGCATAAATAATCTCTGGAAACAGTGCACATGAAAGGGATTAACCACCTGAAGTTTGCTGCTGATGTCAGTCTTCTAGACATTTAGGATAAAAATTTATAGATCTAACCTTCCATGGGTGCAGTTAATGTGTGCTTCTGTGTTTGAACAGAAACAATCATGATTGTCTTTTGCAAGGTAGAGGAAGAGAATTCTAAATAGTCATTAGATAATGGTAAGGTAATTAGGAGTTTGTGTTACCTCTAGAAGAAAGAGGAGTGATGCCAAACCTTGAAGTTGCTTAGACTGTCAGGGATCATCAGGAGAGTTTTCACAGGCATTTGAATATGATACTGCTAGTATAGACACTGGTAAAAATCTCTTAAATTGATAAAAAATTTCCAATTACAAATACCTACAGAGAAGAATAAACAAAAATGCAGTGAGAGCGCTTCATTGTTAATATAACTCCAGGTTTTCCAACTACAGGTGGTCCAGCTTATTCAGACTCCTTTTGGGCTAGTTATCACAGAAAGCTGGACACTCTTTGTCACTGTTGAGCATTCAAAGGTTTTTGTTGTTTTGATGCAATGGGAAATACACCTTAAGTGTGTTTGAAAGATGATGTTGCTGGGAGACGGAATAGTTAACCGGGATCTAGTTACCATTAAGAGAGACTGGGAAGGGCGTAGGTCCTAGGAAAGTGGATGTAAAGGAGCAGGCAGCTTCCCGTGCTTGAAAGACTCTTGAAAAGTGGTACGGCCAGAAGTTACAGACTTGGGGAATGGGTGAATTTGATGGTTCCAACAACTGTATGAAGTCAACACATTGCAATGCAGGAAACAAACTTTATAACATATTCCTGAGTAAGGCAAATTATTAAAAATTGTAATAGATTTGTTTGCCAGAGTACCTATGTGTGCAGAGAAGACCTGGTGAGGACATATTCTATGGCATATAATAGATTCCTTCTGTAGATTTAATCAGTTTAATCCTTGAGGCAACCTTTTCAGCAGCAGAACAAGTGAATCTTTTGTACAGTTGGTATTTAACTTTGGATTTGTGACTTTGTGAATTTTTGATCTGGGGTTAGTGTACAAAACTATCCATGGTAAGTAGCATGAGTAAGAATAAGTGTCCAAGGAAGTAAAGATTGTGTTCTAACGTGGTTTTAATGGTGCATACTTTTAACTAGCTGCAGCCTGTAATGAATTTATGTTTTTAATAGTTCTAACATAAATCTAGGCCTAGTTATTAATAGAAAATATCGAATATATGGATTATCCTACTAGTCCAAGCACACTGTTTCTGATAGGCAGTAAGACAGCTCTGAATCTTTCCTAGATGGAGTTGCAACTTCAGTTGCCTTTTGTAATGAGCACAAGATACTGTTTACAAGAGAATGTCAGAGTCCTACCAGTACTTACATACCCAAATGAGCACCTGCCCTTCCAATTCCAGTCAATCTTTCCTTCCTTTCCTTTCCTTTCCTTTCCTTTCCTTTCCTTTCCTTTCCTTTCCTTTCCTTTCCTTTCCTTTCCTTTCCTTT